>OY757239.1:31778184-32978184 GCA_963583995.1 Xylota segnis
AGGGGGTATATTACAGATAACCTTATACATTGTCATTCTGATAATTCCAACGCCAATGTATCGACATAGAAAGTTTAGTAGGTAAAACAAATTCAAAAGTTTGCTAGTTTTTCTGAAAATAACAAGAACTACTTTATTTATTTATTGTTAAGACTTGTACCCCAAAAGATAGCCTTCTGTGGCTCATAACCTTTGTAGCGTTCTTTCAAAATACGACCATTGGTTGGGAATTTGTTTCAAGCCAGCATTTAGTGGCGAGGTGATTTGTTCAATCAAGACTGTCTGGAAGTCTATTAGTTAAACTATTAGTTAATCTTCAGCACTGAGAGGATGTAGCCCGGCTCAGTCTACCTATGTATAGGCCAAGACTTAAGCATGATAGGACCCCAAATTTCGTTCAACCTAAGCTCAGCTTTAATAGCGATACTATGAATCGCCATACAGCACAATAGACATCCACCAGAGTTGGACTAAGTAGTGTTTGGAATACCACTGTGAGTATTGTTCTCATGAATCCTACAAACCCGATGTAGACTCTAGTCTGGAGTCCCTCGAGACTTGAAGGATGGTATTTTAGTTGGCTAGAATGATATATGATACAGATCACGCTCTTATAACATAAGTAGTTCGACCTCTTTCGTTTCGAAATGAAAGGTATTTTGAAGATCTTAAGTCCCTAGTCTTACTTTGGACACAGAAAAGTTAATTTTCGTGCGGGAATGTATGGGAAGGGTAATTGCATATGGAGCTAGCATTCATGGACCCATTGTGTAGCCCTGTCGTGGAGAAACATACATAAATGGGAAAGAAGACCAAATGATTTAGTGGCTTGGAGTAAAATAACTATTATATGTCTTAGGACTGTGAATGATGATCCTCCTGATAGGTCTCCCAGGCTTTTGAAATGGTATTCGCCCAAGACTGTTTTTCTCGATTGCGTAAGCTACCAATTTTTGCTGGGTGTACATCGCCACAGCATCTGCAGAGCTATATTTAGTGGCATGCTCTTTAGATCAAAAGATTGTGGCCGATAATAACCCTCAGAAGAGGCCTATATTCGTTTTTCTAAGCATTGTAAGCCTAGTTACAGCCTATAAGCTAAGCCTAGTTTTAGTTTTGTTTTGTTTTGTTTTCTGGAGACACATCAGTTCATGTTGAACTGGACAAATGCCAGTGACACTGTCGCAGTAAAGTATCTACATCTTCCTTTGCTCCGGCGGAAATTAATTAGCAACAGTTTAACTGGCGCCTCAAAGGTTATCCCATTCTCTTGAGTTTGTAGACAAAAGAAAAATCTAGAAGCGCCAATTGTTAACTAATGAAAATAACGAAAATCAAATCATTGCTAGACACAAAAGTCAAGTACAATCGAAAGGTCAGCGTAAACGTGACTTTATATTAAAAAAAAAAAGTCAATAGCTCTTCAAAATCAATTAATTTAATTAATAAGATTAAAAAACAGTAACAAACAGAAATACCACACTCAGGCATGTCATAATTACTTTTGCACCTCAAGACATGTTTACAGAATTTTTGGTCTTTTAGTGAACTGGGAGAGAGCTGATAACAAAATTAACATCCCATAATTTGTTTTTAATTAAATGAAACATTTAATCTTTAAAATAAATAGAATACCGCCCACAACTGTGTATCAGACCATGGATTTGTGAATTAAGTTTGACACAATAGTTCAGGGTAATTGCTTGTTGTTTTGTGAGGAAATGTATTGAATAAATATTTATTGAGGTTTGAATTGTTACATTCTCTGACCAAACCCTAAAGATCCTCAACCAGCTGATTGGGACTTTGACAAAAAATTGTTTGAAACAAAAGGTAGAAAGATGTTGGAACTTGAATCGCAAGATTATGGGTGTCTAGTTTTGTGGCCTATACACCACCATTTTTTCACAAATTTTTTGACTGAAAATTTTTCTGTTTCCTACTTGCACTTCGAGGCATCAGCTAAGCTAGTTTGTGCCTCGAATACACAGAGACAAAATATCTGAATGGAGATGTGCGATTGGATGATATACCCTGATTGTGGGTATCAAGAAGTGTGGGCTATACACTGCACTTTTTTTCATACATTTTTTGGTTGAAAATTTTTCTGTCTTCTACTTGCATTTCGAGGCATCAGCTAAGCTAGTTTGTGCCTCGAATACACAGAAACAGAACATCTGGCTTGAGATGTGCGATTGGAGGATACACCCAGATTGTGGGTATCAAGAAGTGTGGGCTATACACTGCACTTTTTTTCATACATTTCTTGGTTGAAAAATATTCTGTCTCCTACTTGCATTTCGAGGCATCAGCTAAGCTAGTTTGTGCCTCGAATACACAGAAACAGAACATATGGCTTGAGATGTGGGATTGGAGGATAAATCCAGATTGTGGGTATCAAGAAGTGTGGGCTATACACTGCACTTTTTTTCATACATTTCTTGGTTGAAAAATATTCTGTCTCCTACTTGCATTTCGAGGCATCAGCTAAGCTAGTTTGTGCCTCGAATACACAGAAACAGAACATCTGGCTTGAGATGTGCGATTGGAGGATACACCCAGATTGTGGGTATCAAGAAGTGTGGGCTATACACTGCACTTTTTTTCATACATTTTTTCGTTGAAAAATATTCTGTCTCCTACTTGCATTTCGAGGCATCAGCTAAGCTAGTTTGTGCCTCGAATACACAGAAACAGAATATCTGGCTTGAGATGTGCGATTGGAGGATATACCCTGATTGTGGGTATCAAGAAGTGTGGGCTATACACTGCACTTTTTTTCATACATTTTTTGGCTGAAAATTTTTCTGTCTTCTACTTGCATTTCGAGGCATCAGCTAAGCTAGTTTGTGCCTCGAATACACAGAAACAGAACATCTGGCTTGAGATGTGCGATTGGAGGATATACGCAGATTTTGGGTATCAAGAAGTGTGGGCTATACACTGCACTTTTTTTCATACATTTTTTGGTTGAAAATTTTTCTGTCTTCTACTTGCATTTCGAGGCATCAGCTAAGCTAGTTTGTGCCTCGAATACACAGAAACAGAATATCTGGCTTGAGATGTGCGATTGGAGGATATACCCTGATTGTGGGTATCAAGAAGTGTGGGCTATACACTGCACTTTTTTTCATACATTTTTTGGTTGAAAAATTTTCTGTCTCCTACTTGCATTTCGAGGCATCAGCTAAGCTAGTTTGTGCCTCGAATACACAGAAACAGAATATCTGGCTTGAGATGTGCGATTGGAGGATATACCCAGATTGTGGGTATCAAGAAGTGTGGGCTATACACTGCACTTTTTTTCATACATTTTTTGGTTGAACATTTTTCTGTCTCCTACTTGCATGTCGAGGCATCAGCTAAGCTAGTTTGTGCCTCGAATACACAAAAACAGAATATCTGGCTTGAGATGTGCGATTGGAGGATATACCCTGATTGTGGGTATCAAGAAGTGTGGGCTGCACTTTTTTTCATACATTTTTTGGTTGAAAATTTTTCTGTCTTCTACTTGCATTTCGAGGCATCAGCTAAGCTAGTTTGTGCCTCGAAGACATAGAAACAGAACATCTGGCTTGAGATGTGCGATTGGAGGATATACCCTGATTGTGGGTATCAAGAAGTGTGGGCTATACACTGCACTTTTTTTCATACATTTTTTGGTTGAACATTTTTCTGTCTCCTACTTGCATGTCGAGGCATCAGCTAAGCTAGTTTGTGCCTCGAATACACAAAAACAGAATATCTGGCTTGAGATGTGCGATTGGAGGATATACCCTGATTGTGGGTATCAAGAAGTGTGGGCTGCACTTTTTTTCATACATTTTTTGGTTGAAAATTTTTCTGTCTTCTACTTGCATTTCGAGGCATCAGCTAAGCTAGTTTGTGCCTCGAAGACATAGAAACAGAACATCTGGCTTGAGATGTGCGATTGGAGGATATACCCTGATTGTGGGTATCAAGAAGTGTGGGCTATACACTGCACTTTTTTTCATACATTTTTTGGTTGAACATTTTTCTGTCTCCTACTTGCATGTCGAGGCATCAGCTAAGCTAGTTTGTGCCTCGAATACACAAAACAGAATATCTGGCTTGAGATGTGCGATTTTAGGATATACCCTGATTGTGGGTATCAAGAAGTGTGGGCTATACACTGCACTTTTTTTCATACATTTTTTGGTTGAACATTTTTCTGTCTCCTACTTGCATGTCGAGGCATCAACTAAGCTAGTTTGTGCCTCGAATACACAAAAACAGAATATCTGGCTTGAGATGTGCGATTGGAGGATATACCCTGATTGTGGGTATCAAGAAGTGTGGGCTGCACTTTTTTTCATACATTTTTTGGCTGAAAATTTTTCTGTCTTCTACCTGCATTTCGAGGCATCAGCTAAGCTAGTTTGTGCCTCGAATACACAAAAACAGAATATCTGGCTTGAGATGTGCGATTGGAGGATATACCCTGATTGTGGGTATCAAGAAGTGTGGGCTGCACTTTTTTTCATACATTTTTTGGTTGAAAAATTTTCTGTCTTCTACTTGCATTTCGAGGCATCAGCTAAGCTAGTTTGTGCCTCGAATACATAGAAACAGAACATCTGGCTTGAGATGTGCGATTGGAGGATATACCCTGATTGTGGGTATCAAGAAGTGTGGGCTATGCACTGCACTTTTTTTCATACATTTTTTGGTTGAAAATTTTTCTGTCTTCTACTTGCATTTCGAGGCATCAGCTAAGCTAGTTTGTGCCTCGAATACACAGAAACAGAACATCTGGCTTGAGATGTGCGATTGGAGGATATACCCAGATTGTGGGTATCAAGAAGTGTGGGCTATACACTGCACTTTTTTTCATACATTTTTTGGTTGAAAATTTTTCTGTCTTCTACTTGCATTTCGAGGCATCAGCTAAGCTAGTTTGTGCCTCGAATACACAGAAACAGAACATATGGCTTGAGATGTGGGATTGGAGGATAAATCCAGATTGTGGGTATCAAGAAGTGTGGGCTATACACTGCACTTTTTTTCATACATTTTTTGGTTGAAAAATTTTCTGTCTCCTACTTGCATTTCGAGGCATCAGCTAAGCTAGTTTGTGCCTCGAATACACAGAAACAGAATATCTGGCTTGAGATGTGCGATTGGAGGATATACGCAGATTGTGGGTATCAAGAAGTGTGGGCTATACACTGCACTTTTTTCATACATTTTTTGGCTGAAAATTTTTCTGTCTTCTACTTGCATTTCGAGGCATCAGCTAAGCTAGTTTGTGCCTCGAATACACAGAAACAGAATATCTGGCTTGAGATGTGCGATTGGAGGATATACCCTGATTGTGGGTATCAAGAAGTGTGGGAGAATATCTGGCTTGAGATGTGCGATTGGAGGATATACCCTGATTGTGGGTATCAAGAAGTGTGGGCTATACACTGCACTTTTTTCATACATTTTTTGGCTGAAAATTTTTCTGTCTTCTACTTGCATTTCGAGGCATCAGCTAAGCTAGTTTGTGCCTCGAATACACAGAAACAGAATATCTGGCTTGAGATGTGCGATTGGAGGATATACCCTGATTGTGGGTATCAAGAAGTGTGGGAGAATATCTGGCTTGAGATGTGCGATTGGAGGATATACCCTGATTGTGGGTATCAAGAAGTGTGGGCTATACACTGCACTTTTTTCATACATTTTTTGGCTGAAAATTTTTCTGTCTTCTACTTGCATTTCGAGGCATCAGCTAAGCTAGTTTGTGCCTCGAATACACAAAAACAGAATATCTGGCTTGAGATGTGCGATTGGAGGATATACCCTGATTGTGGGTATCAAGAAGTGTGGGCTGCACTTTTTTTCATACATTTTTTGGTTGAAAATTTTTCTGTCTTCTACTTGCATTTCGAGGCATCAGCTAAGCTAGTTTGTGCCTCGAATACATAGAAACAGAACATCTGGCTTGAGATGTGCGATTGGAGGATACACCCTGATTGTGGGTATCAAGAAGTGTGGGCTATACACTGCACTTTTTTTCATACATTTTTTGGTTGAACATTTTTCTGTCTCCTACTTGCATGTCGAGGCATCAGCTAAGCTAGTTTGTGCCTCGAATACACAAAACAGAATATCTGGCTTGAGATGTGCGATTGGAGGATATACCCAGATTGAGGGCATCAAGAAGTGTGGGCTATACACTGCACTTTTTTTCATACATTTTTTGGTTGAAAATTTTTCTGTCTTCTACTTGCATTTCGAGGCATCAGCTAAGCTAGTTTGTGCCTCGAATACACAGAAACAGAACATCTGGCTTGAGATGTGCGATTGGAGGATATACGCAGATTGTGGGTATCAAGAAGTATGGGCTATACACTGCACTTTTTTTCATACATTTTTTGGTTGAAAATTTTTCTGTCTTCTACTTGCATTTCGAGGCATCAGCTAAGCTAGTTTGTGCCTCGAATACACAGAAACAGAACATCTGGCTTGAGATGTGCGATTGGAGGATATACCCAGATTGTGGGTATCAAGAAGTGTGGGCTATACACTGCACTTTTTTTCATACATTTTTTGGTTGAAAATTTTTCTGTCTTCTACTTGCATTTCGAGGCATCAGCTAAGCTAGTTTGTGCCTCGAATACATAGAAACAGAACATCTGGCTTGAGATGTGCGATTGGAGGATATACCCAGATTGAGGGCATCAAGAAGTGTGGGCTATACACTGCACTTTTTTTCATACATTTTTTGGTTGAAAATTTTTCTGTCTTCTACTTGCATTTCGAGGCATCAGCTAAGCTAGTTTGTGCCTCGAATACACAGAAACAGAACATCTGGCTTGAGATGTGCGATTGGAGGATATACGCAGATTGTGGGTATCAAGAAGTGTGGGCTATACACTGCACTTTTTTTCATACATTTTTTGGTTGAAAATTTTTCTGTCTTCTACTTGCATTTCGAGGCATCAGCTAAGCTAGTTTGTGCCTCGAATACACAGAAACAGAACATCTGGCTTGAGATGTGCGATTGGAGGATATACCCACATTGTGTGTATCAAGAAGTGTGGGCAATACACTGCACTTTTTTTCATACATTTTTTGGTTAAAAATTTTCTGTCTCCTACTTGCATTTCGAGGCATCAGCTAAGCTAGTTTGTGCCTCGAATACACAGAAACAGAATATCTGGCTTGAGATGTGAGATTGGAGGATATACCCTGATTGTGGGTATCAAGAAGTGTGGGCTATACACTGCACTTTTTTTCATACATTTTTTGGTTGAAAATTTTTCTGTCTTCTACTTGCATTTCGAGGCATCAGCTAAGCTAGTTTGTGCCTCGAATACACAGAAACAGAACATCTGGCTTGAGATGTGCGATTGGAGGATATACGCAGATTGTGGGTATCAAGAAGTGTGGGCTATACACTGCACTTTTTTTCATACATTTTTTGGTTGAAAAATTTTCTGTCTTCTACTTGCATTTCGAGGCATCAGCTAAGCTAGTTTGTGCCTCGAATACACAGAAACAGAACATCTGGCTTGAGATGTGCGATTGGAGGATATACGCAGATTTTGGGTATCGAGAAGTGTGGGCTATACACTGCACTTTTTTTCATACATTTTTTGGTTGAAAAATTTTCTGTCTTCTACTTGCATTTCGAGGCATCAGCTAAGCTAGTTTGTGGCTCGAATACACAGAAACAGAATATCTGGCTTGAGATGTGCGATTGGAGGATATACCCTGATTGTGGGTATCAAGAAGTGTGGGCTATACACTGCACTTTTTTTCATACACTTTTTGGTTGAAAAATTTTCTGTCTCCTACTTGCATTTCGAGGCATCAGCTAAGCTAGTTTGTGCCTCGAATACACAGAAACAGAACATCTGGCTTGAGATGTGCGATTAGAGGATATACGCAGATTGTGGGTATCAAGAAGTGTGGGCTATACACTGCACTTTTTTTCATACATTTTTTGGTTGAAAATTTTTCTGTCTTCTACTTGCATTTCGAGGCATCAGCTAAGCTAGTTTGTGCCTCGAATACACAGAAACAGAACATCTGGCTTGAGATGTGCGATTGGAGGATATACGCAGATTTTGGGTATCAAGAAGTGTGGGCTATAACACTGCACTTTTTTTCATACATTTTTTGGTTGAAAAATTTTCTGTCTCCTACTTGCATTTCGAGGCATCAGCTAAGCTAGTTTGTGCCTCGAATACACAGAAACAGAATATCTGGCTTGAGATGTGCGATTGGAGGATATACCCTGATTGTGGGTATCAAGAAGTGTGGGCTATACACTGCACTTTTTTTCATACATTTTTTGGTTGAAAAATTTTCTGTCTCCTACTTGCATTTCGAGGCATCAGCTAAGCTAGTTTGTGCCTCGAATACACAAAAACAGAACATCTGGCTTGAGATGTGCGATTGGAGGATATACGCAGATTGTGGGTATCAAGAAGTGTGGGCTATACACTGCACTTTTTTTCATACATTTTTTGGTTGAAAAATTTTCTGTCTTCTACTTGCATTTCGAGGCATCAGCTAAGCTAGTTTGTGCCTCGAATACACAGAAACAGAACATCTGGCTTGAGATGTGCGATTGGAGAATATACGCAGATTTTGGGTATCAAGAAGTGTGGGCTATACACTGCACTTTTTTTCATACATTTTTTGGTTGAAAATTTTTCTGTCTTCTACTTGCATTTCGAGGCATCAGCTAAGCTAGTTTGTGCCTCGAATACACAGAAACAGAACATCTGGCTTGAGATGTGCGATTGGAGGATATACGCAGATTTTGGGTATCAAGAAGTGTGGGCTATACACTGCACTTTTTTTCATACATTTTTTGGTTGTAAAATTTTTTGTCTCCTACTTGCATTTCGAGGCATCAGCTAAGCTAGTTTGTGCCTCGAATACACAGAAACAGAATATCTGGCTTGAGATGTGCGATTGGAGGATATACCCTGATTGTGGGTATCAAGAAGTGTGGGCTATACACTGCACTTTTTTTCATACATTTTTTGGTTGAAAATTTTTCTGTCTTCTACTTGCATTTCGAGGCATCAGCTAAGCTAGTTTGTGCCTCGAATACACAGAAACAGAACATCTGGCTTGAGATGTGCGATTGGAGGATATACGCAGATTTTGGGTATCAAGAAGTGTGGGCTATACACTGCACTTTTTTTCATACATTTTTTGGTTGAAAAATTTTCTGTCTCCTACTTGCATTTCGAGGCATCAGCTAAGCTAGTTTGTGCCTCGAATACACAGAAACAGAATATCTGGCTTGAGATGTGCGATTGGAGGATATACCCTGATTGTGGGTATCAAGAAGTGTGGGCTATACACTGCACTTTTTTTCATACATTTTTTGGTTGAAAAATTTTCTGTCTCCTACTTGCATTTCGAGGCATCAGCTAAGCTAGTTTGTGCCTCGAATACACAGAAACAGAACATCTGGCTTGAGATGTGCGATTGGAGGATATACGCAGATTGTGGGTATCAAGAAGTGTGGGCTATACACTGCACTTTTTTTCATACATTTTTTGGTTGAAAAATTTTCTGTCTCCTACTTGCATTTCGAGGCATCAGCTAAGCTAGTTTGTGCCTCGAATACACAGAAACAGAATATCTGGCTTGAGATGTGCGATTGGAGGATATACGCAGATTGTGGGTATCAAGAAGTGTGGGCTATACACTGCACTTTTATTCATACATTTTTTGGTTGAAAATTTTTCTGTCTTCTACTTGCATTTCGAGGCATCAGCTAAGCTAGTTTGTGCCTCGAATACACAGAAACAGAACATCTGGCTTGAGATGTGCGATTGGAGGATATACGCAGATTTTGGGTATCAAGAAGTGTGGGCTATACACTGCACTTTTTTTCATACATTTTTTGGTTGAAAAATTTTCTGTCTTCTACTTGCATTTCGAGGCATCAGCTACGCTAGTTTGTGCCTCGAATACACAGAAACAGAACATCTGGCTTGAGATGTGCGATTGGAGGATATACGCAGATTTTGGGTATCAAGAAGTGTGGGCTATACACTGCACTTTTTTTCATACATTTTTTGGTTGAAAAATTTTCTGTCTTCTACTTGCATTTCGAGGCATCAGCTAAGCTAGTTTGTGCCTCGAATACACCGCAACAGAACATCTGGCTTGAGATGTGCGATTGGAGGATATACGCAGATTTTGGGTATCAAGAAGTGTGGGCTATACACTGCACTTTTTTTCATACATTTTTTGGTTGAAAAATTTTCTGTCTTCTACTTGCATTTCGAGGCATCAGCTAAGCTAGTTTGTGGCTCGAATACACAGAAACAGAATATCTGGCTTGAGATGTGCGATTGGAGGATATACCCTGATTGTGGGTATCAAGAAGTGTGGGCTATACACTGCACTTTTTTTCATACACTTTTTGGTTGAAAAATTTTCTGTCTCCTACTTGCATTTCGAGGCATCAGCTAAGCTAGTTTGTGCCTTGAATACACAGAAACAGAACATCTGGCTTGAGATGTGCGATTGGAGGATATACGCAGATTTTGGGTATCAAGAAGTGTGGGCTATACACTGCACTTTTTTTCATACATTTTTTGGTTGAAAAATTTTCTGTCTTCTACTTGCATTTCGAGGCATCAGCTAAGCTAGTTTGTGCCTCGAATACACAGAAACAGAACATCTGGCTTGAGATGTGCGATTGGAGGATATACGCAGATTTTGGGTATCAAGAAGTGTGGGCTATACACTGCACTTTTTTTCATACATTTTTTGGTTGAAAAATTTTCTGTCTTCTACTTGCATTTCGAGGCATCAGCTAAGCTAGTTTGTGCCTCGAATACACAGAAACAGAACATCTGGCTTGAGATGTGCGATTGGAGGATATACGCAGATTTTGGGTATCAAGAAGTGTGGGCTATACACTGCACTTTTTTTCATACATTTTTTGGTTGAAAATTTTTCTGTCTTCTACTTGCATTTCGAGGCATCAGCTAAGCTAGTTTGTGCCTCGAATACACAGAAACAGAACATCTGGCTTGAGATGTGCGATTGGAGGATATACGCAGATTTTGGGTATCAAGAAGTGTGGGCTATACACTGCACTTTTTTTCATACATTTTTTGGTTGAAAAATTTTCTGTCTCCTACTTGCATTTCGAGGCATCAGCTAAGCTAGTTTGTGCCTCGAATACACAGAAACAGAATATCTGGCTTGAGATGTGCGATTGGAGGATATACCCTGATTGTGGGTATCAAGAAGTGTGGGCTATACACTGCACTTTTTTTCATACATTTTTTGGTTGAAAAATTTTCTGTCTCCTACTTGCATTTCGAGGCATCAGCTAAGCTAGTTTGTGCCTCGAATACACAGAAACAGAACATCTGGCTTGAGATGTGCGATTGGAGGATATACGCAGATTGTGGGTATCAAGAAGTGTGGGCTATACATTGCACTTTTTTTCATACATTTTTTGGTTAAAAAATTTTCTGTCTCCTACTTGCATTTCGAGGCATCAGCTAAGCTAGTTTGTGCCTCGAATACACAGAAACAGAACATCTGGCTTGAGATGTGCGATTGGAGGATATACGCAGATTGTGGGTATCAAGAAGTGTGGGCTATACACTGCACTTTTTTTCATACATTTTTTGGTTGAAAATTTTTCTGTCTCCTACTTGCATTTCGAGGCATCAGCTAAGCTAGTTTGTGCCTCGAATACACAGAAACAGAACATATGGCTTGAGATGTGGGATTGGAGGATAAATCCAGATTGTGGGTATCAAGAAGTGTGGGCTATACACTGCACTTTTTTTCATACATTTTTTGGTTAAAAAATTTTCTGTCTCCTACTTGCATTTCGAGGCATCAGCTAAGCTAGTTTGTGCCTCGAATACACAGAAACAGAATATCTGGCTTGAGATGTGCGATTGGAGGATATACCCTGATTGTGGGTATCAAGAAATGTGGGCTATACACTGCACTTTTTTTCATACATTTTTTGGTTAAAAAATTTTCTGTCTCCTACTTGCATTTCGAGGCATCAGCTAAGCTAGTTTGTGCCTCGAATACACAGAAACAGAACATCTGGCTTGAGATGTGCGATTGGAGGATATACGCAGATTGTGGGTATCAAGAAGTGTGGGCTATACACTGCACTTTTTTTCATACATTTTTTGGTTAAAAAATTTTCTGTCTCCTACTTGCATTTCGAGGCATCAGCTAAGCTAGTTTGTGCCTCGAATACACAGAAACAGAACATCTGGCTTGAGATGTGCGATTGGAGGATATACGCAGATTGTGGGTATCAAGAAGTGTGGGCTATACATTGCACTTTTTTTCATACATTTTTTGGTTAAAAAATTTTCTGTCTCCTACTTGCATTTCGAGGCATCAGCTAAGCTAGTTTGTGCCTCGAATACACAGAAACAGAACATCTGGCTTGAGATGTGCGATTGGAGGATATACGCAGATTGTGGGTATCAAGAAGTGTGGGCTATACACTGCACTTTTTTTCATACATTTTTTGGTTGAAAAATTTTCTGTCTCCTACTTGCATTTCGAGGCATCAGCTAAGCTAGTTTGTGCCTCGAATACACAGAAACAGAACATATGGCTTGAGATGTGGGATTGGAGGATAAATCCAGATTGTGGGTATCAAGAAGTGTGGGCTATACACTGCACTTTTTTTCATACATTTTTTGGTTGAAAAATTTTCTGTCTCCTACTTGCATTTCGAGGCATCAGCTAAGCTAGTTTGTGCCTCGAATACACAGAAACAGAACATATGGCTTGAGATGTGCGATTGGAGGATATACGCAGATTGTGGGTATCAAGAGGTGTGGGCTATACATTGCACTTTTTTTCATACATTTTTTGGTTAAAAAATTTTCTGTCTCCTACTTGCATTTCGAGGCATCAGCTAAGCTAGTTTGTGCCTCGAATACACAGAAACAGAACATATGGCTTGAGATGTGGGATTGGAGGATAAATCCAGATTGTGGGTATCAAGAAGTGTGGGCTATACACTGCACTTTTTTTCATAAATTTTTTGGTTGAAAAATTTTCTGTCTCCTACTTGCATTTCGAGGCATCAGCTAAGCTAAGCTAGTTTGTGCCTCGAATACATAGAAACAGAACATCTGGCTTGAGATGTGCGATTGGAGGATATACCCTGATTGTGGGTATCAAGAAGTGTGGGCTATACACTGCACTTTTATCATACTTTTTTTGGCTGAAAATTTTTCTGTCTTCTACTTGCATTTCGAGGCATCAGCTAAGCTAGTTTGTGCCTCGAATACACAGAAACAGAATATCTGGCTTGAGATGTGCGATGGGAGGATATACCCTGATTGTGGGTATCAAGAAGTGTGGGCTATACACCGCACTTTTTTTCATACATTTTTTGGTTGAAAAATTTTCTGTCTCCTACTTGCATTTCGAGGCATCAGCTAAGCTAGTTTGTGCCTCGAATACACAGAAACAGAACATCTGGCTTGAGATGTGCGATTGGAGGATATACGCAGATTGTGGGTATCAAGAAGTGTGGGCTATACACTGCACTTTTTTTCATACATTTTTTGGTTGAAAATTTTTCTGTCTTCTACTTGCATTTCGAGGCATCAGCTAAGCTAGTTTGTGCCTCGAATACACAGAAACAGAACATCTGGCTTGAGATGTGCGATTGGAGGATATACGCAGATTTTGGGTATCAAGAAGTGTGGGCTATACACTGCACTTTTTTTCATACATTTTTTGGTTGAAAAATTTTCTGTCTCCTACTTGCATTTCGAGGCATCAGCTAAGCTAGTTTGTGCCTCGAATACACAGAAACAGAACATCTGGCTTGAGATGTGCGATTGGAGGATATACGCAGATTGTGGGTATCAAGAAGTGTGGGCTATACACTGCACTTTTTTTCATACATTTTTTGGTTGAAAAATTTTCTGTCTCCTACTTGCATTTCGAGGCATCAGCTAAGCTAGTTTGTGCCTCGAATACACAGAAACAGAATATCTGGCTTGAGATGTGCGATTGGAGGATATACCCTGATTGTGGGTATCAAGAAATGTGGGCTATACACTGCACTTTTTTTCATACATTTTTTGGTTAAAAAATTTTCTGTCTCCTACTTGCATTTCGAGGCATCAGCTAAGCTAGTTTGTGCCTCGAATACACAGAAACAGAATATCTGGCTTGAGATGTGCGATTGGAGGATATACCCTGATTGTGGGTATCAAGAAATGTGGGCTATACACTGCACTTTTTTTCATACATTTTTTGGTTAAAAAATTTTCTGTCTCCTACTTGCATTTCGAGGCATCAGCTAAGCTAGTTTGTGCCTCGAATACACAGAAACAGAACATCTGGCTTGAGATGTGCGATTGGAGGATATACGCAGATTGTGGGTATCAAGAAGTGTGGGCTATACACTGCACTTTTTTTCATACATTTTTGGGTTAACAAATTTTCTGTCTCCTACTTGCATTTCGAGGCATCAGCTAAGCTAGTTTGTGCCTCGAATACACAGAAACAGAACATATGGCTTGAGATGTGGGATTGGAGGATAAATCCAGATTGTGGGTATCAAGAAGTGTGGGCTATACACTGCACTTTTTTCATACATTTTTTGGTTGAAAAATTTTCTGTCTCCTACTTGCATTTCGAGGCATCAGCTAAGCTAGTATGTGCCTCGAATACACAGAAACAGAACATATGGCTTGAGATGTGGGATTGGAGGATAAATCCAGATTGTGGGTATCAAGAAGTGTGGGCTATACACTGCACTTTTTTCATACATTTTTTGGTTGAAAAATTTTCTGTTTCCTACTTGCATTTCGAGGCATCAGCTAAGCTAGTTTGTGCCTCGAATACACAGAAACAGAACATATGGCTTGAGATGTGGGATTGGAGGATAAATCCAGATTGTGGGTATCAAGAAGTGTGGGCTATACACTGCACTTTTTTTCATAAATTTTTTGGTTGAAAAATTTTCTGTCTCCTACTTGCATTTCGAGGCATCAGCTAAGCTAAGCTAGTTTGTGCCTCGAATACATAGAAACAGAACATCTGGCTTGAGATGTGCGATTGGAGGATATACCCTGATTGTGGGTATCAAGAAGTGTGGGCTATACACTGCACTTTTATCATACTTTTTTTGGCTGAAAATTTTTCTGTCTTCTACTTGCATTTCGAGGCATCAGCTAAGCTAGTTTGTGCCTCGAATACACAGAAACAGAACATCTGGCTTGAGATGTGCGATTGGAGGATATACGCAGATTTTGGGTATCAAGAAGTGTGGGCTATACACTGCACTTTTTTCATACATTTTTGGGTTAACAAATTTTCTGTCTCCTACTTGCATTTCGAGGCATCAGCTAAGCTAGTTTGTGCCTCGAATACACAGAAACAGAACATATGGCTTGAGATGTGGGATTGGAGGATAAATCCAGATTGTGGGTATCAAGAAGTGTGGGCTATACACTGCACTTTTTTCATACATTTTTTGGTTGAAAAATTTTCTGTCTCCTACTTGCATTTCGAGGCATCAGCTAAGCTAAGCTAGTTTGTGCCTCGAATACATAGAAACAGAATATCTGGCTTGAGATGTGCGATTGGAGGATATACCCTGATTGTGGGTATCAAGAAGTGTGGGCTATACACTGCACTTTTTTTCATACATTTTTTGGTTGAAAATTTTTCTGTTTCCTACTTGCATTTCGAGGCATCAGCTAAGCTAGTTTGTGCCTCGAATACATAGAAACAGAATATCTGGCTTGAGATGTGCGATTGGAGGATATACCCTGATTGTGGGTATCAAGAAGTGTGGGCTATACACTGCACTTTTTTCATACATTTTTTGGCTGAAAATTTTCTGTCTCCTACTTGCATTTCGAGGCATCAGCTAAGCTAGTTTGTGCCTCGAATACACAGAAACAGAATATCTGGCTTGAGATGTGCGATTGGAGGATATACCCTGATTGTGGGTATCAAGAAATGTGGGCTATACACTGCACTTTTTTTCATACATTTTTTGGTTAAAAAATTTTCTGTCTCCTACTTGCATTTCGAGGCATCAGCTAAGCTAGTTTGTGCCTCGAATACACAGAAACAGAACATCTGGCTTGAGATGTGCGATTGGAGGATATACGCAGATTGTGGGTATCAAGAAGTGTGGGCTATACACTGCACTTTTTTTCATACATTTTTGGGTTAACAAATTTTCTGTCTCCTACTTGCATTTCGAGGCATCAGCTAAGCTAGTTTGTGCCTCGAATACACAGAAACAGAACATATGGCTTGAGATGTGGGATTGGAGGATAAATCCAGATTGTGGGTATCAAGAAGTGTGGGCTATACACTGCACTTTTTTCATACATTTTTTGGTTGAAAAATTTTCTGTCTCCTACTTGCATTTCGAGGCATCAGCTAAGCTAAGCTAGTTTGTGCCTCGAATACATAGAAACAGAATATCTGGCTTGAGATGTGCGATTGGAGGATATACCCTGATTGTGGGTATCAAGAAGTGTGGGCTAT
Source organism: Xylota segnis (assembly GCA_963583995.1). Lineage (NCBI taxonomy): Eukaryota > Metazoa > Arthropoda > Insecta > Diptera > Syrphidae > Xylota > Xylota segnis. The sequence goes on from OY757239.1 coordinate 31,794,703, forward strand.
ACACTGCACTTTTTTTCATACATTTTTTGGTTGAAAATTTTTCTGTTTCCTACTTGCATTTCGAGGCATCAGCTAAGCTAGTTTGTGCCTCGAATACATAGAAACAGAATATCTGGCTTGAGATGTGCGATTGGAGGATATACCCTGATTGTGGGTATCAAGAAGTGTGGGCTATACACTGCACTTTTTTCATACATTTTTTGGCTGAAAATTTTCTGTCTCCTACTTGCATTTCGAGGCATCAGCTGAGCTAGTTTGTGCCTCGAATACACAGAAACAGAACATCTGGCTTGAGATGTGCGATTGGAGGATATACGCAGATTGTGGGTATCAAGAAGTGTGGGCTATACACTGCACTTTTTTTCATACATTTTTTGGGTGAAAAATTTTCTGTCTCCTGCTTGCATTTCGAGGCATCAGCTAAGCTAGTTTGTGCCTCGAATACACAGAAACAGAATATCTGGCTTGAGATGTGCGATTGGAGGATATACGCAGATTGTGGGTATCAAGAAGTGTGGGCTATACACTGCACTTTTTCTCATACATTTTTTTAATAGAAACATTTTCTGTCTCCTACTTGCATTTCGAGGCATCAGCTAAGCTAGTTTGTGCCTCGAATACACAGAAACAGAATATCTGGCTTGAGATGTGCGATTGGAGGATATACCCTGATTGTGGGTATCAAGAAGTGTGGGCTATACACTGCACTTTTTTTCATACATTTTTTGGTTAAAAAATTTTCTGTCTCCTACTTGCATTTCGAGGCATCAGCTAAGCTAGTTTGTGCCTCGAATACACAGAAACAGAACATCTGGCTTGAGATGTGCGATTGGAGGATATACGCAGATTGTGGGTATCAAGAAGTGTGGGCTATACACTGCACTTTTTTTCATACATTTTTGGGTTAACAAATTTTCTGTCTCCTACTTGCATTTCGAGGCATCAGCTAAGCTAGTTTGTGCCTCGAATACACAGAAACAGAACATATGGCTTGAGATGTGGGATTGGAGGATAAATCCAGATTGTGGGTATCAAGAAGTGTGGGCTATACACTGCACTTTTTTCACACATTTTTTGGTTGAAAAATTTTCTGTCTCCTACTTGCATTTCGAGGCATCAGCTAAGCTAAGCTAGTTTGTGCCTCGAATACATAGAAACAGAATATCTGGCTTGAGATGTGCGATTGGAGGATATACCCTGATTGTGGGTATCAAGAAGTGTGGGCTATACACTGCACTTTTTTTCATACATTTTTTGGTTGAAAATTTTTCTGTTTCCTACTTGCATTTCGAGGCATCAGCTAAGCTAGTTTGTGCCTCGAATACATAGAAACAGAATATCTGGCTTGAGATGTGCGATTGGAGGATATACCCTGATTGTGGGTATCAAGAAGTGTGGGCTATACACTGCACTTTTTTCATACATTTTTTGGCTGAAAATTTTCTGTCTCCTACTTGCATTTCGAGGCATCAGCTGAGCTAGTTTGTGCCTCGAATACACAGAAACAGAACATCTGGCTTGAGATGTGCGATTGGAGGATATACGCAGATTGTGGGTATCAAGAAGTGTGGGCTATACACTGCACTTTTTTTCATACATTTTTTGGGTGAAAAATTTTCTGTCTCCTGCTTGCATTTCGAGGCATCAGCTAAGCTAGTTTGTGCCTCGAATACACAGAAACAGAATATCTGGCTTGAGATGTGCGATTGGAGGATATACGCAGATTGTGGGTATCAAGAAGTGTGGGCTATACACTGCACTTTTTTTCATACATTTTTTGGTTGAAAAATTTTCTGTCTCCTACTTGCATTTCGAGACATCAGCTAGGCTAGTTTGTGCCTCGAATACATAGAAACAGAACATCTGGCTTGAGATGTGCGATTGGAGGATATACCCTGATTGTGGGTATCAAGAAGTGTGGGCTATACACTGCACTTTTTCTCATACATTTTTTTAATAGAAACATTTTCTGTCTCCTACTTGCATTTCGAGGCATCAGCTAAGCTAGTTTGTGCCTCGAATACACAGAAACAGAACATCTGGCTTGAGATGTGCGATTGGAGGATATACGCAGATTGTGGGTATCAAGAAGTGTGGGCTATACACTGCACTTTTTCATACATTTTTTGGCTGAAAATTTTTCTGTCTTCTACTTGCATTTCGAGGCATCAGCTAAGCTAGTTTGTGCCTCGAATACACAGAAACAGAACATCTGGCTTGAGATGTGCGATTGGATGATATACCCTGATTGTGGGTATCAAGAAGTGTGGGCTATACACTGCACTTTTTTTCATACATTTTTTGGTTGAAAATTTTTCTGTCTTCTACTTGCATTTCGAGGCATCAGCTAAGCTAGTTTGTGCCTCGAATACACAGAAACAGAACATCTGGCTTGAGATGTGCGATTGGAGGATATACGCAGATTGTGGGTATCAAGAAGTGTGGGCTATACAACTGCACTTTTTTTCATACATTTTTTGGTTAAAAAATTTTCTGTCTCCTACTTGCATTTCGAGGCATCAGCTAAGCTAGTTTGTGCCTCGAATACAGAGAAACAGAACATATGGCTTGAGATGTGGGATTGGAGGATAAATCCAGATTGTGGGTATCAAGAAGTGTGGGCTATACACTGCACTTTTTTTCATACATTTTTTGGTTGAAAAATTTTCTGTCTCCTACTTGCATTTCGAGGCATCAGCTAAGCTAGTTTGTGCCTCGAATACATAGAAACAGAACATCTGGCTTGAGATGTGCGATTGGAGGATATACCCTGATTGTGGGTATCAAGAAGTGTGGGCTATACACTGCACTTTTTTCATACATTTTTTGGCTGAAAATTTTTCTGTCTTCTAATTGCATTTCGAGGCATCAGCTAAGCTAGTTTGTGCCTCGAATACACAGAAACAGAATATCTGGCTTGAGATGTGCGATTGGAGGATATACCCAGATTGTGGGTATCAAGAAGTGTGGGCTATACACTGCACTTTTTTTCATACATTTTTTGGTTGAAAATTTTTCTGTTTCCTACTTGCATTTCGAGGCATCAGCTAAGCTAGTTTGTGCCTCGAATACACAGAAACAGAACATCTGGATTGAGATGTGCGATTGGAGGATATACCCTGATTGTTGGTATCAAGAAGTGTGGGCTATACACTGCACTTTTTTTCATACATTTTTTGGTTGAAAATTTTTCTGTCTTCTACTTGCATTTCGAGGCATCAGCTAAGCTAGTTTGTGCCTCGAATACACAGAAACAGAACATCTGGCTTGAGATGTGCGATTGGAGGATATACCCAGATTGTGGGTATCAAGAAGTGTGGGCTATACACTGCACTTTTTTTCATACATTTTTTGGTTGAAAAATTTTCTGTCTCCTACCTGCATTTCGAGGTATCAGCTAAGCCAGTTTGTGCCTCGAATACACAGAAACAGAATATCTGGCTTGAGATGTGCGATTGGAGGATATACCCTGATTGTGGGTATCAAGAAGTGTGGGCTTATACACTGCACTTTTTTTCATACATTTTTTGGTTGAAAATTTTTCTGTCTTCTACTTGCATTTCGAGGCATCAGCTAAGCTAGTTTGTGCCTCGAATACACAGAAACAGAACATCTGGCTTGAGATGTGCGATTGGAGGATATACCCAGATTGAGGGTATCAAGAAGTGTTCGCTATACACTGCACTTTTTTCATACATTTTTTGGCTGAAAATTTTCTGTGTCCTACTTGCATTTCGAGGCATCAGCTAAGCTAGTTTGTGCCTCGAATACACAGAAACAGAACATCTGGCTTGAGATGTGCGATTGGAGGATATACGCAGATTTTGGGTATCAAGAAGTGTGGGCTATACACTGCACTTTTTTCATACATTTTTTGGCTGAAAATTTTCTGTGTCCTACTTGCATTTCGAGGCATCAGCTAAGCTAGTTTGTGCCTCGAATACACAGAAACAGAACATCTTTCTTGAGATGTGCGATTGGAGGATATACGCAGATTTTGGGTATCAAGAAGTGTGGGCTATACACTGCACTTTTTTCATACATTTTTTGGCTGAAAATTTTCTGTGTCCTACTTGCATTTCGAGGCATCAGCTAAGCTAGTTTGTGCCTCGAATACACAGAAACAGAACATCTGGCTTGAGATGTGCGATTGGAGGATATACGCAGATTGTGGGTATCAAGAAGTGTGGGCTATACACTGCACTTTTTTTCATACATTTTTTGGTTGAAAAATTTTCTGTCTCCTACCTGCATTTCGAGGTGTCAGCTAAGCTAGTTTGTGCCTCGAATACACAGAAACAGAACATCTGGCTTGAGATGTGCGATTGGAGGATATACCCAGATTGTGGGTATCAAGAAGTGTGGGCTATACACTGCACTTTTTTTCATACATTTTTTGGTTGAAAATTTTTCTGTCTTCTACTTGCATTTCGAGGCATCAGCTAAGCTAGTTTGTGCCTCGAATACACAGAAACAGAATATCTGGCTTGAGATGTGCGATTGGAGGATATACGCAGATTGTGGGTATCAAGAAGTGTGGGCTATACACTGCACTTTTTTTCATACATTTTTTGGTTGAAAAATTTTCTGTCTTCTACTTGCATTTCGAGGCATCAGCTAAGCTAGTTTGTGCCTAGAATACACAGAAACAGAACATCTGGCTTGAGATGTGCGATTGGAGGATATACCCAGATTGTGGGTATCAAGAAGTGTGGGCTATACACTGCACTTTTTTTCATACATTTTTTGGTTGAAAATTTTTCTGTCTTCTACTTGCATTTCGAGGCATCAGCTAAGCTAGTTTGTGCCTCGAATACACAGAAACAGAATATCTGGCTTGAGATGTGCGAATGGAGGATATACGCAGATTGTGGGTATCAAGAAGTGTGGGCTATACACTGCACTTTTTTTCATACATTTTTTGGTTGAAAAATTTTCTGTCTCCTACTTGCATTTCGAGGCATCAGCTAAGCTAGTTTGTGCCTCGAATACACAGAAACAGAATATCTGGCTTGAGATGTGCGATTGGAGGATATACGCAGATTGTGGGTATCAAGAAGTGTGGGCTATACACTGCACTTTTTTCATACATTTTTTCGCTGAAAATTTTTCTGTCTTCTACTTGCATTTCGAGGCATCAGCTAAGCTAGTTTGTGCCTCGAATACACAGAAACAGAACATCTGGCTTGAGATGTGCGATTGGAGGATATACCCAGATTGTGGGTATCAAGAAGTGTGGGCTATACACTGCACTTTTTTTCATACATTTTTTGGTTGAAAATTTTTCTGTCTTCTACTTGCATTTCGAGGCATCAGCTAAGCTAGTTTGTGCCTCGAATACACAGAAACAGAATATCTGGCTTGAGATGTGCGAATGGAGGATATACGCAGATTGTGGGTATCAAGAAGTGTGGGCTATACACTGCACTTTTTTTCATACATTTTTTGGTTGAAAAATTTTCTGTCTCCTACTTGCATTTCGAGGCATCAGCTAAGCTAATTTGTGCCTCGAATACACAGAAACAGAATATCTGGCTTGAGATGTGCGATTGGAGGATATACCCTGATTGTGGGTATCAAGAAGTGTGGGCTATACACTGCACTTTTTTTCATACATTTTTTGGTTGAAAATTTTTCTGTCTTCTACTTGCATTTCGAGGCATCAGCTAAGCTAGTTTGTGCCTCGAATACACAGAAACAGAATATCTGGCTTGAGATGTGCGATTGGAGGATATACCCTGATTGTGGGTATCAAGAAGTGTGGGCTATACACTGCACTTTTTTTCATACATTTTTTGGTTGAAAATTTTTCTGTCTTCTACTTGCATTTCGAGGCATCAGCTAAGCTAGTTTGTGCCTCGAATACACAGAAACAGAATATCTGGCTTGAGATGTGCGATTGGAGGATATACCCTGATTGTGGGTATCAAGAAGTGTGGGCTATACACTGCACTTTTTTTCATACATTTTTTGGTTGAAAAATTTTCTGTCTTCTACTTGCATTTCGAGGCATCAGCTAAGCTAGTTTGTGCCTCGAATACACAGAAACAGAATATCTGGCTTGAGATGTGCGATTGGAGGATATACCCTGATTGTGGGTATCAAGAAGTGTGGGCTATACACTGCACTTTTTTTCATACATTTTTTGGTTGAAAATTTTTCTGTCTTCTACTTGCATTTCGAGGCATCAGCTAAGCTAGTTTGTGCCTCGAATACACAGAAACAGAACATCTGGCTTGAGATGTGCGATTGGAGGATATACCCAGATTGTGGGTATCAAGAAGTGTGGGCTATACACTGCACTTTTTTTCATACATTTTTTGGTTGAAAAATTTTCTGTCTCCTACTTGCATTTCGAGGCATCAGCTAAGCTAGTTTGTGCCTCGAATACACAGAAACAGAATATCTGGCTTGTGATGTGCGATTGGAGGATATACCCTGATTGTGGGTATCAAGAAGTGTGGGCTATACACTGCACTTTTTTTCATACATTTTTTGGTTGAAAATTTTTCTGTCTTCTACTTGCATTTCGAGGCATCAGCTAAGCTAGTTTGTGCCTCGAATACACAGAAACAGAACATCTGGCTTGAGATGTGCGATTGGAGGATATACGCAGATTGTGGGTATCAAGAAGTGTGGGCTATACACTGCAATTTTTTCATACATTTTTTGGCTGAAAATTTTTCTGTTTCCTACTTGCATTTCGAGGCATCAGCTGAGCTAGTTTGTGCCTCGAATACACAGAAACAGAACATCTGGCTTGAGATGTGCGATTGGAGGATATACCCAGATTTTGGGTATCAAGAAGTGTGGGCTATACACTGCACTTTTTTTCATACATTTTTTGGTTGAAAATTTTTCTGTCTTCTACTTGCATTTCGAGGCATCAGCTAAGCTAGTTTGTGCCTCGAATACACAGAAACAGAATATCTGGCTTGAGATGTGCGATTGGAGGATATACCCTGATTGTGGGTATCAAGAAGTGTGGGCTATACACTGCACTTTTTTTCATACATTTTTTGGTTGAAAAATTTTCTGTCTTCTACTTGCATTTCGAGGCATCAGCTAAGCTAGTTTGTGCCTCGAATACACAGAAACAGAATATCTGGCTTGAGATGTGCGATTGGAGGATATACCCTGATTGTGGGTATCAAGAAGTGTGGGCTATACACTGCACTTTTTTTCATACATTTTTTGGTTGAAAATTTTTCTGTCTTCTACTTGCATTTCGAGGCATCAGCTAAGCTAGTTTGTGCCTCGAATACACAGAAACAGAACATCTGGCTTGAGATGTGCGATTGGAGGATATACCCAGATTGTGGGTATCAAGAAGTGTGGGCTATACACTGCACTTTTTTTCATACATTTTTTGGTTGAAAAATTTTCTGTCTCCTACTTGCATTTCGAGGCATCAGCTAAGCTAGTTTGTGCCTCGAATACACAGAAACAGAATATCTGGCTTGTGATGTGCGATTGGAGGATATACCCTGATTGTGGGTATCAAGAAGTGTGGGCTATACACTGCACTTTTTTTCATACATTTTTTGGTTGAAAATTTTTCTGTCTTCTACTTGCATTTCGAGGCATCAGCTAAGCTAGTTTGTGCCTCGAATACACAGAAACAGAACATCTGGCTTGAGATGTGCGATTGGAGGATATACGCAGATTGTGGGTATCAAGAAGTGTGGGCTATACACTGCAATTTTTTCATACATTTTTTGGCTGAAAATTTTTCTGTTTCCTACTTGCATTTCGAGGCATCAGCTGAGCTAGTTTGTGCCTCGAATACACAGAAACAGAACATCTGGCTTGAGATGTGCGATTGGAGGATATACCCAGATTTTGGGTATCAAGAAGTGTGGGCTATACACTGCACTTTTTTTCATACATTTTTTGGTTGAAAAATTTTCTGTCTTCTACTTGCATTTCGAGGCATCAGCTAAGCTAGTTTGTGCCTCGAATACACAGAAACAGAATATCTGGCTTGAGATGTGCGATTGGAGGATATACCCTGATTGTGGGTATCAAGAAGTGTGGGCTATACACTGCACTTTTTTTCATACATTTTTTGGTTGAAAATTTTTCTGTCTTCTACTTGCATTTCGAGGCATCAGCTAAGCTAGTTTGTGCCTCGAATACACAGAAACAGAATATCTGGCTTGAGATGTGCGATTGGAGGATATACCCTGATTGTGGGTATCAAGAAGTGTGGGCTATACACTGCACTTTTTTTCATACATTTTTTGGTTGAAAATTTTTCTGTCTTCTACTTGCATTTCGAGGCATCAGCTAAGCTAGTTTGTGCCTCGAATACACAGAAACAGAATATCTGGCTTGAGATGTGCGATTGGAGGATATACCCTGATTGTGGGTATCAAGAAGTGTGGGCTATACACTGCACTTTTTTTCATACATTTTTTGGTTGAAAAATTTTCTGTCTTCTACTTGCATTTCGAGGCATCAGCTAAGCTAGTTTGTGCCTCGAATACACAGAAACAGAATATCTGGCTTGAGATGTGCGATTGGAGGATATACCCTGATTGTGGGTATCAAGAAGTGTGGGCTATACACTGCACTTTTTTTCATACATTTTTTGGTTGAAAATTTTTCTGTCTTCTACTTGCATTTCGAGGCATCAGCTAAGCTAGTTTGTGCCTCGAATACACAGAAACAGAACATCTGGCTTGAGATGTGCGATTGGAGGATATACCCAGATTGTGGGTATCAAGAAGTGTGGGCTATACACTGCACTTTTTTTCATACATTTTTTGGTTGAAAAATTTTCTGTCTCCTACTTGCATTTCGAGGCATCAGCTAAGCTAGTTTGTGCCTCGAATACACAGAAACAGAATATCTGGCTTGTGATGTGCGATTGGAGGATATACCCTGATTGTGGGTATCAAGAAGTGTGGGCTATACACTGCACTTTTTTTCATACATTTTTTGGTTGAAAATTTTTCTGTCTTCTACTTGCATTTCGAGGCATCAGCTAAGCTAGTTTGTGCCTCGAATACACAGAAACAGAACATCTGGCTTGAGATGTGCGATTGGAGGATATACGCAGATTGTGGGTATCAAGAAGTGTGGGCTATACACTGCACTTTTTTTCATACATTTTTTGGTTGAAAATTTTTCTGTCTTCTACTTGCATTTCGAGGCATCAGCTAAGCTAGTTTGTGCCTCGAATACACAGAAACAGAACATCTGGCTTGAGATGTGCGATTGGAGGATATACCCAGATTGTGGGTATCAAGAAGTGTGGGCTATACACTGCACTTTTTTTCATACATTTTTTGGTTGAAAAATTTTCTGTCTCCTACTTGCATTTCGAGGCATCAGCTAAGCTAGTTTGTGCCTCGAATACACAGAAACAGAACATCTGGCTTGAGATGTGCGATTGGAGGATATACCCAGATTGTGGGTATCAAGAAGTGTGGGCTATACACTGCACTTTTTTTCATACATTTTTTGGTTGAAAAATTTTCTGTCTCCTACTTGCATTTCGAGGCATCAGCTAAGCTAGTTTGTGCCTCGAATACACAGAAACAGAATATCTGGCTTGTGATGTGCGATTGGAGGATATACCCTGATTGTGGGTATCAAGAAGTGTGGGCTATACACTGCAATTTTTTCATACATTTTTTGGCTGAAAATTTTTCTGTTTCCTACTTGCATTTCGAGGCATCAGCTGAGCTAGTTTGTGCCTCGAATACACAGAAACAGAACATCTGGCTTGAGATGTGCGATTGGAGGATATACCCAGATTTTGGGTATCAAGAAGTGTGGGCTATACACTGCACTTTTTTTCATACATTTTTTGGTTGAAAAATTTTCTGTCTTCTACTTGCATTTCGAGGCATCAGCTAAGCTAGTTTGTGCCTCGAATACACAGAAACAGAATATCTGGCTTGAGATGTGCGATTGGAGGATATACCCTGATTGTGGGTATCAAGAAGTGTGGGCTATACACTGCACTTTTTTTCATACATTTTTTGGTTGAAAAATTTTCTGTCTCCTACTTGCATTTCGAGGCATCAGCTAAGCTAGTTTGTGCCTCGAATACACAGAAACAGAATATCTGGCTTGAGATGTGCGATTGGAGGATATACCCAGATTGTGGGTATCAAGAAGTGTGGGCTATACACTGCACTTTTTTTCATACATTTTTTGGTTAAAAAATTTTCTGTCTCCTACTTGCATTTCGAGGCATCAGCTAAGCTAGTTTGTGCCTCGAATACATAGAAACAGAACATCTGGCTTGAGATGTGCGATTGGAGGATATACCCTGATTGTGGGTATCAAGAAGTGTGGGCTATGCACTGCACTTTTTTTCATACATTTTTTGGTTGAAAAATTTTCTGTCTTCTACTTGCATTTCGAGGCATCAGCTAAGCTAGTTTGTGCCTCGAATACACAGAAACAGAATATCTGGCTTGAGATGTGCGATTGGAGGATATACCCTGATTGTGGGTATCAAGAAGTGTGGGCTATACACTGCACTTTTTTTCATACATTTTTTGGTTAAAAAATTTTCTGTCTCCTACTTGCATTTCGAGGCATCAGCTAAGCTAGTTTGTGCCTCGAATACACAGAAACAGAACATCTGGCTTGAGATGTGCGATTGGAGGATATACCCTGATTGTGGGTATCAAGAAGTGTGGGCTATACACTGCACTTTTTTTCATACATTTTTTGGTTGAAAAATTTTCTGTCTTCTACTTGCATTTCGAGGCATCAGCTAAGCTAGTTTGTGCCTCGAATACACAGAAACAGAATATCTGGCTTGAGATGTGCGATTGGAGGATATACCCTGATTGTGGGTATCAAGAAGTGTGGGCTATACACTGCACTTTTTTTCATACATTTTTTGGTTAAAAAATTTTCTGTCTCCTACTTGCATTTCGAGGCATCAGCTAAGCTAGTTTGTGCCTCGAATACACAGAAACAGAACATCTGGCTTGAGATGTGCGATTGGAGGATATACCCTGATTGTGGGTATCAAGAAGTGTGGGCTATACACTGCACTTTTTTTCATACATTTTTTGGTTGAAAAATTTTCTGTCTTCTACTTGCATTTCGAGGCATCAGCTGAGCTAGTTTGTGCCTCGAATACACAGAAACAGAACATCTGGCTTGAGATGTGCGATTGGAGGATATACCCAGATTGAGGGCATCAAGAAGTGTGGGCTATACACTGCACTTTTTTTCATACATTTTTTGGTTGAAAATTTTTCTGTCTCCTACTTGCATTTCAAGGCATCAGCTAAGCTAGTTTGTGCCTCGAATACACAGAAACAGAACATCTGGCTTGAGATGTGCGATTGGAGGATATACCCTGATTGTGGGTATCAAGAAGTGTGGGCTATACACTGCACTTTTTTTCATACATTTTTTGGTTGAAAAATTTTCTGTCTTCTACTTGCATTTCGAGGCATCAGCTAAGCTAGTTTGTGCCTCGAATACACAGAAACAGAATATCTGGCTTGAGATGTGCGATTGGAGGATATACGCAGATTGTGGGTATCAAGAAGTGTGGGCTATACATTGCACTTTTTTTCATACATTTTTTGGTTGAAAATTTTTCTGTCTCCTACTTGCATTTCAAGGCATCAGCTAAGCTAGTTTGTGCCTCGAATACACAGAAACAGAACATCTGGCTTGAGATGTGCGATTGGAGGATATACCCAGATTGAGGGCATCAAGAAGTGTGGGCTATACACTGCACTTTTTTTCATACATTTTTTGGTTGAAAATTTTTCTGTCTCCTACTTGCATTTCAAGGCATCAGCTAAGCTAGTTTGTGCCTCGAATACACAGAAACAGAACATCTGGCTTGAGATGTGCGATTGGAGGATATACCCAGATTGAGGGCATCAAGAAGTGTGGGCTATACACTGCACTTTTTTTCATATATTTTTTGGTTGAAAATTTTTCTGTCTCCTACTTGCATTTCAAGGCATCAGCTAAGCTAGTTTGTGCCTCGAATACACAGAAACAGAACATCTGGCTTGAGATGTGCGATTGGAGGATATACCCTGATTGTGGGTATCAAGAAGTGTGGGCTATACACTGCACTTTTTTTCATACATTTTTTGGTTGAAAAATTTTCTGTCTTCTACTTGCATTTCGAGGCATCAGCTAAGCTAGTTTGTGCCTCGAATACACAGAAACAGAACATCTGGCTTGAGATGTGCGATTGGAGGATATACCCAGATTGAGGGCATCAAGAAGTGTGGGCTATACACTGCACTTTTTTTCATATATTTTTTGGTTGAAAATTTTTCTGTCTCCTACTTGCATTTCAAGGCATCAGCTAAGCTAGTTTGTGCCTCGAATACACAGAAACAGAACATCTGGCTTGAGATGTGCGATTGGAGGATATACCCTGATTGTGGGTATCAAGAAGTGTGGGCTATACATTGCACTTTTTTTCATACATTTTTTGGTTGAAAATTTTTCTGTCTCCTACTTGCATTTCAAGGCATCAGCTAAGCTAGTTTGTGCCTCGAATACACAGAAACAGAACATCTGGCTTGAGATGTGCGATTGGAGGATATACCCAGATTGAGGGCATCAAGAAGTGTGGGCTATACACTGCACTTTTTTTCATATATTTTTTGGTTGAAAATTTTTCTGTCTCCTACTTGCATTTCAAGGCATCAGCTAAGCTAGTTTGTGCCTCGAATACACAGAAACAGAACATCTGGCTTGAGATGTGCGATTGGAGGATATACCCAGAGTGAGGGCATCAAGAAGTGTGGGCTATACACTGCACTTTTTTTCATACATTTTTTGGTTGAAAATTTTTCTGTCTCCTACTTGCATTTCAAGGCATCAGCTAAGCTAGTTTGTGCCTCGAATACACAGAAACAGAACATCTGGCTTGAGATGTGCGATTGGAGGATATACCCTGATTGTGGGTATCAAGAAGTGTGGGCTATACACTGCACTTTTTTTCATACATTTTTTGGTTGAAAAATTTTCTGTCTTCTACTTGCATTTCGAGGCATCAGCTAAGCTAGTTTGTGCCTCGAATACACAGAAACAGAATATCTGGCTTGAGATGTGCGATTGGAGGATATACGCAGATTGTGGGTATCAAGAAGTGTGGGCTATACATTGCACTTTTTTTCATACATTTTTTGGTTGAAAATTTTTCTGTCTCCTACTTGCATTTCAAGGCATCAGCTAAGCTAGTTTGTGCCTCGAATACACAGAAACAGAACATCTGGCTTGAGATGTGCGATTGGAGGATATACCCAGATTGAGGGCATCAAGAAGTGTGGGCTATACACTGCACTTTTTTTCATATATTTTTTGGTTGAAAATTTTTCTGTCTCCTACTTGCATTTCAAGGCATCAGCTAAGCTAGTTTGTGCCTCGAATACACAGAAACAGAACATCTGGCTTGAGATGTGCGATTGGAGGATATACCCAGATTGAGGGCATCAAGAAGTGTGGGCTATACACTGCACTTTTTTTCATACATTTTTTGGTTGAAAATTTTTCTGTCTCCTACCTGCATTTCGAGCTATCAGCTAAGCTAGTTTGTGCCTCGAATACACAGAAACAGAATATCTGGCTTGAGATGTGCGACTGGAGGATATACCCTGATTGTGGGTATCAAGAAGTGTGGGCTATACACTGCACTTTTTTTCATACATTTTTTGGTTGAAAATTTTTCTGTCTTCTACTTGCATTTCGAGGCATCAGCTAAGCTAGTTTGTGCCTCGAATACACAGAAACAGAACATCTGGCTTGAGATGTGCGATTGGAGGATACACCCAGATTGTGGGTATCAAGAAGTGTGGGCTATACATTTGTTGGCTGAAAATTTTCTGTGTCCTACTTGCATTTCGAGGCATCAGCTAAGCTAGTTTGTGCCTCGAATACACAGAAACAGAACATCTTTCTTGAGATGTGCGATTGGAGGATATACGCAGATTTTGGGTATCAAGAAGTGTGGGCTATACACTGCACTTTTTTCATACATTTGTTGGCTGAAAATTTTCTGTGTCCTACTTGCATTTCGAGGCATCAGCTAAGCTAGTTTGTGCCTCGAATACACAGAAACAGAACATCTTTCTTGAGATGTGCGATTGGAGGATATACGCAGATTTTGGGTATCAAGAAGTGTGGGCTATACACTGCACTTTTTTCATACATTTTTTGGCTGAAAATTTTCTGTGTCCTACTTGCATTTCGAGGCATCAGCTAAGCTAGTTTGTGCCTCGAATACACAGAAACAGAACATCTGGCTTGAGATGTGCGATTGGAGGATATACGCAGATTTTGGGTATCAAGAAGTGTGGGCTATACATTTGTTGGCTGAAAATTTTCTGTGTCCTACTTGCATTTCAAGGCATGAAACAGAAACAGAACATCTGGCTTGAGATGTGCGATTGGAGGATATACGCAGATTTTGGGTATCAAGAAGTGTGGGCTATACACTGCACTTTTTTCATACATTTTTTGGCTGAAAATTTTCTGTGTCCTACTTGCATTTCGAGGCATCAGCTAAGCTAGTTTGTGCCTCGAATACACAGAAACAGAACATCTGGCTTGAGATGTGCGATTGGAGGATATACGCAGATTTTGGGTATCAAGAAGTGTGGGCTATACATTTGTTGGCTGAAAATTTTCTGTGTCCTACTTGCATTTCGAGGCATCAGCTAAGCTAGTTTGTGCCTCGAATACACAGAAACAGAACATCTTTCTTGAGATGTGCGATTGGAGGATATACGCAGATTTTGGGTATCACGAAGTGTGGGCTATACACTGCACTTTTTTCATACATTTTTTGGCTGAAAATTTTCTGTGTCCTACTTGCATTTCGAGGCATCAGCTAAGCTAGTTTGTGCCTCGAATACACAGAAACAGAACATCTTTCTTGAGATGTGCGATTGGAGGATATACGCAGATTTTGGGTATCAAGAAGTGTGGGCTATACACTGCACTTTTTTCATACATTTGTTGGCTGAAAATTTTCTGTGTCCTACTTGCATTTCGAGGCATCAGCTAAGCTAGTTTGTGCCTCGAATACACAGAAACAGAACATCTTTCTTGAGATGTGCGATTGGAGGATATACGCAGATTTTGGGTATCAAGAAGTGTGGGCTATACACTGCACTTTTTTCATACATTTTTTGGCTGAAAATTTTCTGTGTCCTACTTGCATTTCGAGGCATCAGCTAAGCTAGTTTGTGCCTCGAATACACAGAAACAGAACATCTGGCTTGAGATGTGCGATTGGAGGATATACGCAGATTTTGGGTATCAAGAAGTGTGGGCTATACACTGCACTTTTTTCATACATTTGTTGGCTGAAAATTTTCTGTGTCCTACTTGCATTTCGAGGCATCAGCTATGCTAGTTTGTGCCTCGAATACACAGAAACAGAACATCTTTCTTGAGATGTGCGATTGGAGGATATACGCAGATTTTGGGTATCAAGAAGTGTGGGCTATACACTGCACTTTTTTCATACATTTTTTGGCTGAAAATTTTCTGTGTCCTACTTGCATTTCGAGGCATCAGCTAAGCTAATTTGTGCCTCGAATACACAGAAACAGAACATCTTTCTTGAGATGTGCGATTGGAGGATATACGCAGATTTTGGGTATCAAGAAGTGTGGGCTATACACTGCACTTTTTTCATACATTTTTTGGCTGAAAATTTTCTGTGTCCTACTTGCATTTCGAGGCATCAGCTAAGCTAGTTTGTGCCTCGAATACACAGAAACAGAACATCTTTCTTGAGATGTGCGATTGGAGGATATACGCAGATTTTGGGTATCAAGAAGTGTGGGCTATACACTGCACTTTTTTCATACATTTTTTGGTTGAAAAATTTTCTGTCTTCTACTTGCATTTCGAGGCATCAGCTAAGCTAGTTTGTGCCTCGAATACACAGAAACAGAACATCTGGCTTGAGATGTGCGATTGGAGGATATACCCAGAGTGAGGGCATCAAGAAGTGTGGGCTATACACTGCACTTTTTTTCATACATTTTTTGGTTGAAAATTTTTCTGTCTCCTACTTGCATTTCAAGGCATCAGCTAAGCTAGTTTGTGCCTCGAATACACAGAAACAGAACATCTGGCTTGAGATGTGCGATTGGAGGATATACCCTGATTGTGGGTATCAAGAAGTGTGGGCTATACACTGCACTTTTTTTCATACATTTTTTGGTTGAAAAATTTTCTGTCTTCTACTTGCATTTCGAGGCATCAGCTAAGCTAGTTTGTGCCTCGAATACACAGAAACAGAATATCTGGCTTGAGATGTGCGATTGGAGGATATACGCAGATTGTGGGTATCAAGAAGTGTGGGCTATACATTGCACTTTTTTTCATACATTTTTTGGTTGAAAATTTTTCTGTCTCCTACTTGCATTTCAAGGCATCAGCTAAGCTAGTTTGTGCCTCGAATACACAGAAACAGAACATCTGGCTTGAGATGTGCGATTGGAGGATATACCCAGATTGAGGGCATCAAGAAGTGTGGGCTATACACTGCACTTTTTTTCATACATTTTTTGGCTGAAAATTTTTCTGTCTCCTACTTGCATTTCAAGGCATCAGCTAAGCTAGTTTGTGCCTCGAATACACAGAAACAGAACATCTGGCTTGAGATGTGCGATGGGAGGATATACCCAGATTGAGGGCATCAAGAAGTGTGGGCTATACACTGCACTTTTTTTCATATATTTTTTGGTTGAAAATTTTTCTGTCTCCTACTTGCATTTCAAGGCATCAGCTAAGCTAGTTTGTGCCTCGAATACACAGAAACAGAACATCTGGCTTGAGATGTGCGATTGGAGGATATACCCAGATTGAGGGCATCAAGAAGTGTGGGCTATACACTGCACTTTTTTTCATACATTTTTTGGTTGAAAATTTTTCTGTCTCCTACCTGCATTTCGAGCTATCAGCTAAGCTAGTTTGTGCCTCGAATACACAGAAACAGAATATCTGGCTTGAGATGTGCGACTGGAGGATATACCCTGATTGTGGGTATCAAGAAGTGTGGGCTATACACTGCACTTTTTTTCATACATTTTTTGGTTGAAAATTTTTCTGTCTCCTACTTGCATTTCAAGGCATGAAACAGAAACAGAACATCTGGCTTGAGATGTGCGATTGGAGGATATACGCAGATTTTGGGTATCAAGAAGTGTGGGCTATACACTGCACTTTTTTCATACATTTTTTGGCTGAAAATTTTCTGTGTCCTACTTGCATTTCGAGGCATCAGCTAAGCTAGTTTGTGCCTCGAATACACAGAAACAGAACATCTGGCTTGAGATGTGCGATTGGAGGATATACGCAGATTTTGGGTATCAAGAAGTGTGGGCTATACACTGCACTTTTTTCATACATTTTTTGGCTGAAAATTTTCTGTGTCCTACTTGCATTTCGAGGCATCAGCTAAGCTAGTTTGTGCCTCGAATACACAGAAACAGAACATCTTTCTTGAGATGTGCGATTGGAGGATATACGCAGATTTTGGGTATCAAGAAGTGTGGGCTATACACTGCACTTTTTTCATACATTTGTTGGCTGAAAATTTTCTGTGTCCTACTTGCATTTCGAGGCATCAGCTAAGCTAGTTTGTGCCTCGAATACACAGAAACAGAACATCTTTCTTGAGATGTGCGATTGGAGGATATACGCAGATTTTGGGTATCAAGAAGTGTGGGCTATACACTGCACTTTTTTCATACATTTTTTGGCTGAAAATTTTCTGTGTCCTACTTGCATTTCGAGGCATCAGCTAAGCTAGTTTGTGCCTCGAATACACAGAAACAGAACATCTGGCTTGAGATGTGCGATTGGAGGATATACGCAGATTTTGGGTATCAAGAAGTGTGGGCTATACACTGCACTTTTTTCATACATTTGTTGGCTGAAAATTTTCTGTGTCCTACTTGCATTTCGAGGCATCAGCTATGCTAGTTTGTGCCTCGAATACACAGAAACAGAACATCTTTCTTGAGATGTGCGATTGGAGGATATACGCAGATTTTGGGTATCAAGAAGTGTGGGCTATACACTGCACTTTTTTCATACATTTTTTGGCTGAAAATTTTCTGTGTCCTACTTGCATTTCGAGGCATCAGCTAAGCTAATTTGTGCCTCGAATACACAGAAACAGAACATCTTTCTTGAGATGTGCGATTGGAGGATATACGCAGATTTTGGGTATCAAGAAGTGTGGGCTATACACTGCACTTTTTTCATACATTTTTTGGCTGAAAATTTTCTGTGTCCTACTTGCATTTCGAGGCATCAGCTAAGCTAGTTTGTGCCTCGAATACACAGAAACAGAACATCTTTCTTGAGATGTGCGATTGGAGGATATACGCAGATTTTGGGTATCAAGAAGTGTGGGCTATACACTGCACTTTTTTCATACATTTTTTGGCTGAAAATTTTCTATGTCCTACTTGCATTTCGAGGCATCAGCTAAGCTAGTTTGTGCCTCGAATACACAGAAACAGAACATCTTTCTTGAGATGTGCGATTGGAGGATATACGCAGATTTTGGGTATCAAGAAGTGTGGGCTATACACTGCACTTTTTTCATACATTTGTTGGCTGAAAATTTTCTGTGTCCTACTTGCATTTCGAGGCATCAGCTAAGCTAGTTTGTGCCTCGAATACACAGAAACAGAACATCTTTCTTGAGATGTGCGATTGGAGGATATACGCAGATTTTGGGTATCAAGAAGTGTGGGCTATACACTGCACTTTTTTCATACATTTTTTGGCTGAAAATTTTCTGTGTCCTACTTGCATTTCGAGGCATCAGCTAAGCTAGTTTGTGCCTCGAATACACAGAAACAGAACATCTGGCTTGAGATGTGCGATTGGAGGATATACGCAGATTTTGGGTATCAAGAAGTGTGGGCTATACACTGCACTTTTTTCATACATTTGTTGGCTGAAAATTTTCTGTGTCCTACTTGCATTTCGAGGCATCAGCTAAGCTAGTTTGTGCCTCGAATACACAGAAACAGAACATCTTTCTTGAGATGTGCGATTGGAGGATATACGCAGATTTTGGGTATCAAGAAGTGTGGGCTATACACTGCACTTTTTTCATACATTTTTTGGCTGAAAATTTTCTGTGTCCTACTTGCATTTCGAGGCATCAGCTAAGCTAGTTTGTGCCTCGAATACACAGAAACAGAACATCTGGCTTGAGATGTGCGATTGGAGGATATACGCAGATTTTGGGTATCAAGAAGTGTGGGCTATACACTGCACTTTTTTCATACATTTTTTGGCTGAAAATTTTCTGTGTCCTACTTGCATTTCGAGGCATCAGCTAAGCTAATTTGTGCCTCGAATACACAGAAACAGAACATCTTTCTTGAGATGTGCGATTGGAGGATATACGCAGATTTTGGGTATCAAGAAGTATGGGCTATACACTGCACTTTTTTCATACATTTTTTGGCTGAAAATTTTCTGTGTCCTACTTGCATTTCGAGGCATCAGCTAAGCTAGTTTGTGCCTCGAATACACAGAAACAGAACATCTTTCTTGAGATGTGCGATTGGAGGATGTACGCAGATTGTGGGTATCAAGAAGTCTGGGCTATACACTGCACTTTTTTTCATAAATTTTTTGGTTGAAAAATTTTCTGTCTCCTACTTGCATTTCGAGGCATCAGCTGAGCTAGTTTGTGCCTCGAATACACAGAAACAGAACATCTGGCTTGAGATGTGCGATTGGAGGATATACGCAGATTTTGGGTATCAAGAAGTGTGGGCTATACACTGCACTTTTTTCATACATTTTTTGGCTGAAAATTTTCTGTCTCCTACTTGCATTTCGAGGCATCAGCTGAGCTAGTTTGTGCCTCGAATACACAGAAACAGAACATCTGGCTTGAGATGTGCGATTGGAGGATATACGCAGATTTTGGGTATCAAGAAGTGTGGGCTATACACTGCACTTTTTTCATACATTTTTTGGCTGAAAATTTTCTGTGTCCTACTTGCATTTCGAGGCATCAGCTAAGCTAGTTTGTGCCTCGAATACACAGAAACAGAACATCTGGCTTGAGATGTGCGATTGGAGGATATACCCAGATTGAGGGCATCAAGAAGTGTTCGCTATACACTGCACTTTTTTCATATATTTTTTGGTTGAAAATTTTTCTGTCTCCTACTTGCATTTCAAGGCATCAGCTAAGCTAGTTTGTGCCTCGAATACACAGAAACAGAACATCTGGCTTGAGATGTGCGATTGGAGGATATACCCAGATTGAGGGCATCAAGAAGTGTGGGCTATACACTGCACTTCTTTTCATACAATTTTTGTTAAAAAATTTTCTGTCTCCTACTTGCATTTCGAGGCATCAGCTAAGCTAGTTTGTGCCTCGAATACACAGAAACAGAACATCTGGCTTGAGATGTGCGATTGGAGGATATACCCAGATTGAGGGCATCAAGAAGTGTGGGCTATACACTGCACTTTTTTTCATACATTTTTTGGTTAAAAAATTTTCTGTCTCCTACTTGCATTTCGAGGCATCAGCTAAGCTAGTTTGTGCCTCGAATACACAGAAACAGAACATCTGGCTTGAGATGTGCGATTGGAGGATATACCCAGATTGAGGGCATCAAGAAGTGTGGGCTATACACTGCACTTCTTTTCATACAATTTTTGTTAAAAAATTTTCTGTCTCCTACTTGCATTTCGAGGCATCAGCTAAGCTAGTTTGTGCCTCGAATGCACAGAAACAGAACATCTTTCTTGAGATGTGCGATTGGAGGATATACCCAGATTGAGGGCATCAAGAAGTGTGGGCTATACACTGCACTTTTTTTCATACATTTTTTGGTTGAACATTTTTCTGTCTCCTACTTGCATTTCGAGGCATCAAGTAAGCTAGTTTGTGCCTCGAATACACAGAAACAGAATATCTGGCTTGAGATGTGCGATTGGAGGATATACCCAGATTGTGGGTATCAAGAAGTGTGGGCTATACACTGCACTTTTTTTCATACATTTTTTGGTTGAACATTTTTCTGTCTCCTACTTGCATTTCGAGGCATCAGCTAAGCTATTTTGTGCCTCGAATACACAGAAACAGAGTATCTAGGTCGAGATGTGCAACATTCTTACAGTCTTGTTACTTCATTCGTAAGTTTAGTGGTAAAATATACAGAAATTCCTCGGGTGCAGTCCTGAACGTAGTAGTTAGAAGACCGTTGATGCTGTTCTTTGGGAACCATTCCCGCGTGTTTTTTCAAATAGTTGTTTTAAACTATATGAGTCTTGAATGTACGTAAGCATGAGTTTGAGTGACATAATGTATGTATATCTAGTGTCTAGTATTACCGCTTTCCTTTTGCAAATGACGATAATTTACAACACATTAAGTTAAGGAAAGCTCCACCATAGCTGAAGGAACTGATTCCATCATTTCTTACAGATTTTTTAAAATGCATTCGAAAGTGGAATTGATATTTTTTTGATGAGTTGGTTGTGAAGTCCTTAAAGTAATTTTACCTACTACTTCATTTAGAGCTGTATCCACAGACTTACGCTTGATGAGCTCACCCGCGCTTTATAATTTTCTGTGTTACAAAGTCTAAAGTTAAATCATTGTCTACCCTATGGGATATGAAAAAAAAAAAAAAAAATTGTTGTTGACGGAAAACTACACAACAAGTATGTTTGCAGACTTAATAAATAAAATACTGATATTACATTCCGGAATAATAGCAAACCACAAAGAGCGGCAGATATTCTGCCGACAGAGCATTTCTTTTGTATTATTTCCCATTTAAATGATAGCAATACATTCTTTCAGCTTTAATATATTTAAATGGTTATTATTTCTATAAAAAAAATTGCTATATCACGCGCTTGAAATAGAAAAACATGTTTGTTATTCCAAAACGTGAACAATATGAGAAGCACGAGACAATCACGCGTGCTGGTTAAGATACAAGTAGCAAAACAATTTTATAGCACGGACCTCACACGGGTTGAATTAAAATAAAATTAAAAAGCAACAGAGAAATGGAAAATAACCTAATTTTCGTTTATGGAGTGGACTCCTGTACTGCAATACTAGTTCAGAGACTCTTTTGGTTCATGACCTTGATTACATCCGCTTAGAAAGCAATTTGGAATGACATATAACTTTTGACAGTTCGTAGGTCTGTTCGCGTACTTTCCCAAAACAACGAATTTTTTTTAACGAAAATCTACGAAAATTCACGAAATCCTGTTCGAGTACACAAAAGTTTCCTAGTTTTTCATACAAGAGAGCGCTTACGAGACAAATTTCATTTATTTATGACATCTGTCAGATACTTGCACGAAATTTTTTGTTGTCTGTGACATTTGATAAACACTTGGTAGATTCAGGATGTTCGTATTTCTCTCGGTGACTCATTTGTATTGGATCCCGACTTCCTCTTCATTCTCGTTTGAGGCATACCTTATTATCTGCCAATCGCCATACTATGGGCAGCCTAGTAGCTTGAGTTTTATTTGATAAATTTCGCTTATTTGACCCGAAAACCTAAAGTAGATATGTGACGACATAGTATTCAGGATGTTCATATCTGACTCGGTGGCGTATGCGTAACCTTTTTATCTCAGACTTCTTCGACTCAAAATTTTGTCATTTTTTTACACATAGTGAGGCAGCAATGAAGTTCGTTTGGGCTTAGGTTGTACATCAACAGCAATATCCTTTATTTTTTTATACAAGAGAGCACTTACGAGAGAAATTTCATTTATTTATGACATCTGTCAGATACTTGCACGAAATTTTTTGTTGTCTGTGACATTTGATAAACACTTGGTAGATTCAGGATGTTCGTATTTCTCTCGGTGACTCATTTGTATTGGATCCCGACTTCCTCTTCATTCTCGTTTGAGGCATACCTTATTATCTGCCAATCGCCATACTATGGGCAGCCTAGTAGCTTGAGTTTTATTTGATAAATTTCGCTTATTTGACCCGAAAACCTAAAGTAGATATGTGACGACATAGTATTCAGGATGTTCATATCTGACTCGGTGGCGTATGCGTAACCTTTTTATCTCAGACTTCTTCGACTCAAAATTTTGTCATTTTTTTACACATAGTGAGGCAGCAATGAAGTTCGTTTGGGCTTAGGTTGTACATCAACAGCAATATCCTTTATTTTTTTATACAAGAGAGCACTTACGAGAGAAATTTCATTTATTTATGACATCTGTCAGATACTTGCACGAAATTTTTTGTTGTCTGTGACATTTGATAAACACTTGGTAGATTCAGGATGTTCGTATTTCTCTCGGTGACACATTTCTATTGGACTCCGAGTTTTTCTTTATGTTCGTGCGAGGCATATCCCCACTGCTTGTCATATAAGGCGAAAAGGAAAAATTTCTCCAGACTCAGTTGACTTTACGTACCTGCTGGAGTTAAAAGATAGCAACAATAACGCTTACAATTCTTACAGTATGTGTATCCCAAACTTAGCTTCTCGGTTCATCAACACTGTAAGAGCTATGAACACCCTGCAATATATTTTCAGAAAGTATAGGTAAAGTGTTAGTGATTACATGCGATTATAATGTACCTCCTAAATAACCGCAATGCCATTTAATTAGCGCTGTAATCGACATGTAATCGACTTACATTTTAAAAGCGATAAGCCTCAGTATATTCAGCTGACTTGAATAAATCAAGTGCATCATGCCGACGACCTATCGTTTTTCACATATTACGTTATTAATCTCAACAAATTGGTTCCGTTTAAAAGCCCCCATTCGAATTATCACGAGTCCCTTATCATTCTTTGGTCAAACAAAAGGATCCCCAGAGCTGTCACACAAACTAGTTCAAGCCTAGTTTACTACCGCATACCAAACTTATAGACAAAGTCCAAATACAAATCGTTATCACTCCTTATCCATTAAATTTAAAGGAAAACTTTTCAATTTCAATAAATAAATAAATACTCAGGCTACAGGCGTGTAACGCATGTTATCACTCCTGTTCGGACGGCCCACTTAGCCAGTAAATGCTGTGTAGTGGAGTAGATCTTTTCATTTCAAATTAATATATGGCTATAAGCAGAATGCTTCTCTATAATGCTGATAACCCCTAAGACGAACTCTAGATCACGCTTAGCGCGATTCACCTATCTGTTGTGATTTTTTTTTTTTCTGCGACGTTATATGCAAACTATATACAATGCGATTTATTTTTATATATAAGAAAAATAATGATTATCTTCCTGGACGATGGTAATTAAATATTTAGTCAAATACTAACTCCGTAAGTAAACAGACGTTTCAGTGTGTTTCGTTAAGTTAGTGAGTCCGCTTAGTGAAATTTCTAGTGAAGCCTCCTTTCCCTTAAAAGTGAAAAGACATACATATTTCCTCAAAAAGATATTTGTGGTAACTAAAACAAAAAAAAAACAAGCCATAGTGCAGATAAAAGCCTCGTTACTGAGAGACTGGCTCAATCAATATGCAAAATCTCTTATATGTTGGTACGACTGATTTTTTACGTTACATCCTATTCAATCGTGTTGACGAGTTTTTAAAAATTACTTTCAAGAGTAAATATACATAACTCTTGTGGCGATTAATCCAGATCAAAGCTGAATAGATTCAGATCAGAGGATCGATATATCGAGTGGATATTAATTGTGTTCTGGTAAGCAATGTAATTTTTTTTGGAAAAATATTAGGAATTTCCGTCGTTTAATTCGTATCTAATCAGGAAATAGACTTTCGTATCTATTCAGGAAATGAATCTAATTTTTTTAAACAATGTAGGGGCACCATGTAATCATGTTAAGAAGAGGAGGTCAAAAGGTCAAAATTTAGCTTCTTCATGTCTGATCGTATTAGAAGGGGTTGTTTGTAGATATTGCCAGCGATCCAGACCACTCACAAATCTTTAGATACAACTGCTAGTTGAATACAGAATGCCTTCTAAAATGATTGGTCTTTAGAACAGGGTCGGTTTGAATTCCTCTTAAGAAAATAATAAAATTCATGGCGCAGTGAACCTCTACGTTGTATGTAGATAGTGCTCAGAATCCCTATCCCTTTATTTTTCCCACTGTCGTATATATTTGCTAATCTTTTAAGCTTACAAAGGCTTTAGCGAGCTTTGTTTCTTGTCCTAGAAAGACGAATTTATTTCTCATGGTTCTACAACTTCTTAACGTATGTGGTTTGTGAAGTTGTAAGGTTTGAAACTAAGTAGGAAACCGAGTAGCCACCAAATTATGTAAGGAATGACGAAATAAATGTAAGTTTTTTCAACCGCTGCACTATCGAGAGAAAGTAAAACTACGGTCAATCTAACTTTTATCAGTTTGTTAGGCTGAACTGCTGAATTCAGCAATTTTTCATCACCAGTTGTTGGTTGCACTGCTGTCAATCTTTTCCGTGTTTCTAGCCCGATGTAATGAGCGCCACCTTAATGGCTGTTAGTCCCGCCAGTTAAGTGCATAATCTTTGAACAAATAAACAACAAAAGGGCTGTGTTCGTGACTGAAATCACTCTAATCGGCTTTTTTGGTTTTTCCTTTCAATTTCGATGGCTCAGTCATTGTGATAAAATGTGACCGAGATTATAGTTTATCCGAGAAAATAAATACAAACATACATATAGGTAGTTAGTAAACAATGAATGACATTTACTTACTTACTTACTGGGATGAAGCTAGAGTTCGGGGTTAACCTAGGCCTCAAACAACAAGCCTCTCCACTTAGCCCGGTCATTAGCTAACTGCCTCCAATTGCGCACTCCAAGTCGGTTGAGGTCTCCTTCTATTTATGCGCGCCACCTAGGCTGAGGTCTTTCTCTATTACGTTGTCATTCTACATATCCCAGACTGATTCGCAGTTTCTTGACAAGGTCGATGTCGTTGTACAGCTCGTATAGTTCGTCGTTGAATCTAATCCTCCAAAGCCCGTCAAGGTACACAAGACCGAAAATTTTATTGGGGATATCTTCACCCCAGATCTTAGATAGAGTCCACAAACGCTATAATGCAGGATCGGGATTGTTAAGGTCTTATCTAGAGTTTCCTTAGTTCTAAGAGATAGGCCTCTACTTTCCGCTGAGGTGTTGTTTTCAGAATTGATAGCGTAGCCGAGGTAGATAAAGTCCTTTACTACCTTAAAGTTATAGTTGTCGATTGTGACGTTCTGTCCAATTCGACAATATTGTATGTCCCTTCTTGTTGACAGCATATAATTCGTTTTGCCCTCATTTACCGCTAAACCCATTTTGACAGCTTTCGTTTCAATACTAGCGGGTGACAGCCCGCCGAGTTTGCCAATAATGTCAATGTTGGTGTTGCTTTGTAAGATGTTAAAAAAATCACATGACAGGGAGTCACCTTGGCCAAAACCTTTTTTGACATCGAAGATCTCGGTGAGATCATTTCCGACCTTGATAGAGCAGCCGGAATACTTCATCGTCATTCTGCACAATCGAGTTTGGCAGGGATGCCAAATGTAGACATGGCTCTGTATACCTCGTCTCTATAAATCCTGTCATATGCGGCATTAAATTGATAAAAGAAGTGACATTTATTCTATTGTACTTAATTGGACAATTCGTCTAAACATAGAGTTCTCGTACTCATAAATTACTCCCGACATCAACATACAATCCCACCAGGGATACGTGTGACTTATTGTCTAACGAAGAGTTCAAAATTTTACCAAATTTCGTTACGCCTACACATGTTGCTTGTACCCAGTCGTTAGACGTCAAATCACGTTAAGATAAACCCATACTCCTAATCAATTTGATATTGTTTTGACAGAAGGTTCAGGATCAACGAAGAATGACATCCCTGACACTCTTGGTATGACATTTAAAAATTGCTGTCAATGTTCGTCGAAAGCATTGACTTTTACTTCTAGCTAAGCATAAACGGGCAAATAATCCAATGGAATGTTATAGTTTTCATATTAATAGAATTCGTCGGGTAGATTTCTACCTTTTGAACTGTAAGCCGTATTTTGCAGGGATGTCTTCTATGACAAATTTGAATGGCAAAGATTGTAGAATATAAACGTTGCCTCCTCCTCAGGCCCACATTTTTATGTTCACATCAACTCATAAGACGGGGATGGTCAATATTCTACGAAATTGTTGACGTTCAGGTTGGCTTTATATAGGTATTTGAAAATCTCATTTAGATTGCCAATCAGCGGTATTGTCAAAAATAAGAGATTGCCGACTTGAAGCGTATTTTTAGTATTTCACTGTAGGACGATAAGAAACCAGCAACTACACTATGTACCTATCAGTTCGTTAGGGGTATTCAATAACAAAAGTCTGGATAGAAGTAGATTTGACTGAGAGAAGAGTAGTCATTGTAAACATCCATAAGATAACCAACTTAGCAACGCAAGACGGGTCAAAGTCATCCTATCATCATCCTATTTAATAAACAAACATACTTATACCATTCTACAGTAATTTAAAACCAATTAAAAATATATAACGTCAAAGTTTCAAATTGGGCTCTTCAACAGTCTAAGGTCTTGATATGCTTGAAGGTACTACATGCAGTCTGAAAAGCTTATTATTTTGCACTTGTACCTGTTCTTTGACTTAAGGTACCCTCCGATCTTAAAACATAGTTGTATGTTGTCTAGGTATAAGCCTAGGTCCTAAGCGCCTTGGATCTTTGTCCATACATACAGGCTATGAAGGCATATAGGCTAAAAGAGTTGATGTAACGAAATTTGGTAGGCGTTTCATGCCGTCGTACGATAGTAATTTTTCAATGGATTTCGTTGAATGAGGTATCAATATGAGGTGTATAGCTTCCACTATGTGACTATTTAGGTACCTCGATGTTATTTAAGGGTTTAGGGGTCTTAAGCGTAAATAGATGAAGCAAATGTTGTTGTGACCACTTAATTTCGAGAAGGCCATGTGATTGTAAGCTCTGTATAATAAACCGCATTCGTTTGGTGCCTAAGTCCTTGTATTCTTAGACTAATACTGATTTTCAATCAGAAGTTTAGGTGAGAATGTTTTTAGTGTAAATACAAGTTTCAGTCCCGATTTTGGAGCAATTTACTTAAGTCGATAATAGAGCGGATCAAGAAACCCAGTATAAACCTGCTATGAGATCAGTCCTTCTGCTGCTCAAATATCAAAGAACTTTATTTCATGGGGACTCCTGGGAGATACCACAATTCACAAATTCACAAATTCACAGATACTGAGAAACAAAAGGTTACAGGGATGCTAGAGATGTTGGCCTTACCACCTCTTTTTCATAAATGTTATTCTACAGACTCCATAATCATTTTTCCCATTTCAGATTATTCCTAACAAATAGGAACTTAAACCTAGTCATGGCTTTAGACTTTGCTGCGGGTTGCTTGGGAGGTATGTATTATGGCAACAAAGTTATGATCCAGAGTGTCCGTAAAGTTCTATATATATCATCGACTCCTTAAGGACTTGTCAACTTTTAAATATCTTAATGTAGTCTACGGGAATTTCAGGCTGTGCGGGTGTACTTGTCGGACATCCATTGGACACAATCAAAGTAAACCTTCAAACACAGGACCCCAAACGACCCATCTATCGAGGTACATGGCACTGCCTCAAAACTATTGTAGCTAGAGACTCAGTACGTGGACTTTATCGGGGAATGTCCAGTCCCATGGGAGGAGTTGCCCTTGTCAATGCAATCGTTTTCGGAGTCTATGGCAATGTACAGCGAAACACGAGTGATCCAAACTCCATCCTGTCACACTTCATAGCTGGCAGCTCTGCCGGATTGATTCAAAGTTTAGTGTGTTCTCCAATGGAATTGGCCAAAACCCGCCTACAATTGCAAGCGAATTGCAAGACCTCCGTAAAACACAAGGGACCACTGGCCTGCCTGGCCCATATACATCGGACCGATGGTTTCCGTGGCATCTTTCGAGGACTTAGTATCACAGCCATTCGAGACGTACCTGGTAAGATGAATAAAACGCATGGCAATATGACAGAACATTTTTTTTTGCTTTATTCCACTTCAAGGATTTGCCAGCTACTTTGTAGCCTACGAACTAATGATGCGACAAGTTTCAACACCAACAGCGTTTCATTGTCTTATGGCGGGTGGACTCGCAGGAACATTCTCCTGGATGCTCACCTTTCCATTGGATGTGATAAAATCCTGTGTTCAAGCCGATGGAATGACGGCAAGACCTCAGTACTCTGGCGTGGTGGATTGTATGCGAAAGGGCTATCACTCGGAGGGTATTGGGTTTTTCTGTCGTGGATTGACATCAACATTATTACGAGCTTTTCCAATGAATGCGGCATGCTTCTTTGTGGTATCACTTGTCATGCGACTATCTCATAGCACACATCTGCAGATGGAGCTTCATCCACCGGATGCTTTGGTAATGGTTTCATCCTCTAGTGTGCCTGTTAAACATCCTCATCGACAATTGTATACATACAAAGATATTCAGCATAAGAAATCGCATACGATCAAGAGTTTGGTATTTATGGGTGCATTCAGTGAAGCAGTTTGTGCTTCGGAGGTGGAAGAACTGGCTAATGAACTGTACGCTGACGATAGTAGTGGCTACTACCTATCCGATGATGATCGGTTAGCTGGTGAAATGGCCAATACCATCAATCGATGACATTAATTGCTAAAGAAATACCCGTGTTCTTCTTATTTTTAATATTGTTTAATTTATAGTGATTGTTTCAGTCTATGTTGTGTAAATAGTTATGTAAGTAAGTTTTAACAATATATTTACGAAAATCTCTATGTTCTTTACAACTCGTAAGGATGCTGAAAAGTGTGTTGTTTTACTTAAATGTTAGAGAACACTCTCCGCACTCTATGGATCCGCTTTCACATAGGCCCTGAGATTCTGTTGGAATGGCGAAAAGTAAGCAGAGGCTTGAAGAGTGTTTATTCTTAGCCTTAAGTTGTTTTTTCGTTACTTTTTGGAAGATGGGGTCGTTAGGGGTCGTTTAACCGAAATTTCAATCGTTTTGGTAACAACTTCGGGCAATAAGTTCTTAGGAGAACCACATACTCTGGAAACTCTCCAAGAGAATATCCATAAGATCGTAATCCTAGAGTTTCCAGAGTCTGTGATTTGTTCTCATAGATCCGTGACCAGAAAGAAGTCTGGAGCGGTCAAATTGGACTAAAGCGAAACATTAGCCTACTCTGGAACGCCCTCTTCAAAACATCAATTGTCATGTCCTCCAGTCCCAATCCAACAATTCGTTGCATTAAAAACTGATTGATCGTGGTTCTACATCGTTCACCACTCACGGATGGCTCATCCGCCCAATACGCACAAGTAGAAGGCTTCATCTGACTTCGATTGCGCAACTAGAAGAAGGTAGCAAGATTCACCTTGAATCAAATAGAGATCCAAAAGACAAGACGAACTCGTATTCAGTTCTTATTCCATACCATCGTTAGCTGCTTTCGTCCTTGTTCGTGTGCTAGACATGTTAAGTAAATTCTGCATACTAGATTCTAAGCATTCGCTTTCTTTTGCCTTTCATCTGAATAATAACCTTTCAACAACCATTGTCGTTCCAATCGTATCCATTCCTCATATCCCCTCGCGATTCCAAATGAAATTATCAAACTATTTCTTCGTTTCTATCGAGTATTCTAGTTCTTCGAGTCATATTGACTCTTCTTTATTATTTTTCTTCCACACAGATCTCGATCCTTCTCACAATAATAACTTCAAACCAGTTGATCTAGATTTCATTTAAATAATCACACAAAACTGACTGCTTCGTAAGCCGCACTAAAATTTCAAATCGAACACCCTCTAGGGAATCTGTGGAATCCATTTGATGTACTGGTTCGACATCACTCATGCGTTCCACAGATATTTTTTTTTTTTTGCTTGGTATTGTCAAAACAATCATAAACTATTTTTAATCAGATATTTATTTTCGCTTTTTTTGTTTCTATTTACGGGTAAAATTTTGGCGCCTTGAGAGTGTTTTTATGGCAGTAAGTTTCATTTAACTCATAACATGAAGATTTATTCGAAATGAGGTAGTAGTTCGTAGCTGGTTCGTTGAATTCGGTAAACTGTGCGCTGGAAATGAGTGTGCCTCATGTAAATAAAGTGATAAGTGTGACGTTGGATTTGTTTTTAATGAAGGGCTAGGTGATGTCACTTCTGTTGAAGTGGGTAGAGTGTAGTGTATGCATTCTGTTTGGTAATGTCAAGATTTGAATCTGAATGAAGAGCAACCGGAAATGCTCTGTTCGTGTTAGTGTTGAATTCAGTTTTTCCGGTTTCGATTTGAAAACTAGTTTTGACATTTTCTTTAACGATGCATACGAATACAATATGGAAATTTTGCGTTTAGTCATCGTGGATGGAGTTAGCTTGCTCGGACTTCTATTTCAAATGCTTTTCGAGTAACTTGGTCAATATTATTAGAGTTAAGTGCTTGCTTGCTGAAAGTCTTGCTAGTTTTGTCAGCAAAATTTAATGTCAGCTCCCTTAGTGTCAAAATTGGTTGTTGGTTAAAGACAAGGCCCAGATTTAAGCGCCATCTGAAGTATTTGTAGTAAAGTATTCTTTCAGTGAAGTTTGAAATATCTTTCAAATGGTTTGTAACATCACTTGTAACCAATTTAGCTATCCTATGGCTTGTCAAACAGATTTCACAACCATTTTGTTTTGAGGTTCATAAAGGTTGGATGCTAGGTTCTTTGTGATCATAGGTTTGGCAAAATGATCGAGCTACGTGTGATGTAAGACGACTTTGACGGATTGGTTCGAAGACTGTCTGAGGTATTTCTGATGTTTTGGAGCAGTGTGCATTCTTCGGTTTGGTAAGCGTTCCAAAACTTGACACGACTCGTCACAGATGAGCTTAAAATTGAATTGAAATTCTTTGGTAATTTCGAAGATTTGCCATTGTTTTCCTCTGAAACCGAAGTAGTATGGAGCAATCAGGTTGTTGGCAAAGGATTTTAAATGCTTACATAATAAACCAAATAAAATCTTGAAAGTGACGATGAAGGGACGTACTCATGAGGCTTCCAAATGAGTTTTTCCATGCTCCTTGAAGGCATTGCTACATATTACTTTCATTTAACGTTTCTCTGATATATTTTTGAACTTCCTCTCCTTTCAGATGTCAGAATGTGCAGCATCAGATGAGACAAACACAGAGGCCTTGGGTATACTGCAGCTAAATGATGATTGTCTCATGAAAATATTCAGCTACTTGACTAACTACCAACTGATAGACATCCTTGGAATTTGTCCAAAACTTGACGAAATCATCTACCTCAACCTACGTCGATGCAAAAGCATAACAATCAACTTCAGGTTTCTAAATGCCGACCTTAGCGATGAGAAACTGTTGTGGTTGGCCGGACCATTTCTAAGTTCCTTGGAATTTTTCGTCGGTTATTCAATGAGCACAGAACTTGTTCTGGCCGCTCTTAAGCCAATAGTCCAATGTACAAAATTAAAAAGTCTTAAAATTCACTACGTCACAATGTGTGAGCCATATTTACGACTCATTGCGAGCATTTCAGATCATTTGGAAAGGATTGACTTCAGCTTTTGTCAACTTACTGATGAACTGATGGCGGAATTTTTCAAATGGCATTGCAGTTCTTTGAAGGAACTTATTGCAATCGGGAACTATACATTCTTTGGCAGTTCTTTGATTTATTTGAGAAATCTAAAAAGCCTGGTTGTCGAAAGTCATGAGGATTTTAGTATAAATTTACACCAAATCAAGGCGAACAATCCGAAGGCTGAGATTATGATTTATGAAAAGGGACGATTAAACGTTATCGATATAAATATATAAAATTTATTTGTTAGTTTTTGTATTTATAATGTTGAGGAATATGGATGTTGGAAGCAAGGTAAGGCTTGGTTTTTAATAAGTTTAGATCATCAAGAAATAGCAGATGTAGACGTGAAGATAAGCTGTCATGTAGCTTTAGGAACCCGATACTGGAGAAAATAATTTAAACTTCCCAGGTCAACATATAAGACAGACACTATCTTCGTGTGACTTCTTGATTTCGGAACATCGAATGAGGAGCAATTACGAAAATGGTTTTAGTTTTGAAGTAGCAGAGGAATATTTAATTCTATCGACGACATCCGCCGCGAAATCTGTGTACTGTGTACAAGAAGAATTGAGGAACTCACATATGTAAGTGAGTTAAAGGCCCTCATCGTTCCTGTCTTACTGCATCGTGGGGAAGTATGAAGTTGGTCGAAATCCGGTGAACGTTCATTCTTGGAGACTTCGACGAGAAACTCCTTCAGTCGATTTATAATTCGATCTGTGTTGACAATAACTGAAGCAGATGGTTCAATGGCGAGTTGTACTACGACATCGACCTGGTCAAAGAGATATGCATCCAGCGAGTTTTGTGATTGGGACAAGTAAAGGGGATGAACTGACGGGATGGGTAGGCGATTCTTTCAATCGAAAACTGTGTGAACACCCAGAAGAGAAGACCTAACTAGGCGCATGCGACTTGAGATTGCTAGCTAACTATCGGGGTGATTAGAGAAGCTGGAGTCCATCAGTAAAGGATATTGTTTGGATGCTTTTTGAACCGGACTTCTGCGGGTTTGGCTGTTTGGAGCTAATACTAGGACTTACTTTCGCTATAAAAAATATATCTGACAAAACGTTGACGATTCTGTTTTCCTCTAAAATCTAAACTTAATGTGAGGAGTTTTTATTTTTGTGTGCAGTTGCGCAGTTTCCTTCATTTTTTAAAGACACTCGCTTCTCTAGTGGATGAAAATGATTTCCAACATAGACTGAAATCCTTTCAATGTATGCATTCCTATGAACTTATGTATCTCCACTTTATATTTGCATTTCAACGTATCCCAAAGTTGTGAAAACTGTCCCTTGTCTCTGTCGAGTAAGTAAGTCCATAGGCACAACCTATTGAATATCAAATTTAGCATCCATTTTTTTTTAAATCATATAATCGACCAATTTTACCTCAAGCTCCCACACACAATTTTCAAATCTTCTACTTGCTTGCATGACCGAAAGCGCTTCTTACAAAAGTATCTACTGTCACCTCAAGCTTTTCTTAACCGGAAACATTAACCACCCAACTCCTTCCACCTAACAGTTCATAGTTCTACCAAGAACAGTATCACCAATAATGTCTCCAAATGTTCAGTATCTCAGAATATTTATTTCTACTATGAGTAAACAAGCACTGTATTCTGATACTTATTCCATTACGGCAAGTAAACATATTGGGTTCCATTCCATTCATTCCTTGTTGACAGTTCTGAACTGCAATGTAGTAAACTCTCTCATCATCGGTTTCAATTACAAACTATCGAACAATCATCGAGTATTATTTTCATCAAAAGCAAATGAATAGAAAAACGTGCTGTGGCACATAATAGTGGAAGCCATCTTGTAATGACTACGTCAAAATGGCTACGTTGGTATCCCTGCATGGATGTCATCTGATGGTCTTTTTGGTTGGGGTATCTGAAAACAAAATACCAAACAAAAAGCATTCACCTACTTGCCTCACCTTTGGAAAGGACATTAATATTTACGTTTCGACAACAATCTGGCAACATTCACCCTTCGAAGAGGAACTCCAAATCTTGTGTCATATTCGCAGTCCACATACATACCTACATATGTCGTAAACTTAGAATTTGCCCCCTTTTAGATATTTGGATTCGGCGCACATCTCCTTGCCGAAACGTTTACTACCGCTAAGCACGGCAAATGAGACATTTCGTGGAACGTGAGCTCTTTTCATTCACAGACAGAACAGCCGTCGGTCGTCATCATCTACGTACATCGTGGACAAAGTGTATATTTAGCCAAAGGAATCCAAATTCAGTGCCCATACGCAACAGTTTTCGTTCAAAGAAATATAAAGTTTGATTGCCAATTGATATGAATTAATCGATCTAAATTAATTGAAACCGCACCACACATATCAAGCCCCTCTGTGATGCAAATTAATTGCTTCTGTAACATACGGTTCGAGTGAAAAATAGAAAATTGAAAACCACAGGCAATTCAATTCCAATTGTGATATAAATAAACTCTTTCGCCTTTGAATCAGTTCTTTTTTTTTCGTTCGTTTTCTGTTATTCAAGCGATTTTACATTCGTTAGATACATTTTTTTTATGTTTCGGTTGAATTTGTGAGACTTTGCGATACGTATTCATGTACAATATGGGTATCTCAACGGATCCACCTTTGTTAGATGTGGAATTGCCGTCAACTCTAATTGAATCACCCTCGGTTTCGACGTTCCTGCCTGAGGAGGAGGCTTCCATATGCCCACTGCTGTCGACAACTTCCTCCACAGTGTTGGCATTTTCACATCCCCTAACGCCGAGTGCCGACAATGATAGTAACAGCAATAATTCGGGTATATGTGAAGATACCAAGGCCGAAACAAGTTCGTCATCGGGCAGTAGTTCTGGCATTGGGATGGATGTCACAGATGCTGCAGCAGCGAGTCTGTTCAATAATAACGCCTACCATCATCTCAGGAAGAATAACAATGAAGTGATGCAGGTGAGTGTTTTCTTTTTTTTTCTGAGTGTTTCCTTGTGATAGCGAGCCTTTTTTTTTGTTTTATCAAAGAAACCCTTCCCTCGGGGGGAAGAGAAAAAGGCGAATGAAGGTCAGTCGTGAGTTTGTATATTATCGCGGTGTTGTTTTAATTTATAGAAATACGTGTAAGTTTTATTGTTTTAATTAGACAGATACTCACATTTCAGTATGCAATCGCAGGGTGTTCTGTCAGCAGAAATTATTTCTCAGAATATTTTTATAAACATTGACGGGGCTAGGCGATGTTTTTGTTGTTTCAAACGCCATTATAAAGTTCACGATGCGCAATAAGCAAATGTTTAGTGAATATGACGCAACAACAGTGAGATTCATCTCTGACTAGGACGGAACTGGCCAAGTTTAGGGGAGTTTGTTTAAAAGTTTAAAGTTCTCGGAACATACATTTGAGAGGAACAACTCTACCCATTTCACGAATAAAACGTATTAACACTTGCAAGGGAACTATATTCGTTTTCAAGTTCAAGTGAGTATATTCAGCAAGGACCCAGTGAAGTGAAGCCTTTCCTACATAATCACAAATCACTCAGTCTGAGGAAGCATCTCATACCGCAAGAGCTCCGAGTTGTGCCTATCACCGAAAAGCATAAATTCAAGTTGTTTTGATAGACTAAGTTTGGTTCGGTTGTAGATATGGTTGTTCTATCTACCATCCCGTCACATAGATCACCTCATATTTCTTAAAAATTTCTATGTGTCCGATATACATATGTAAGTCTGCTTTACATTCCAAGAACCCTAGTGTGTCAGTACCATCGTAGATATTGGATTGATTACACTTCTTCCTCGTCTGTGCAGTTCTCGTAAATGTTTTTGAATCCAGCTAAGTAGAGTCACAGACAGCGTTGGTAAGTATGTTATTAAGCTATGCTTAGACGATTATCCTATCGACAACATTGTCAACTCTACAAATGTGTCAAATATGACAAATTGTCAGTTGACACCGTTGTAAGATTTTGTCGCAATTCCTGACCGTTCATTGTCAGATGGCAATTGTTTTGCTTACAATATTGTCAGATCAAAAATTGTCAGTTCACACGATTGGTAGGAATGTTAAATTTGCAGATCAATTGTCAGAATCATAACATAATCAAATTCTCCTTTCCTCACTCTCCTGTTCCAGAAAATCAAACGTAAAAGGAAACCCATTCAAAACATATCACTGCTTGCAGTGAACGAATTGGTTTTCTGATGTCATAAGCTTCGGACATCAGCAAATTTCCCATGAGACTTCAACTGTCATAAATTTCTGACATTTGCCTGATAGAAATGAGTGATAAAAAAGACTGTTCAGACGTTTGGAAGACATCTGCAAATTTACTCTCTGATGGCGGTCAGGTAATTTGTCAGACAACACTTGGTAATACACACGATTGTCAGATATTTAGTAGAAATTTTTCATTTGCAGACCTGACAGTATTTGTAGATCTTACAACTGCTTTCCTGTGGGTGTCAGACTAATGGGAAGGACCCACCGAAACGTGCCCAGGAGTCTGCAGAGTTAAAAATCTTTATCAAGACTTTAAAATATAATAGTTTGTCAACGTTTTTCGATTGTCTTGTTCCAATTAGCTGTCATTCGTTGCTGCAAGAGTTTTATCTTGTGGTCCTAGCTTAAGTTGTTGTCTTTCGGTCAAAAAAGAAGTACTACTTGATGTAGATGCTGATTTGCTGGTTCATCTAGAAATGCTAAATTTAAGGCTCTTTCCAGCCATAACAACTTTCTTGCCTAAAGATTGCTATCAATGTTGTTTATGAATAAGTAAAACATCAAGCGGAATCTCTGGTCTCATGTTGAAGTGGATTCCAAATTCTAATTCACGGTCTTGTGTAATGCAGTTCCTTGTCCAATCTGGACAAATATTTATTCCATTTTAAGTGCTTCTTAGGAAATGAATAGGTCAGTGAGAGATGTAATTTATTTCAGCCTTTATTTGTGCTCCTAATGATGAGCTGTCCATGACAATCAGCTACTTTTATTAACGAATGGTCTTTTGCATTTCAGGACTCCAATGGACTAGGCATCAAGGGACACTTAGTAATGAAATCATCGAACGACACACCGTCTTTTGTCTCCTGGAATTGGCCGCTCATACGAAAATGCACATTCTTTATTTTTATGTCCAGCTTACTGGCAATGTGTGCCATTGTTGTGGCCATGATCATCACCCTACCAACAACCTGCAATCCAAAGTAAGTTTCTACAGACTTTTTTCCAAATTATATTTTAAATTCTGTTCTTATGTTCTTTTAGAACCGCCTGGTATAGAGGCAGCGTATTCTATGAAATCTTTCCAGCCAGCTTCAAGGACTCGAACAATGACGGACTTGGTGATCTGCGAGGTATTACCCACCGTTTCGAGTATTTCCGCAGTTTGGGCGTCGGTGTAGTTCGTTTAAATTCAATCTTTCCCTCCGAAAATTATCCAGATGACTTCCAAAATGTAACATCCCTGGTTGAAATCGCACAAGTTCTAGGAACCACATCAGATCTGAATACTCTCATACGGACTCTGCATGCTAAAAATATATCAGTGGTTCTAGATCTGCCAATTTATCCATATCTCAAGAACTTAGAGCAGGCAAACGAGGTAAATCACACAGCCGATGGTAATGCCACGGAACCAGCACCAATCCAGACCGATAACCTCGTCTCCATTGCAATGCAAACATGGATGGAACATGGTGTCGACGGATATTACATCAAGGGCTTGGAAATGTATGCCAACGATGAGAATCTTCTGAACAACGTTGCCGAATGGAAACATATCCTGGGACCGCAGCGAGTTCTGATTATCGACAATGCATTGGTGGAGAGACTCAGTCCTGCTAAAGCAAATCAGATCCTAGCTCATGTCGATCTAGTCGATGTTCACTTAGACGTTACGAATGGCACACAAATCCTGATGCAGCAGATCCAATCGACTCTGAACGGTATTCTAGCTCCCAGAGAGTATGGTCCTTGGATTCACTGGTCAATTGGTGGAGTCGGTGAGCAGCGTGTCTCAAAACAAATGAACAGCAATGCTACTTTAGCGGCCACTATTATGCAACTCATGTTGCCAGGATCTCCGAATATTTTCTATGGTGACGAGATTGCTCTCGAGAATATTCACGATCCGTATAACGAACACTCGGAATCAAGGCACTTACATCACCTGGCTACCATGGAATGGTCAGATGGACAAAAATTCACTGGCATGGCAGCCATTCCATGGTTGCCGCAGACAGCTTCGTTTAGTTTGGAAAATTTCCAGCACGTCGCAGGAATGATATATTTGCGGGAACGATCGCCGTCGATATACAAGAACGTCATCTGTAAGCCAAATTCAAATATTCCAAATACACAGGTCCGGCACAGTAGGAACGACATCATTGTTGTGGAGAGAGTGTATCCCAGGAGGAACTCATTCGTTTCAATAACGAATTTCGGCACAAAGATGGTAAGCATGGACATGACTTCGATGTACTACAGTGGGCATGTAGTGCTGGGCAAGACTCCAAGTGAGAAAATCTACTTTGGAGAGTTCCAAATCGGTGGGACAGAGACTATTGTTGTTAAACTTGATAAATAAATTGCCTTTGTTGAATTTTTTTTAAAGTTTTAAATTGATTTTTCATTTCGAATTCACAAAAAGTTTGGTGCAGCCGAGCCCTTAGCCTGGACAAGCAGAATCAGAGTGCCCGGGTTTGGAGAACAGAGACTCTTCACTGGTCTGAGGCTCTTTAACTAAGTAAAGCAAGTCTTATCGATTGCAACTGCATTTGCACCTTTCGGATCTCAGTCTGCGGGGAATAATAATCGAAAACTTTATACCTGCAAGCAAAAACTATTTACAAACAAACGCCATCTAGTGATAAACTTTATTTTAAATGGTTCTAACAGAGAATTATAAAACTAAAAGGTGGGTGACTCCGTCAAAGACTCCCCTTTTTGGCTAATTGCTCATCAATCCATTGGCGGAGCTGAGGCACACTCGCATACAATGCGGGTACATGTTCATGTCTGCATTTTACTTTATCGACGAGGATACCAGCTAGGAACCAACGATTGGATCCATCGCTCATAGGACAGATTAGTGGCGAACCGATATTAGGTTTTCTTGGACCTGGTCTGTCCTCTCCAATAGCGCACAGGTGACTCGGATCGAGTTTGAATAGCCAAGGACTTCCTAAACAATTACTTCTATAGTTCGCCTCGCATTGGCTGCTCGGTATGATTGACAATTCGATTTTCGTAATGTTTCTCAAATTACGTCCATTTGTCCTGACCCGCCCAGTCAACTGGCAACGTGAGTGATCAAAATTAAACCCAGCTGGCGGTAAGGTTAAAATTCCTTCATTTAGGCCAACGTTGAATGGTGCCTTGAGGAATAGCAGTGCGACGTCATTTCGTAAGTCAAACAAATCGAATTGTCTATGGATAGCCACGTCCACGACTTGTCGGTATTGATCTGGAGTTCGTTCTGTCTTCCTGCGGTGTTCCCATTCACCAGCTCGCACCTTCAGGCTATTCGTTGACTTCCTCTGAACTCTGTGACCCGCTGTCAGTACGACTCTGGGAGTTATCAATGCCCCACCGCAGAGGTATGCCTGCGCAACATAAATCAGCACGATCCATGAGACTTCACCCAGTGGACGAACTGCATTGCTCGGGAGACCTGTTTTCATCTCATCCTGAAAAAGAAGAGAGTACATGGAATTAATTTAGTGATCCTTGGAGCTATGTCTGTGAGTTCAATTTACCTTGTAGCCAACGAAACAACAGGTTTCAAGATATGGGCATTCACCACCGATGTCATCATCATCCTCGGTTGTGGCATAGTTTTCCTCAGATTCATTTGTAGATTCAGATTCAGTTCCATTGTAATTCGTTTCGGTCCATATATGGGAGCGGATGTCGATTAATGTTTCACCATTTCGGTTGACTTTTCCATTGACGCAGAGGTAATGACGAACGCATTCTCTCCCTCGACCGCATGTCTTATAAGTATGAATTCCAGATCCAGGTCGTTCTGTGGTCGGTGCTTGGATTGGTGTGTTGTCTGCCAATGATATTTCATTATATTCCGGCTGTGAATATCGATCAAATATTGATGATACAATAGACTTCTGTATGACTTCGGCCTGACAAATGCCAATTGACCAAATCCAGATAATTAAAAGTTTTGTGTACATGATCGGTGGGGTCATCTGTAATTCGAAATCTATTAGTAAACGAGAGAATGATACACAGAATGAAAAAGAAAGAATTTTTATTACGCAAAGTGTTGAACACTTGTGTAGAAACAGACCGTCAAAATGTGGAACATTACTGAGAAGTAGAGACTGACTGCAAGAAGCCAAGCTTTGAGTCCAACTAGTAGTCGCCCTAAACTCTTCAAGCGAACACGAGCTACTGCCAAAGATTCTGTGAATTTAATACCAGATCCAGGCTCTAACGTGGAAGACCAGAGGCAGGAATGGTGGTGGACCTAAGCAGAGTTTAAACAAACAAAAAACAAAAAGAAAAGTTTTGGAGTTCAAAGCAATGCCTGGCTTTAAGATTTCTGACAACTGAGGACCACTGTGTCCTAATGGCAAATGCTTAAATCTCATAGCTAGTTAGTCTCAACAGGGATGATAAACTACAAATATTAAATAGAATCAAAATCAATGAGGTACCAGCCAGGCTCAAGCCGGGCTTTGAAAAATTTCACAGAATACGGTGCGCAGACTAATCTTGGCTGGTTTTTCTTACCATAAATACCATTATCACGATAGGTTGCTGTAAACTTGACGTATACGAGACATTTGGTAACCTAGTCTCTGTTCCCGTTTTGGCCAGTTCATGAGATCAAACTAAGAATCACTACCTTAGAAAAACTACTTCAGTCCAGAGGTACCTCCAAGTTCTAATCAAACATTTAGGTAAGTATAAGTAGGGTAGGTCTCGTTGTCCAACTATTCAAGACAGCGATCTACTATGAAACGAACGTTAAATTGACGAATTTGCTTCACGGTATCAACGGGCAATGAGCTATACGTCAAGGCTTTTTTTTAGTGAAGGCTAGAATATTATGAGCTGTTTACGATAAGAAAAGATTTCTTAGTCTGGTTAATCTTACGCACAAGTTGTTATATTGTTCACACATTCCATGTCTAATAGCGTTTTCAACTTTACACAGTAAATACAATAAATTAACAATTCAAGCATCAAATGCGAAAGGCCCAAGGCGCAAGGCCAAGTTTTTGAAAAGCAAGGGACTGAACACACTATTCACAGTAGTATCCGGATAGCTCATGTTTTTTTTTCACACCTTCTGTCATGAAGGTAGTTTCGACAAAAGTTAAAGTCAAACATTCGTAAGATCGCTTGTGTTATCTGGAACTCAAGCCTTGAATCTCGAGTTAGTAGTCAATCGCACTAAACACTAGGTATACCAAAATACGACACTGAGTTGAACTTATATTTCTTTTTTGAAAGGACAAACCTAATTGTTTTATTTATAAAATCAATGAACCTACAAATGTTTATATTTTTGATTCGTACTTTGGTCAAACCCGCTTTCAGTTATTTCGTTTAAATTGAATATTTCGTATGTTTAGAATATAATACAATACGAACACGATGTGACCGAATCGAATAACAGATTTAGACTGTAATCAAGACTTTGATGACAAATTTATGGCAGCGGGATTAAAAATAAAGTAAACAACAAAAGCGATAACACTATTCTTTGGAAATTTTCTTGAGTCACATACCTAGTGTTGAAGTGCCCCTAAATGATAGCGCCGGTTAGAACGAATGGCATTTCTAAATGGAGTTCATTTTAAACATATTTAGAGTTAAATATCATATGTTCAGTCTTGTATACTTGATTGTTGCCACATTCTCAGCAATTCAGGATACGAGATGCCAGATTCAGGATGTGAGTAGCTGGTTCGGTGCCGTATACGTAACCCATTCATTCACACATTTTCGACAGAAAAACTTTCTGTTTTCAATTCTCACAGCGACCTCGCTTGTGCTTACGATGCACAGAAACAAAAAATTCAGATGAAATTGTACTATGAGATGCCAGATTCAGGATGAGTACTTATTCGGTGGCGTATGCGTATCCTTTTAATTCACACATGTATGTGAAGCTAACCCGAGGCTTAGCTTCTCACAACTGTTTGTTAAAATGTTTTCGATTTCGAGCGACGGAACTCCGACATGTAACCTTCGTTCAATGTATAGGGTACCTCTGAAAAAATAGACAAATTCCCTTCTTCAGATTCGAGGTGTACAAACTGTTCGGGAACGAGTCTTGACCGGAAGTTAAGCTGAAAGGAGAGTTCGGCTCAAAGTGACAGAAAACTTTAGTATTTAGAACCATCGTTTCGAATGTATACAGGTGCAGTGCTCTGTAAAGAAGCACCAATCGGAAGCTACAAATGTCATGTTTCAGTATTGCACGTCCACTGAAAACGTACAACAGAGCATTATACCATTCGAAGCCTCGTTTCAAAACAACTATCCGCCAGCTTAGCATTAAGTCAAAGTATTTCCATTCATTCGGTACTGTGCGCAAGGGCAAAACTAATGCAGCTTGTATAAGTGAGTTAGTAGTTTGAAAACCAAAAACAACACACAACGCAATTCCAGTCCTATCTCAGATTTTATAAAACCGCGTTCACTTGGTTGAGGTTTCGCTCAAAGATAAGGGATACAATCAAGCCAGGTCGTAGTTCGTTTATTTTCTGAATCTCCCCTGCTTATCACTAACATAAGCATTCTGACGTAGTCCAGGAATTTCCCATCAAAGTTGAAGTAAGTAATTTATCAGAATCAATTCCCTTGTGAGTCTGTGTCTTTAAAAGCTGGTCGGGCTGCAAAATTTAGCAAACAAACTGCAGTCTAGATCTATACTTTGTATTGCTCGGATCGTAGATTTGAGTAAAATATATTTTTTTTGTATCAACTTGTTGGAGATAGTGATTTACAAGGTGATTTATTCGTTTTTTTTGTATAATATTTTGTCGTGCATGTAATGTGTATGTAATGCTTACTGCAATGAGTTACAAATTCGATTACTTGTCCTAAAAAAAGTGAAGTCTGAGTGTGTTATTTTACGCAAATTCTTAACGTGCTTATGCTATATAGAGACGATCTATTGAGCGGCTAATATTTGATTACCCAAAGGCCTGTCAAAACATTAAAGCTTGGCTTAGAAAAGAATTTCTTATAAGGTAGTGCATAGTGTCAAAGGTTTTTCCTCTTCCCTGTCTCTGCAGATTCTACAAACATCTTCCATGGATTAGTACAACCTAGTGATATGTTTACCTCCCAGGGAATACCAGGCTCTAACTAAGTAAAAATGTGGAGCTTACTGGCCTTAAAAGAAGAGCAACTGGTGTTTGGCGTTTGAACTTCTAATTGGAGTTCATTGCTACTGATTGCGGCGACTTAAGGGCTTCAGGAGTGTAGCTTATGAAAATAGTGTGAAGCTTAGTATGTACATACATATGTATATAAAAACCGTATCTTCGAATGTTCTACCCACGTTTTGATATG
The DNA here is from genome assembly GCA_963583995.1 of Xylota segnis. Lineage (NCBI taxonomy): Eukaryota > Metazoa > Arthropoda > Insecta > Diptera > Syrphidae > Xylota > Xylota segnis. Next base: position 31,838,893 of record OY757239.1, read on the forward strand.
AATAAAGGTTTTCCCGCTGGATATAGTCGAGTTTGCAGCTGGTGTGTTTTTTATAGCTCTCTAAAGTTACTAGGTTCTGTAAAGCTGTTCTTATATAGGTAACTGTTCAAGCCGAGGCTTATTGATTACAAAATTTCACCATCAATCGTGTCCACTGATTGAGTACCTCACATGGAATCACTAGTAAGGCTTCACAGTCAAAAATGTAAGCCTATTCGCCCCTAAACTTGATTTCCCTATAGAGTGTACCATTTTATTCAAGTAGCTAACTTCCTGTAAATTGCTTTAAAAGCGTCTTCCAAGGCACTACTCCGAACAAGGAAACTTTAATCTTAGTAAAAGCTAAGAAGTGCCATCAGCATTCCACAGGAATAGTATTGACAGTATACAACCTTGGGGCACACCACTTTGAACAACATACTCTACTGTTATGCTCAAGATGGTATACTTTATAACAAGTAGGAAACTGAATTGAAGTATTCCAATGTTGGAGCCCATGTAGTTGTCTTTCGGATGAGTTTAATGCTGGCTCTGTTTTTCTGTATATTACTTAGTACTTGTAGTCTAATAATTGAACTAGCAGGACTAACACTAACCCTAAACCCAACCCAATTATGTGTACATGGACTTTTTCCCTTCCAGACTTAGACAAATCATGCATCTTAAATTATTTCTCATCACGTTGCTACTGATGGGAGTCAGCGCTGATGACGAATCACTGGACGACCTTTTGCGACGCATTTTCGAAACAGAAACCGAAGAGCCGACATTCGAAGTACCGTCAAAAGTCACTCCAGCGTCGATCACGAATGAAGAACAATTGAACAAGGTCTGTGGTACGAACAAAAAGTGCGTTCGGAAAGATCTCTGCTCACCGAAGAACACAGATGGCACATCAGTAATCCAGCCGCGTTTTACATTCGAAAGAACAACAGAATGTCCTTCGACCGAAGTATGTTGTCCCAACGCAGATATTGTAAGTATACTTTCAATCAGAGTCCAGATCAAGTTTATTGAATGCTTCTATGCCAGGTCTCCGAGCCTCTTATTATGCCAAGAGAAACACCAACTGGATGTGGATATCGACACATTGATGGCATCGGTCCGAGATTCGGTGAAACACCGACAGCACAGTTTGGTGAATTTCCCTGGATGTTGATGATCATGCGCGTAACCAATTACAACGGTGAGGATCGCAATACATACTATTGTGGAGGATCCTTAATTCATCCAAAGGTCGCACTGACTGGCGCCCACTGCGTTTATGGTCGAGAACCAACCACTTTCAAAGTTCGGGCAGGAGACTGGGACCTCAATAGAGCAACTGAACTGCATCCTCATCAAGACAGACAAGTTATGGATATGGTGCTCCATGAGGACTATAACAAACACAACTTGCGTTTTGATATTGGTCTACTCTTCCTGAAGAGTCCATTTGATTTGGCACCAAATGTCAATACAGTGTGCCTCCCACCGGTGGGTTATAATTTTAATCCTGCGCGGTGCTACGCCTCTGGCTGGGGCAGGGATAGATTCCCAAATGGAGAGTATCAACAGACCTTGAGAAAGGTTGATTTGCCAGTTGTACCGAGGATTACGTGCCAGGAGTATCTAAGACAAACTCGTCTGGGCAAGTATTTCGATTTGCATTGGAGTTTCTTGTGTGCTGGTGGCGAACCAGGCAAGGATATTTGCCAGAGTGGTGGCTCTCCGTTGGTATGTGAAATGGAGAATGACAAAAATCGAGTTTACCAAGCCGGTTTAGTGTCCTGGGGTATTGGATGCTTTGAGGAAAAGATTCCAAGAATTTTTGCAAATGTGGCAGAGCTTAGGCCATGGATTGACGAGCAGTTGGCCAATAGGAGTATGAACACTTCATATTTTACACCGTCGTAGACCGTTTAGATGGTACATGAGTCAATAAATTGAATGATTACGTATTTAAAAGGCTCAATTAGTAGTTTTATTAAGCTGGGCGACTGGGGCCATAATGACCGTAAGATGGTCTGAAGGTGGTTTAGAAAGTAAGTATACCCCGGTAGGTCTTCGAATGCGACGTCTGCATATACCTAGGTACAGTAATGGATATTGCGCCACTGGTATTTTGCCGGACCGTCTTGGGAGTTCTGCATCACCCCCGTTGACACAAAAGACAAGTGGGCACCATAGGGACCTCAAGTTTGGCAGGAGAAACTTTGAAAATTCTTATCTTTATCGATTTTGTAGCAAAGGGCGTCCGCAATACCGTCAAGGTACACTTTGTAGACTTAATCCTGTACTGCCATAGACTACCATAACTCGATCGTGATTCTAAAGAGAAAAGCTAGATTCTTAAAGAGGAGCTCTAGTTTCGACTAATTATATCCCTTTGCAATCCAAAGTAGTACCTGTACTGTTCGTTGTGTGAAAACATCCGGAACCACTGTCATGCCTTGTAGTACTTGATAGACTTGAGATACTATCTCCAATCCATCATAGAGCTGACGGAGATGGGACACCAGTGAAAACAAATTTCGGATTTATAAGCATCTTCATTTTATTTGTCACAAAAAAATCACAAAAAAAAAAAAAAAAACACCAAACCAAGTACATAGTACATCCAAACGTTTACGGAGTATAGGATGATGAATCGATCTTTCTGTAAGCCAGTTGCTCGTCAATCCACGGCCTGAACTGTGCCACATTTACATATACACCGGGAACGAACTCATCCCCACATCCGATACCCCATGCAACCATGCCACTTTGGTAAAAACGATTCACGTGATTGCTGATCGGACAAACTAGGGGAGATCCACCATCGCCCTCACACGTATCCTTGCCACGTTCTCCACCAGCGCACATGAAACTCCAATGCAATTCAAAGTACTCCCCCAATCGAGTCTTTCGCAAATAATCCTGACACAGGTAGTTCGGTACGACTGGCAATTGGATTTTTTTCAAAATATTTTGATAGTCTCCATTTTGGAACTTATCCTTGCCCCAGCCGGAAGCGTAGCACTTCGAAAAGTCAGAATTAAACCCGGCGGGTGGTAGGCACACTGTATTCACATTCGGAACCAATTCAAATGGAGATTCAAGGAAGAGTAGTGCAACGTCGTTGTGCAAATTGCGTTCGTTGTAATTTGGATGGAGAACCATGTCCACAACTAGCCTCTCCTGATGTGGGTAGAGTTCAAGCTGGCTGTTGGTTTCCCATTCACCAGCACGGACTTTAATGTTATCCGCTGGGGTTTTCTGGACGCAATGGGCACCGGTCAGTGCGACTTGGGGATGGATTAACGAGCCACCGCATCGATAGATAACTAAATCGATGTCCTTTCTTAAATTCAGAATCGCCAACATCCATGGGAATTCACCGAACTCAGAGTCATTGTCAGCTCCGTCGATTTTGAAACCAACACCGTCGATGTTCCGATAACCACAGCCACTTGTAGTTTCTGTCGGTCGAACAATGGGGTCTTTGACCTAGAATGGAAGAACATAAGAACCTACTTGATAGTTGCGATTGAAGGATACTTGCAATATCGTTCTTGAGGCAACAGGTTTCGAGGAATGGACACTCTTTTGGTTGATCCTCGTCAAACCGAACATTGATGAGGGTTGCGCCGTCATTGTTTTTGGCTGCATTGGCGCAGAGATATCCTGGCACACACCTCTTCCCAAAGCCACACGACTTAAGCGATTGGTCAAGTACTTCGTTCCTCTCTACCGGTGGAGTTACAGTCTCAAATCTGGCTTGTTCTGTTGGTAGTCCTAAGTTCTGCTTAAAGACCGAATTTATAAGTGTCATTAAGTCATCGTCAGCGCTGACTCCCAGCAGGAGCAGTGTCATGAGGAACAGGTTTGGATGCATGGTTTGTGTTCTAGTTGCCTGAAAAGGGAAGAGTGGCAGACTGTGGATTAAAATTACAAAGTGTTATGTGAAATGTGTATAGGAACATCGAATATGCTGATGCCAGAGAATACAAAGTGGACAGAGTGCACACCTGGGATATGGATCGGGAGTTTCATTGCAAATGCAAAATTGTCTCATATCTCCTCTCCTTTAGCGTTTTGCATCAAATGAGCGAAATTCAAGAAAAAAACGTAACCCATTTTCTCACACATTTTTTGGTGGAAAATTTTCTGTTTCCTATTTCCATTTCGAGGCTGCGGCTAAGCTTGTTTGCGCCTCGGATTCACAGAAAAAGAGTATCTGGCTCGATAAATGGGATTCAAAGATTTCACAAGATTGTGGGTGTCTAGTTTTGTGGGCTATACACCACCCTTTTTCTGCCACATTTTTTTTTGGAAAAATTTTCTGTTTCCTATTTCCATTTCGAGGCTGCAGCTAAGCTAGGTTGCGCCTTGAATACACAGAAACAGAATTTCTAGCTCGAGATGTGTGACGAAAAGATTTCCCAAGATTGTGGGTGTCTAGTTTTGTGGGCTATACACCACCCTTTTTCTCACACATTTTTTGGTGGAAAAATTTTCTGTTTCCTATTTCCATTTCGAGGCTGCAGCTAAGCTAGGTTGCGCCTTGAATACACAGAAACAGAATTTCTAGCTCGAGATGTGTGATTAAAAGATTTCACAAGATTGTGGGTGTCTAGTTTTGTGGGCTATACACCACCCTTTTTCTCACACATTTTTTGGTGGAAAAATTTTCTGTTTCCTATTTTCATTTCAAGGCTGCAGCTAAGCTAGGTTGGACCTTGAATACACAGAAACAGAATTTCTAGCTCGAGATGTGTGACGAAAAGATTTCCCAAGATTGTGGGTGTCTAGTTTTGTGGGCTATACACCACCCTTTTTCTGCCACATTTTTTTTTGGAAAAATTTTCTGTTTCCTATTTCCATTTCGAGGCTGCAGCTAAGCTAGGTTGCGCCTTGAATACACAGAAACAGAATTTCTAGCTCGAGATGTGTGACGAAAAGATTTCCCAAGATTGTGGGTGTCTAGTTTTGTGGGCTATACACCACCCTTTTTCTGCCACATTTTTTTTTGGAAAAATTTAAAAATTTTCTGTTTCCTATTTCCATTTCGAGGCTGCAGCTAAGCTAGGTTGCGCCTCGAATACACAGAAACAGAATTTCTAGCTCGAGATGTGTGACGAAAAGATTTCCCAAGATTGTGGGTGTCTAGTTTTGTGGGCTATACACCACCCTTTTTCTCACACATTTCTTGGTTGAAAAATTTTCTGTTTCCTATTTCCATTTCGAGGCTGCAGCTAAGCTAGTTTCCGCCTCGAAAACACAGAAGCAGAATATCTGGCTCGAGATGTGTGCCCAAATCGCATGATTTAGAGTTTGGTGCACTTAGTGCCCGGTTTTAGCGTTTGGGAGGATTGGAGTATTTGGTTTATACTTATTAATCAAACAAAAATAAAATTTCCTCATTTAGCATTAAAATGAATAAATAAATAGAACTAACAAATCACTCGCTTGATAAAGATAGAAAAGACACTATCAAGACTGTAGGGGTTGACCTTTGCGACACCGCTCTCGGTTATATTCAAAAGAATTTAAGTTTCTGTTCTAAGCGCAATAGATCCGGAATAACCGGGTACTAAATTTAACTCGCAATTTTGAAACTAGCATAACAAACAATTTGGTTCTTATGTGTATGTAGGGTTTGTATCTATTGTAAGTAATCATAAAATCTCTCCAAGCGTGAGCATATAAAAAAACACTAAGTACGATCACCGAAAGACGGTTTTACGTCACTTTAAAAAAAAGTACCTGCAAATCGGAAAAAACTATTTCTTTCACGAAGTAATTGCTCATCACTCATAATAATTGAACGAAAATGGTAATGAGTTCCGACTTAGGTAGAATTGTCACGGTTGGAACAGTGAACTCAGAGGTGTTTCTGAGAATAATCTCAATACATCCATGGGATCCAATAGCCTGACATTTCTTTAGAAAAACATGCCACTAGCGGCCTCTTTTTACAAAATGTGTGAAACTGTTTTAGGCCCTAGTTTCTTATAAATACACATTTGGACCGTGAGTGAGGAAGATTGTATCTTTTACTTCCGATTTGTGTGTTAAGCGATTGACACATGGATAGATATTTATGCACATAAATCAGTGTTTGATACACCACAACTAACCACTACTAGTTGGTAAAAAAAAAAAAACATCATAAACCACATTACGCACAAAGTATCTATAAAGCTCGTTTATTTGCATTTGTCACTCTTGATTGTTTCATCACTTCGATTGAGCTAATCGATTTGAATTATTATTACATTTAGCGATTATTTGTTTATTTTTTTTAAAACTTTATGTAACTAACTAATAGTGTCCAACAATTAATTTAAAAAAAAACACCATAAATCTTCTTGCAAAACAATTAAATTCTAAGTATCTATTGTGTATTTAGCGTTTGCTCATACCTTTAAAGGTCAGAAATTTACGATGCGACCAAGGTGAAGTGTAGATATAGACTGCAATTCCTAGTTGCTAAATCTTGGAAGATGACTAGATTCTTTAACAATCATGAGTTGTGTAATCTTTTGTTAGCTATCTTGGGGTTTTCCTGGATTACGTCGTCGGGCGATTCTTATTCGCAGTCGGGCAGTAAGCTTATGTTGGCCGAGAAAATGAGAATTAGGGGAAAGTACGTTTTGTTCATTTAAATAAACATACATGTTCTTATATTTGTTTACATTTGATGTGGGCTTAATGAATTGAATGTAAAGATGGGTGGGAAGTTGGTAGAACAAGTCCAATAACTGGTATGGGGGTTGCCCCAAAATATGCCACCCAGGGGTGAATATAATTTTATGGGCATTTTTATTCGACAGCTTATACATTAATGCATGATACTGCGAACGCGTGCCATACCATACAGATTCGAGGTCCAATGGTGGAGAGAAATCATTATAATAGTGGAACTCAAATCAAGACTATGTTCGGTTATGTAGTACAAACAATCGCACATTTAGTTGCATACAAAAGCTACACAGGATCCATGGTACGCATCTGTCATGGGACTCCGTGGAATATTAGGCCATAGAATGAAGAAAATGCCAAACTGTACGAATCCAGTGCCAAACCAGACCCAAGCAGTGGCAAACAGAACCAAAACAGACCCAAAACACACCCAAAACAGAGCCAAAGTAGTGCAGAAAGAGTGTCGAAGAAGTGTCGAAGTAGTGCCAAAGCAGTGTCAAGGCGGTTTCAAAGCAGTGCCGAAGCAGAGCCAAATAAGTGCCAAAGTGCCAGTTGTACCAAAGGACTCGTAGTGCCAAAGTACTTATAGTGCCAAAGTACTCGTAGTGCCAAAGTGCCAAAGTACTCGTAGTCCCAAAGTATTTGTAGTCCCAAAGTGCTCGCAGTGCTAATGTAATCGTTGTGCCAAAGTACTGGTAGTGCCAAAGTACTCTCGTAGTGGCAAAGTAGTCGTAGTGCCAAAGTACTTGTAGTGCCAAAGTATTCGTAGTCCCAAAGTATTTGTAGTCCCAAAGTACTCGCAGTGCTAATGTTGTGCCAAACTACTTTTATAGAAACGAAATTGCCGCCGAATTGGTTAGGCAAGGCTTAACCCTCTATTGCTCACTTACTGGTAGAAAAATTTGAACAATCGACCTCCTAAAGAGAATCCGCAAAAATGTTTCCAAAATAATAGCAACCGAACAGAACCGCCACTAGAACCTACCTACCCTACTGCTTGGTAGACACGTCCTGTAAATTTGATTAAGAAATGACAATCCTTTTGTTTGAACGTAAACAATTTACTAGTTATAGTCCATATGACAGACTTAAACCTTTAACCTAGTTGAACCTTAGCCCCTTCTTTGCGGAGGTGGTGGTGGAAGTTGTCCATTTCGTGGTGGTGGAGGTGGTAGTCCTGTTGAATTTTGTCCTGGTGGCGGTGGTGGTGGTGGAAGTGGCAGCCCAGTTGAATTTTGTCCTGGTGGCGGTGGTGGAAGTGGCAGCCCAGTTGAATTTTGTCCTGGTGGCGGTGGTGGTGGTGGAGGTGGCAATCCGGTTGAGTTTTGTCCTGGTGGCGGTGGTGGTGGTGGGGGTGGCAATCCGGTTGAGTTTTGTCCTGGTGGCGGTGGTGGTGGTGGTGGAGGAGGAAGCCCAGTTGAATTTTGTCCTGGTGGTGGCGGTGGTGGTGGAGGAGGAGGTAGTCCTGTACTGTTAGCAGCAGCGCTAGCACTACCCGAAGTAGCTGGCTTGGCAATAGAAACTGTGGCATATAGCCCACAAATAACAGCTACCACAATCAAAGTCTTCATATTGAAAAACGTAGTCTTCCACAAGAAGGTTTGAAGCACGGAACTGAATATTTTGAAATGATGATCGAGTTCGCCTTTTATAGTGTTCTGGAGATGTCTGTTTGGTTGTTAAACAATGGACCATCTGTCGCGGAGTTCAAATACTTGAATTCAATTGTTTGAATATTTTTAGATTTTGATGGAGCTGGCTACATATGGTTAGTCAAAGTTAATGTTTACACTTGTTATTCATGTGAACACTCGTGGAGTTGATGATTAATCGGAAAAATTGGGTTTAATCATGAATAGTCCAGAGTTTTGTGTTTCAGCACTGTTGGAAAAAGTGCAACCACACCTAGGCCGGAGTAAGCTCATTGTTATACAATAATCTTTCCGTTGAACTCGCACAAGTTGATTTGAACACTCTAAAAGCGGAGGTATCTCGATACCTCTTCATTGTCCATGGAGCTTTTGCCTAAAAGAATGCCTCCCGAAGATGCAGTGTCCCGTCAGGACACCTACTATTATGCAAATGAAGCATCTCTTTAGTCTTATTAGACTGATGGAGCGTTTCAGATCCAGACTGGTCGATAGCGATTTTTTTTATAGCTGCACAGAACCGAGGAGGCTTTCCTAACATGCTCTACAATGTTAGGTTCCTAACTCAATGTACTGTCTAGAATGAAACCGAGGTACTTAGCCGTATTTATAAGCACTAGGGAGGTGCCAGAGGGTGCAATCCACCAGCAAGTACCAATCATTGCATCAGTCTCAAAAGTATTGCGTCAGATATACACGCATATTGCAAAACATTACAACTGAACGTTTCGACTTCGACTTTTGTCGTACATTTGACTCAATCGACACATTCGTACGAAACTGTGACCAACTTCATCAGAATCTAATTATACTCAAGCAATATACAATATTTAAGTTCGTTAACATCTGTTTTATTGTTCAGAAATTTGGCAAACATGTCCTAAAAAGTATAAAAGGCGATATTCCACTCCAATTCAACGTATTCAATTCTCTGCTTCGTTGAAAATAGAACTTTTCGATATGAGGACTCTTATTGTATTTGCTGTCATCTGTGCGCTGTATGCCACAGTTTCCATTGCTAAGCCAGCTACTTCGGGTAGTGCTAGCGCTGCTGCTAACAGTACAGGACTACCACCACCACCACCACCACCAAATGGACAGTTACCACCACCGCCACCAAATGGACAGCTTCCTCCACCACCACCACCAAATGGACAACTTCCCCCACCACCACCTGGACAAAATTCAAGCTCGTTGCTTCCAGCTCCCCCACAATAAATCCAACGATGGTGAGAGTTGTTATCAATAGTTTATCTGCACTGCAATAAAAAAATCAAAAAAAAAATTGTTTGATATTAACAAGCTATGGGAGATCTCACTGTTTTAGGGGCGTGGCTATTGCTTTTAAATTCCTCATAATCGCTTAGTTGAGAAGGGAAAGCGTCTCGATTTCAGAAACTTGGTTAGATGAACCTTACCAAAGATCGCTGAGAGTACGGAACCGATGAATACTTGGATGGTACGTACAGATTCGTAGCTATATACATAATCAGCTCCATGGATCAACAAATTGACTGCAATAATCGAAAGACACCAATTTAAGCTTTAGGGAAGAATAAAAGTGGCAACGCCCAACCCAACTCTGTCTGAAATACAGCATCCTTCCACTTCCAACCCGGGCACGGTGTTTCCAGTTCTCTAGACCTAAGGCTTAGTTTTGCACTGTATGCTCTTTGGTATTCTCTCCAGTTTGGTCGAAAATCTTTTAGTCCATTCGCGCGAGGCAGCCAAGCACACCAAGTAAACGTATTATTGCTCGTTAAATTCCTATCAAAATACTAAGTATATAGAGTCCTCCTCCTATACACAAACAAAAAAAACAAATATTTAGGACGTAAAGTCTGCTTAAAACCCGAGGGTTTGGTTCTCATAACCATCAGAGCCAATGAAAGGAGTCTTCTGTTTAATGTCATGCTTGGCAATATTTAGATTCCCATCTTTATCAGAGGCTTCCACGAGGAAGGATAACTTTAGAAGCAGTCTTCCACCACAGTGTCATTTATAGATATAGATACCGGAATAGATAGCGAGTTCTTTCCATGAACAGGCAAAAGCTTGCCTCTAGACCAACTTGTTTTCCTGTAAAGGGTTGCACAATGGCTTCCTAACATCCAATGAAGTCGATAATGTCTTCAGCGTTCGTAATGATGGTATAGGTCTGGTGCTCCGGTAGAAGTTACCGTCCCAGTACATGATCCCCTCTCTGTCTACAAAACTGTGTATATACTTGCAGGAACCTCAGTTGGTTCGGGATGCCCTATATAAAAATTGGCGGATATAGCTGCCTAGCTCCAGGTCTAGAGCTTCCACCACCTTAAAGACATCAAACACATTTCTTAAAAGGATGAAAGTTCAAGAAAATGAAGAAGGCTTCCTTTTCGTCTCAAGATTAAGCAAAAGAATGCACAGAAATAAGAAGGCCATGGAAAGACATTCCTATTGCCAAAGGGACCAGTCTATCCTGTTCGCCAGATTGCACACATCTCCCCTACTTTTAGACAAAATTTACAAAATCATGCAACAATCAAGCAGCCATGGATTATACTCCTAAAGGGGTCTGGGAATTTGTTTCGTTCGAATACGTATTTTAGACGAACCCTGACGCATGGATTCAGAATGCGCGTGTGGGAAAGCAAACTCCAAAATTAACAAAACAAACAAAGTAACGCAGTATAACAAGACTACTACTAATTAAACAATTAAACCAGCTGCTGCTTTCAAACAATTTGTATTTATTTATGCTTAACTATATTTGGGATACAGATCTACTCGTACCTAACTGACTAAGTACAAGTCAATAGTCTCAAGCGTTTCATGCTTCCATTGGCGGTCTTATACTGGATGTGGACTTTAAATGAAAGACAGTTGATCCAATATTGACATTAGTTAGGGTCTAAGTGGCTTGTTGTTTTGATTCGCATTTCGACGAATCGATTCTTGTGTGCTATAAAAGTGCGATCAATCTTGTTTAACACTTCAGTGTGAGGTTGCAAACAACTGCTGATGGCACATCACTTCATGAGATCATGTCAGGGCTCTTATCTGTGTCACAATATATAGATTTCTAGATATTAAGATCCGTAGTTAGTGGATCCCCAAAAAACAGCAAAAGATTTCCCATTTTCTCATCGGCGGGCAAGATACTCTGCAAGACACCACCTCTGATCATGAAGTCGACTAATCATCTATCTTTGCGGAGGACAAAAGAGTCTCCACAACAGAAGGCCTACAGTATTATCGACGTTTGACATTAGTGAGGAAGCTTTATGTTGTCGTAAGAGAATGCGAGGACCATTTTTTGATTAGAGTCATCACTGATCCCGTCATCACTAGCACAAAGTACAAATATTTGGCGCGACAGGTCTTTACGAAACCCAGAGACTAATTGCTCTACTACTTTTGGAGAACACTTTATGGAATTATTTACAGACAAAGTAAAGCATTGAATCATCCATCGAATGGAGCTACTAAAGCTGAAGGCCTACCAACCGGACAGGATCAATCTATACGCATCGGGAAAATATTGTCCAAAGAAAGTGTGCTCTGTAAAATGAAACTACTTTACGCTCTTTCTCCTGAACCTTATATCACTACGGTGGTGATTGCTTCTATTTCAAATCAATACTCATCTCCTTCCTTTAAGTCTTAAGGCATCGTCTTGCTGGGACATTCTTGCCAAATTTGTCCTATTTATACAGGATGGCAATAGAAACTGAAATATCAAGGTTCGTAAAGACCACATCTACACCTTTTATCAGAGGATAAGATTGATTAAATAATCAACGGGAGCAAAAAAGCCTAGGTCTTGAGGTAGTAATGGAATCTTCGATGATATGAATATTTGGAATCAATTCTCGATGTTGAATATGCTACAAACAGATGTTCCAATCTACACAAGGCTTTGAGAACAAAGGTAGGGAACCGCATGGTTCGATTCACTCACCGCTACTTTTTCCTTTGGTTTTCAGTGATCTCGTCTAAAGAGATGCTAAAGAGCAGTTTTGTGAAAAAGCGAAAGAGTGAACTCCTGGTCGAAAAGGAGGAAAATGACTTTATCTAGAAAAGCACACGAATGAAAACACACGACACTGACAGAATAAGAAGACCCGAATCGAAGTAAAAGGGGCTTGGCGAGATGTAGATCAACGGTTAAGAGCTATTTAGTCCTCTAAAAGCTTAGCACTATCGAAAAATGAGAAAAGAACTTGAATCACATCAACGGAGAACCTAAGATGACCGAACGAGACATCGGCGTTTTAATAGTTTAAAGTCATTTGTTTGCTTCTTAAGACGAATTTTGAAAGTGTAGCTAAAATCACAGTATTTGAGGGTCCATCTATGTCGAATCTTCTACCAGCATGAAGGATCTAAAGAAATATTCATGGAACACGCTGTTTCCATACCAGTCATGGCTTGAACAAATTAATACAATTTTTGGTCCTTTGAGCTTCAAAATTTGATATCATCACAGGTAGGCGAACATTATCATCTCCATACATTAGCAGTGACAGTTAGTTCTGCATATAGAGACTAACATATCTAGTTATGTTAAGGGCTTCCACAATCCCTTCACGAATCTCGTTATTAGTCACTGTCCTGGCAGAATCTAATCGATCCACCAATGCCATCGTTATCATAGTACCAATACTCTGCTCATCCATAGATGACTCTGCTTTGTTTAAGATTTTGCCCCTAAAGTTGGGAGCAGTGATCCTTCTATAAGTCCAAGGTACAATTAAATACAAAAAAGAAGAAATTTCATGTATAAAATATGTAAAGGAGTATGTTTATTTGAAATCGCATTAAGCATCTGACATACATCTAAATCCGCACATCTAGATCTAGGCTGTAAAGTATGTCTTCTCGATCCGTTTGTATTCCAATTGTTCATCAATCCATCCACGCAAGTACGGCACACTGGCATACACTCCGGGTACATTCTCCTCTCCACACCCAATACCCCAGGCGACAATGCCAGCTTGGTAGAAACGTTTATCGTCGTTACCTATTGGACACACCAGCGGCGAACCACCATCACCCTTGCACGTATCCTTGCCTCGTTCTCCACCGGCACACATGAAACTCCTATGAAGTTCGAAGTACTTACCCAAGCGGGTATTTCTTAAGTTCGTCTGGCACTGGGCATTCGGTACGACTGGTAAATCGATCTTCTTCAAAACATTCTGATACTCTCCGTTTTGGAATTGATCCTTGCCCCAGCCAGTGGCGAAACAGCGTGCGAGGTCGAAATTCGAATTAGCCGGCGGCAAGCATACTGTATTGACATTTGGTGCCAAATCGAATGGCTTATCAACGAACAGCAGAGCAACATCATTGTACAAGCTACCCTTGTTGTAGTTTTCATGGACAATCATCTCCACGACATCCCTGTCTTGATCTGGGAACAGTTCTGTCTTACTGTTCGTTTCCCATTCTCCAGCACGAACCTTGAAGCTGTTCGCTGGCCTGGCCTGAACACAATGAGCTCCGGTCAGGACTACTTGTGGTGTGATCAAGGAGCCACCGCATTGGTATACGTTGAGAACTCGGTCCAGAGCTTGTTCCACACGCAAAATCGCCACCATCCATGGGAATTCACCGAACTGGGCTTCGTTGTCCTTGCCCTCGATTTTGAATCCAACGCCGTCAGTGTTGCGATATCCACAAGCTGTTGGGGTCTCAACTGGCCTGATAATTGGTGTATCGACCTATAAGCATCGGAAAGGTAATTAGTTTCAGTGAATTTAGAATGAATGTGAATGCGATTACCTTATCCTCAACAGAACAGCAGGTTTCAAGGAACGGACACTCTGCTTCCTGTTCATCGTCGATACGGATGTCAATCAGGGTGGCACCGTCTCTATTGACCGTTCCGCCTGAACACAGATATTCCCGGACGCATTCTTTTCCTTGGCCGCATTTCTGATAGGAATGGCCAGTTCCATCTCCTCCCGTTGTACCAGGTTGAACTCTGTTTGGTATTTGGATTGGTGCTCTCGTTGTCGTTGTAGTTGGTATAACTGGTACTGGAGCTATGATTAGAGGTGTTGTGGATTGCGTGCTGGGTAAACCTGCGTCTACGTCAAATATCGACGAAATGAGATCATTCAAATCCGTTGGAGGAGTAGTCTGAGCTACACATGTCCCGATCAGGAGGATCGGGATTAATAGCAAGTTCGCATACATCACTGGTGGCGCTATCTGTAATTGAAAGGCTTTTTAATTAACTAAAGTTCAGCTGTGCATCAAGTTTAGGCAAAAATGCTTATAGCTATGTGCGTGATTTCTGTAAAATTGAAGGACTAGACTAGACCTTAGGTTCAACCAACTTGTAGCACACGCATGATGTTGAATGTAAAAGTATATGGTTACGGTTGGTGTCCCACTAAGGCCTGTAGTAGGACCGCTATTACTTAACTATGCTCTTGGAAGTTGATTGAAGTGCTTCTAATCAAAGGCTTTTTGGATATGAACTCTTCTAGAAAGCTTTAAGTAGAAAGCAGATTGCAGTCTTGGGATAGATGATTGAAATGGATAGTGTATCAGAAAAGTAGACGACCTTGCAGAGACACTGACGGTTTGTTTAATTCGATGTTTGGCAGAACCTTAAACTCTGACCCACTAAACACTGAGAAATGGCGTCCAAATTTATTTAGTTTATGGAAATGGAATCACCTTGTACCTAGTAACTAGTCGATCAAAGGTGAGGAAAGGGAACTTCGACAGGAACCCAAACTATGGGGTCGAACTTATATATATGAACAGCGAATGGTATGTGGCAAGTAGTCAAATAGACTATTTACTGTCATGACACTGTGATACACGTTGGTACGTAAGAAAGGTTCCCATGCAAGGAATCCACCATTCCTACGTCCTAGAATATCTAACGAAAGGTTTTAATCTGATGATAACTCCTAGCCAAGCTTCAGATTCATTGGCAAAAAGGGCACCAGAAAAGCCAGAAGAAACTGACATTCAGCGACAAACAAACGCCTTAATAAGTCAATTCAATGCTAGGAGCTGTAATCGGCTTCAAAGGGCCACAAAACTTGCGCCCTTAACAGTTGGAAAGAAGAATTATGAATCAAATCTCAATTTCTATCTGGACAATCCAACAAGACTAAGGTAAAGACAGTAACCGTTCCATTGACTGCAAAAAAAGTTGGAGAACTAACTGCTCGAAAAGAGGTCATCACGATGACTGACAACATGATCCCTCTGTCGATGGCCAAAAAAACACATAATGTCATGGAATTAACAGTCATCCTGTTCAGACAAATACTCACAGACGAGCAATGGGCGCCAGTGGAAACATCACTGATCGATGTTAAGATCAACCTAACTAGCGACTCTTTTGGTTCGATACAATGCTTAGGACAGTTGACAGCGGCTAAGAGTTACTGAATTCACAGAAACAGAGGATCATGATGAGGATCGTCCCGAGAAGGGGCACAGTGCCAAAATGAACAAACCTGACTGCGAACTTTACCAAGTACTTACAATCTGGAACAACTTCTACAAGTATAAAGAGACTTTAGCTTTGGTTTTAGCAAGCAAATTGCTGGTTATGTTGTGGAATACGACAGATCAGTCCCAGATCCGATTTGTCCTCGATTAATGTAACATTTCATCAATTTTTCTAGATCTGCGAGAGCAGTTTAAGAAACTTCTGTTAAATGGAATATTCCCTGGACAACCATCTCTACCCCTGGTCACTGATTTTCTTACTGAAAAAGAAAACAGTGTTGCCATCAGAGTTCACAAAGTAAGTTTTATTTTGAAATTATAGTGAAACTACTAGTGGTTTTCAATCAAAAAGAGGTATATTTCTAGAGGAACACAAAGAAAGGACGAGCTCCCAGGTATCTACTAATGGCGGGATTCGTCATTAGTGCCGAATACGAACTCAAAATATTCGAATAGTTCTGTCTAGACTACAGCTCACCATTAGACACAATTAAGGTACGATTCCGACACACAAATAAGCTGTTTATGACGCAAAAACAACCTTGCGGCACACTATAGCTGTATACATACATATGTACGTATATTTCGAAAATACCCATAAATCAATCTTGTCTTAACCATTGTTGTATGAATAAAAAGTGCAAAAGTCATCAAATCAAGATGGGTTTTTTGTTTTTTCTTGATAGCGATACAAAATGTAAACCGGACTGGAGTTGTTGGAAAACAAAACCTAAGTGTGTTGGAATTAAAACACACACAACCATCCGTATTGCATGTATCGGTCGACGAAACGTCTGATAACGCGTTCTAATTCTGAATTTTCGATTAAGATTTCAATGTTTTTCAGTGCCTTTCCCACCGGTTTGCTATTACGAACTAGTGAACTCGAAAATTCCCACTAAATTCCTATGCCAGTGTACACTGCATATCACGGTAATTATGGCAATTAGCACTATGTGCCAATGTGCCGTACTGCTACACACAACGTGTCACGACATTAGTAGAAAGGCAATCTAAACCGATGAAATAATTAATAGATAGATACTTGGATCACAACAATTCTTCACTACAGTTCACACTTAATTGAGACATAATACTCGAACTCAATCTTACATGCAATTTTTGAGCGAATACACAAGATCAACTTTTCAAATGTATCTGATTTACATAAAGTTATTCGAATTACGTAATTCACACAAATAACAGGTAAAGTTTATATTTTTTTAAGCTCACGAATCATCAGACATTACTTGAGACTGGATTTGATATCTCTAAACTTCTCAATTATAAAATGAAATGAAGAAAAAAAATATATTGGCAACAATATTAACAACTTTAAGTTACCTATAAGTAGTCGGGAGAAATAATATTTAAATGCGTACTGACCGGTTTAACGTACGGATCAAAACTGCGATAGGTTCGCCTTCTCGATTGCTGAAGATGACTTCTATCTTGGCGCGTCCAGTGGTTTGTCGTCAGTCGGTTGAGGGGATTTTTACTCATTACGTTCCGATTTAAGCGTTGTCTTATGTTCGAGTGATAAGACCAGACTAGGGCTGAGGTTGTATTCACATTTTGTTGAATGTGAGATATTTATCGGTTTATTCTGACTGACCTGACTTGTCGTAAGATTAAACTCGCATCGGAAAGTAGGAAAAACACCATTTATTAATCGTTGTATCTTTTTGTGATGAATTTAGGCATGACGCTAACATCCCAGGTACTTTGAAAGCAGAGATGGCGTTTAACCTAAAACATTATGAATTGGCGGGTATCGCAATCAATTTTGCATAACTCATTCCTTCTCGTCAGATGTAGAAGTCGAGGTTATTGTCTGTAGAGAGATGAAGCATTTGATATCTTAAACTCTGAATTTTTGGGCTTGAACCGAAGTCTACTTGTCGTGCATCCGCACGAGAGGGTTCTTCGATATGAAAAAACTACTCATGCACAGATCTTTTCCACGTTTCGGTACTATATCGTCATTCAACTTCAGTGTTCAACTTAAAGTGAAAATATAGAGAGGAGACCATCCTGTTCCTAGGTGGTACTGGACATAGTATGGGCTCCCAACTCTGAAAGTTTGAACATTTTCTGATGAGAGGAAGGACTAACAAGAATAGAATATCCGTGCAAAGTCCAATCAGGTTCAAATTCAAGGGGTTCTACTGAAATCTTAGGAAAACTTAAAAATACTTTAAAGAAACTTATAAATACGAATATTAACATAAGATTTTTAGTATTGACGAACGCTCTCGACACGAAGGGCACATCCTTCTGATATCTTGAGTTATTGGTCTTCTAGAGCGAATTATGTAACATGGTCTGGTCAAGAAACCCCAAGGAGACTCTGTTTAAGAATTTATTCATCTCGATCTTCAGAAATATAAAGGTTAAAAAAGGCGAATGAATCTATCCTTCGTTGATTTGAATGTAAATTTCTTTGTATTGAGGGGCTTTGGAGGAGAAGAATTACTCATGCTACTGAACTCTTCAAGCTGTACAGCGTCAGAAAAGTACGCATCAGTCGTCTAACCAGGTCTAAACGGGAGGAACAACGCAGTAGAGTAACCTCTCACTTTTGGTGAGGCACACAATTGGAAGAGTACCAAACTTGTAGTCTATAGTTAGCCAAAAACCGCGCTTATTGGAGAAATTTATTAGTTAAAGCCTAGGTCCACTCCAGACCTATTTCTTTTTTATAAATTTGTCACATGTTCAACTAAATCACAAAATGACAACCAATGGTATGGAATCCCTTAAAAGTTTTGTACAATTTTGAACAAAATGAGAGAGCAACCTCTAAAACTAATTACGTATGTATGTATGTACGCATCCAAGTCGATGAAACGGAGAACTTAAAGCCTCCAAACGCAGGATGTAGGCTGTAAAAGGTTTTGGTGGATTCACTCGAAAACAATTAGAGTTTAGAAGTAAAAATTGTGAGCAAATTTAATTTGTTTATTTGTAACCAATTTTTGAACTTGAAATTTTAATCAAACTTGGCATTGATGGACAGTTCAAAGAAAAATAGTTCCGAAATGTTTGCCCGTGACTACGGCTGTAAGGTAAACCATTGAACTACTAATTGGATTTTCTTCAAACTTCTTCAAATGAATCTAGGATCCTTATTTCCATTGACTGTTTCCTAATGTTTTCTAATTATACTTTTTCCCTTCGCATGAATTAACACTCATTTCTCAGTGAGCTCATTTTCAGAGTATCCCTCATAAGCACTTACCACTCATCTGTCTGGATCCAGAAATTATTGGCGCCCTCTGCGGGGTCCTAAATCGCTTCTTGAACAAAATTTCATTGCCTGAAATGTGCTACACATCTTATACCTCTTCATATGAATTTAGGCGTACTATTTGAAAGACTATGTATCTGATTAATAATGCCAGTCAAAAGCAAACCAGACACTGACTCCGGACAAGGTTTGTCGTTTTATTTTGCCCCCTCTTACCCAAAACAACGTCGGGGCGGTAGCCTTCGGCCGGCAATGAAATATTCGTCGAATTAACAGCATACAACTTGTTTGAAATGTTTACACAAATTATTTAACACCGATTTTTGCATTTTATCCATCGCAGGAGTTTTCGCAAAAACCAACTCACCTGAGCCATGTGTCGTAGTTGTGTTGGGGAGGCGATTCAATCTAAAAACCAGATGATCCGGATATACATACATATGGCACAGAAGATAGCAAAATCATTGGGGTTTTTATATTATTACGATTCGCGTTTGATTATTCACGGGTACATGTATACCTGCGTCTCATAGTTTATGACGTACACAGCGTAAGCCGGTTATTGTAGCTCTAGCGCACGTATTGGCAACACCTCTTTAGGGAATGCACTAGTGCTTTGACACTAAATTGTGGCTAAAAATAATATTGGGCCGGTTGCTGGTCGCTCGAGTGTACACCTCAAGCTTCGAGGCTGTTTGCTGGAGTTATAGTGAGTCAGAGTAAGTAGTTTGACTCGTTAAGTGCAATTGATTACAACCAGCATTTAGCCAATTTTTGTACGTTTTTGTCGTAAAGAAGTTCGGGGATACTTCTTTCGGAATTACCCACATGAATGGTTAGTAAGTTTGTGTTGTTTGTTTTCCTGCTACCTATGCACGGAAGTCATGAATATTTATTGAGATAGTAGGGGAACGCATACACTTAATTGTAAAGTAATAACACTAGAACCTTGTAAATATGCAGATACGTTAAATTGCCCTCGGAACATCTATGACAAACTAAAGGATAGAATGATGTAAGGTATCTGATGTCTTCTTTACATAAAATGTCGACCATTATCCTTAGTACGGCGATCATGTCCTTGTCATGACTAATTAAAACTGGTCTTACCCATGAGTCGTGAATTCCTCGGGCTTTGGCCGAATAAACCAAGTACCATTGTACTTGGCTTGGAACGGCTTTAGGAAACATTGGAAATTCCGCAATGAATCAAAATGTTTACTCAAAAAAATGGAACAATTTTCCAATACTCTTTGAGATAAAGTGAATGGCAAAGCAAACAAGTGCAACGCAGTGCACTTGCTTAAAGATCCAGCGATATTGGCTAGATTGTTGTTTGCCTGGTTTTAGTCAATAATCGAACTTTACCCATGACTCATGGGTATTAGTGGTATACCCCGGGGAGTTTTGAGACTATTTCTTAAGAGAGTATACGAAGAAAGTTTTGGATGAGGGGAGTAAAACTGCATCTAATTGCGCTTACGTCTATGCGGACTATTGTGATAGCAAATGTGGGGAAGTGCCTGGTAGGACGATAAGATTTGTTGGCATCGTTCATTGAGCTGTTTGAAGTATCTGGATGACTTCGACAGAAGGAACCTATAGGGATCGGCCATCAAAAGTGGGAATAAGATTCAATTTCAAGTATTAAGCTTGACATGTCTGCTGTTTTGTGTGATCCTTGGTCAATAACTTGATCGGTCTATATGTTTCAGGCCACCAAAGACTATCTTCAACCAGATTTTTGCAATAAAGCAGATATTGGAAAAAAAAACCCAAATTTCAAATTGATGCCCAGTACCATTTCATTGATTTTTAGGGCGTCTGTGACAGTATTTACAAAATAGACAAACTACTCAAAGTTATATCCAGTTTTCCCAATCACTGTCAACCGTATCAGATCCTGAAGGATGACGATGACAAGTTCTGGCTTCCTTATGAAAATAGAGAGAAACCTTACCGAGACCTTTTATGTCAAAAATCGATTAAGACAAGGCATGCTGTCGTATTTCATAGAATAACAACGATTACTTCGAGCTTTTGTGATCTTACGTGCAAAAATTGGGCCTGGCTGTATACAATTAATGAGTTAACTTACTAGTTTTTTTCGATTTAACGTAAAATGGTAAAGTTATGAAAAAATAGGCGTGGCAGTGGATGGATTACAATATATTTTTTACAATTTTTCAGATTTTAAGGACATTGCTGACTGCTTTGTTCATGTCTCTTCTCCTGTATCTTCTCTACAGGGTCTATCTGAATTATTTCTCAATGTATAATCAGTTCCAGTCGAGCAACGCTATTCAACCTTGTTGCCCTCGATTTCTATAAGCTAATTACGTATAATTATCGCGCATTAATTGCTTAATCTGATTATCATGAGCAACGCCTTACCCACAGTGCCATTGTTTTTATGTAAAAACTTTGTGTTTTCCTAACTATTTTAAATTGAGAATATTAAATCAGTTTTGTGAGAATATTTATACCGAAAGTATCATACCTTCTTGGAGCAAGGAAACGTTTGAAAATGAAGCTGTTCGTGGTGGCAGTATTACTTTTTGTATTTTTCTCAGCTGGTGAAACAAGTAAAAGGATTTGATTTGCTTTTTTTGTTAAAAAATTTAAACTAAATAGATTTTTTATAGTCGTTTTATTATGTGCTCGGGAAAATGAAGAGTATGCCTGTGGTTCGGCTTGCCAAACCGAATGCAAGACATTGGGGCAGATTTGCCCAATTGTAAATATCAAATGCAACGATTCTTGCTATTGTAAGGATGGCTTCGCAAGGGATTCTATGGGACGTTGCATTCCAATTAGTCAATGTCCCCCAAAGTAATAAGAGTATTTACAATACATTTATTTAACTAAATAAAATATATACATCTGTTTTTCTGACATATTTTTTGGCATGACCAGTTTTTAGCCAAGATTCCTGTTTTATATCGAGGTATGTGCCTAAACGTATTGAGGTGGTAACCAGGGACAAGAAGCACCAATAGCAAGATGATCTATCTAAATGATCACGTTCGGGACGACCATGAGCCTCCACCAACAAGCCATTGTATTGTAGATGTGCTTAAGGAGCATATCTAAAAGCTACGTGGGTAAATTGTTTAGAGAGTCATAGGGTAAGAAAAGTGTTTAAAACCAGTCAACGAAGAAGTAATTCTCTCCTCCCAGTTTGGAAGAGATTTATGGAACTATAAGTGTATAACAACTCTTGGTTTTGGAAGGACCGTTTCAAATAATCATTTGCCATGTATGGGTTCCCGAAAGTATGCCCAGTGACTGGGATAACGACTACATAGCTATTCTTGGTATATTCGCGTATAGCGTTTTTGCAGCATCCTAATCGGTACGTGTGACTTTCGGTCTAGAAAATCGAGTACAGATCAAACCTGTACACTGAAATAAATCCTGAAATAGACCAAGTATAAATGGAGAGTCACCCCCTCTTCATCAACTCTCAGACCACGTATGGCGGTATTCATCGTCTAGACTTTACAATGTGATTACTGTATTCGTGACGAATGAGAGCACAGGATAAGCCATGTAGTTTGAATGCAGTTTTTTTAAGCCTCTTCGAACATGCACCGGACTTTAGCAAGTAAATTTTCAATCACGTGCTATAACAGCAGATTTTGACACGAAAGGTTCTATCTTGAACAATTCGGATCAGCTACTGGGATACACAGATGACACAAGTATAACTGGTTGCTCTCAGCGTGCCACTTTTGAGGCTTTTTCAACATTTGATGACCAACGAAACGGATTGGTAAGTGAGGACAGAACAAAGTGCCATCATCACTGTTGATAGATCCAACTTCATCATAGTCAAGGAGTTTATCTACCAAGGAGTTAAAATGCACTCAACAAATGTAACCTTAGTTGAGGTTGAACAAAGGGTTACCCTTGGAAACCATTGGCACTTGAAAATGCCTGCTCTACCGAACTCTAGAATTCTAAACCTGAAAATTCTTCTAATATCGAAGCAAACTTTGGACGAAAGGATAGGTTAGGAGAGCAGTTAGATCAACGATAGATGCATATACTCATACATTTAAGATACAACCCCAAACTCAATGATGTGTGACAAGATGTACAAGATGTAGGTGTAGTCCGAAAAGCTACCTTTGTTCGACCACATAAAGCAGATAGACAATAACTTCAAAATTAAGAGAATCTTGGGATTCTAGCCTTGAAACTTCAGTGATTTTGATATACCACACAGTTACTTACTTTTAAGTAGAAATCTGACTGCAATATGGCCCTGACTCGGTGAGGTTAAACATCTGTCAGAAATAACTTTAAAATATGCTTTTTCAGACATTATTTCATGACGATCGGTTTCCCAGTCTCAGCGTTGCTAGGACCATGTCTCTAGGTAATAGTAAATATTCTTTCTACTTCGCTTTATCTGAGTGTATCTATTGTAGCCTCAATGTAAAATTCCCATCAACTCTTGGTACGAATATGCGTCCTAGAAGGACAGCCAATAATTTGAGAAGCACGTTCGATAAAGGTGTGCATGGAAACAGTTTAAGACTCAGTACTTCCTCAGGTCAATAGCCTACACCGCGTCCTTTAACAACACGAACGTGGCAGAATTTTAACGACTTGGTCATAACACCGATGTTGAATTATTTCTTATCTGCGGTTTCACTCATAAACTTATGTATACACGTCGGGTTTTCCAATGATGAGTTTTCCAAGAAAGCAATTGTTGGTAAATAAAACAAAAAGGTGTCTGAAAAGCGATTCCATTCGAAACTGGTTTACTCGTTCATTGAACTGCGTCTTGATGGGGGATTCTCCTTGACCACCTTCGCTGGCCTACTATACCAACTCACTGAGTAAACACGAGCAGTCTTCTTCCGAGATTCAATGAATGTCAAGGCGAAGTTGGCTAATATTCATTTGATTACCTGATTTGTTTAACTCTTCACTATTACGTCAACACTTTGTCTGCTCTTATCACCAGATTGGCATCCCCAAAAGCGAAGTGGTCGACGTGAATATAAACTCAAACTAGGATGATGTTCGAGCACGACTCGTTTTACATGACTTGTCAGACAGGTTTCAATGAAAAGGGCAGAATTATTCTATAATTGTATTCCACATGATGTGCGGAGTGCTAATAAAAATTCAAGTAGAACCATGGTAATGGGTTTCTCTTGGCCATCGACAAGTACGTGAAACGTGATGGCTCGTGCGATCCGAATTACGAATTGCCAGGCAAAACGGATTGATACAAGTACCTATGGTATATAGTACCTATATTTCCGCACCTGTTTTCAATTGAGGCTTGAAATTGAAATGACCTGGCTTCCGTCTGTTGGTCGGTTGGTTGGTCTGTTCCTATCAGAGAGTCGTCATCGTCAGCTCATTCAACTTGGCCTTTGTTTATTCCAAATGTTTGTGCATAGTTCTGTGTGTGCGCACCGTGACATGTAGGCGCAGACGAAAGACTTTCTATTTGCTAATCCAAAACGATTTTAATTTAAATTTCTTTAAGCATGACAATGGCCATCGATAATCGAATCTGCATCAAGAATGAATGATTCTAGTTTGAAAAGCGGTTGACAATGGCGGAAAATGAATACATTTTTCGGCTATTAGTATTCAGTGGTAAGATTTGGAAAAATAGATTTATGCAGATGTGCATAGAATGTGAAACAAGTTTAGATTTATTTAAGGCGTTACGCAATGACTTAGCTTGTGTAACTTGGAAACGTTTATTGATAGATCGTACAGCAGTAACTACTGAATGGACAATCATTTTTGCGTCCAAGAACTAGTGTATAAGAATTGTACTCTCTGATGTTTGTCAGGAGTTCAAAAGAAATGGAACCATGAGTATACATTTTGGTGGATATTATCACTCTGAGAAATGTAGCGTAAGTAAGTTTAAAGGCCAAGTCCGGATTTTAGGGTAGAAATACAATTATTTCTAAGTCAGGATGGCTAAGAGGGTCGTTAGGATGAAAGCAATTTATTTCTATATACTTCACCAAGGCCAAGGTATTTAAAGCGAGATTTCTTTTGACAAAAATGATTTGAATATTGAAAACTCTGTAACGCACCATGTCACTTTTTTCAATAAGTGGGCACTATGGACAGGCAAACAAAAATGCACAAACATGGTCAGAATTAAAGGTAAAGTTCATAAAATCTGTGATGCCAAATTCGGATTTTCTTTGTGTTATCGATAATTTGTATGAGAACGTCACAACTGATGTACGTTGCTGTCATCCAACAATTTCTTGTCAAAAAATATCATAGATGTTCAACTGATTTTATTAGTTTTTCCTTTTTCTCTTGTTCCAGTAAGTATTTAGTATAATTTTGACTGCTAAAACATTTTTATTTCGATTTATGTAGATAATTTTTATTTTGTTTGTTTACCTTACACCCACAGAGTTGGAATGTCAGTTAAGACGTTGCTAAAAGGCGATAGTATTCATTTTTGGTTCGTTCAATGAAATTTATATGGCCTTGCATAAGAACGCTAATTTAGAGCTGCAAGGTGAGCCACAATAAACCTTAACTTAACTTTTCTGTTTACTTTGACATTTAGACAACATCTAAGCTCGTAGGACAGAATGCAGCTTTTACTTTGGCATGACCAAGCGACTACATTAACAAGTTAGGTTAGAATCAAATAGGTGTCTCTAGACTTATCATTAATTTTGCAGACTAAATCCAACAGATATTTCAAAATAATAGGTTGTGTAAATAATATAACTCGTGCAAGCCTTACAATTGAGGTCAGATATGGCAGATACATACTCGTACAGGGTTTTGTGAATTTTCGTAAAAATTCGTTGGCCTTTTCTTATGCAAACATTTAGGATACATACTGACTATAGACAAAACCAAAGAAGGCTACTCGGAATCCTTTTTTAAGAACCCCATTCGCTGTAGTTA
Source organism: Xylota segnis (assembly GCA_963583995.1). Taxonomy (NCBI): domain Eukaryota; kingdom Metazoa; phylum Arthropoda; class Insecta; order Diptera; family Syrphidae; genus Xylota; species Xylota segnis. The sequence goes on from OY757239.1 coordinate 31,864,852, forward strand.
CATGTACATGTAGTACCAAAGAAGGCTACTCGGAATCGTTTTTTAAGAACCCCATTCGCTGTAGTTACATGTACATGTAGTACATGTCCTAGCAATCACTCTAAAACTTGTGTAGGTCATCGTTGAGTTTCCTCTATTAAAGGGGTCGTGTTTGTTATAAAGAATTTTTCTATCGAAATGACAAAGACTTCTTCAACCGCTTTTCAAAAAATTCAAGCTTAAACGCCTTATAAGAGGACTGGAATAATCAAGATTATCTATAGGCCTTACTTTTCAATTAGTTTTTCAGCCCACTGAGGTGTTGGCAGAATTGACAGCAGAACCAAAATAGACAAAATTCCGTACTACTTCAAAGGTATAGCTGTTCATGATAATATTCTGCCCGATTCCTATAATATTCTGTCCTCTTTTGACAGAAATGGAAATGAGATTTTTGCCGATCTTGAAATCGCTGCCAAAACTACACATAACTTTGCATAGCTCCGCTCGTAGAAGCTGTCAAATGTCGATGAACATATCGACTTGGACTTCTTAAATTTTCTCCCAGATATGTCGAAGTGTCTGAACTTGTTCGATTATGGACTTTTCTGACTTGTAACTGCATTGAAAAGACGAATCAGGTTGTTGGCGAATGGTTTCAGACATTCAGATAGAAAAATCTGACGACTATATGTGATGTTGAGGAAATTGATATGTCAGCACCTGACGCAATTGACGGGATTCGGCAAACGAGGCTCAACTCCTAAGTTGTCAATCTCAGCGGTTTTATTGGAGCTAAGCTCGAATATTGCTATTCTCTCGTCGTTTTGGTCAGGTCAACGTCTAGGTGGAATGGCTAAACTGCAGATGTTTATACGTTCTTTTTGGTTTGCTAAACCATGCGAATATTTTCACAGTTTTAATATATTTTCAGAATTCTCTTATCTTCAAAATTTACGAAAGAGGGTATATTTATATACAAGTTTTCTTGAGATGAATAAAACTTCTCTACCTCACTTGCGTATATTTATTTTGTAAACCATATTTATTTATAAATTAGTATTGATAACAAGCGATTAAAATTAGTCATGACCAACCGTAAAGCTTGGGAATAGATTGTTTTTTTTTTTCTCGTTTTGGTGTGAATAGAGATTATTTATAATTTATTCAGTTTAGTACCTTTTATAGAGGAGCTGTAGATACATACGTTTCCCAGCCAAACAAGTCAAGTGGTCAATTAAAGCCTTTAGTAAGCCTAAGCTCCATAAGGGCTTAATGAGATTTTAAAAGTGTCTGTCTATGTTTTTTGTGTCACTTTCTCGATTAGGCATACCCTATTTATGGAAATATATCAGTAGCTAAAGTTTTAATTAACAAAACCAGTTAAGGCTGCCGTTTTCATTGAGTTTACCTCTTATCAGTGTTAAGTATTGTCATTCTTCTCCTGACCATCATTAAGCTTTTACTCTTGAATATGTATATCTATGTTTGTTTGGAACTTGCGTAGGTCAATTTGCATAACGAGATTTTAACCATCTACCCGTCATGAATCAATTTTCTATTTAACAATACGACGCGTCGGGTGGTTTTTCACTAATGAAACTTTCAATTTCATCTAGCAAAGGCGGCTTAATCTCCGCCTAGTCTAGTTGGTTTTACATGTTGCATTAATTATTCAGAAATTTAAATAAATGGAATTGTACGATATGTTGTCAAGGCAGGTAGTTAGTATACTTGTGTGAATTGTGTTAAAGAAATATAAACATCCGGCAAAGGGTGGAAACTGCGACCTAGATTTTATTGTTGGATCTAGTGGTAGCCCCAGTACTGAAGCATATTATTACTAGGAAGGGGTAATGAACAGATGTATTTACTTACTCAACCAGTTCCCGACCAGACGGGGTAACCTTCCAATCTCTTTGATCTCGGGCCCCCGGTTTCCAGATGTGGATATCAAGAGGTCTACCATCCGTGATAACTTGATACTGAAAGAGGTTCGATCATCCACGGCTTTGCTATCCATTCGCCCGGTAACACGGGACAGTGTAATGGACTTGTTTTGAATTTTTGGACTACATCGCGGTTGTATTTTCTCTTCCATTCGTCGTCCTCGCATACGGGGCCGAAAATATCTGCTCTGCTTTCCTGTCCATAGTATGAGTGTGAGGATCACTTTTTTGTAAAATCCTCTGTGCGGGCGCACTAATAACGGTCGTTGATGTCGATCTCTTCTTCGTGTCTCAGCAGCTGGACGGATTTGTTGTACGTAGATAATGTGTAGATAGTATGAGATTGAAGAAATTATACGATAGCCGAAATCCTTGCCGACATCTGGTGTATGTTTAGAATAGTTCATGGCATGTACTATTCATAGAATAGAACGAGACCTAGCAAGATCAGTTTTACTGGGATTCGGAATACGTACACCTTTTTGTAGAGCTCAAACCGATGAGCTGTCATATGCAGCTTTGACGTCGAAGGAGATGGTATCGATCTTGATCGATCTTTCCAAAATTCGTGTGAAAATTTAGTTGATCGTCGATTTGTTCGATCGGAAGCCACACTGGCACATGTCGATTAGTACGTTGTATAGGATTATGCGAGATTAACCAAGGACATAACTCCATATTTCTTACAAGACAAAGGATGGCCACGTAGTCCAGTTATCTGGAATGGCTCATCTACCCAAACTTGGTTGATGAAGTATCACCAACATGTTTCAAAAGTTAAGCTGGTAGATCATGAACAAAATTTTGTGGAATACCAACAGTATCTGCCAAGTGAATAGCCACTTAACGCCATTAAGCTGATAATTCAAAGTCGGCAAGATTTTCGACGCACGGAGGCCCTGACTTTGCCATGGTCTTGGTCTTCCCACTAATTTTCCATTCCCAATACAATTTGCCATTTTGTTCAACTAAATCGAAAACCACAAAATGGCAGACGATGGGTAACTCCATTTCCGCTCAAAACAGGAGATCAAACAGTTCTGCAACAGGCTACCGCAGTTTTAAAAAAACAGTTCTACAATTGGTTCAACAAATGCAGTAAAATAAATAAGAAATCTAGAATATCGTCAAGCCTAAGAGACATGGTTGAAATCTTCGTATCTATGACATCTGAATGAAAAAAATCAACTAAAATCCGACTACCAATTGTTAGAAAACAATTTTTCAGTGTAGAACCTTCTACATCTGCCATTGTTAGGCGAGCCCAACAATTCTCAGAACCAGTCGACAAGCTCGCCACTCATTCAATTTCCCCTACTTCAGTTCACTCGCAAAAAGATAATTGAAATTCATCACGTTCACAACAATGCCCCCAGACGTTATACGGTTCGTATTTAGGTCAGAAGAGTTAAAAGAGGAATCAGAACAAGTCCATGGCAAAAGAATAACAATCAAGCGTAAGCCAAAATATGTCTTAAGCTCTGCCAAACAGAGAGAGAGACACACTTCCAATTCGAATTCACTTGGAGGTGCTCGGCTTGAATAACAAACCGTCAACACATACACACATGAACAAAACCATTTCCCTTTCTTTTTACCATCTATCATCATCTTCTCCTCGATCATATGTTTCTTTTTTTGTTGTTTCCACCAAAGAAGCAGCACCTCTGTGGGGCAACACCAAGCCCCAGCATGGTCAGTTTTGTGATAGCAACGCACAGATAGTATCACTTTGAATACGACACCGGAAGAACGTGAACCTAGTAAAGTCCGCATTTTCAATTTGTATCTCAATCAAAAATGGCATCAAAGTATATTTTAATTGGCGCAATCGCGCTCTGTTCTCTGGCAATTGCTGCCTGCGTTCCAAAGGCGGCCACACCAGTGCATCCGGACTCGAAGCAGCTGTTTGGTGGCGCCCAAGGCAAGGAGACTTCCACACCTGACTTCGTACGACTGGTTGTGATGCGTATAGTCTATGGCATCGCGTCCACAATGGGATTAGAGGAACGCTTGGCGGAAATGTTCAATGGAGCCTTTGTGCCGCCAGGTGAGGAGGACGGCGACTACGGGCTCGATTTCGACGGCATAGATGGCATCTTCGAGGAGAGATAGATCGAGCAGTTCTGCAGAGTGTCACCCGGTGCAAATAGCTTTAGTTTAGAACTTGTAAAATGTAAATTATTTATTTTATTTATTGTTAGAGCTTAAGAGTGTCTGTCGGCTGGAGGGGGCGCTGCCCTCCACCCAATAAATGTGAATCCCCAAGGAATAGTGTTTTGTTACGATTTTCATTGGCGGGTGTCAATTGGCGGAGAAATTGATTGTTTAAACAAACGATTTGCTTAAAAAGATACTTAGTAACTTTCCCTTCAGTGTTGTTGTCAAAATATGCATTTTTTTTTGGCGTAATTATCGACAAAGTGATAAAAAATTTCGTTTTTCATTTTCACTTTTTTTTTTCTTATTTTTCAAAGAACGTAGTTGACACAAAGATGCCAAAAAAAATACACACTTGGGGGAAATTTAAATTTCATCAAGTGACTCATTAGTGAAAAAGTTCAACAGAAAAATAAATAATAATGATGACAGTGGATGTCATAATTGGACGTAATCGAGTGAAACTAGATGAGGAGGTGTTTTGAGTTCTCTTCTGTGCTATTGGTCTCGGAACTACAAGTGGTATATGGTTGGTGTATGATTATTAACAAGAATAGGTTAATTGTTATTGTCAAGCTCGTGATAAATTGTTGAAAGTGAATTCTTTTGATCTTGCTGCCAATGGAGTGTGAAGTGGTATTGTTCGACTGTTTTGATGATCCTCCTTACAATCGGTATTATTGCTTTACATCTCGTCTCTGACCATTCTTTTGGACTGGCCATTGGAATAACACAGTACGGAAATAAACCCTTTACCCTTTCTTCACTTTACTTGTGTCGGCTATGGTTACACCAATTTGGTGCCGATTTCCATTTCCTTAAACAAGTTATTGTCTTGATATTTTTGTGGGTTGGAGCTCAGTTCTAATAGACCACCAAGCCACCTGACGCACTGGATGAGTCCACATACATACCTTTAAAGCCCGATTGACTGTCACTACTATCCATCGGGAACAAGAATGGAATCATAGATGGTTCGAGGAAGTTTTCTCTCAAAGGATCTAAGGGGCCTTGATCTGATTAAGTCAAACTCGGTAGAGGTTTTATAGAGTGTTTCCTCTTCTTATGATATGAGCTTGGTTACTTCGTTGATCCGTTCATACTTACAATGAAGGGGAACTAAGAACTATAATGTTCTTGCTGGTGAATGTGTATTCTCTTGATCGTAATGTAAGCTCCTTAGCGATAAGTATACCACGTGGTCTTGTGGAAACTTCAATGTACCAAATTCTACTTTACCATTTGATGTTTGACTTTTTATTCATATTTGGAAAGCGAAACTGCACATGACTTACACAAGATCAATAGTGTCGTCGCTCAGAACATCAACAACTTTCTTAAGGTTCACTTCCCGCCATTGTTTGACAAATGTTCGAGAGTACTGGGAAGGTGTAATATACTCTCCACGTAGGTACATAAGTACTACCTCGCTGTAATGATTAGAAACTTTTTGATTTGGAATGTTAGGACTTTTTCTTTGATTCAAGTCTGAAAGAACCTTTAAGATTGATCAAAGGTTGTCCAAAAAAGAGACTGCGACTAAGGCTACAAATCTTAAGTAATCTCCATATCTGGTTTTGACCTCCAAAGGCTATGAAGAAAACTAGCTTAGTTAAGTACCAAACGTTGCGATTGTTCTAATGCAACTGCTGAGAAAACGGCTTGAAATATCCGATTTGACGATAGAGGTCAAAAAGACTAGAGACATACTGAAAATTACGTAAGTCAAGTGGTTGTGAGCATTGTAAGACTGTCTCTCCTCATCGACTTGATCATATTATTATATTTTGAATGCATAGGATTAGTAGGATTATATACTAATTCTTCCAGTTTGCGGCTTATCATGACTCGAAGGTGTATTGCTGTTAAGGTAAGGTAAGCCAATGGGTGTCTACATACATACGACAAAATTAAAGCTTATACGACCAAAAAAAGGTTCTCAGCGAGCCATTTAAATGATCTAGAATGCATTAGTCTGACGACGGCTGCTGTGCTAGTCACAACACTAAAAGTTTTACAGACGAAAGTTGAACATGCATACATATAATTTCTCCAAAAAGGCAAGAACTTGAAAGATGCAGAAAAAGATAGCAGTAAAGTTAAGAATGGATTCCGCGGAATAAAGGAAATAAGGTTCATGAAGTTAAATCCATAAAATGTGAAAGAAGTTAGAAAGACTCACTTCCATCGGCTCAACTCTGAGAGCGTAGAAAAGAAGCGTATGAATAGTGTTGAAGCCTGAAGAATGTCCAACTCAATACTATATAAATGACGCTAGTGTGGCTTATCTTAGGTGCTCCAAGCATTTAGAAATGATAATCCACCAACTTAACATGAGGAACTGAAGGAAGCTCATAACAGATTAGGCTAGTGATGCCATATAAAGTAAATTATTAAAATAACCATGACAAGGCCTGATATCTGATGTCCTGATTCTTTCAAGATTGTTTTAACATCGTAAGAGTAAACTCAAAACAGAAGGTGTGACTAGAGTCATGCGTTGTATGAAGAAGAAATGAATCTATGACCAAATGGTTCCAGTCTAAAAATGTCTAATTATTTATAGTCATTAGTCATGTTCTTAAAATCTACAAAAAAATGTCCAACAATCTTGAAATTCAAATTGAAACACGCGTGCTGCATTGAGTTGAATTTTATTTGCATAACTTTGGGCTGAATAGTATCTAGGACCGAATCCATCTTACATGATCACTCTGCGCCTACATACAACCACAGATTTATTTTGCAGGCAAGACGATCATATTCGTAATCGACACAAGTATCTTTTCTTTGTACAGCATGTGCTTTGCAATTTGAAATGATTTTTCCCTCCTTGAGAGTTCCACAGGAGGATCTATGCAAAGGGTAATACGAAGTTCATTTCAGTGTGACAGGACAATGAATCAAATTCTCTGTCATATTCCTGTTGACATCGTTAAGAAGCATTCTCTTAGATGGTCCCCAGGCTAAACACCTATAATACCATTTCTAGGAACTCGGACTGTATTAACCATCTTATAGACTTTACCGTAAAGTACAAAACAAGGATTGTATACGACGTCCACTGGCCACTAGGCTGGGTGCTTCCTTCAAAGATTCCTTTATCAGCTGAAGAGATGAGGAAGGGAAAGTAGATATGACCTAGATATCCCACTAAGTGTATAACCCTAGAGCCCGCCAAACCCAGTTGCTCAAATGATACCCTTCCCGATGCACGGACGTAGAATGAACTGAAAAAAGTCTCAAGAAGATGTTCCCCCAATCAGTTCCAGTACCATTTGATTCGATATGTCAATTGATTTATTTTGTTTAAATTTTTATAGAGTCGTTTGTCTGATCGTGAAGGTCACCATGGTGTTAACTCCAAGCTTTCAAATAGTTCTACAGGCAACTTAGCACTTTTTTGTCCGCTTAATTGTTTCATTTGATTTGACTAACTTTGTCAAACCACACCGATATGTGCTAATGAATATGTTAAAAAGCTCATCCTACAGCGCTATTATTGACGGCTTACTAGTTTCGTTAACCACCGGAATATTAATATGATCGCATTCTGTTACCTGTACTTATGACTTGTTTGCTTTAATGAACTTGAAGTCGTATGACATCAACGACTACTGGCCAAGCGCAATGATTATGGTATTCTGCGGCATTAGCGTTTTATTGCCACCGACTGCATTTGCATTTGAAATGGTTTTAGATACATCTGGTTGGACGGAATGCTTTTGTGACACGCAACGATGAACATTTCGAATGTGTTGCACGTTGAAGCTTCCACCACGTTCTTATATCATAGATAGTTTTTGTAACTGAATCTAAACTGGTTTTGTTTTATGCTTTTTGTAATGAGTTACAAACGGAGTTGTGACGAAGCCAAGCTTTTTCTAATTTGGGGCCAGTGAAAGATTATAGGTCGTAAGCTTCTCTCTGTACGAAGACGTGTATATTACGGCTGAAGTTTAACCCAGAATAGAAGAAGCACTGCGTGAAACTATTCAGCGAAGAGATCATTTGTATCTTAAAGACAGGGGTGTCTGTTGTTACGATAAACTAAATATTGTACTTAAAAAGCAAACGGAGACCAGTCAGCTTGTCAGCTGTGGATACCTAGCAAGGTCTAATTTTTGGTCCCCGTCCTATACGACTGTATTTGAACGGCTTTATTGGAACTTCACTATCGGTACTTGTATGTACCTAATGATAAACTGAAGGTATAGTGTGCCCAGATAGCAGTGATACTTTCTCCAATTGATATACTTATTTCAGCAGCTGTCAAAGATACTAATGACATTCAGCTGTCAAAATATTCAGTAAGATTTGCCATTCTATTGTACATTATGTCACGCTTGGCGAATGTACGGAAATTATTAAGAAATATTATCGAAAAAATATTGGTCGGAGAACGGGATTTTGGCCAAAAAAAATCATCTTCTTGGGCGAGGCCCATTTTTGGTTCAGCGGCTATGTCAAAAAGCAGAATTGCTTTCAAAATGATGAAGAAGACACCATTGCCGTCAATGGTCTCATGTATAGAACGATGTTAACCAAATTTCAGTTGCCAGAGCTCGATGACATCGATATATCCAAGCTATGGTTCCAACAAGATGGCGCGACATGCCAAGCAAGTGACGCAAAGCTCGAACTTGTGAAAGAAAAATTTAGCGACTGGGAGGAGATAGTAGAACTTGGCTCTTTGCAGAATAGTACGGCCTAATCACTGATGATCTCTCAAAGTTCCTGGTCTTTTGTGGTAATTATTGGTCTCAAGCAATTTCAGGTTTCAGGATCTACATACATCCCATTATTTATTTGAAGGGCGTCCTATTCTAGATGCAACCTTGAGTATTGACTACATTTCACACTTGTACTGCCAACCACAATCAGCGTAAGTGTCTTGGACATACCATTAAATCATGCCAACTCCTTAATGGACAGTTTTTTTCCACACCTTCTCCTAGCTACGAATTATAAAACCATTTTGCAAATTATCGGTTTGCAATACTTCTTCGCAATGAACGCAAATGTTGCGCACCCATTACAACAACTTAATTGCAGCAAATCCAGAGTGTAAAGCCGACCAACAGTCAAGTACCTCCTTGCCAATTGCGTGACACAAAACCGTTCAATTAACGACAATCAAATAGTGAAACTATAACCCTCTCGAAAAAGGTCAAAATACGCCCACATCCACATACATTTGGCGCTTTTGTAAAACTCATTGAAATTCTCCACCCATCGCACAAATTACGCGCAAGTAAATCGAAGAAGTGAACACATCGTGCTCCACAACAAACTTTATAGTCTTGGAATTTTTTTGCTTCCAACAAACCTCAGTCGTAATTTGAAAACACCTGAGACTGGACGGATCTGGAGACCAGAACAAAACACCAAAACAAAACACACAGGTACCCATCCACAGATACAGAAAGTATCTCTATCTTATAAACTTCCGTTGTCTTGTGTTCTAAATTTCTTAAAAAATCATAAGTTATTTTTAAAATTTAAACAATCATCGTCGTGCGTGCACTCTATTGTGTGCTGTGGGACCGTCTTTTCAGATTCAAAGTGTATTCAGTATCTATTGAGCGTTTAACAGCCGAAGACAATTTTAAGTGCGCGCCACTATGTTGAAGCAATTGATCGTTGCCCTAGTTTTGGCCTTGTGCCTAGTGAATACTTGTAAGTATCTCGAATGTGCACCTGGAAGTGGTTTTTGAATTGAAATTTCGTTGCAGGCTCTGCTATCAAGTGTTACTCATGCAGATCGACATTGGATCCTAAGTGTGCTGACGAAAAGATCGATGCGACCACGGCGCTGAGGATGGTCGATTGTGACACCGTGACCAGGGCTACAAGCCTTTCCACCCCATTGCCTGTGACCAGGTGCAACAAGGTTATCACGAGGGGTGAGTTATTTTTCTGAAGATTTTGATCAATATCCCTCCGAATGGGAGGGGATTTGGACGCAGATGATGTCATTTTCTCGAACTCAAATTTAAGTACGCTACTGAAACTTTTTTCCTGCGCGAATGTATGAGTGCGTATGGAAATTTTTCTAATGGGCTGGGCTGTGGTGATCGTAAACAAAACTAAAGAAAACTGTATCTGTGTATCTTTTACATTCGTGACGTCAGTGTGCGACTTACGGCGCAATTCCAAACCAGTTGTAAGCTCGGAATAAGCTTTTTTTTTAAACTTGTTTTGGGATTGTTTACTGTAAACAACCCTTAAGTTCGATCTGACTAATTAGAACGTTTGTGCTATATTTTGTTAAATTAATTTCTTCTTCTAGATCGTGCTGGAACTATCGTGTCCCGTGATTGCCAATTCGACGAATACGGTGAGGATCTCAGCAAATGCTCGGTGACCCATAGCCAAGGTGTCGAAAGCTGTCAAATCTGTAGCGGAGATCTGTGTAACTCCGCCACTGGTTACACTGCGATGGGCGTTATGGCTGTGCTTGCGGTCGTGGCCGCAACTTTGACCCTGTGAATGATTGGACTGTAATTTACAATAGGTGCCTCAAGGTCTCCCCTCACGTAGACAGCTTGGGATGATTGTTAACTTTTAATTTGTTGTTAGTACGTATATACACATTTATTTGTTCTTTTCCATAAGAATATAGTAATAAACTCTAAAAATGTTTTGTAGATACATTTACTATGTACATGAAACTAATTCGTCCATTTAAAGTATTAACCTGGCAATTGATTTTGTTTCGTTGAAAATAAATAAAATCTTGCTTTTTACTTAATTAAATATGTTTTTCTTAAGTGGGGAGGTTGCAGAAGTCAACGAGAAATTAGTTCCAGCAGATGTTGGAACCGTAGGTCCGTAGTCCGTAGGTATGGTCTAGTGACAAGCTACTTCCTTAGAGGTGTTGTTAGGTAGTCATAATCGGTTGTGGGAGTTAAGTGCCTCACGATATAGTTTGGAACTATCAGGGGAACTCTTTGACTGAACGAAGTATGCATTTGTACTTAATTGCGGATCAGGTTAATAGCGTACTGAATCCACTGCTTAGGTATTAAGAATTGAACTGTGAGATAAAGACCCAGCGGAGACACACTCTAGGGAGCATTTGACTGGACAGAAGCAGTAAATGATGCCTCCTTTTCCATTTTGGTATGATTGTCTGGAATTTATTGATTGAGGACCTCCGTGAAGGATACCCGCTGTTGGATATTGCAATGATTAGCGAAACCAACATACTGGACAGTGCGTGGTTCTGTGAGTTGGCACTATCTATGACAGAACTCATAACTAGAAACTAACTGCCATTTAGTAAGGTGGCCTTTATGCGATTAACCATTTCCAATAAAGTTAAGTAAGTACAGTATACTTGCGGTAGAGTGAACATCGGCCTGAACGACTGTAGAAAAGAAAGAATGATATTACGGCAACGGTGATTTATACTTACAACTCTGGCCCTGGAAATAGCATGACACTGAAAACATCTGAACTACCTGAGATGGAAAAGGCAATGGTTCCTAGAACAGCGGATGAAGAATTTACATAGAGAGGGTTAGTTCTGAAACAAAAAGCCATAAATGGAAGCCTCCAGGGTAAGGAATCCGCCTTCGTTACAAGTGACGGTTGGGTAAAAATATTTAAAAAGAGGTTTGGTGTTGGGTAGTTGGCTGTGGAAGAACCAGATACTTTTGTGTCCAAGAGAAATCTTGAGAGAAGAATGCTAGATCTGGATCTTAAACCAGATCAAATTTATAACGCTGATGAGTCGGGGCTATATTGGAAGCTTCTAGCAGGGAAAACGTTTGTATCAGCTAAGAAAACTGCTTCTGGACGAAAAACAGAAAAGCACAGGCCTGGTTTTTATTAGTTCACTCTACCATGTTCTTTTGGGGCCAATATCAAATGTTACTGAGCCTCAGGGTCAGAATTTTAGAGAGTTTTTCCCGTAGCACGCCAAGTCATCAGGGAATCAAGTCAATATACGTTGAAATCAGCCGTTTAGGTTGGTCCCAATGGAGAAATGAGGTGATAATGTCCTACGAGTATTGAATCGATGGTTCTCTTATGGTAACGTTAGACATTAGCTTTGATAACTAAAAAGCTATGGCTAAACTGACACGGTAAGACTAAGTAGCCCAAAGAAACGTAGCTTGAGAACCTCAGTGCGTGTTGTTACTGCTTTCAGTGCGAAACCATTGGTGTGAGCAGTTCGGCCTTAATAAAGCTCTGTCTTGAGGTAGACGAAACGATTTTACATTTTATAGACGAATGTCCAGCTTTTACCCGCATCGCGATAGCTACCTTAGGAACCACATCCTCTGTAACGATGAACTGAACCTAGTAAATCTCCTGCTTTTTGTGAAGTCTACGAACAAGTTTAGAGATCTCAGCTCGAGGTACAATGACTGAAGAGCAGCGATGCCTAAGGGTTATAGACCTCAGTCACCACAATGAGGTGTAGCTCTACTCACAAACATTTGAACTGAAGGTCCGTGAATATCTAGAAAGTGTACTACAGTCTCTTAAGCCGTTTCTACAGGTGTATCCTGAGTATTCTAGACACATGTACAACAAGATGGGAGTGAATTCCATCTCTCGCTAGACAGTCTAACGAAGGTTTTCGCTAAGTTCTGTTTAACAAGAGCTAGGGGCGGTAGAACACAGGTCGACCATTGTCAGCTCCTTTCTCAGTTTTGATTTGACGAATTCGGATGGGGTAGCCCTCATTGCGGCTTGATTGTCAATATAAATGTCGATCATCTTTCTGGAGTGTAGTTTCGGGAATATCTCTCTTGCCGCTTCTGTTATTCCTAGTACTTCCGCTTGGAACACACAGCTATTAGTCAGTGGTATCTAATGTCCTAGAATTGGATTTCTTGGCTTTAAAATGAGACTCTTTGAGTTGACTGATTTGACGCGATTATGTTAGTTGATGGATAGGACACATGCCTGGTGTTACAAGCTTGTGAAGGAAATTTAACCACGATATCCACAGATTGCACGATGACACAACTGTTCGGCATGGACAACATATGATCATCTCGGTGCTGAAGCCTCCAGGGTTGTATTCACTTCAAGCTGCTGCTTCTGACTAGATGAAGAAAACACCCACAAATCGGTCAGTTTGTTTTATTATTTCGTAAAAAATATGTACGTGTATAAATATTTGTGTAAAACTGAACAGTACAAGTTGCAATAATTTAAACACTAAACTAGACTAGTGCGCTAACTGCTTCTACTTTAGTTATTGGTATCGGAATGTCGGTCTTTTTAAGTATAAATGCAGGAAAATACACCAAAAGATTCAAATGGACGGAATTCGTGGATTTAAGTCCCATTATCTACTCAAAAAGTCATCGTCAAGGCACTTCACCGCAGTAACAAAACGCCACTGCGGTCGATTGAATTAAAATAAAGAAAAATATTTTTAACTTAACTACATTGCTAGCATCGGTTGTATCCCTAAACATGCAATAGCCACGCGACAAAACAAACGAAACCCGATGTTACTGCCACAGCCACGGTGTTCGGTGATAGAAAGCCCGCCGAGTTGCAGCCATCCTTGCTGTTGCAGGTGCAGTATTCCATGAAAATGTTATAGCTTCCGGTACGCATGAGGCAGAAACGTTCGTCACCCTCGATACCCGGTTCTCCCATGTATGCGCAACTCCTAAAGTATCTCCATTCGCCAGCAACTAGAAGAAACAAGAAAAAAAGAAAACTGGCATCAGTATGGTGTTTGAGGAGGAGTACGAGTTACTCACCCTTTTGACGTATTTTCCGGCACATTGTCGCGGTTACACCTGGCAAATGGGGCAATTCCTTCTCCTGGGAGCAATCGGTAATCGCCAGAGTGCTATTGTCGAAAGGATCACCGCACTTGGGATCGTTGTCCGAACGGCAATCCCAACACTTTATGGCCAAACCTGGGCGTCGACAAATTTTCTTTACTTTGTCTGCGAGGTTTTGTGACAAAAAAATTCAACTTACCTGTGTGAATTAGGCAGAGAACTGCAATCAGAACACAAACGGTATAATTTTGAGTATTCATTATGTTTAAGCAAATTAAACACGAAAGGGAAAACAACGAAAAGAAAAAATTAAAAACAAATTAAAAGGCCCCCGCCCAACAGCAAGTGCAAGTGGTATTTCGGAATTGACATTTCCATTGAGCGTCGGGTGTTTTGTATCGCACTGTATTCACGACAGTTGACAAAACGCATACAGCGGTTGTTGGTACGAGCGGCTTGTTCGCTTGGAATGTAAATTTAAAATGAACACCGATTTATCAATTCAACTTTTAATTGAAGTACACCCAGCATTACTTTTCGCTCTAATCGCGGGTTTCTTCCAACGAGAAGAAAAGAACAAAAAGGAACATAACTCCGATAGAAACCACCTTATCGACTGAACAAATGCAACAGGTCCAACGTCAACGTCAACGCCATCTTTCAAGACCCAACAAACATTTGACAAGTGTCATTCAATTAAACGAATCTCAACAAAACAATCGAAACAAGTGCCTTTTAGTAAATAAAATTAAATTCCCGACAAACGAAAATGACTCACAATAAATCAGTGTTGCTGCTAATTACTCTACTTTCTATCATCATCGTTCCTGGTAAGTTGGATTAGCCACAATCGACGTAGCCAGCAGCCCTGTGTGTTGTTTGGGTGTGGTTACCTCTCGATGTTAATTACAAGTCGGAACTCTTCACCTTTTTCAATTAACCCTGTCCGTTCTGCTAGCGTTGGCGATAAGGTGCTACGAATGCTCGTCCGATCAAGATGGCAAGGGTCACGACAGCTGTGGAGCGTATAAGAAATTCAACAAAACCGAACACATTCCCATCGAGTGCAATAGCGATGAGTCGCACATGCCTGGGTCGTTCTGTATGAAGGTGGTCCAGCAGGGTCCAAGGGGATTCATTTGTAAGTAGGCGGTGAAAACTACTACTCATCCAAGTGAGTGCAATTTATTCATTTTCCAGGGGACGGGCGGTGGCGTCAAGTGATTCGTCGCTGTGCATCTGTATCGGATACTGGTGTCACGGGCGTCTGTAATTGGGGTGTTTACGAGAACGGCGTATATTGGGAGGAGTGCTATTGTGCCAGCGATAGTTGTAACGGAGCCGCAACACTAAGGATATCTATGGGAGTGGGAGTTCTACTGCTTGTAGGCCTCCTCATGATGAGATAAGCAAGTAACAATGGGAATCCCACCACAAACGAAACTAATTCCGTCCACATTTTCTCGTTTTAACAATAGGTTTTAAGCTAAATTTTTACAACTAGACAAATCTTTAATGATTCCATGTAAGCGTAACTCAATTTTGTTAGTATTTGTAGATTTTAAGATCGAAATACACATCACTCTTGTCCACTTGGCACAAAAGAGTACAAACCCCACACAGAAAATGGTTTCTTTAGAATTTATACGTGAGGAATCCGTTCTCCTGCCATCCCAGCTCTGGTTCATAGGTAACAGCTAGGTAGACAAGCATTGCAAAGCCGGGAATGTTTCTTGTTGCTACGAATGTACGGCGGTCCGGCGACCAAATCGAAGTTTCTTCTGGTTCCCTCTCGTCAATCTGCTTGAACTGAGGAAAATTTGGTTTTTAACTAATTCTGCTGGTTTGTGAGTGCCCTTACCCATTGGCTGTACTGCGGCGGTTGTGTTTCGCTGGTTCGTTTTAGGACTTTGAGGAAGTATCTGGTGAATACGTTTCGGTTGGCCTTCACTTCCAGGCTGTTTGAATCTAGTCCCATGACATGACTAATCAGTCGCGCAGCGATTTCACGATCTGCAGAGAAGAGCTGTGGCGAAGCAAATTGGTAATTGTGACACAAAACAAACCTTTGGGTCTCAAGAGGGTGGGCATTATGTGTTTAGCTGCTTTGATGTTGCAATAGAATTCGGTGTCGAGGTCCTCTAGAGAGCAGTGGCTAAGGGATGATGATGACGACATAGGGGCAGCTATACAAAATTTTCTGATTTACGTGGAACGTCTGACAAAATTATGAAAAAATTTTCTCAGTTTCCTTCAACGTCGAGGAGATTAGGATCTCCAGGAAGTAGGTTTGCTTTTTCGAGTTATGTTCAACTTATGTTCAACTGATTCAATGTGATGATCTCCTGCCCCATTGAACGGATATGTTGGATACCACGTTGGATGTCTCAAATTCTCAAAAATCCGACAGAAAAGAAGTCGCTAAAGAGAAACAGTTTTCTTATGGGCAGTTATGTGACGCGATTCGAACCAGATATTCTGTTTCTCCTAATCCTAAGCACGATCGAGCTGAGCTGCTGCCCCGCTGTGGTTGATAAAATCAAAACAAATTTGAGCCGAAAAATGCGTCTGTAAATGGGTTAGGCATACGCCACCGAGCTAGATAATCACATTTTGAAGGTACTGACTCTGTAGTAAATGGCAAAAGATTTCCTCGTCGTGAGAGACAAATTTTGGGTAAGATACTCGGTCACATTTGCATAGACTGGCATTATAGCAGGCGATTGAATGATGAACTATGCGAACTGTACAGCGGTATCGACTAAGTCTAAACCTGTGCACTAGTCGTCTTAGGTGACAACTGCAGGCAGCTAAGGACGGGTCTATCTTACTTACTTACTTAAGTGGCACTACAGTTCCGGGTGAACCTGGGCCTGAACCAGCAAGCCTCTCCAGTTAGCTCGGTCCTTAGCTAACTGTCTCCAGCTGCGCACTCCAAGTCGGTTGAAGTCCCCTTCTACTTGTGCGCGTCACCTAAGGCGAGGTCTTCCTCTACTGCGTTGTCCCTCCGGGTTTGATTCGAAGTCTCTACGGGCCGTAGCATTGGTGTCCATTCGCTCTACATGTCCTAGCCATCTCAAATGACTGATACATTTTCCTGACTAGGTCGATGTCGCTGTATAGCTCGTATAGTTCGTCGTTGAATCCTCTCCTCCAAAGCCCGTCAACGCAAACAGGACGAGTTTATCTGGAGAATTTTTTTTTTTGAGGCCCAAGTTCAGTCGCAATTACCGATATCCAAAAAATGTAGTCCGTCTACTGGTTATATACTTTTGCTTACTTTCCGCATATAACGAACAGCTGGGCAGATCCTCTAAGAAGCCGCAGAATAGTCGTGGTATCCAGATCTTTGGAAATGAGCTGAGAACTCAGAACAAGATGGTAGTATAATTAAAGGCTCAGCTTCTTACATATGTCGTTACATATGGTGGGTAGATTTCAATCTTCAAGACCACTAAATTGGTCTACGAATTACGAAAGCGAAATATTTTTATTTTGAAACTACAAAGCCGAAAGGATTCAGGCCCAACAGCTGCTCTTTTAGAAAAAGATCGAATGAACGAGTTATCATTTCTTCTGATTTGATGGAGACTTATTGCGATGCGTATTTTTCCAAAATCTTGTTACAAAACTGCACTTTAAGCAAAACCAAAAGTAAAAACCATTCGTTTGTTAAATATTTTTCTTTTTATTTTTATAAATAATTAACATTTATTTCCCTCATGTAATATCCAGTTTAATAATCTACATATTCATTTGTTATTTTTTTAATCTTTTTTTAATTTTAAATAACAAAAAAGAAAAATGAACTATGTGTGTATTTTTAAGTTTAATATTTAATGTTTGACATTATGCATTGTTTTTGCTTTCCATTTTTGTTTTCAGTGAAACACAACATTGTGTTCCCACTCATATGATGGGCTGCTGTATAAAATACGTACACATTGGTTGTTGTTTATTTATTTTTGTTAACATTTGTTTGGTTCTAACATTTAGCTATTATTTGTTAATTACTTTATATGGGATATTGATGAATTAAATTGTGTCTGTATGTATGTAAGTATGTACATTTGACATAATATTAGAAAAAGGGTGGCATCCTACGCATAGAATCCCTGTTAATTACCTCCAAGGTCCGGTAGATCTATTTACCTAGTATTTGAGAATGATGGACTAAGTTGAGCTGTCTCACAAGCTGAAGTACTCAAGTCAAACTTAGAATCCTGCTGAAGTAAACGGCATGAGCCATTTTCTATGCACGCACTTAGTTGTTATAGAGGAACCCCTATTGCAAACGATTTTAACAATGCATGCAGGGATAGTCGGTGAGAGTCACCTGTCCCTACCCAGTGAACCTGCCTAAGTACACTTCCTTGCAGAAGCTCAAAAGAATAGTATACCTAGCTTACTGCATGAAATAATTCCTAGTGAATATCAAAAACCACAAAAAAGACTATCTTTGTAAAGCAATCGATTTCTACCATAGAAGACTTTTGAGGAATGTGTAATTGGATTGAAGTTCTATCGAATCACTATTTAAAGGTTCCAAATATCTTTTAAACATTATATACTCTCGTACTAATCACAAGCTAGACCACTTTAAAGAAAAACGATCAAGTTCAGCTAATAAAAGAATTCCTCTAGTTTCGAAATTTCCAATCGATAAACTATAAGTCGAAGGCTTCTGTGTACACTTCAGCTACTAACAGGAAATATATTCCGAAGTATTTCAGAGAATAATCCCATGAAAGACAATATTAGCACACCTCACTAGACAAATGAAAAGTATTTGGTGCACCAAGTTCAAAAGCTAGCTTCTCACGACCAGCCCTGTTGGTCGTATTATATTCTTTAATCGAATGGAAGGTTCCTTTGTGTAATGCCGTATCTCTTGGATGTTTGTCAGACACTCGCGAGAAATGGGTTCTTGACTAGAACTCCTCGCTTCGTAGTCCAACGCACTAACTACTTGAACCACGGCACCCACTAGGCAGAGCTTACTAGACGTGAAACAGTATTGTATTCACTTGAGGAGCTCACAAAAATTTCTGTCTTTAAAACTCACCCCCAGGGCATTTAATTCCAACATCTTAGGAAACTCAATCCAGAGCTATTAACACTCATGCAGGCATCTCGAGACACTTCTTCATGAATTCCTAAAAAAAGACTTCTGGGCAACGTGATGTTGTAATGTAAAGAGGAACAAAAAGTCCTGAACTCTAAGCACAGCATTACGCTATGCTGGATTCAGGGACACATGGGCTTCCAAAGAAACGAAAGGGCCGATGAGTTAGCGAGAGCAGCCTGAAAATAAAACGAAATCCCAACGGACCACTAGGTCCTACCACATATTAGTCTCCTCTTCTTCAATCTCTCAACGGACCTCCTGCCGTGTTTCGAAGTTACGAGGATCAGAGGCTGTCTGTCACCCCAGCTAATTCTTCTCATCGGTGTCCTCACAGGCCACAACCCAATGGCGGCCCACCTCTGTAGAACGGGGTTCAACAGCTCAGACCTATGCAGAGGCTGCAGAGGTGGAGGAAGATACTTTGTACGTCCTCTGCCAAGTCTCATCAGAATCAGACACTAAATCTTCGAGAAAGCATTCTTCAACCAACTCTATGAACTAACTAACACGTCCCCTAAAACCACTTTGCAATTCATTACGAAAACGGGTTGGTTGAGGAGGGTCGCTCCCGCCATGGACTAAGGAGTTGCAAATATTTTCTGTTTATATTCATATTCTTTCAGGTATCCCACACCAAGGAACACTATGGATCCGTTAAGATCCGAGTAAGACTGCAACATCCTCTTGGTTTACTTTTAGCCTACCTAACCTACCTACCTGGAAGTCTCATTTTAAGTTTAAGATTGGAGGATTTAACCATCAATCTGCTTTAACTTTGAAATGTAATTTTTCTTGGAAACCTCATTTCTCAACGGGCTTGTTTAATAAACAAAATTGCCGCAGTTGGACAAGGAAACAACTCAAAGTCCTTCCAATTTCCAAGTCAAAGTCATCAAAATTTCTTTTGTTTTTTTGACAAAACCTCTCCATAAAATGGGCTCCAAACTATTTCCCATAACTCAAAATCTAAGGCCCAAAAAGTGATGAACTATAGACAGGATCTTTAATAAAGATCACAAGTGCATGAATACTTTATAGAATCTCCCACAAACGTAATATTCCCAGCCCAAGGATTGTGCGCTCGTAATGAAAATCCTTTATGCGAGGAGTCTCTCGAAATATTTACAAAAAAATTGACCGCAAACAGATTGCGTTTTAAAAAGTGAAAAGGAGCGTTTTCTAGACTTTGTTCAGTTAAAAGTAAAACAAAACAATGACAGGATACATGGCCATTTGCCTCGAATTTAAAAAAATTATTTAAGAGATATGCTTTGAGAAAAGCTGTAGTCCAACGGCAAAGCTAATGAAAAATGTTTAAGTTAAGGTTCCCCGAACCTCAGATAATAAAAATACTAGTTTTAGTATTAAGGGTACTATTTCTCATTGTATCACTGGAAGGACTTGCAAGGATTCATTTGTTCAACAAATTCTTCTACGCTAGGTACAATTTTGTTTACCAAAGACTTGTTGTATCCTTGTGTTTGACTGAGTCTTGAATGCAGGATCATTTTTACGAAACATTACAGTATGTAGTTGGAAGTAATGCTTAGGTTTACAATTATTGTGTTCTGTATCTACTCGTAAATATATCGAAGGAAAACTTAAAGTACAAGCATAACCATGACTGTCCTTGCCAGTGTGTACACTTACTATTGTATTAGATGTTCTTGTTGCACTATCCTTACCACCGGACCCTGCATTCTATGACATGACATATGTAAATAAAAAATGAATTTTATTTTTGTCTATATCTAATCACATACATATATTTTTATTAATCTTATAAACCGTACTTACAATAAATTCTCATACATTAACCATTTTCACTGAATTAAATTAAACAATTTGACTAAATTGTATTTTATTATTAAAAATATAAAAAAAAAAATGCAAAAAAAATCCTTACAATGTGTGATTTTGTATTTATATAGCAAGAAAATATTTATGTGTGTATATGGTTCTCTAGAATGCGTTTAAGAAATTTGCAAAATAATTTTATTTTGTATGTAAATATTATGCTAAGGAAGAATATATCGAAAAAAAAATAAAAAAATAAAATCAACGTACATTTTATATTGTATTGTAAATTTAACTCTTTCATTCTGTCCCTGCCTTTATGCACAGGCACATACACAAACACACCTAACGCGTTGTATGTCCTGTGGCAGAGAATCAGAAAGAGGAGGACATTGTTCGGTCCCCATAAACTTCAAAGCTTCAAACGAAGTGGAAGAAATTGCTCAAAAAACTCAACGAATCGTTAATTATTTTTATTTTTATACCATCATATACCATACAACACTGTTTCGCGTGTGCTAATTATATGCAATGTGGTGTCCATTTCCGGTCATGACTAACAGAGAGCCCCAGCTGGTTGTGTCCTTTAAAATTATAACAACAAGCATACAGCTTGTCCTTCATATCAAGGAGGACGCCTGATATGAATAAAATTTCACAATTGAATTTCGTCCCCTCTGTGTGGTGTAATGTGTGCACTCAGGGGTAACCTTTAATTCTTAAATCCCATAAAATTAAGGTTTTTCAATCAAAAAGGGAAGACGAAAACAAAATGATGTAATGGAGGTTATTTGAAAGAGTCCCTTTTTTGGTAGTGTTGTTGTTTTGAACCCTGTGTCAGGCTCGGACAAGCGAAATAATCCAGAAAAAGGTCGGGGAGTACCTACACCTTTAATAGATGTTTGCTCAACGAGTAATAAAGTTTTTCCTTTTTTTCTTTTATCTAAATACACTTAAAGTGTATCCTGGTCGTATGGGTGGTTATAAAAAATTGACCGTCAACCGTCTTGGTGGGGATTGATTTAAGTAGGTAACCCGAAGGATTTAAGGAGCATAAACCTGTTATCTGTGCTATGGTTATTTATTTTTTATTAATCTTATCCATGGCACAGCTTGGCCTGGTTATGACTAATTAGGGTTAGGACTGACAATATTTAGTACCACCTTTCGAGCACAGCATGCTGACGAAGGAGATAAGTTGAAATTAGTTTGCCATAATCCTGTCTGAGGTGGTTTTTAAGGATTTGTGTTATTCTCTCGATTTCGGTTGCCATTTCAAGTGTGAAATTTACATGACAGGGCTTTTGACTGATGTTTCGCTATACCTTGTTTGCAGAGTGACTGCAAGTACTGAATTTAAATTCGACAACCAAGTCAGTAATAACTTTTCTGTCGTCAGCACTGTTCCATTTATCAATTTCAGTTTATTACACACCGCCAGCATCACAAGTATCAGCTGCTGCATGGGTGCTCGGATTTGACATTTAAATATGTATATTTCGATTTTGGCCGTAACTTTCAGTAACCCAATTTCGAGGATATACATATGTATGTACGTGGTGCTGTGTCGAGTTTTTCAACTTGTTTGCCATTTTTGATTAATGCAACTGGCTTTGACGTATCTCATTTCGTAACTTCCGGAATTAGGTTTGTGAACAGAATGTTGTTCCAGGTTTAACAGGGAATAGGCATTCACACGGAAACAATTGGTATTTGTGCCTTATTTTCACTATATTCTCTTAAAGTAAAGAAAAAGAAATAAAAACAGGTCGAGCCACTGCTCTAGAGATTTTAGAAAAACGAAAGCTTCCATGGATGCAGTTGGACAAACTTGTGGATTAGAGCCCACTTTAGACGTACATGGCTATAGTCAAAGCCACACCATCTCGTAGGGTGGCACGCTCCCAGCAACCCTACCAACTTATCGGCTATCGCGAATTTAGCGAAACTGGCGTACATTGGGATCACCAGCGGACTTATTCAAAATAGGTTTCTCCCTCAAGGTTAAGATCGGCAAAGCCCCTCGGGATGACCAAATGAAGGGGCAGACGAATTGGTTAGGAATCTACATCAGAATAAGATGAATCTTTAGGGCCGATCCCGCCTACTTCAAAATTGATTTACCCAGAAACCCAGACTTCCGTCTACCCAGCCGGAATGAAGTGAGAATGGCAACAATTCCTTTCTAAGATCTGGTCGGAGGAAAGTATGCCTAATGAGGATGAACTCTGAACTGCGCCAACTAGTCTTAGTCTCCTTAATATTGCTTACAAGATCCTGTTGGGCTTATTGTATCAACGACTAAGACCATTTGTTAGAGAACTGATTGTCCCATATCAGTGTCGCCAATGGCTCAAATAATTCACACCATGGCAGATTTTGGAAAAAAGCTTAGAATTCCATAGTGCTACTTACGATCTTTTTATCGATTTTAAAGGCGCATATGACACGATTCATAGATAAGAGGTATACAGAGCCATGTGTAGTTTTGGCATCCCTGACAAACTCGTCAGTTTGCTCCATAAAAGTTGGAAACAATCATTACAAGGTGAATCGCTCTCATCTGAGTTTTTCAATATCATACTTCAGAAAATTGTCCGAAGCTTACGAACCAACATCTTCCAGAAGTCTGTCCAAGTAGCATACGCTGATGATATTGATATCATTGGCAGGACTTAGCGAGGTGCGTTTTGGAAATATTGGGACAGAAGCGTCTCTACAATGGGTAAATGAGGGCAAAACCAAGAATATATTGACAACAAGAAGGATACACAACATCGACGACTGGATAGAATCTCTTAAAAGGCTGC
Source organism: Xylota segnis (assembly GCA_963583995.1). Taxonomy (NCBI): domain Eukaryota; kingdom Metazoa; phylum Arthropoda; class Insecta; order Diptera; family Syrphidae; genus Xylota; species Xylota segnis. The sequence goes on from OY757239.1 coordinate 31,888,439, forward strand.
TAAAACTTTGAAGTAGTTTTCCTAACCCGGCTACTTTATAAACACTTACACTGAAGAGTTACTCAATTGCTGTTTCTTTGGCCTAAGAATGCAATTGAGTAGGAAGGCATTATCAAGAAACACCAAGGAGACTCTATATAAGACCCTCATAGTCCTAGGCCTGGTCTATGGCGCTGAAGCAAAGACCTCAACGAAGATGGATGAGGATATCCTTTGTTGTTTTAAACGCAAAATTCTTTCGATGATCTTTGGTCCCGTTTACGTTGACGTGATCTGGACAAGGAGGCGATTTAAACGTGAACTCTTCGAGCTGTATAGCAACATCGACTTGATTGATCTAAGATGGGAAGAACAAGTAGAATGAATGGATGTCATCCGCCCCCAAGAGTTTTCAATACCTATCCAAGTATTTATAAGTTTTTCGTGTTTTCATTGATATCCTTGGAACTGTGACGGTAGACCATTAAAATGGGATTCCAGATCTAGTCTATACGGCCAGGATTCGACCAAATAGTATGTTTGTTCGGTATGAGCGATGTTTTCTTTCGAATATGACAGTTTTCACCTTACTTTTGTGGAATTCGTGGCAAATAGTGAGAGATACCCACAAATTCAAAAATGTTGGCACTCAGGCAGGCTATACTCTTCACAAAAAGGATAATTCGAAAAGATTTCCCAGTCTCTTTATTCAAATAAATGAAAATGTGTGACTTGAGTTGTTAAGGCGTTTCAGCCATCTCAGGACCGTCTTGAAACACACACCACGTTATAACTAGCACCACTAACACGCACTGACTTATTGTAAAACGACTTTAAACAACACTTATGTTTGGATTATTTATTTTATAATTTTTTTTTCAGGGTCTTGGACGAGAAACAACAAATACGTTTAAGTTTTTTAACCTCAGTTTTAGTATTTTTTTTTTAACAACGTTTTCAACGTTGGCTTTTGTAAAATCCTATCCTATTATTGGTTTCATGCAAGTTTTGGTTGCTTTTAATTTTCTTTTTTTAAATACATTTTGATTAATCACTTTTAATGTTTTTTGTTTTATTTTGTTTTGCCCATGTTTGCTAATTATTTACCTATACACATGTATCTTATACTAAACTCCCTACTAGGATAAAACTTATACCAATTGTTTGTTTTTTGTATTTATTCCTGTTTTGCAGTTAGCTACTGTTGTTGTTTATGTTGTTGCTGTCGTCGTCGTTTGGCGAGTCCTTACATAGAGTATAATTGAAAAAATGTAGAGAAAGGACATTCGGAAGGATGAGGTGTATGTGTGTGTGTTTCGGTTGAGAAGAGATGGATATGAATGTGTGAAGGTGGTTAGGTGGGATAGGAGGTATGATTGGTGATGAATTCTTCTCGTTTAGACTACAATTGGAGATCTTATGTCAATTGTCTTGCTGTCGGTTAGGGTGGAGGACAATGATAGGGATGTCAGGTTGTTGTTGTAGTTTTCGGTAAATGTGATGGCAGCATCACTGGTGGGTGATGGTGTGCGCGTAGAGGCGTATGCATCTGATGATATTGTAGATGCGGTGGATGCCATCTCGGTGATGTTATTTACAGTTGACATTGAGTACTGCATTCCTAGGTTGAATTCAATTGAGCAATCTATTCCACTTCGTTCGTCTCGTCAAACCTTCTCCTTGATATTGTGTACTTGTGGCGTTTGTATACTTGGCGCAGCAGCAAATCTGAAACAGAATAGAGGTGCAAGATGAATACAAATAACAAGACCCTGGAATTTAATAAAACTTGATGAATTGGCCAATGGTCAGGTGGGGTATACTTGGATAAAGGATGGAGCAAAACTCTGACCGAAATTGAACAAAAAACTTAACAGAAATACCAAATCGGATGATTTAGACTTTGGTGTACTCAGTTGCCGGCTTCTTAGGATTCGAAAAGAAGTTGGATATACAGGGGTCAAGAGTGAAAAATATCTCCTAATCCACTTCAAATGCAATATCGCCTCATATCTCCTCTCCCTTAGCGATTTGCGTCAAATGGGCGATATTGAACAAAAAACTTAACCGATAAATCTTTTTTTGGATTTTAATTATTTTTAAAGCATAACTACGTACATATTTAACTGGTCTTAGCTTTGTATAAAGCCATCGCTACGCTAAAGCCAAATATATTTGTCTATCAAATAAATCATTAAGGAACCTACAGGTAATAATAAAAGCCATGAAAAGGACATGAGTCAGTGGGTTGGTCAACAGCTATAACCTTGGTAATACGTCACTAAAAAGAAAAAAAGAATCAGCTAGATACATACATATATCCTTTAATTTCACTGTGACGCAGCAACTTGGCTATACCCAGATGGTCGAGCTGTCCATAAATCATGCTATTAAATGAATAGCACGCACCACAGATATGAAAAGGAAATGGGTTCAGAGGGTTCTGTCATCGATACGGGCAAAGATTTGTTATTGGGGACACTTGAAAAGTGCAGCGTCATAATAGTGATTTCATTGACTATCAAATTGATGGGTATTTTTATTGGCTTAGTTATTGATAGACTGTCCGGAATTAATAGGAAATCAAATGCATAGAGATATCACTGGCAAACTCACCAGATGGATTATTGCATGGAGGTAAGCAGTAATGAATCTCTGGTCTTGAATATCATGCCAATAAAATGCACACGTGTGAGCAAAAGGATAACAATATAACCTTTTCAAAGAAATTCATTCGTTGAAGAAAGAAAGAAATGGATTTTCATTTCCTCAGAAGAGACGTGGTTCTCAGGATTAATTTAAAAAAACGCAAATGGCTAGGGTTATTGGAAACGTGAAACGTGATTGGAAACGTCTTAAATCAAAACTGCACGTTTCTATGATAAATCTTTCAAATAACTACCTCTTGAGATTCCCGCGGCACTTTCAACGAAATTTTGGAAAACAAATGGCTTGAAATGAACCCTCCACGGAGTGCAATCCGAGGTACACAGCCGAGCTTCTTGCCTCGAAGAGACTGGAACAAAACCAGGCAGAAGAGGCTCCAGAAAGTCTCGTAGTGCTGATTGCAATACTGTGACTGAATATGTAACGAATGTCCCCTCAATGAGTGCTGAATGATACTGAACCATGATCAACGACTTTCTATTGCCGAAAATTGATCAATTGGGACAGGACGTCATATGGTTTCAATAAAATCCTGCAATCGCACACACAACTTCCGCGACAGTGGACATTTTGATGGATGCATTTCCGGGTTGCCTAATATCTCATTTTGGTGATTTCCACTAGTCGGCAAGATCACCCAATCTAGACTCTTTTCTTTAGGCTTATCTTGAGTATTGGAGAACAAGAAGCCCCCAAGAATATTCGACAAGACAGCGCGAACGTACCGCCTAAAGTTCTAGCCAAGATGATTCCTAGGACTGGAATGGACTTCAAAATATTTTCAAAATCCACTCATAACCACGACCACTATAAAAAAAAAAATTATTTTCATGCAGAAATGTCGGCTTGGGTTGAGTGGAAGTCGGGAATTTTATTTGAAATCGTAGATTTTTGATTCCAAACGACAAATGAAGTAGGCGTGGCTATTTTCTTTACGAAAAAACCTTGGTAATATAGTTTGAAATAGAGTTTTTTAGGATTCGAAGGTTTTTTTATTCTAATAACTAAATTGTTTGTATTTCCTGTTTCGAAAGAGATAACGTAGGACGAAGGAAAACCTAGAGAGATAGTTTTTAATTGTATCCGATTGTACGATTTAGCTAAAATCCTTGAATAACTAAACGGATAGTCCTTACTTATTTCTCTTTAAGATACACATCTTGTGTTGAACGCCATCAAGAAGGAAGCTCCTGACAAGCAAAACATTTACTCTCTCTCAACCGTTTTTACTACACAACCGGAAGGTAAATAAGATTTCATTGATTTCGAAAAACCGAAAGTAAGAAAAGCGTTAAAGTGGTGTAGGTAATGAAACCCAAAAATTTTACTTAAGCCGACTTAAGATGTTTCGCCTTGTGGGTACTGATTTATCTCGAAAGCTTTTCTATTCCATCGAAATCCCTTTTATTGAATCCTCTATCTAACCTACCAAACAGATCCGTATTGATTATTGTTTTCGAAAAAAAAGAAAGTAAAAACTGAAATACAATCCACCCCCGTTGATTAAGTTCCTTGAACCCATCCATTCCACTCAACAAACACCCTCATCCCCGTGATGTTAATGAAGCAGATGTAATAACATCGATACGGATTTTTGCTTCGTCTCGCCTTTCCTAATTTCAAACCTGTACAACGGTAAATAACAAATTAATCCCATCACTTTCATTAGCCAAGACGGCATACTGTTTACGTATAACAGCCAGCACCCCCACCCCCAGGCCATTTGCTGGTATCTTTAATTCGCTTTTTATTGATCTTCCACAAGTATCTGGCCGCTCTCGTAGATACATAGATTTATCAGCTCATTGGCTTAGTAACACGCGGCTATATTATGTACATGCAGTCGCTTATTAAATCCAATTTATAATCAAGCACTTACCCAATTGAATTGGCACCTATACTGCTGTTCGTGCCACTGTGTCCATCGTCACTGATGCAGCTACTATTTGGCGGTTGGGCTGGAGACTGATGATGATGATGCGGCTGCGGCTGTTGGTGGTGCTGGTGCTGGTGGGTCGAAGTACCCTTTGACGTCTGGGTTTGTGCCGACGAGACGGGTGTTTTTGTAAAGGGTGCTTGAAACGATGTTGACGTGATTGTGAAATAGCCGCCAGGCTTGGGTTTCAAGTGACGGTTATTCATTTGCATATGGACAGTCTTCATAAATTCAATTTGGTGAGCTAACTTCTGGATTTGTTCCTGTCAAAGAGATCGATGATAAAACCGATGGTCTAAGTAAATGGATTCTGGGGACAAACACACACACACACACACACACATACGCAAGTAGGCAAACGTACCTTTAACTCCTCGTTCTCCTGGTATAAATCGGGTGATTCTTCAGGCACTAGACCAACACCATTGAGTGAGAATGATGCAGTTATGCTGCGTACTCGTGCCTTATTGTCCCATTGATCACCTTGTCCCTTGAATACCCGAGAGATTTTCGGACCGAAGACTAAGACAATAGTGACAGTTGTGGACATCTGTGTGCGTATGAATCCCAGGAGATACTTAATGTCCGGACCAGCTTGCGGGAAAATAAAGAGACTGCAAAAGAGAAAGGAGAAAGGAGAAAGGTTTAGTCCTTGCAATGTATTTTGACAAGCAAGTGCCGACTGGTGGGGGCAAAAAAAGGACTACTTTGTTTTGTTTATTATTTACGAGAGCACTCTGGACTTAAATCAATAACGGTGTAGTCAAAGAGATGGTAAAAATCAGGTCACCTAAATAAATCATATTATCCGCGGGGAGTCATAATAAACGTGACTGCGTTCCGGCACTCAGGGCGGATTATGGGAATTATTTGCGAAAGGAGATAATTGAACCACGAGATGCCTGAGGAAATCAACCGGATATGGCAGTGGTGGATGAAAATATTAAGTCCACACTTAATAACTGGAAATGCCCGCAGTGAGAGTAGTAAGCCCCCTCTAGGCAATGGGAGATATGTATAAACCCCATGTGAAGGCTTTGGTATATTCTATCTCTATCCACTGATTCCTTATCTGAGAAAAGAAATTCTGCTCCATCAAAGGGAATAAATTCGCCTTTACTCATATCAGTACTAGATCTGGGTTCGAATAGTGTTGAACTGATAGGTGCTGAAACTGATAGATGTTGAAAGGTAAGCTAGACAGGTTCAGGTAAGTAAGTCAGGTAAAGGCAAGTAGTCGTGTCCCTAGTTTGGAGAGTTTGTAGTTGACTACAATATTGGTCAATTCACTGGGAATTATCAGGTTTAAGATTTTTACAGTCTATTGCCTTAATCTCACATAACCGAAGCATATAGCATTGAAAAGAGAAAGGCTTTCCACAAATTTTTTTCTCAATTTCTTAAAGCATTGAAATCTGTTAATCCTTGGTACTACATCACAGCTAGCTGATCGGTGCTTGCCACCAATTGCCTCTTTGTATGTCAGTATGAGTTATAACATATCCTTTCATTTCAAGTTGAAAACTGGAGATATTCAGACTCATTCCAAGCGATTTTTTGTTTCTATAGTAGGAAGCTCTATGTCTGGTGACTGAGTTGTCTTGAAAGATAAGTCCTTTGTAGAATTCCGAAGGTACACGTTCAGGCTCAGCTCTAAATTTTGCCACTTTAAGTAAAGATTTCCATACTCCTAGTCTATTTATTGTTACCGAACCAAAACACACGTCAAAAACATTGTCATAGTCTCAACTCTCGCAAATGTTTGCCAAACATCCGAGAGAATAATTGATCATATAAAATTTTTTAGAGGAAGGACGGAATCGATGATAAATTTTGTTTTTTTTTTATTTTAAAGACCTTACCTGCTAGTACCTAATTGGATCCTCTGAACTTGCTTACCATTTTTAGAAGAAAAAAGGTTCTGACACCAAAATAATTTCATGAACCTAACTTACAATGCTTATGTATGTATTTGCGATGAGCTTTGAAGGATGATAAGAGAACCTCCGCCTAAAAAGGTGCTTCGATAGGCTTCAAGATTAACTTGGATTGAAATAACAGGAACTAAACATTTCTGTCACATCAGCTTGGCTTCACCTCATAGTTTAGAAACCTAATAAAACTTCAAAGGGTGGGTAAAATTTTTTGTACCAGCGATGCCTACTACCGACTTTATACTAAGGTTGCCAGGGTAGATCTGAGGCTCTACCAATAAATCTACCTAGTCATTTCAGGCTAGCTGCATCAAGTCTTGCACATTAAGTTGACTGGGGTCCCTTTGCACTGGAGCGCACTTCCTTAGGTGAAGTTTTCATCTACTTCGATGTCCCTTTAAGGGTAGATTCGAATACTCTTCAGGCTAGAACTTTGTGGTCTCTGTATGAGCCACCCGTCTTAATTGTTGTATTCTCACTACGTTGATGTAAATATAAAACTTATGTGGAACCTTTTATGCTATCAGGGATGTCAATATTAGATATATGTATGTGTGTAGCTCTCTGTAGCTAGTAATAATATAGATGCTGTCATAAGGGACCTTGGAATCGATAAAAAGGTCGAAGGTTTCACTTTAAAATTCCTGAACTTTTTTCCAAGAATTGAATCTAGGGTGAACATTTTACCGATTAGGCTTTACTGGCCTAAAACAGTATTGTTGTGGTCCAATCAGATCGTTGAAAAAAGTGTTCGTACAATATAGGAGATATGATCGTGTAAGCAAAGGTTGAAGTGCTTCGTTTCTTGAAGATCGGGCATAAAAATTCGTTGAAGACAGTTGTGTCCGACCTTGTCTAAGTCAGGTAGATGAACATGTTTGTATCGGCATTCAAATTGAATACCATTCTGCCTGCGAATTTTTGGCCATCTTCAGCAACATAAAGTTTGATTCAGAAGTGACCCATATTTTTAACATCGATTGCGATTTTAGTTCCATACTACCGAACTAATGTTAGGTCTATACCAAGATTAAAGATACTGATGTTTTTAAAGTCAAACCAAGTTTTGCAGGTCTGCCTTAGGGAGAAGGGCAATTGTTGCCTTCTATGACAGACAAAATCTATTGGCAAATTGTACTTTCACCTGGATAACCTATCTTAAGCTATTAGGCCATAAAGGTTTTACGAAGAACACCACAAAAGATCCAGTCCACCCTCAACTACATCTAATTCAATCTAATGAGCTGGCACCCTTTGTGCATTTCGAATACCTTCCGTTTGAGCATAAAAAAGAAGACAAAACCAATATGTACTCTAGGGTTCTGTTTAGAAATCCTCTCAATGGGAATACAACTGAAATGCTGAAGGAATCTTTAAAATAGTTCAAAGGTACACACAAAGCATTGTAGATACAACTTTATCGTACACTATGCCTCTCGCCATAGCTTTGTTGTGTATTCTAACAGCTGCGCAGACCTATCCTACTCTTCGTTATGTACATACGAATATACGGGTGACGATTGCTTTGTTTCGTTAACTATTCCCTTTGTTTCGATACCTTTAACCATCCCACATTGGGAGGAAGTATCTATTTCTTTACAAAAGGTCAAACTGTAAGTACAGATTGAGTGAATGCTGAAATGCTGTCTGATTAATTAAATCAACTATGACGTCCTTACTTCAATCTAAAATAGGCCACTCACACTCACACAGAAGACCTTCCAGCATTCCGTTGTGTTGATTATTGAATTAGCCTTTACGAGAAAAAGGGACTAGGACAACTGAAAAGGTTAAATCGTAGGAAATAGAAGGAACAGTGCGTTAATTATGGGAAATTGGTTAAATTAAACTAAGGACCTGGTACGCAATTATTGTGCTACATATTTGACAAGGGGTTGTCTGTGTCATGACTTTCAGTTTACTTTGTGCGAAATGAAACGTGTATTTGTACTTAAAAGGATAACAGATGAAATTATACAGTGTGGGGCAATGTATTGCAAATATTTGAGACAAGTCCTCATCAAGGACAGTCTTACTCTTTCAGGGAGATCGAAATGCAACTGGGAGCTAGGAACATATAAAGATTCCAGAAGGGCTAAAGGTCCTTGTTATTCAAGACAGGAAAGACGGCTCCTACTTCCAAAAGCTGGGTTCACAATACACGCTGTGGAAGAAGTATGTAGCTACTGCAGCCATTGAAGGAAGAAGATTCTAGTGGACACAATGTTAGCTAGTCCTTTAGTACAATCAAGCTACATATGTTCTTAAGAGTTGAACTGCTTTTGGAGGACTGATGAATATACCAAATACTGTCATGTGCCAGGAGGGTTTCCACAGTAATCTGTGCTAAGTCCCTTCTGCTGAATATCATGTCAAAATCAAAAGTTATAGACTTCATGGAGGAATTCACTGTTGTGACCATACATGTTCACAAGGTAGAATCAGAAGCAAATGAAACAATTTCTAAAACTGACAGCAGGATTAGCCAACAGGATTAAATTTATCCAAATATAGTTATTCTGCGACTAGCATTACCAGTTAGGGTTAGGGCAACAAAATATAGAAACTGTAAGAGCAACTGGCTATAGGTAGGAAGCGCCATGTGTCGTAGCTGGCATGATGCCCATCGATATCCTAGTCGACGATATCCGATATACAACATATAATTCAGCCACGAATCTTTAGGGCGATAGCCAGGACGAAGACACAAAACACATAATGTTCCACTGTTCATCGCTTTATCCTGTGTGCATCACAGATAGCTCAAGACACAATCAAAGGAGATGGACAAAGTTTGGAATACCAAGCGGCTAGAAATAGAAAATGATGAAGAGCAAAGTAAGCCCTAAAAGGCTACAGATATAGTGGTAGAATCGAGAAGGGCGTAGATTGTACTAGGAATATTTTTGGAACGGATTATGAAATTTTGAGAATCAAGAAGTAGGGCTTGCCAAGCAGACGAATGAAGAATTTAGTAGAGACTACGGTGATGATTTTCAAGCCTCTGCCACTTAGGAAACAAATTTCTGGGAAGACATTTCGTCTAAGGTGTCGAAGAATGACATTTGGAGCTATTTAAAGTCAACAGGATGGTTTGTACAATATAAAAGGGGAAGTAAGTAGTACAACCAATTTATTATTATTATTGGTTAGGTAATGGTCCATGAGCTAAGAGGTACACTGGATTTAAAAGATACAATGCGTCAATATTCACTTGGATGTGCGAAAGTGGGGCTTCTTTCCCATACTTAACCCAGTCTCAGTTTACCTCCCAAGTATGGGGTACTAGTACCTTAAGAAGATTACCACATCCATATAGAAGAATTCAACATTCCAACTTCTAAAAATACATCTAATATCTACGTCCTTGTCCTGAAAATAACAAAGCACAAGCAATAAAACTGACCTAGATCTCATAGCAGTCTTTACCGTCCTCACTCCTCTGAAAAGTTATGCATTTCAAGCGCCGACCTTTAGCCAAATAGTATTCTCATCTATTTTCCTGACAACTAATGATCTGTTGGCATGTTCCCTTATTTGTTTTGTTCAATCCAAACAATATTTCTCCACGTTTCCGTAGAACCAAAACAATAAGTACGAGTATCTACTCCAAAGGAAAGTATCCGCAAATTAACTGAAACCCATGTACATTCACGAACAGATACAAAAGCCACGCGCCATCATTCAACTGGCACTCCAGTCAGTCAGTCAGTAGCTTGTCCACAATAACCATTGCTTCGTATTGACATCGAAATTTCCGTTATCAATCCAAATGCGATAAAATTTCGTATGCGTAGCTCTAGGTTTGTTCCGGACGCATACGCATACGCATTCGTCCAAGCGCTATCCTTTCTGCCTCAGGACATCGCCACAATCGACACAACCGACGACCCGTAAACATTCTACCAATACATAGCTGAATGTAATTCCGATATCAACTGGCTCAATCTCAATGTAAGCAATTGTCAATTTGGAAAATAACTATTTCGGGCACAAAGGCCCAGGCTTCTGTTTAAGGAGCAGAAAGGCAGCCACCGGCTCTGTACTGCTGAGTCAGTTACAAATGATAAAACATGGTAAATCCGCCCGTAGGTAAGGAGTAGTTGTTTATTGATTTTCTGTGGCCAATACCTTCTGTGACAACAATGCATTGGGAACCGGCCGAGATTAGGATCTCTCCCAGGCAATGATAGCATTGAGGAAAACCTCAATGAATTTGAAAATAATGGAAATGTAGCATTTCTCTTCGGGAATGTCCTTCGGAACCGGGTTCGGTGGGGGTGGTGGGTGTACTTTGTGGGAGTGAATTGGATTTGTGGAAATTCTGTATGATGAAGAGTCTTTAGTGTTATTGCTGTAGGAATGTGTTTGAAGGTCGGATTGTTGGGTTAAACATCCGATCTGATAGTGTGCGTCTTTTCCGGTCGAAATGTGGGTATTTTTCCTTAAGATTTCCTCAGAAACTATGTGGACTATAAAACAATCCGATTCATTCCCATTTAAGAGATTTATTATAATGGCTAAAACCATAAATCACGAAAGGGGAAAGTAATGACCCTTAAAAAAAAAGGCGGACGGTATTTTAATCACGCGATGTATCTGTGTAAAGAAGGATCCCTTTTAAATATTCAAATATTTAGTTTAAACTTTTCGGGGCAATTCTTGAGTACACATTTATTTAGGATTAGAGGCAGTTGGCTTGAAGCATGAGTGATACATATGTATAAAACAAACCCGTCCAGTGTTTTCTGGGCAATAAATTGAAAAGCGGGGCATACACCTCATCGGATACGTTTCTGCTTTTCTGTGTCGGGTTAGGACACGCTCCAGACACAACTCAGATGGAATTGTTTCATTGTACATACTACCAGGAAGTTAGACCCAATAATAGCGATTTTATTGGAATGTGTCAAGTTTGAAAAGGCACAAAAGGAAGATCTACTACTTGATACGAGAAAAAGATGGACAATCTGAAAGAAAAGGACTCGCAGTATCGTGGCTGCAAGACCGTCATGGGGAGTGATGTCTCCTAATCTTGGCATACGAAAACTTTCGTTATCCTCCTTAATCTGGGTCCTGGTTAGGGATGCATTTCTGGAAAAACTGACCTACCTAGGTGTCAAATGTCAAGCTGATGCCGATGATATGTACTTTGATAATCGTTCCAGTTCCTGTATCTATCTCAGAATGAATTTCTTAGAATCTGTGGATGCCTATAGATGTTGACAAGGCGTTAAATCACCTTATTCTCAAGGAACTCTTGGCGGCGGACTCCTGCGTGTATAGGTCTGTTATATGAATCAGTTCGCCTTAATGGAATATCCTTAATAAAAAGTAGTTTGAATTGCAGTATACCAAGACGACGTATACCAGAACGTGACACTCTTTCTAAAAAGACTTCTCTAAGACAGAAGAGGGATGGGTTGTGGTGCTTTCTCTGAAGCCACTGACAGTCAAATGGCAATCAATTGCCTGAAGTCGTACTAATCTGCTTCAAATGTTCATCCTTGTAGAATGCCTACTCATGGAGTCACAGACACTCACCAAAATTGCAAAGCTGACAAGGGTCACCGGAAAGGATACCACTGCAAGAACTCTGTCTAAATTGGAAGATCTAGGTATGCACCTCGCTACATATAGTGAAGATACTTTCACAATCACAAACCAAGAATTGACGATACATAGAACCTATTAGTGGTCTCAGTGTGCTGGCCATAACTGACAGATATTTTTTAACTTAGTTGTCTACCTAGTGACGAAAGTGGAAAGATCCATGATATCGTAAAAGACTTTCTCTAGGCTAAGAGTGTTTGTATGTCATTCCAGACAGTCACCCTTTTCTAAGCCCTACTCTAAGTGGGTTAGATTACCCTCCTTCCCTTGAAGAGAATAAACTTAGTATTCAGTGAAAATCCACTCCTAAAGCACCATTCATCAATCATGTCTGAATGTTAGCAGTGACAGCCTCCAGTCATTGCCATTTTCCAAATGAGAGTGCAAAGTATGGTACTAGGTACTCAACTTCTACTAGTAGTTGATGCCCAGGTTTCCTTCAATCAGAATCTTTTGAACAACAGCCCAACACAAGCAATTTAAATTAACGAAAAATGCCTGCACTTTAAGGCTCACGTACATATATGTATGTACATCCCCTCCCGTCAAGCTTTAACAATGATAAAATTATTCAACTAAAATTTTCAACTGTAAGCTCTCGCTAAAGCCTGAACTCTGCTCAAGAATATAATTTAAGCAAACATAAATCCAATAGAAAATTTAATTAAATTCATTTGCGAAATTGTTCTCACAGCCGACGAGACGACAAAGACAACGACAACGACAGTCGACGTGGCGGGTGTGAAATTACTCATGTCCTTGTGCCCCCACGTTTCAGCTGCTGCCTCCTCGTCCTGTTAGATTCTTTTATCATATACTACATTTACTCTTTATGCGAGCAGTTCCCCCAGCGCCAATAAAAATGTTAACCCTCGCCGAGTAACACCCTCGTTCCACCAGTGATATCTCTTCATATAAAACAAGATCCTTGTTCAACATCTTCTCTAAATAAAATCCGCGTCAAGGAAGGGGTGTCGACGCACAAGTGTTACAAGTTTAATCTATGACAATACTTAAAGTGAGGCTCGTTCGCTCGATGCTGTCTTGTCTTTTTGACAGCGAAATGCCTTTCAACCAGGCCAACAACTGTTTCAAATTTAAAACTTTTTTTTTGTTTTTTTTTTTTTCTACACTCAACCCAAAAGGACAACAGCCAGGCATTCATCCCTTAAAGTGTAAAAAAAAAAGTGGAAATGAAAATAAAAGAAAGACTGTCCTGCTATAGAACGAGCCTATTGCGAGTGTAGCTTAATTTCGTGTGAAGCATTGTCCTGGAAGCGCTTTATCTGCTGCTGCTGCTACTGCCTCCAACCATCAGCGTTAGCCGTTGTCGCGGTCGTCATCACGGCCCTTTTGCCGGTGATGGGCTCCGATAAATTTTATCTGTCATAACAATGACTGTTTAGTTCAGTGGAGTTATGGGTCTTATTTTGTCGATTTAGTCCTTGTGCAGGCCGGAATGGGAGCAATGTCTACCACAGGGGGAATCCGGCATGGAAGGGGTGTTTTTTTTTGTGCCTAACGAAGGACGTGCAATATCGCGTAAAATGTTTTACGAGCAGCATACATTTTGACCAACTGGCGTCGTCGCTTATGCAGACAGGCGTTGGAGATGAATTGGTGGCACTTACTTGGAGTATGACTAGAATGTGGTTCTTATTAAATTTTTTGGAATATTTCGACGTGAATCGGTGAAAGCCATTAAGAATTAAAATCCTTATGGAATTAGGGTGATAAGTAGTTGGTAACAGGTTTAATGCTTTTGATGTCTTGGAAGCACTCCTGACGTTCATAATTACGACTAAGGTGAGAAGATGTTAAGTCTTTGAGTCTCATTAAGGAGATGAGATGGCTTTACGTCTGGCAAAGGAGTTCATGCACTTCAAGTATCTCTAAAAAGATTCATCATAGTGTGGGTTATTCCAACTAAGTGTAGGTAGACTTTAAGGGACTTAAAGCAAAAACTTATTAAATTAACGCACAGACGAGTTAAGCTGCTGCGTCGCTGAGTCTGAAAAATATAGAAAAATTTATGAGAAAATGGGTTACGCATACGCCACCGAACTAGGTATCGACATCCTGAATCCACTATCCCGTAGCTCATCCCAGACATTCTGTTTCTGTGCATCGTAGGCGCAAGCGACCTGAGCTTCTGCCTCTCTGAGTCTGAGAAATATACAAAATTTTTCATCCAAAAATTTATGAGAAAATGGGTTACGCATACGCCACCGAATCAGGTACCAACATACTGAATCTACTATTCCGTAGCTCAACTCAAGCCAGAGATTCAGTTTCTATGTACTATAAGAACAAACGAGATGAGCTTATGTCTTGCTGAGTGATTGAAAAATAGACAATTTTTTCATCGAAGAATGTATGAGGAAATAGGTTACGTATACGCCACCGAACCAGGTACAGAGATCCTGAATGTTTTTTCTCGTGGCTCGATTCAAACCAAATATTCTGTTTCTGTGCATTGTAGGCATGAAAAGGGTTAGCTGCTACCTCAATCTGTCTATTCGTCTGCCATTTCGACAAAGCGCTATGTTTTGATCAGTAAAACGTTTTCATTGTGAGCGAATTACAAAAATAATGTTTCGATTCTTAACCGCGCTTTATTGTTGATAGCAGAGTTTTCCATTAGAACTACTAGTCTATTCATGGGGGCTATTAAGGTGTAATTACTTAGCCATGTCAGACGCATTAATACCCTAAAGTGGACATCAAAATGCGTACTCATGTCCCCAATTGCCGCAGTTAAGTGTTTCTACTTCGTTGAAGCGGTGATTCACACCGAAATCCAAAATGGAATCAAACCCAAGAAGTTTTTTAAATCTTCGACGGATTACATTCTTTCTGGCATCCCTGTTGGGTTTCTTCGACATCATGTACGACCACGACAGCAAGAAATTCAAGGCATACCCCATTCTAACCAGATATACCATTTACATAACCTATCTGTGGCGAACAACCGTAGTAATAATCTGGGCCACATATATTTTTAAACAACACCAACTACTTTGGTCAATAGATATCGACATAAAGTCCTTAATGCAGGCAGACGTAATTCAGTTCCTGAACATCCTGCAGCTTTGGCTCGGGGTCGTGACAACGTACAACAACCATAAGTCCAATTGCTACATACTGGTGAATATACTGAACAAGCTCCAGAAATGTGATCGCATTATTAGTCATTTTCTGGAGAACAAACCAATAGGTTTAGAGTTGCAATTTGAAGTACTCTGGATCGTCAAACTATTAACAGTCGTCTTGGAGATCTATGTAATCGAAGTTCGGCCAAATATGATGGCTATCGGAATCTGGGAGCTCGATCCGTTGCTTATGGCGAATAAAATTGTTTTCACGGTTGTGCTCCTTGAGTGGATAATCATTCAAGGACATCTTGCAACCATTTATGGCCATCTAAACGAGTATATCACGACACATCCAGAATTAAGCGGCAAGCAGTATGGAACTATTTCGATTGTTTGCACACGAATCTTCAAACTTAAGCAGCTATCGAATAAGTATTTCAAGTCGCTCTTGACAATGGCCTACATTGGGCTGTTTAGAGCGGTATACTTGGTCTACTTTTTTTTTGGACTACTTTTGAGGACATATAACTATAACATACGTCATTGCCCAGTAGTTAAGTTATTTTGGTTTACGTGCTATCCAGCAGCTTGTGTGATCGGTGATGTACTCATAGTGGCTTTTGTTGCTGACGATCTCAATACTAAGTCGAAGAAGCTGCGGACATATGTCCTTATGAATGCCTTAAATTGGTTTGACAAGGAGTCGTACACCCAACGAAAGGTTAGACGGTGAAGTGTGAGAATGTTTTTGCTTTAAAAAATTTCACTTTCAGGTGGACTATGTACTGATGCAGATACATTTTGAAGATCTTGAGTCCTGCGTTCAGAATGCGCTGTTTTTCAACCAGAAGGCTATTTTTGAGATGCTTGTGGCAGTGTCTAATTGGGTAATCGCGTTTTTCTTATACTCTGCGGGTGATTTCCTACGTGAGCAAGATAAACCCGAACTATTTTGGTGCTTATGGTTGTTGACATAAAATTAAATTTTTTTGGTGGACTTTTGAGTTTTATTAGAACTTTGGACGACGAAAAGTATTTGCGGCCTTATACCCTACTTTGGATCATTATAGACAGCTTCAATCGACGAAGTGAAACAAATTAGGATCCAAACTGTGGAACTCCACAAGGTAGGCTTCGATCCCCTCTACTATCAATACAAATCGCGAACGGAATCTTAAAGAAATTAGAACTTGGGCCTCTTTACTAACAAGAGAACGATTTCACAGACCGAGCTCTCGTGACTCAACACAAACCTTCAAATCTTAGATGTACTCAACCGAAACTTGACCTTAAAAGAAAACAGGTGAAAAAGTATAAGGAAGGCATCCATAGTCATCTGCACTTGCAGCAAACTCTTGGTAAGAGATGGTGGTGGCTCAAGACTGCCATGAGCCCCTGGGTGTGCATAGTCATCGTCCGATCCATTCATTCAAATAGGTGGGTTATCTGGTAATTTGCAGTAGATAAGTTCACGTATCTCAAGCCACTTACCAGGATGCAAAGACTAGTTTGTATAGGAACAGCTTAGCTTACCAAAAACTGACAAAAGAGTCAAGCTTCTATAAAGGCCACCTCATCTACAATCATTACATTCAAACTTGTCAAACGATGCCGTGAAGACCGCACACCACTTACAACAAACCAGAACGTCATGTTCCTTTGGGTTCCAGGATACAGCGGCATTCAGAGCAAAGAACAAGTGGACGATCCTGCAAGAAAAGGGCCCAGACAGGACCAGATACATCTAGTTAAATTCAATATAGAGCAAAGCCTACGCGAGAGTACATACATAGCTAATGAGAGATAGAGGGCACTCTTATCTTATTGTGTCTCTAGAAAACTATGGACAGTACAATACCGACATCAAACAGCTTTTAGGGCTTAACAACGAGTTTTGAACTGGTCAGGGGAATTATTACCGGCCACAACCTCTTGGCTGTGGCAATTATGATGCAAATTAGAACACGTCTGACTTTCTAACCAATTCCCCAACCGTGTGTAGAACTAGGGAAACGGTTTCCAGCGAATACAACTTCGAAGGCAAGCATTTCCTTCGAGGTTATTACAAACGGTTTCAGTCTAACGCAGAAGGTACTTAGAACTTAGGTTCAGAGCCCAATTCATTTACTGATTTTTACTTCAAGCTCAGCTGTACCTACCTTTTTGTCTGTATTTGGCTGCATTTGGTGGATCTTGGACACTGAGTCCGATCAAGTTTATTTCATTAAAGCCAGACGTAGCAAGACATGAGAGATAACCGGTCATCTTACGAAAATTCTACAAAATTCAATATCTCTTCTCAAAATATGCCTTTAAATAGTTAGATAAAGATGGAGAAGGAGCAGTTCAGGACCTCTCTATGCGTGAGGAAGTCATACAAAAAATCTTGGTCAGACGAATACCTAGATCAGTATGGTATCACAAAACCTACTTTGGTATAAGGGCTCTTGAACTTTAACTCGACTTGACTTAACTTTGGATGTCGAAGAGTAAAGCCGGTATTTTTGTTTTACTTCATCATGATGATGAAGGTATAACCATCATTATTCTGCAAAATCGCTGGGAATATTTCATCCTTCAACCTGTTGGAAGTTATAGGGGGTATTTGGACTTATTTACGCCCAAAACTCAACACAAAATGATAGACTCTCACCATCGATCTAAACACACCAATTCAATAAGCTTGAACAGAAGCCAGATTAGTAGACATAGCTCAGCGATAGAACCATTGCTTTGCCAAATATGATTTTCTGTAGATGCATTCGTAAACACTATAGAAGCTCTAACTAGAAGTGAAAGCTATTAGACAAACACCTACCTCTACGAAGTATGTAGGTTTGTCCTCCTCGGGTGGGATATACTCATACTACATCCACATCGCTCCTTTGACATAAATTTAGTGTGTGTAACCAAAGTGGAACAAGCCAGAAGCCAAGACTGACTTAACTGCCAGATTCTCGGACATGGAGCCTACGTTTCACATATTGGGAAAGATTTTCCGACATTTGGCTATTTTAAATCTTATTTGAACCTTGTTCCTGAAAGGATTTACACATGTTTGTAGACCCAAAAGGTCATCTCTGTCTAGAGATGTTAAAAACTTCCAAAAAAATTCACCAAAAATCATCCTTAACCTCATACAAGTGATTTCAGGCAGGCAAACCACCAAAACTTTTTCTCCATCATGCTGAATTCCTTACAAACCACAACAGATCTGAATAGGATGGCAATGCATACAGCTCTCCTTAACGTGGAGTGCTACGAGTCCAGAGATCAAACACATCAACACACTTATCCACCAAAGAGTTTCATTTCAAATGGCTCTGCTCTCTCCTGAAGTAGGTATGTGTTTACATATAGGAGAAACCCAGGCCTAAATTCCACGTCAAAACACAGAGCGGCTCATACTCCTTCTAACCGCATCAAACTATGCTCCATGCTTCGATTTATTAAAGATTTATTGTCCTGAAAGCTACAACAATGTCCTTCAGTCAACAATTTGTAACAAATCACAATACCCAAATGCAAGTACCATTCTTCAGAGAATTCTATGGCGACGTGTTCAACCCTTGAGCAAACAACTTACACTGTTGAAGGACTGCAAACTATTTATTGCAATTACAAGGCCAAGGATCACATTATAGCTATCACGTGTAGGTACTTTGACGGAATGATTTCTGAGCAAACATTTCCGAATCGGTTTGTTTTCCTTACGTAATTATTGTCAACACATCTTGTGCAGGACTTCTCTCGCTAACTCCTCCATTTCAATTAGAGCAGCAAAACACAATATAAGTGCTGTGATGAGGTGTTAAGTGCGCACCGCCCCTCATCACTTTGAATACTGTCTGTGTCTGTCTACAGTACCAAAGTGGATAAACCAATTTACGTAAGCACAACACAATCCGTCTTCAATTAACAAGTCTAATTGATTTACACAATTAAAAGGACGAATTAAATAAATTTAATTGCATAACAGACGCCGCCACCGCCGCCAACAATAATAATCTCCTTTCGCAAAAGGACACGCTCGTTAAGGGAGATAATTTTTCATAGGCACGTTGGCGGTCCCATCCTCATCCTCATCCTCATCGCCATCCCCATTCGCATCGTCATGTACCCGTCATGTTATTTTAGGCATTTTAATCAGCAGAGAATTTCATTTTAATCTCACTTTGTGTGACTATGTGACTATGCATGTGCGACGTACTAAATTGAATAGGATACCCGGTAGAATGCCAACAAAAGCGTAGCTTCGTGCTGCATATTAACGTGTGGTTAAGCGCACGACTACAGGGTGTGTGTACTACTATATAAAATAGATACTTACTGGAATGCCACCATTGTTATATTAACAATAGCTATGTTGTAGATGGCGTATGATATTAGTCGAGCTTCATTGTACAGCGATTCGGCATTCCGTACATTGTAGCAGACCCGTATGCCCCAGGCCAAAAAGAGTACTTCGCCAATTGCCAAGCTGTGGTCCCACCAATTGTACGAGCATTGTTTGAATTTTAATCCATCCTGGTCGCGAATCTGTTGCAAAAAAATAGAGAAAAAAAGAATAATGAAATGAGAAATGCAGGAGTTAGAGTGTGCATACATATGTTAAACAAACAAAAAAACAGGAATCGTGTTGGTCCTTGCTGAATGGATGCGACCTAGTTTGGGGATTTATTAGTAAAACAACGAACTTTACCTTGGTGTGTGCAATTGAAAATAATTGTTTCGAAGGGCAGTAGATACGCCCGGAAGTTTTGGTTGATAGCTTCAGGCAGTTTTGTTAATCACAAACGCGTGGGTGGAACATTTCATGGAATCCCTTTAAGTGGTATTTTAATCAGCGGAAAGGATCTGCTCATGTGCATTGTCATGGTTTCGTTGTGCGGTGAAAATCGCATTCTATAGGTATAACAATCTCAACACTTTTTCGAGGACTTGATGTTGCGATCGATATACAGACTACATGGACATGGACTGAAGTTTCAAGAGGAAATGCAAAGATGGTCTAAGATGAAGCTGATTAAGGTGTCTTATGATCTGGAAAACTGGGAGAGATCCTACAAGAAAATCAGACAAATAGTTGACAACTCGCTTAGGTTTATGTTGAATGACTATCCTAAGGTCCCGATAAGATACACTAGGACCACAGAATATCTGCCGTCCTACTACTACTAAGCAGATATTCTGTTTCTGTGTATAGCCCACAATTCTTCATACCCACAATCTGGGTATACTTTCCAATCGCACATCTCAAGCCAGATATTCTGTTTCTGTGTATTCGAAGCACAAACTAGCTCACCTGATGCCTCAAAATGCAAGTAGGAGACAGAAAAATGTTCAACCAAACAATGTATGAAAAAAAGTGCAGTGTATAGCCCACACTTCTTGATACCCACAATCTGGGTATATCCTCTAATCGCACATCTCAAGCCAGATATTCTGTTTTTGTATATTCGAGGCACAAACTAGCTTAGCTGATGCCTCGAAATGCAAGTAGGAGACAGAAAAATGTTCAACCAAACAATGTATGAAAAAAAGTGCAGTGTATAGCCCACACTTCTTGATACCCACAATCTGGGTATATCCTCTAATCGCACATCTCAAGCCAGATATTCTGTTTCTGTATATTCGAGGCACAAACTAGCTTAGCTGATGCCTCGAAATGCAAGTAGGAGACAGAAAAATTTTCAACCAAAAATGTATGAAAAAATGTGCAGTGTACTTGATGAAACCCACAATCTGGGTATATCCTCTAATCGCACATCTCAAGCCAGATATTCTGTTTCTGTATATTCGAGGCACAAACTAGCTTAGCTGATGCCTCGAAATGCAAGTAGGAGACAGAAAATTTTTCAACCAAAAATTGTATGAAAAAAAGTGCAGTGTATAGCCCACACTTCTTGACACCCACAATCTGGGTATATCCTCTAATCGCACATCTCAAGCCAGATATTCTGTTTCTGTATATTCGAGGCACAAACTAGCTTAGCTGATGCCTCGAAATGCAAGTAGGAGACAGAAAAATTTTCAACCAAAAAATGTATGAAAAAAAGTGCAGTGTACTTGATGATACCCACAATCTGGGTATATCCTCTAATCGCACATCTCAAGCCAGATATTCTGTTTCTGTACATTCGAGGCACAAACTAGCTTAGCTGATGCCTCGAAATGCAAGTAGGAGACAGAAAAATTTTCAACCAAAAAATGTATGAAAAAAAGTGCAGTGTATAGCCCACACTTCTTGATACCCACAATCTGGGTATATCCTCTAATCGCACATCTCAAGCCAGATATTCTGTTTCTGTATATTCGAGGCACAAACTAGCTTAGCTGATGCCTCGAAATGCAAGTAGGAGACAGAAAAATTTTCAACCAAAAAATGTATGAAAAAAAGTGCAGTGTACTTGATGATACCCACAATCTGGGTATATCCTCTAATCGCACATCTCAAGCCAGATATTCTGTTTCTGTACATTCGAGGCACAAACTAGCTTAGCTGATGCCTCGAAATGCAAGTAGGAGACAGAAAAATTTTCAACCAAAAAATGTATGAAAAAAAGTGCAGTGTATAGCCCACACTTCTTGATACCCACAATCTGGGTATATCCTCTAATCGCACATCTCAAGCCAGATATTCTGTTTCTGTATATTCGAGGCACAAACTAGCTTAGCTGATGCCTCGAAATGCAAGTAGGAGACAGAAAAATTTTCAACCAAAAAATGTATGAAAAAAAGTGCAGTGTACTTGATGATACCCACAATCTGGGTATATCCTCTAATCGCACATCTCAAGCCAGATGTTCTGTTTCTGTATATTCGAGGCACAAACTAGCTTAGCTGATGCCTCGAAATGCAAGTAGGAGACAGAAAAATTTTCAACCAAAAATGTATGAAAAAATGTGCAGTGTACTTGATGAAACCCACAATCTGGGTATATCCTCTAATCGCACATCTCAAGCCAGATATTCTGTTTCTGTATATTCGAGGCACAAACTAGCTTAGCTGATGCCTCGAAATGCAAGTAGGAGACAGAAAAATTTTCAACCAAAAAATGTATGAAAAAAAGTGCAGTGTATAGCCCACACTTCTTGATACCCACAATCTGGGTATATCCTCTAATCGCACATCTCAAGCCAGATATTCTGTTTCTGTATATTCGAGGCACAAACTAGCTTAGCTGATGCCTCGAAATGAAAGCAGGGGACAAAATATTTTTCAACCAAAAAATGTATGAAAAAAAGTGCAGTGTATAGCCCACACTTCTTGATACCCACAATCTGGGTATATCCTCTAATCGCACATCTCAAGCCAGATATTCTGCTTCTGTATATTCGAGGCACAAACTAGCTTAGCTGATGCCTCGAAATGCAAGTAGGAGACAGAAAAATTTTCAACCAAAAAATGTATGAAAAAAAGTGCAGTGTATAGCCCACACTTCTTGATACCCACAATCTGGGTATATCCTCTAATCGCACATCTCAAGCCAGATATTCTGTTTCTGTATATTCGAGGCACAAACTAGCTTAGCTGATGCCTCGAAATGCAAGTAGGAGACAGAAAAAATTTCAACCAAAAATGTATGAAAAAATGTGCAGTGTACTTGATGAAACCCACAATCTGGGTATATCCTCTAATCGCACATCTCAAGCCAGATATTCTGTTTCTGTATATTCGAGGCACAAACTAGCTTAGCTGATGCCTCGAAATGCAAGTAGGAGACAGAAAATTTTTCAACCAAAAATTGTATGAAAAAAAGTGCAGTGTATAGCCCACACTTCTTGATACCCACAATCTGTGTATATCCTCTAATCACACATCTCAAGCCAGATGTTCTGTTTCTGTATATTCGAGGCACAAACTAGCTTAGCTGATGCCTCGAAATGCAAGTAGGAGACAGAAAATTTTTCAACCAAAAAATGTATGAAAAAAAGTCCAGTGTATAGCCCACACTTCTTGATACCCACAATCTGTGTATATCCTCTAATCACACATCTCAAGCCAGATGTTCTGTTTCTGTATATTCGAGGCACAAACTAGCTTAGCTGATGCCTCGAAATGCAAGTAGGAGACAGAAAAATTTTCAACCAAAAAATGTATGAAAAAAAGTGCAGTGTATAGCCCACACTTCTTGATACCCACAATCTGGGTATATCCTCTAATCGCACATCTCAAGCCAGATATTCTGTTTCGGTATATTCGAGGCACAAACTAGCTTTGCTGATGCCTCGAAATGCAAGTAGGAGACAGAAAATTTTTCAACCAAAAATTGTATGAAAAAAAGTGCAGTGTATAGCCCACACTTCTTGACACCCACAATCTGGGTATATCCTCTACTCGCACATCTCAAGCCAGATATTCTGTTTCTGTGTATTCGAGGCACAAACAAGCTTAGCTGATGCCTCGAAATGCAAGTAGGAGACAGAAAAATTTTCAACCGATAAATGTATGAAAAAAAGTGCAGTGTATAGCCCACACTTCTTGATACCCACAATCTGTGTATATCCTCTAATCGCACATCTCAAGCCAGATATTCTGTTTCTGTATATTCGAGGCACAAACTAGCATAGCTGATGCCTCGAAATGCAAGTAGGAGACAGAAAATTTTTCAACCAAAAAATGTATGAAAAAAAGTGCAGTGTATAGCCCACAATTCTTGATACCCACAATCTGGGTATATCCTCTAATCGCACATCTCAAGCCAGATATTCTGTTTCTGTATATTCGAGGCACAAACAAGCTTAGCTGATGCCTCGAAATGCAAGTAGGAGACAGAAAAATTTTCAACCGATAAATGTATGAAAAAAAGTGCAGTGTATAGCCCACACTTCTTGATACCCACAATCTGGGTATATCCTCTAATCGCACATCTCAAGCCAGATATTCTGTTTCTGTATATTCGAGGCACAAACTAGCATAGCTGATGCCTCGAAATGCAAGTAGGAGACAGAAAATTTTTCAACCAAAAAATGTATGAAAAAAGTGCAGTGTATAGCCCACAATTCTTGATACCCACAATCTGGGTATATCCTCTAATCGCACATCTCAAGCCAGATATTCTGTTTCTGTATATTCGAGGCACAAACTAGCTTAGCTGATGCCTCGAAATGCAAGTAGGAGACAGAAAAATTTTCAACCAAAAAATGTATGAAAAAAAGTGCAGTGTATAGCCCACACTTCTTGATACCCACAATCTGGGTATATCCTCTAATCGCACATCTCAAGCCAGATATTCTGTTTCTGTATATTCGAGGCACAAACTAGCATAGCTGATGCCTCGAAATGCAAGTAGGAGACAGAAAATTTTTCAACCAAAAAATGTATGAAAAAAAGTGCAGTGTATAGCCCACAATTCTTGATACCCACAATCTGGGTATATCCTCTAATCGCACATCTCAAGCCAGATATTCTGTTTCTGTATATTCGAGGCACAAACCAGCTTAGCTGATGCCTCGAAATGCAAGTAGGAGACAGAAAAATTTTCAACCGAAAAATGTATGAAAAAAAGTGCAGTGTATAGCCCACACTTCTTGATACCCACAATCTGTGTATATCCTCTAATCGCACATCTCAAGCCAAATGTTCTGTTTCTGTATATTCGAGGCACAAACTAGCTTAGCTGATGCCTCGAAATGCAAGTAGGAGACAGAAAAATTTTCAACCAAAAATGTATGAAAAAATGTGCAGTGTACTTGATGAAACCCACAATCTGGGTATATCCTCTAATCGCACATCTCAAGCCAGATATTCTGTTTCGGTATATTCGAGGCACAAACTAGCTTAGCTGATGCCTCGAAATGCAAGTAGGAGACAGAAAATTTTTCAACCAAAAATTGTATGAAAAAAAGTGCAGTGTATAGCCCACACTTCTTGATACCCACAATCTGGGTATATCCTCTAATCGCACATCTCAAGCCAGATATTCTGTTTCTGTATATTCGAGGCACAAACTAGCTTAGCTGATGCCTCGAAATGCAAGTAGGAGACAGAAAATTTTTCAACCAAAAAATGTATGAAAAAAAGTGCAGTGTATAGCCCACACTTCTTGATACCCACAATCTGGGTATATCCTCTAATCGCACATCTCAAGCCAGATATTCTGTTTCTGTATATTCGAGGCACAAACTAGCTTAGCTGATGCCTCGAAATGCAAGTAGGAGACAGAAAATTTTTCAACCAAAAAATTTATGAAAAAAAGTGCAGTGTATAGCCCACAATTCTTGATACCCACAATCTGGGTATATCCTCTAATCGCACATCTCAAGCCAGATATTCTGTTTCTGTATATTCGAGGCACAAACTAGCTTAGCTGATGCCTCGAAATGCAAGTAGGAGACAGAAAATTTTTCAACCAAAAAATGTATGAAAAAAAGTGCAGTGTATAGCCCACACTTCTTGATACCCACAATCTGGGTATATCCTCTAATCGCACATCTCAAGCCAGATATTCTGCTTCTGTACATTCGAGGCACAAACTAGCTTAGCTGATGCCTCGAAATGCAAGTAGGAGACAGAAAAATTTTCAACCAAAAAATGTATGAAAAAAAGTGCAGTGTATAGCCCACACTTCTTGATACCCACAATCTGGGTATATCCTCTAATCGCACATCTCAAGCCAGATATTCTGTTTCTGTATATTCGAGGCACAAACTAGCTTAGCTGATGCCTCGAAATGCAAGTAGGAGACAGAAAAATTTTCAACCAAAAATGTATGAAAAAATGTGCAGTGTACTTGATGAAACCCACAATCTGGGTATATCCTCTAATCGCACATCTCAAGCCAGATATTCTGTTTCTGTATATTCGAGGCACAAACTAGCTTAGCTGATGCCTCGAAATGCAAGTAGGAGACAGAAAATTTTTCAACCAAAAATTGTATGAAAAAAAGTGCAGTGTATAGCCCACACTTCTTGATACCCACAATCTGGGTATATCCTCCAATCGCACATCTCAAGCCAGATATTCTGTTTCTGTGTATTCGAGGCACAAACAAGCTTAGCTGATGCCTCGAAATGCAAGTAGGAGACAGAAACATTTTCAACCGATAAATGTATGAAAAAAAGTGCAGTGTTCCCACACTTCTTGATACCCACAATCTGGGTATATCCTCTAATAGCACATCTCAAGCCAGATATTCTGTTTCTGTATATTCGAGGCACAAACTAGCTTAGCTGATGCCTCGAAATGCAAGTAGGAGACAGAAAAATTTTCAACCAAAAAATGTATGAAAAAAAGTGCAGTGTATAGCCCACACTTCTTGATACCCACAATCTGGGTATATCCTCTAATCGCACATCTCAAGCCAGATATTCTGTTTCTGTATATTCGAGGCACAAACTAGCTTAGCTGGTGCCTCGAAATGCAAGTAGGAGACAGAAAAATTTTCAACCAAAAATGTATGAAAAAATGTGCAGTGTACTTGATGAAACCCACAATCTGGGTATATCCTCTAATCGCACATCTCAAGCCAGATATTCTGTTTCTGTATATTCGAGGCACAAACTAGCTTAGCTGATGCCTCGAAATGCAAGTAGGAGACAAAAAATTTTTCAACCAAAAAATGTATGAAAAAAAGTGCAGTGTATAGCCCACACTTCTTGATACCCACAATCTGGGTATATCCTCTAATCGCACATCTCAAGCCAGATATTCTGTTTCTGTATATTCGAGGCACAAACTAGCTTAGCTGATGCCTCGAAATGCAAGTAGGAGACAAAAAATTTTTCAACCAAAAAATGTATGAAAAAAAGTGCAGTGTATAGCCCACAATTCTTGATACCCACAATCTGGGTATATCCTCTAATAGCACATCTCAATCCAGATATTCTGTTTCTGTATATTCGAGGCACAAACTAGCTTAGCTGATGCCTCGAAATGCAAGTAGGAGACAAAAAATTTTTCAACCAAAAAATGTATGAAAAAAAGTGCAGTGTATAGCCCACACTTCTTGATACCCACAATCTGGGTATATCCTCTAATCGCACATCTCAAGCCAGATATTCTGTTTCTGTATATTCGAGGCACAAACTAGCTTAGCTAATGCCTCGAAATGCAAGTAGGAGACAGAAAATGTTTCAACCAAAAAATGTATGAAAAAAAGTGCAATGTATAGCCCACACTTCTTGATACCCACAATCTGGGTATATCCTCTTATCGCACATCTCAAGCCAGATATTCTGTTTCTGTATATTCGAGGCACAAACTAGCTTAGCTGATGCCTCGAAATGAAAGCAGGGGACAAAATATTTTTCAACCAAAAAATGTATGAAAAAAGTGCAGTGTATAGCCCACACTTCTTGATACCCACAATCTGGGTATATCCTCTAATAGCACATCTCAAGCCAGATATTCTGTTTCTGTATATTCGAGGCGTAAACTAGCTTAGCTGATGCCTCGAAATGCAAGTAGGAGACAGAAAATTTTTCAACCAAAAAATGTATGAAAAAAAGTGCAGTGTATAGCCCACACTTCTTGATACCCACAATCTGGGTATATCCTCTAATCGCACATCTCAAGCCAGATATTCTGTTTCTGTATATTCGAGGCACAAACTAGCTTAGCTGATGCCTCGAAATGCAAGTAGGAGACAGAAAATTTTTCAACCGAAAAATGTATGAAAAAAAGTGCAGTGTATAGCCCACACTTCTTGATACCCACAATCTGGGTATATCCTCTAATAGCACATCTCAAGCCAGATATTCTGTTTCTGTATATTCGAGGCGTAAACTAGCTTAGCTGATGCCTCGAAATGCAAGTAGGAGACAGAAAATTTTTCAACCAAAAAATGTATGAAAAAAAGTGCAGTGTATAGCCCACACTTCTTGATACCCACAATCTGGGTATATCCTCCAATCGCACATTTCAAGCCAGATATTCTGTTTCTGTGTATTCGAGGCACAAACAAGCTTAGCTGATGCCTCGAAATGCAAGTAGGAGACAGAAAATTTTTCAACCAAAAAATGTATGAAAAAAAGTGCAGTGTATAGCCCACACTTCTTGATACCCACAATCTGGGTATATCCTCTAATCGCACATCTCAAGCCAGATGTTCTGTTTCTGTATATTCGAGGCACAAACTAGCTTAGCTGATGCCTCGAAATGCAAGTAGGAGACAAAAAATTTTTCAACCAAAGAATGTGAGAAAAAAAGTGCAGTGTATAGCCCACACTTCTTGATACCCACAATCTGGGTATATCCTCTAATCGCACATCTCAAGCCAGATATTCTGTTTCTGTATATTCGAGGCACAAACTAGCTTAGCTGATGCCTCGAAATGCAAGTAGGAGACAGAAAAATTTTCAACCAAAAAATGTATGAAAAAAAGTGCAGTGTATAGCCCACACTTCTTGATACCCACAATCTGGGTATATCCTCTAATCGCACATCTCAAGCCAGATATTCTGTTTCTGTATATTCGAGGCACAAACTAGCTTAGCTGATGCCTCGAAATGCAAGTAGGAGACAGAAAATTTTTCAACCAAAAAATGTATGAAAAAAAGTGCAGTGTATAGCCCACACTTCTTGATACCCACAATCTGGGTATATCCTCTAATCGCACATCTCAAGCCAGATGTTCTGTTTCTGTATATTCGAGGCACAAACTAGCTTAGCTGATGCCTCGAAATGCAAGTAGGAGACAAAAAATTTTTCAACCAAAGAATGTGAGAAAAAAAGTGCAGTGTATAGCCCACACTTCTTGATACCCACAATCTGGGTATATCCTCTAATCGCACATCTCAAGCCAGATATTCTGTTTCTGTATATTCGAGGCACAAACTAGCTTAGCTGATGCCTCGAAATGCAAGTAGGAGACAGAAAAATTTTCAACCAAAAAATGTATGAAAAAAAGTGCAGTGTATAGCCCACACTTCTTGATACCCACAATCTGGGTATATCCTCTAATCGCACATCTCAAGCCAGATATTCTGTTTCTGTATATTCGAGGCACAAACTAGCTTAGCTGATGCCTCGAAATGCAAGTAGGAGACAGAAAAATTTTCAACCAAAAAATGTATGAAAAAAAGTGCAGTGTACTTGATGATACCCACAATCTGGGTATATCCTCTAATCGCACATCTCAAGCCAGATGTTCTGTTTCTGTATATTCGAGGCACAAACTAGCTTAGCTGATGCCTCGAAATGCAAGTAGGAGACAGAAAAATTTTCAACCAAAAATGTATGAAAAAATGTGCAGTGTACTTGATGAAACCCACAATCTGGGTATATCCTCTAATCGCACATCTCAAGCCAGATATTCTGTTTCTGTATATTCGAGGCACAAACTAGCTTAGCTGATGCCTCGAAATGCAAGTAGGAGACAGAAAAATTTTCAACCAAAAAATGTATGAAAAAAAGTGCAGTGTATAGCCCACACTTCTTGATACCCACAATCTGGGTATATCCTCTAATCGCACATCTCAAGCCAGATATTCTGTTTCTGTATATTCGAGGCACAAACTAGCTTAGCTGATGCCTCGAAATGAAAGCAGGGGACAAAATATTTTTCAACCAAAAAATGTATGAAAAAAAGTGCAGTGTATAGCCCACACTTCTTGATACCCACAATCTGGGTATATCCTCTAATCGCACATCTCAAGCCAGATATTCTGCTTCTGTATATTCGAGGCACAAACTAGCTTAGCTGATGCCTCGAAATGCAAGTAGGAGACAGAAAAATTTTCAACCAAAAAATGTATGAAAAAAAGTGCAGTGTATAGCCCACACTTCTTGATACCCACAATCTGGGTATATCCTCTAATCGCACATCTCAAGCCAGATATTCTGTTTCTGTATATTCGAGGCACAAACTAGCTTAGCTGATGCCTCGAAATGCAAGTAGGAGACAGAAAAAATTTCAACCAAAAATGTATGAAAAAATGTGCAGTGTACTTGATGAAACCCACAATCTGGGTATATCCTCTAATCGCACATCTCAAGCCAGATATTCTGTTTCTGTATATTCGAGGCACAAACTAGCTTAGCTGATGCCTCGAAATGCAAGTAGGAGACAGAAAATTTTTCAACCAAAAATTGTATGAAAAAAAGTGCAGTGTATAGCCCACACTTCTTGATACCCACAATCTGTGTATATCCTCTAATCACACATCTCAAGCCAGATGTTCTGTTTCTGTATATTCGAGGCACAAACTAGCTTAGCTGATGCCTCGAAATGCAAGTAGGAGACAGAAAATTTTTCAACCAAAAAATGTATGAAAAAAAGTCCAGTGTATAGCCCACACTTCTTGATACCCACAATCTGTGTATATCCTCTAATCGCACATCTCAAGCCAGATGTTCTGTTTCTGTATATTCGAGGCACAAACTAGCTTAGCTGATGCCTCGAAATGTAAGTAGGAGACAGAAAATTTTTCAACCAAAAAATGTATGAAAAAAAGTGCAGTGTATAGCCCACACTTCTTGATACCCACAATCTGGGTATATCCTCTAATCGCACATCTCAAGCCAGATATTCTGTTTCTGTATATTCGAGGCACAAACTAGTTTAGCTGATGCCTCGAAATGCAAGTAGGAGACAAAAAATTTTTCAACCAAAGAATGTGAGAAAAAAAGTGCAGTTATAGCCCACACTTGCAAGTAGGAGACAGAAAATTTTTCAACCAAAAAATGTATGAAAAAAAGTGCAGTGTATAGCCCACACTTCTTGATACCCACAATCTGGGTATATCCTCTAATCGCACATCTCAAGCCAGATATTCTGTTTCTGTATATTCGAGGCACAAACTATCTTAGCTGCAGCCTCGAAATGGGAATAGAAAACAGAAAATTTTTCAACCAAAAATTGTATGAAAAAAAGTGCAGTGTATAGCCCACACTTCTTGATACCCACAATCTGGGTATATCCTCTAATCGCACATCTCAAGCCAGATATTCTGTTTCTGTATATTCGAGGCACAAACTAGCTTAGCTGATGCCTCGAAATGCAAGTAGGAGACAGAAAAATTTTCAACCAAAAATGTATGAAAAAATGTGCAGTGTACTTGATGAAACCCACAATCTGGGTATATCCTCTAATCGCACATCTCAAGCCAGATATTCTGTTTCGGTATATTCGAGGCACAACCTAGCTTAGCTGATGCCTCGAAATGCAAGTAGGAGACAGAAAATTTTTCAACCAAAAAATGTATGAAAAAAAGTGCAGTGTATAGCCCACACATCTTGATACCCACAATCTGGGTATATCCTCCAATCGCACATCTCAAGCCAGATATTCTGTTTCTGTGTATTCGAGGCACAAACAAGCTTAGCTGATGCCTCGAAATGCAAGTAGGAGACAGAAAAATTTTCAACCGATAAATGTATGAAAAAAAGTGCAGTGTATAGCCCACACTTCTTGATACCCACAATCTGGGTATATCCTCCAATCGCACATCTCAAGCCAGATATTCTGTTTCTGTATATTCGAGGCACAAACTAGCTTAGCTGATGCCTCGAAATGCAAGTAGGAGACAGAAAATTTTTCAACCAAAAAATGTATGAAAAAAAGTGCAGTGTATAGCCCACACTTCTTGATACCCACAATCTGTGTATATCCTCTAATCGCACATCTCAAGCCAGATGTTCTGTTTCTGTATATTCGAGGCACAAACTAGCTTAGCTGATGCCTCGAAATGTAAGTAGGAGACAGAAAATTTTTCAACCAAAAAATGTATGAAAAAAAGTGCAGTGTATAGCCCACACTTCTTGATACCCACAATCTGGGTATATCCTCTAATCGCACATCTCAAGCCAGATATTCTGTTTCTGTATATTCGAGGCACAAACTAGTTTAGCTGATGCCTCGAAATGCAAGTAGGAGACAAAAAATTTTTCAACCAAAGAATGTGAGAAAAAAAGTGCAGTTATAGCCCACACTTGCAAGTAGGAGACAGAAAATTTTTCAACCAAAAAATGTATGAAAAAAAGTGCAGTGTATAGCCCACACTTCTTGATACCCACAATCTGGGTATATCCTCTAATCGCACATCTCAAGCCAGATATTCTGTTTCTGTATATTCGAGGCACAAACTAGCTTAGCTGATGCCTCGAAATGCAAGTAGGAGACAGAAAAATTTTCAACCAAAAAATGTATGAAAAAAAAGTGCAGTGTATAGCCCACACTTCTTGATACCCACAATCTGGGTATATCCTCTAATCGCACATCTCAAGCCAGATATTCTGTTTCTGTATATTCGAGGCACAAACTAGCTTAGCTGATGCCTCGAAATGCAAGTAGGAGACAGAAAAATTTTCAACCAAAAATGTATGAAAAAATGTGCAGTGTACTTGATGATACCCACAATCTGGGTATATCCTCTAATCGCACATCTCAAGCCAGATATTCTGTTTCTGTATATTCGAGGCACAACCTAGCTTAGCTGATGCCTCGAAATGCAAGTAGGAGACAGAAAAATTTTCAACCAAGAAATGTATGAAAAAAAGTGCAGTGTATAGCCCACACTTCTTGATACCCACAATCTGGGTATATCCTCTAATCGCACATCTCAAGCCAGATATTCTGTTTCTGTATATTCGAGGCACAAACTAGCTTAGCTGATGCCTCGAAATGCAAGTAGGAGACAGAAAAATTTTCAACCAAAAAATGTATGAAAAAAAGTGCAGTGTATAGCCCACACTTCTTGATACCCACAATCTGGGTATATCCTCTAATCGCACATCTCAAGCCAGATATTCTGTTTCTGTATATTCGAGGCACAAACTAGCTTAGCTGATGCCTCGAAATGCAAGTAGGAGACAAAAAATTTTTCAACCAAAAAATGTATGCAAAGAAGTGCTGTGTATAGCCCACATTTCTTGATACCCACAATCTGGGTATATCCTCTAATCGCACATCTCAAGCCAGATATTCTGTTTCTGTATATTCGAGGCACTAACTAGCTTAGCTGATGCCTGGAAATGCAAGTAGGAGACAGAAAATTTTTCAACCAAAAATTGTATGAAAAAAAGTGCAGTGTTTAGCCCACACTTCTTGATACCCACAATCTGGGTATATCCTCCAATCGCACATCCTAAACCAGATATTCTGTTTCTGTATATTCGAGCCACAAACTAGCTTAGTTGATGCCTCGAAATGCAAGTAGGAGACAGAAAATTTTTCAACCAAAAATTGTATGAAAA
The DNA here is from genome assembly GCA_963583995.1 of Xylota segnis. Lineage (NCBI taxonomy): Eukaryota > Metazoa > Arthropoda > Insecta > Diptera > Syrphidae > Xylota > Xylota segnis. Next base: position 31,921,801 of record OY757239.1, read on the forward strand.
AAAGTGCAGTGTATAGCCCACACTTCTTGATACCCACAATCTGGGTATATCCTCTAATCGCACATCTCAAGCCAGATATTCTGTTTCTGTATATTCGAGGCACAAACTAGCTTAGCTGATGCCTCGAAATGTAAGTAGGAGACAGAAAATTGTTCAACCAAAAAATGTATGCAAAAAAGTGCAGTGTATAGCCCACATTTCTTGATACCCACAATCTGGGTATATCCTCTAATAGCACATCTCAAGCCAGATATTCTGTTTCTGTATATTCGAGGCACAAACTAGCTTAGCTGATGCCTCGAAATGCAAGTAGGAGACAAAAAATTTTTCAACCAAAAAATGTATGCAAAAAAGTGCAGTGTATAGCCCACACTTCTTGATACCCACAATCTGGGTATATCCTCTAATCGCACATCTCAAGCCAGATATTCTGTTTCTGTATATTCGAGGCACAAACTAGCTTAGCTGATGCCTCGAAATGTAAGTAGGAGACAGAAAATTGTTCAACCAAAAAATGTATGAAAAAAATTGCAGTGTATAGCCCTTACTTCTTGATACCCACAATCTGGGTATATCCTCTAATCGCACATCTCAAGCCAGATATTCTGTTTCTGTATATTCGAGGCACAAACTAGCTTAGCTGATGCCTCGAAATGCAAGTAGGAGACAGAAAATTGTTCAACCAAAAAATGTATGAAAAAAAGTGCAGTGTATAGCCCACACTTCTTGATACCCACAATCTGGGTATATCCTCTAATCGCACATCTCAAGCCAGATATTCTGTTTCTGTATATTCGAGGCACAAACTAGCTTAGCTGATGCCTCGAAATGCAAGTAGGAGACAGAAAATTTTTCAACCAAAAAATGTATGAAAAAAAGTGCAGTGTATAGCCCACACTTCTTGATACCCACAATCTGGGTATATCCTCTAATCGCACATCTCAAGCCAGATATTCTGTTTCTGTATATTCGAGGCACAAACTAGCTTAGCTGATGCCTCGAAATGCAAGTAGGAGACAGAAAATTTTTCAACCAAAAAATGTATGAAAAAAAGTGCAGTGTATAGCCCACACTTCTTGATACCCACAATCTGGGTATATCCTCTAATCGCACATCTCAAGCCAGATATTCTGTTTCTGTATATTCGAGGCACAAACTAGCTTAGCTGATGCCTCGAAATGCAAGTAGGAGACAGAAAATTTTTCAACCAAAAAATGTATGAAAAAAAGTGCAGTGTATAGCCCACACTTCTTGATACCCACAATCTGGGTATATCCTCTAATCGCACATCTCAAGCCAGATATTCTGTTTCTGTATATTCGAGGCACAAACTAGCTTAGCTGATGCCTCGAAATGCAAGTAGGAGACAGAAAATTTTTCAACCAAAAAATGTATGAAAAAAAGTGCAGTGTATACCCACACTTCTTGATATACACAATCTGGGTATATCCTCTAATCGCACATCTCAAGCCAGCTATTCTGTTTCTGTATATTCGAGGCACAACCTAGCTTAGCTGATGCCTCGAAATGCAAGTAGGAGACAGAAAATTTTTCAACCAAAAAATGTATGAAAAAAAGTGCAGTGTATAGCCCACACTTCTTGATACCCACAATCTGGGTATATCCTCTAATCGCACATCTCAAGCCAGATATTCTGTTTCTGTATATTCGAGGCACTAACTAGCTTAGCTGATGCCTCGAAATGCAAGTAGGAGACAGAAAATTTTTCAACCAAAAAATGTATGAAAAAAAGTGCAGTGTATAGCCCACACTTCTTGATACCCACAATCTGGGTATATCCTCTAATCGCACATCTCAAGCCAGATATTCTGTTTCTGTATATTCGAGGCACAAACTAGCTTAGCTGATGCCTCGAAATGCAAGTAGGAGACAGAAAATTTTTCAACCAAAAAATGTATGAAAAAAAGTGCAGTGTATAGCCCACACTTCTTGATACCCACAATCTGGGTATATCCTCTAATCGCACATCTCAAGCCAGATATTCTGTTTCTGTATATTCGAGGCACAAACTAGCTTAGCTGATGCCTCGAAATGCAAGTAGGAGACAAAAAATTTTTCAACCAAAAAATGTGTGAAAAAAAGTGCAGTGTATAGCCCACACTTCTTGATACCCACAATCTGGGTATATCCTCTAATAGCACATCTCAAGCCAGATATTCTGTTTCTGTATATTCGAGGCACAAACTAGCTTAGCTGATGCCTCGAAATGCAGGTAGGAGACAAAAAATTTTTCAACCAAAAAATGTATGCAAAAAAGTGCAGTGTATAGCCCACATTTCTTGATACCCACAATCTGGGTATATCCTCTAATAGCACATCTCAAGCCAGATATTCTGTTTCTGTATATTCGAGGCACAAACTAGCTTAGCTGATGCCTCGAAATGCAAGTAGGAGACAAAAAATTTTTCAACCAAAAAATGTATGCAAAAAAGTGCAGTGTATAGCCCACACTTCTTGATACCCACAATCTGGGTATATCCTCTAATCGCACATCTCAAGCCAGATATTCTGTTTCTGTATATTCGAGGCACAAACTAGCTTAGCTGATGCCTCGAAATGTAAGTAGGAGACAGAAAATTGTTCAACCAAAAAATGTATGAAAAAAATTGCAGTGTATAGCCCTTACTTCTTGATACCCACAATCTGGGTATATCCTCTAATCGCACATCTCAAGCCAGATATTCTGTTTCTGTATATTCGAGGCACAAACTAGCTTAGCTGATGCCTCGAAATGCAAGTAGGAGACAGAAAATTTTTCAACCAAAAAATGTATGAAAAAAAGTGCAGTGTATAGCCCACACTTCTTGATACCCACAATCTGGGTATATCCTCTAATCGCACATCTCAAGCCAGATATTCTGTTTCTGTATATTCGAGGCACAAACTAGCTTAGCTAATGCCTCGAAATGCAAGTAGGAGACAGAAAATGTTTCAACCAAAAAATGTATGAAAAAAAGTGCAGTGTTTAGCCCACACTTCTTGATACCCACAATCTGGGTATATCCTCCAATCGCACATCCTAAACCAGATATTCTGTTTCTGTATATTCGAGGCACAAACTAGCTTAGTTGATGCCTCGAAATGCAAGTAGGAGACAGAAAATTTTTCAACCAAAAATTGTATGAAAAAAAGTGCAGTGTATAGCCCACACTTCTTGATACCCACAATCTGGGTATATCCTCTAATCGCACATCTCAAGCCAGATATTCTGTTTCTGTATATTCGAGGCACAAACTAGCTTAGCTGATGCCTCGAAATGCAAGTAGGAGACAGAAAATTTTTCAACCAAAAAATGTATGAAAAAAAGTGCAGTGTATAGCCCACACTTCTTGATACCCACAATCTGGGTATATCCTCTAATCGCACATCTCAAGCCAGATATTCTGTTTCTGTATATTCGAGGCACAAACTAGCTTAGCTGATGCCTCGAAATGTAAGTAGGAGACAGAAAATTGTTCAACCAAAAAATGTATGCAAAAAAGTGCAGTGTATAGCCCACATTTCTTGATACCCACAATCTGGGTATATCCTCTAATAGCACATCTCAATCCAGATATTCTGTTTCTGTATATTCGAGGCACAAACTAGCTTAGCTGATGCCTCGAAATGCAAGTAGGAGACAAAAAATTTTTCAACCAAAAAATGTATGAAAAAAAGTGCAGTGTATAGCCCACACTTCTTGATACCCACAATCTGGGTATATCCTCTAATCGCACATCTCAAGCCAGATATTCTGTTTCTGTATATTCGAGGCACAAACTAGCTTAGCTAATGCCTCGAAATGCAAGTAGGAGACAGAAAATGTTTCAACTAAAAAATGTATGAAAAAAAGTGCAATGTATAGCCCACACTTCTTGATACCCACAATCTGGGTATATCCTCTTATCGCACATCTCAAGCCAGATATTCTGTTTCTGTATATTCGAGGCACAAACTAGCTTAGCTGATGCCTCGAAATGAAAGCAGGGGACAAAATATTTTTCAACCAAAAAATGTATGAAAAAAGTGCAGTGTATAGCCCACACTTCTTGATACCCACAATCTGGGTATATCCTCTAATCGCACATCTCAAGCCAGATATTCTGTTTCTGTATATTCGAGGCACAAACTAGCTTAGCTGATGCCTCGAAATGCAAGTAGGAGACAGAAAATTTTTCAACCAAAAAATGTATGAAAAAAAGTGCAGTGTATAGCCCACAATTCTTGATACCCACAATCTGGGTATATCCTCTAATAGCACATCTCAAGCCAGATATTCTGTTTCTGTATATTCGAGGCACAAACTAGCTTAGCTGATGCCTCGAAATGTAAGTAGGAGACAGAAAATTGTTCAACCAAAAAATGTATGAAAAAAATTGCAGTGTATAGCCCTTACTTCTTGATACCCACAATCTGGGTATATCCTCTAATCGCACATCTCAAGCCAGATATTCTGTTTCTGTATATTCGAGGCACAAACTAGCTTAGCTGATGCCTCGAAATGCAAGTAGGAGACAGAAAATTTTTCAACCAAAAATTGTATGAAAAAAAGTGCAGTGTATAGCCCACACTTCTTGATACCCACAATCTGGGTATATTCTCCAATCGCACATCCTTAGCCAGATATTCTGTTTCTGTATATTCGAGGCACAAGCTAGCTTAGCTGATGCCTCGAAATGCAAGTAGGAGACAAAAAATTTTTCAACCAAAAAATGTATGAAAAAAAGTGCAGTGTATAGCCCACAATTCTTGATACCCACAATCTGGGTATATCCTCTAATAGCACATCTCAAGCCAGATATTCTGTTTCTGTATATTCGAGGCACAAACTAGCTTAGCTGATGCCTCGAAATGCAAGTAGGAGACAAAAAATTTTTCAACCAAAAAATGTATGCAAAAAAGTGCAGTGTATAGCCCACACTTCTTGATACCCACAATCTGGGTATATCCTCTAATCGCACATCTCAAGCCAGATATTCTGTTTCTGTATATTCGAGGCACAAACTAGCTTAGCTGATGCCTCGAAATGTAAGTAGGAGACAGAAAATTGTTCAACCAAAAAATGTATGAAAAAAATTGCAGTGTATAGCCCTTACTTCTTGATACCCACAATCTGGGTATATCCTCTAATCGCACATCTCAAGCCAGATATTCTGTTTCTGTATATTCGAGGCACAAACTAGCTTAGCTGATGCCTCGAAATGCAAGTAGGAGACAGAAAATTTTTCAACCAAAAAATGTATGAAAAAAAGTGCAGTGTATAGCCCACACTTCTTGATACTCACAATCTGGGTATATCCTCTAATCGCACATCTCAAGCCAGATGTTCTGTTTCTGTATATTCGAGGCACAAACTAGCTTAGCTGATGCCTCGAAATGCAAGTAGGAGACAGAAAATTTTTCAACCAAAAAATGTATGAAAAAAAGTGCAGTGTATAGCCCACACTTCTTGATACCCACAATCTGGGTATATCCTCTAATCGCACATCTCAAGCCAGATATTCTGTTTCTGTATATTCGAGGCACAAACTAGCTTAGCTGATGCCTCGAAATGCAAGTAGGAGACAGAAAATTATTTAACCAAAAAATGTATGAAAAAAAGTGCAGTGTATAGCCCACACTTCTTGATACCCACAATCTGGGTATATCCTCTAATAGCACATCTCAAGCCAGATATTCTGTTTCTGTATATTCGAGGCGTAAACTAGCTTAGCTGATGCCTCGAAATGCAAGTAGGAGACAGAAAATTTTTTAACCAAAAAATGTATGAAAAAAAGTGCAGTGTATAGCCCACACTTCTTGATACCCACAATCTGGGTATATCCTCTAATCGCACATCTCAAGCCAGATATTCTGTTTCTGTATATTCGAGGCACAAACTAGCTTAGCTGATGCCTCGAAATGCAAGTAGGAGACAGAAATTTTTTTAACCAAAAAATGTATGAAAAAAAGTGCAGTGTATAGCCCACAATTCTTGATACCCACAATCTGGGTATATCCTCTAATCGCACATCTCAAGCCAGATATTCTGTTTCTGTATATTCGAGGCACAAACTAGCTTAGCTGATGCCTCGAAATGCAAGTAGGAGACAGAAAATTTTTCAACCAAAAAATGTATGAAAAAAAGTGCAGTGTATAGAACACACTTCTTGATACCCACAATCTGGGTATATCCTCTAATAGCACATCTCAATCCAGATATTCTGTTTCTGTATATTCGAGGCACAAAGTAGCTTAGCTGATGCCTCGAAATGCAAGTAGGAGACAGAAAATTTTTCAACCAAAAAATGTATGAAAAAAAGTGCAGTGTATAGCCCACACTTCTTGATACCCACAATCTGGGTATATCCTCTAATCGCACATCTCAGGCCAGATGTTCTGTTTCTGTATATTCGAGGCACAAACTAGCTTAGCTGATGCCTCGAAATGCAAGTAGGAGACAGAAAATTTTTCAACCAAAAAATGTATGAAAAAAAGTGCAGTGTATAGAACACACTTCTTGATACCCACAATCTGGGTATATCCTCTAATCGCACATCTCAGGCCAGATGTTCTGTTTCTGTATATTCGAGGCACAAACTAGCTTAGCTGATGCCTCGAAATGCAAGTAGGAGACAGAAAATTTTTCAACCAAAAAATGTATGAAAAAAAGTGCAGTGTATAGAACACACTTCTTGATACCCACAATCTGGGTATATCCTCTAATAGCACATCTCAATCCAGATATTCTGTTTCTGTATATTCGAGGCACAAACTAGCTTAGCTGATGCCTCGAAATGCAAGTAGGAGACAGAAAATTTTTCAACCAAAAAATGTATGAAAAAAAGTGCAGTGTATAGCCCACACTTCTTGATACCCACAATCTGGGTATATCCTCTAATCGCACATCTCAAGCCAGATATTCTGTTTCTGTATATTCGAGGCACAAACTAGCTTAGCTGATGCCTCGAAATGCAAGTAGGAGACAAAAAATTTTTCAACCAAAAAATGTATGAAAAAAAGTGCAGTGTATAGCCCACACTTCTTGATACCCACAATCTGGGTATATCCTCTAATCGCACATCTCAAGCCAGATATTCTGTTTCTGTATATTCGAGGCACAAACTAGCTTAGCTGATGCCTCGAAATGCAAGTAGGAGACAAAAAATTTTTCAACCAAAAAATGTATGAAAAAAAGTGCAGTGTATAGCCCACAATTCTTGATACCCACAATCTGGGTATATCCTCTAATAGCACATCTCAATCCAGATATTCTGTTTCTGTATATTCGAGGCACAAACTAGCTTAGCTGATGCCTCGAAATGCAAGTAGGAGACAAAAAATTTTTCAACCAAAAAATGTATGAAAAAAAGTGCAGTGTATAGCCCACACTTCTTGATACCCACAATCTGGGTATATCCTCTAATCGCACATCTCAAGCCAGATATTCTGTTTCTGTATATTCGAGGCACAAACTAGCTTAGCTAATGCCTCGAAATGCAAGTAGGAGACAGAAAATGTTTCAACCAAAAAATGTATGAAAAAAAGTGCAATGTATAGCCCACACTTCTTGATACCCACAATCTGGGTATATCCTCTTATCGCACATCTCAAGCCAGATATTCTGTTTCTGTATATTCGAGGCACAAACTAGCTTAGCTGATGCCTCGAAATGAAAGCAGGGGACAAAATATTTTTCAACCAAAAAATGTATGAAAAAAGTGCAGTGTATAGCCCACACTTCTTGATACCCACAATCTGGGTATATCCTCTAATCGCACATCTCAAGCCAGATATTCTGTTTCTGTATATTCGAGGCGTAAACTAGCTTAGCTGATGCCTCGAAATGCAAGTAGGAGACAGAAAATTTTTCAACCAAAAAATGTATGAAAAAAAGTGCAGTGTATAGCCCACACTTCTTGATACCCACAATCTGGGTATATCCTCTAATAGCACATCTCAATCCAGATATTCTGTTTCTGTATATTCGAGGCACAAACTAGCTTAGCTGATGCCTCGAAATGCAAGTAGGAGACAGAAAATTTTTCAACCAAAAAATGTATGAAAAAAAGTGCAGTGTATATATAGCCACATTTCTTGATACCCACAATCTGGGTATATCCTCTAATCGCACATCTCAAGCCAGGTATTCTGTTTCTGTATATTCGAGGCACAAACTAGCTTAGCTGATGCCTCGAAATGCAAGTAGGAGACAAAAAATTTTTCAACCAAAAAATGTATGAAAAAAAGTGCAGTGTATAGCCCACAATTCTTGATACCCACAATCTGGGTATATCCTCTAATAGCACATCTCAATCCAGATATTCTGTTTCTGTATATTCGAGGCACAAACTAGCTTAGCTGATGCCTCGAAATGCAAGTAGGAGACAAAAAATTTTTCAACCAAAAAATGTATGAAAAAAAGTGAAGTGTATATATAGCCATATTTCTTGATACCCACAATCTGGGTATATCCTCTAATCGCACATCTCAAGCCAGGTATTCTGTTTCTGTATATTCGAGGCACAAACTAGCTTAGCTGATGCCTCGAAATGCAAGTAGGAGACAAAAAATTTTTCAACCAAAAAATGTATGAAAAAAAGTGCAGTGTATAGCCCACACTTCTTGACACCCACAATCTGGGTATATCCTCTAATAGCACATCTCAAGCCAGATATTCTGTTTCTGTATATTCGAGGCACAAACTAGCTTAGCTGATGCCTCGAAATGCAAGTAGGAGACAAAAAATGTTTCAACCAAAAAATGTATGAAAAAAAGTGCAGTGTATAGCCCACACTTCTTGATACCCACAATCTGGGTATATCCTCTAATAGCACATCTCAATCCAGATATTCTGTTTCTGTATATTCGAGGCACAAACTAGCTTAGCTGATGCCTCGAAATGCAAGTAGGAGACAGAAAATTTTTCAACCAAAAAATGTATGAAAAAAAGTGCAGTGTATATATAGCCACATTTCTTGATACCCACAATCTGGGTATATCCTCTAATCGCACATCTCAAGCCAGGTATTCTGTTTCTGTATATTCGAGGCACAAACTAGCTTAGCTGATGCCTCGAAATGCAAGTAGGAGACAAAAAATTTTTCAACCAAAAAATGTATGAAAAAAAGTGCAGTGTATATATAGCCATATTTCTTGATACCCACAGTCTGGGTATATCCTCTAATCGCACATCTCAAGCCAGGTATTCTGTTTCTGTATATTCGAGGCACAAACTAGCTTAGCTGATGCCTCGAAATGCAAGTAGGAGACAAAAAATTTTTCAACCAAAAAATGTATGAAAAAAAGTGCAGTGTATAGCCCACAATTCTTGATACCCACAATCTGGGTATATCCTCTAATAGCACATCTCAATCCAGATATTCTGTTTCTGTATATTCGAGGCACAAACTAGCTTAGCTGATGCCTCGAAATGCAAGTAGGAGACAAAAAATTTTTCAACCAAAAAATGTATGAAAAAAAGTGCAGTGTATATATAGCCATATTTCTTGATACCCACAATCTGGGTATATCCTCTAATCGCACATCTCAAGCCAGGTATTCTGTTTCTGTATATTCGAGGCACAAACTAGCTAAGCTGATGCCTCGAAATGCAAGTAGGAGACAAAAAATTTTTCAACCAAAAAATGTATGAAAAAAAGTGCAGTGTATAGCCCACAATTCTTGATACCCACAATCTGGGTATATCCTCTAATAGCACATCTCAATCCAGATATTCTGTTTCTGTATATTCGAGGCACAAACTAGCTTAGCTGATGCCTCGAAATGCAAGTAGGAGACAAAAAATTTTTCAACCAAAAAATGTATGAAAAAAAGTGCAGTGTATAGCCCACACTTCTTGATACCCACAATCTGGGTATATCCTCTAATCGCACATCTCAAGCCAGATATTCTGTTTCTGTATATTCGAGGCACAAACTAGCTTAGCTGATGCCTCGAAATGCAAGTAGGAGACAGAAAAATTTTCAACCGAAAAATGTATGAAAAAAAGTGCAGTGTATAGCCCACACTTCTTGATACCCACAATCTGGGTATATCCTCTAATAGCACATCTCAAGCCAGATATTCTGTTTCTGTATATTCGAGGCGTAAACTAGCTTAGCTGATGCCTCGAAATGCAAGTAGGAGACAGAAAATTTTTTAACCAAAAAATGTATGAAAAAAAGTGCAGTGTATAGCCCACACTTCTTGATACCCACAATCTGGGTATATCCTCTAATCGCACATCTCAAGCCAGATATTCTGTTTCTGTATATTCGAGGCACAAACTAGCTTAGCTGATGCCTCGAAATGCAAGTAGGAGACAAAAAATTTTTCAACCAAAAAATGTATGAAAAAAAGTGCAGTGTATAGCCCACACTTCTTGATACCCACAATCTGGGTATATCCTCTAATCGCACATCTCAAGCCAGATATTCTGTTTCTGTATATTCGAGGCATAAACTAGCTTAGCTGATGCCTCGAAATGCAAGTAGGAGACAGTAAATTTTTCAACCAAAAAATGTATGAAAAAAAGTGCAGTGTATAGCCCACACTTCTTGATACCCACAGTCTGGGTATATCCTCTAATCGCACATCTCAAGCCAGATATTCTGTTTCTGTATATTCGAGGCGTAAACTAGCTTAGCTGATGCCTCGAAATGCAAGTAGGAGACAGAAAATTTTTCAACCAAAAAATGTATGAAAAAAAGTGCAGTGTATAGCCCACACTTCTTGATACCCACAATCTGGGTATATCCTCTAATAGCACATCTCAATCCAGATATTCTGTTTCTGTATATTCGAGGCACAAACTAGCTTAGCTGATGCCTCGAAATGCAAGTAGGAGACAGAAAATTTTTTAACTAAAAAATGTATGAAAAAAAGTGCAGTGTATAGCCCACACTTCTTGATACCCACAATCTGGGTATATCCTCTAATCGCACATCTCAAGCCAGATATTCTGTTTCTGTATATTCGAGGCATAAACTAGCTTAGCTGATGCCTCGAAATGCAAGTAGGAGACAGTAAATTTTTCAACCAAAAAATGTATGAAAAAAAGTGCAGTGTATAGCCCACACTTCTTGATACCCACAGTCTGGGTATATCCTCTAATCGCACATCTCAAGCCAGATATTCTGTTTCTGTATATTCGAGGCGTAAACTAGCTTAGCTGATGCCTCGAAATGCAAGTAGGAGACAGAAAATTTTTCAACCAAAAAATGTATGAAAAAAAGTGCAGTGTATAGCCCACACTTCTTGATACCCACAATCTGGGTATATCCTCTAATCGCACATCTCAAGCCAGATATTCTGTTTCTGTATATTCGAGGCACAAACTAGCTTAGCTGATGCCTCGAAATGCAAGTAGGAGACAAAAAATTTTTCAACCAAAAAATGTATGAAAAAAAGTGCAGTGTATAGCCCACACTTCTTGATACCCACAATCTGGGTATATCCTCTAATCGCACATCTCAAGCCAGATATTCTGTTTCTGTATATTCGAGGCGTAAACTAGCTTAGCTGATGCCTCGAAATGCAAGTAGGAGACAGAAAATTTTTCAACCAAAAAATGTATGAAAAAAAGTGCAGTGTATAGCCCACACTTCTTGATACCCACAATCTGGGTATATCCTCTAATAGCACATCTCAATCCAGATATTCTGTTTCTGTATATTCGAGGCACAAACTAGCTTAGCTGATGCCTCGAAATGCAAGTAGGAGACAGAAAATTTTTTAACCAAAAAATGTATGAAAAAAAGTGCAGTGTATAGCCCACACTTCTTGATACCCACAATCTGGGTATATCCTCTAATCGCACATCTCAAGCCAGATATTCTGTTTCTGTATATTCGAGGCACAAACTAGCTTAGCTGATGCCTCGAAATGCAAGTAGGAGACAAAAAATTTTTCAACCAAAAAATGTATGAAAAAAAGTGCAGTGTATAGCCCACACTTCTTGATACCCACAATCTGGGTATATCCTCTAATAGCACATCTCAAGCCAGATATTCTGTTTCTGTATATTCGAGGCACAAGCTAGCTTAGCTGATGCCTCGAAATGCAAGTAGGAGACAGAAAATTTTTTAACCGAAAAATGTATGAAAAAAAGTGTAGTGTATAGCCCACACTTCTTGATACCCACAATCTGGGTATATCCTCCAATCGCACATCCTAAGCCAGATATTCTGTTTCTGTACATTCGAGCCACTAACTAGCTTAGCTGATGCCTCGAAATGCAAGTAGGAGACAGAAAATTTTTTAACCGAAAAATGTATGAAAAAAAGTGTAGTGTATAGCCCACACTTCTTGATACCCACAATCTGGGTATATCCTCTAATCGCACATCTCAAGCCAGATATTCTGTTTCTGTATATTCGAGGCACAAACTAGCTTAGCTGATGCCTCGAAATGCAAGTAGGAGACAAAAAATTTTTCAACCAAAAAATGTATGAAAAAAAGTGCAGTGTATAGCCCACACTTCTTGATACCCACAATCTGGGTATATCCTCTAATCGCACATCTCAAGCCAGATATTCTGTTTCTGTATATTCGAGGCACAAACTAGCTTAGCTGATGCCTCGAAATGCAAGTAGGAGACAGAAAAAATTTCAACCAAAAATGTATGAAAAAATGTGCAGTGTACTTGATGAAACCCACAATCTGGGTATATCCTCTAATCGCACATCTCAAGCCAGATATTCTGTTTCTGTATATTCGAGGCGTAAACTAGCTTAGCTGATGCCTCGAAATGCAAGTAGGAGACAGAAAATTTTTCAACCAAAAAATGTATGAAAAAAAGTGCAGTGTATAGCCCACACTTCTTGATACCCACAATCTGGGTATATCCTCTAATAGCACATCTCAATCCAGATATTCTGTTTCTGTATATTCGAGGCACAAACTAGCTTAGCTGATGCCTCGAAATGCAAGTAGGAGACAGAAAATTTTTTAACCAAAAAATGTATGAAAAAAAGTGCAGTGTATAGCCCACACTTCTTGATACCCACAATCTGGGTATATCCTCTAATCGCACATCTCAAGGCAGATATTCTGTTTCTGTATATTCGAGGCACAAACTAGCTTAGCTGATGCCTCGAAATGCAAGTAGGAGACAGAAAATTTTTCAACCAAAAAATGTATGAAAAAAAGTGCAGTGTATAGCCCACACTTCTTGATACCCACAATCTGGGTATATCCTCTAATAGCACATCTCAAGCCAGATATTCTGTTTCTGTATATTCGAGGCGTAAACTAGCTTAGCTGATGCCTCGAAATGCAAGTAGGAGACAGAAAATTTTTCAACCAAAAAATGTATGAAAAAAAGTGCAGTGTATAGCCCACACTTCTTGATACCCACAATCTGGGTATATCCTCTAATAGCACATCTCAATCCAGATATTCTGTTTCTGTATATTCGAGGCACAAACTAGCTTAGCTGATGCCTCGAAATGCAAGTAGGAGACAGAAAATTTTTTAACCAAAAAATGTATGAAAAAAAGTGCAGTGTATAGCCCACACTTCTTGATACCCACAATCTGGGTATATCCTCTAATCGCACATCTCAAGCCAGATATTCTGTTTCTGTATATTCGAGGCACAAACTAGCTTAGCTGATGCCTCGAAATGCAAGTAGGAGACAAAAAATTTTTCAACCAAAAAATGTATGAAAAAAAGTGCAGTGTATAGCCCACACTTCTTGATACCCACAATCTGTGTATATCCTCTAATCGCACATCTCAAGCCAGATATTCTGTTTCTGTATATTCGAGGCATAAACTAGCTTAGCTGATGCCTCGAAATGCAAGTAGGAGACAGTAAATTTTTCAACCAAAAAATGTATGAAAAAAAGTGCAGTGTATAGCCCACACTTCTTGATACCCACAGTCTGGGTATATCCTCTAATCGCACATCTCAAGCCAGATATTCTGTTTCTGTATATTCGAGGCGTAAACTAGCTTAGCTGATGCCTCGAAATGCAAGTAGGAGACAGAAAATTTTTCAACCAAAAAATGTATGAAAAAAAGTGCAGTGTATAGCCCACACTTCTTGATACCCACAATCTGGGTATATCCTCTAATCGCACATCTCAAGCCAGATATTCTGTTTCTGTATATTCGAGGCACAAACTAGCTTAGCTGATGCCTCGAAATGCAAGTAGGAGACAGAAAATTTTTTAACCAAAAAATGTATGAAAAAAAGTGCAGTGTATAGCCCACACTTCTTGATACCCACAATCTGGGTATATCCTCTAATCGCACATCTCAAGCCAGATATTCTGTTTCTGTATATTCGAGGCACAAACTAGCTTAGCTGATGCCTCGAAATGCAAGTAGGAGACAAAAAATTTTTCAACCAAAAAATGTATGAAAAAAAGTGCAGTGTATAGCCCACACTTCTTGATACCCACAATCTGGGTATATCCTCTAATCGCACATCTCAAGCCAGATATTCTGTTTCTGTATATTCGAGGCGTAAACTAGCTTAGCTGATGCCTCGAAATGCAAGTAGGAGACAGAAAATTTTTAAACCAAAAAATGTATGAAAAAAAGTGCAGTGTATAGCCCACACTTCTTGATACCCACAATCTGGGTATATCCTCTAATAGCACATCTCAATCCAGATATTCTGTTTCTGTATATTCGAGGCACAAACTAGCTTAGCTGATGCCTCGAAATGCAAGTAGGAGACAGAAAATTTTTTAACCAAAAAATGTATGAAAAAAAGTGCAGTGTATAGCCCACACTTCTTGATACCCACAATCTGGGTATATCCTCTAATCGCACATCTCAAGCCAGATATTCTGTTTCTGTATATTCGAGGCACAAACTAGCTTAGCTGATGCCTCGAAATGCAAGTAGGAGACAAAAAATTTTTCAACCAAAAAATGTATGAAAAAAAGTGCAGTGTATAGCCCACACTTCTTGATACCCACAATCTGGGTATATCCTCTAATAGCACATCTCAATCCAGATATTCTGTTTCTGTATATTCGAGGCACAAACTAGCTTAGCTGATGCCTCGAAATGCAAGTAGGAGACAGAAAATTTTTTAACCAAAAAATGTATGAAAAAAAGTGCAGTGTATAGCCCACACTTCTTGATACCCACAATCTGGGTATATCCTCTAATAGCACATCTCAAGCCAGATATTCTGTTTCTGTATATTCGAGGCACAAGCTAGCTTAGCTGATGCCTCGAAATGCAAGTAGGAGACAGAAAATTTTTTAACCGAAAAATGTATGAAAAAAAGTGTAGTGTATAGCCCACACTTCTTGATACCCACAATCTGGGTATATCCTCTAATCGCACGTCTTAAGCCAGATATTCTGTTTCTATGTATTCGAGGTACAAACTAGCTTAGCTGAAAAAAATTACGAACGACTTTTACAGGATGCTATCAAAGCATGTTACATGGTACAATTTAAAAGACAAATCGTCCATCCATCACTAGGAAACATAGTAGGGGACTTCAGTTAAAAGGAGGAGTGTCAGAAATCTAGGTAGAAACGTACAACTTAATTAAGGTTATGTGCGATGCAAGGCTTTAAGAATATGGAAAAGTCCGGTGCTGACTCATATCTAAAGCAACTTAAAAAGAGAGCACCGTCCTCCACCAAGCAAACAATTAGTTCCAGCACTTAGTCAGTAATGATCCTTTTGTAATATGCAATGTCAATTGCCTAAGCTGCATTTCAACTCTTTTAATTATATTGACCACGTCCGTCTATTTGAAAGCAAAAATAAAGAGCTCTCTCCTCCTAATTACTTTGTACTCTTTCAGCTAAGTTGCACATCAAATGATCCAATAACTCTATCGACCAATGTAACTTAACAAATTAGCTGATGTTCTTGCCTAATTTGTCCCAGAAACATAATCAATTACCCTTAAGGCATTGGCCAATACCAAAGCCAATAAATCATTCCATCACCAGACATCAATTCAAAATGGGACTTCGACAATACTCTTCACGCCTCCACCAGCAACACCTCCAACACTTCCTCTCGAATAAATTACCCCCAGGGTAACACATGCTCGAGCCATGCATGTGTGTCCTTATTCCTTATTGTTTATCGATTTAATCAAATAAAACCGAATGAAGTCATTAGGATTCCTTTAGAAAAAAAAAATGTATAAATAAATCCCATTCAACATAATGCTTGTGCATTTCAGGACTAATCCCTCAGATACATTTGGCTAATTTATTCCGCCTTCAGAATGTTGTCTTTCCATTTCATGACTAGGGCCAGGACACCCACATACTCACGTGAACATGTCTATTGGCGCGTGGGACTTTTAACAAAGTGTGCACGTCCACGTGCCATTTATAATTACGTGTTGTTATGATTGCAATATTGCACAAGCACTGAAACTACTGCATCACAAGGATATCCTTCATATCGGCATTGTGCAACCAACTACCCTTGTTCTACGACTTTGATTTCATTTATAAATTATAGACACTTCCCAGAACTATGCTCACGTTAACTACAAATGGTGTATAGTTCCAAACGAAAACTTTATGACAGCCAAACACACACACAGAAAGACTTACGTTTTCAGCAAAAGGAGTCGCTGAAATGGTCCAAGTTCCCAAATAAATAAGCATCACCAACAGTATAGGCACCATCCACTGCAAAAGTTGCTGGTCGGTTAGTTTAACTTTATGGGCTGATTTCACTCGATACGTCAAGGACACTCTAATGGAAATGAAAATGAAGAAAAACGACTTATAGCATTAGATCCTTTGAGTAGTTCGCTGAGAGGGAAAAGTTTTGTTGTTGTTTTTTTTTTTATGTTGAAACTTACCTCCAAGTTTTCATAAGCAACGACGTGTACGTAATACAGAAGCCCATGTGACGAGTCCATTTCGTGGCAATGCACCAGTAGGTATCCAGAATGGGGAAAATCGCTGCCATCTGTGAATTAGTTAACAGAGATTTGTATGTTTTTCTTTTTTATAAATTTGTCGAGGAAAAGTTTGTTGTACAGGAAGGTTTCAAGTCAATCTAAGTAGGTATCCCATATACAGACAATCGAAGTTGCTATGATACACATATAAAGGAAACTATCATCCACTGATTGTGTACTTGTCCAGCACTAGTCAGGGCTAATCCTCATATAGAAAGTAAAGTTTTTAAACTCTATGGATTGGTTATACATATGTATATTCAAGCCAGATGAATCCTGGTATCAAAACGGAGTAACTATGCTAATTGGGTTCTGTAACAAGAACCACCACTTCTGCTGCCTAGAAATTCTCGTAAAATCTATTCCTGTCATGAGAAGGATCGGAATTAATCTTGATGAGTTTGATATGGCATAGTTGAACTCAAAGCCACATTGTCTATTCAACTTAACTATAGAGGATGTAACATAGGTCAGTGGAAGAATGGGTGGAAGAATGGGTATCGCTGTCCAAACCTCTCAGGCTTTTGTCCATAGCAAGGGCTGTATGATATTCAGTGAATCCTGTCCCACAATCAATTGAATATTTAGGTCATCATACTGCTTACACATTCACAGAACGATTATATAACAGAGGACGCACTAAGTCAGGATGCTTATAGAGCGCTCAAATTAAAACAAAGACTGCTCTGTACCAGCTAACTGAAACTATTCAAAGGGATTTTAAAGGATAATACTATGTGCCTTCTTGGACACCCAAGGAACACTATAATGAAATCTATATAGATACGTATAAAAGTGGCTGTATTAACTTGTGAGCACACGTCAGAAGGTCAGTATAACAAGAGAGGATCTATTTCCTGTACCGTGGAGCCTTGTAGTGGATAAACTACTTAAGACATTGACACACCAAGGCATCAACTGTAAGGCATATACCGATGGCATAGTTATTATTTACTTTTATATCATACAAAAGAAAATACCTCGAGGATGGTGTCTGTCGGCTGATCTAAGCCTAAATCCGACAAAAATACAATAGTACTCCTCACGAAAAGAAAGCTTAAACGATTAGGACCGATGAAACTGTCAGGTCCAGTACTGACACTAGTTAAAGAACTTAAATGTCATCGACTAAAACTAGACTGTAAACTCATCTCGATAGCAGAAGAGATAACCAGAGAAGCTCTAGATTCTAATCATTTACCGGAGCTAAGCGGCCAAATTCTAGGGCTTTACCTCAATCATCCTTAGATGGATGTATATTGCCATTGTGAGATCAATCATCCCATATGGAGCTATGGAATAGGCGAAATGATCTAATCTGTCCACCATGAGGGAAACATTCAATATGGTTCAAAGACTGGTTTCATGTCCATGAGAACTTGCTCTACTGTAGTCTTGGATGTGACTCTTTTGAACAAGCTCCTGACCTAAAAACGATATTATCAGGAGCTCCAATTACCAGGCTCATTAACATAAAGAGCTGAAGCAACGAAACCTATACTAAACTATCTTACAACAAAGGGGCACACAGAGGGGTCAAAAACTGACGAAGGAACAGGAGTTGGAGTACACTCTGAAACCAGGGGCTAAAGTATATGCTAGCATCTTTCAGTCTTAAATCTGTGATATTGAAAGATGAGATCCAAATAGTGATATACATAGCACTAATGTCAAATACCCAAGCTGCTTTGACTCCTTTGTCAAACTTGTGTGGAAATGCCTGCAAAAACTTGATGAACTGGGGGAGAGAGGAGGTAACCCTTTGTTAAATACCTGGCCATCAGGCACTAGATTTATTGTTTCCCTAGCAAGAAAGGGACCGAATAAGGTATCATATCTTCAAAGAAGAATTCAAGGAACTAAAGAGTGAAAAACAGGGCAAGAACATAGAATAATGCTCAGGGGATGAGGCCAGTCAAAGCCTAGGGAAACACAACCGACAGGCAATCGAAGCATGCATAAGCATGATCAAGAATAACTTTTTAAACTCAAGGAAGGAGCAACTATGGCAGTTAGGTGTATCATAGATGGTCTCTGCAAATACGGTGGTAAGTTCAGCCTGGGACTTACTTACAAAAATCGAAAATACGTGGCTATGTGCCAATTATTATGAAATGAAGAACAACTAACTCGCACCTTCAGATTCTTGAAGGATAATGGTTTAGAAAGAGTGCTCTAGGCCACAGTTCTTCCGTTAAGATGTAGTTAGAGTACAAGACCCTCAAAACCGATTTATAAACACATGCCTCTCCAGGGTACAGGTAGGGTGCACAAGAGATCAATGCAATGGATCTCTTCTTCCAATAATATTCATACAGGATCGGCGCATGAGAATTCGGTATTCGGTGGAGTACATCCTCCAACTTTGGTAAGACAAGAATCCACTACAATCTGTGTCATTCAGACAAGCGAGGACAGTGCATCATACAGTCAAGGCGCCGTAAAGACCTCGATGACCAGTCAAACAATACTCATATAGAACCAATGTGGTAACCAATTTGGTGCGGAAGGCGCAGTTCAATACGAATAGACTACCAAACTCCATCATAATCGCCAGAATCGAATGTCTACGGGCATTACTTAACACTCAGTAGGGGCTTGACCTTCTCAACTTCAAAGAACCAGATTACTTGGGATGTGATATTCATAAGTAGATGCGAAGTTATTAGTTCATTCATGAAACCACTTTCACATAATGTCAACCAGGGACCCGACGACTAATTGCCTTTTTGATAATAACCGATCAGAATGAATAAAATTACACAGCTAATACTTTTTATCACCGTGTACTCCTGAAGGATATCTATGCTTCCTTCAAGGAAACCATGGCCTACGCATTCACTCATCCTTTTCCCCAAATGACAACCCACGTACATGTACCTATATACACGACTAGGAAACCCAAAAATAATCACTCTGTCAAGATTCCTACCACACGTTTTTAACCATTCATCAAGCAGAAGAAACATTTCCTCGCAAACGCATTCATTATTCATCACCACTCCATGTAAATGCCAAAGTGTAACCAAAGTACACACCAGACACGCATCGATACAGACAAACTTGATACCAGGATACAAAAGGACTACAAGTAGATGGATGAAATTCCTACACTAATTCAACTGCCAAACATTGATAGTGATTTCATTTGGCATCGCAGTGGGTATGTCAAATGACTAATGTCCTTCCTAAACCAACTCGCTCCACGTTCTATAAAAAGTAATAACATCCTCCGACCGTATTCTCAGCCAAAAACAGAAAAAAAGGACGAAAATCAAACCAACATTTCACTAGCGATATCCAGTTCCAAAATTAACACGAAATTCCCGCAAGAAGAAAGGATTTCCATTGTCCCCCTGGCCGCACGTCCTTACATACCATCACGACTGTCGACATCAGGATGAATTAATAATTTACATATGAATTAGGTTAAGTTTTCTCTTAGCCATTGCACTGTGAAAGCAACACCATCTGAGCCATAACTCGGAGCACAGAGAAAGGACCTCATAACAATTTGTCAAATTAACACCACACTTCGGGTTTTTGCACGAAACCGGATCATTAAGGTGAATAATGAGCCAATGACTATGTTAGTGGGTACTGGCTTGCTGAAAGGGTGATAATGATTCTGTTTTCTTTTAATTTTCCAGCCAAGGATGTGTCCTCGAAAAAGTAGGTTCGGATTGTTCTTTAACCTTCTGAGTGGCAATGCAGTTTGTGTGTCAATTAAGGGTTAGCCTTAAAGACAGAGGAGACGGCCCTAATCAGTTGTGTGTCAGGTGAAGTATTTTTAGTTCACAGGCTCACCACCGAAAGTGTAATCACATGAATAATATGTGTGTGTTATTATTAGAACACAGGGACACAAATAATAATGTAAGTACGTAGCGACAGGAAGGGCCGAAGGGAGAAAAAGGATATTCGCATTTGTGTGTAGATACTGGCAGTAAGTTGTCAATTAACCGAGATGGGAGAGGGAGGCTGGTCTTCTGCAGTGTGCACGTGGAAGTCGGAGTGTAATTACGGAAGGATTGGATGGCTAGAAATTGGGATTATGATCCGTTTCTATAGAAGGAGAAGGTGTTTTAATTGGAGATGCCATTGAGTGTGGGTAGAACTCTGGGCTTTGTCGTTTAAATCCGAGTGGGGGCGTTTTTGCCAGTCAAGTTGTGTCATCTTGTTGCAAAGCGACTTTGTAGGTTGACATGAGCCTTTGTGCTGTGGAAATAATGGGTTCGTTCGAAGTGTAGTGCGTATCTTATAAATGTGTGCAGGACGGAAGGACCTGAGTATTATGTGCTCAAATGTAAGAACAGTAATTATCATGAACAAAGGTTGACATACAGTGTACCTTGGTATGTATATTCTGATGGGGAGTTTTACCATAAATAGAAAAATTTTAAAGCCTGCTCATAGCAGGACCTAATATCGTCAGACTCAGTTCTTTTTTCTCGCCCAAGCAAATAGAAATCATTCGGCTTAGCTCACGTTCTAGAACGATGAAGCTAGTTTTTTCAGGAATGCACAAATGTTTAACTGTCTATTGATAAAGGGAAATGACACTTGGAGATTGATATTAAGTTTTGGGTAAAGAAATGGTGATAGAACCGTGCCAGTAGTCTCGCTTTGGAGAGGATCGCCGATCATCCGAACAACATAATGCATTATGTGTAGACCAGACATTTTATGTTGGCTTCTGAACAAATTCCCCTGAAGTCCAGCGAGTATTAAGTAGTGCCCTCATTCAAGCCGTACAAGTATAATTTATTCGAAATTCAAATTTGGAAACAATATTCTCTGTAACAGGAAACAGAAAAATTTTGACTCGAAAAATGTGTGAATAAAGGGGTTACGCACATCCCACTGATCCAGCTACCCATACCTTGAATCTGGCATCTCGTAGCTCAATTCCATCTGAATTTTCTGTTTCTGTGCATCTTTAGCACAAACGAGCTCGACTGGCGCCTCAGTGCGAGTTTTAGAAACAGAAAATTTTTGAGTCGAAAAATAGTAAAAAAATAGGTTACGTATACGCCACCGAGCCAGCTACCCACATCCTGAATCCGACATCTCGTAGCTCAATTCGTTCTGGGTTTTCTGTTTCTGTGCATTGTTAGCACAAACGAGCTCGACCGGCGCCTCAGTGCAAGTATTGGAAACAGAAAATTTTTGAGTCGAAAAATGTGTGAATAAAGGGGCTACGCATACTCCACCGAACCAGCTGCCCACATACTGACCCACACGCTCCCTTAAGTGACTTCTTTGAACTCAGTCGCAAGCTCTGTACGTTATTTCCACTTCCTTTACAACCTTAGCCAATTGGTTAATGTAAACATCAGCTGCTCTATAGCCAACTATTATCTGTTTATTTACAAGCTTCGATCTTAACCAATCTTCTAGTTCTTAACAGAATTTTGAACTTCCAAACCTTTAAAATGGTAAAAGTATCTATCACTATAAGAGATAGAAAAAAGTAGGTGGATGAACCCTTAGCACCAATATCCTCAGTCTACAGTGAACGAATTCGATAAGAACTTTGTAAAAGTTCCACTCAATATCCTTGCAGTTTGTCATTCGACCATAAATGTGTCTACAACACATAAAAACTTCGATCACAACTCCAGAAGTTCACAATCATCGTCACCATAGTTGTTCGTGAAATATTGACATTCCCACGTATGTAGGTAGCTCTACAGCTCTGAATATTCGATTAAAGTAAAAGTTCGTACTCACCTCCATGTACATGATAGCGCATCCAATCAATGTTATGAGCAGGAATATTGGACTTGCAACTTTGAAAACTTTCACCTTCCTATGATGAAACAGATATCCCGCCAGGACGAAAGTTGACACAGCACACCCAACCGATACGACCAACAGCGATATCCTACGATTGAAAGTCAAACACATAACAAACAATTTTATTTTCTTAACCACCATCCTGGCACCGCATACTTACCTAAATGGCCAATTATAGGTGGCCAAGCACGGTTCCGGTCCCAGGCAAAAGCCACAACCCGGTGCACATTGTTGGCACACAAACTCATTGGTATAATAATTGCTAACGTTGTCCCGCTTCTCCTGCCAGGCGATCTCCATAACGGTGCCATTGAAACCATCCGGATGCCTTGTCGAATAGTAGCCACGTTTGCACAGACACTGATAGGAGCCACGCGTCCATCCGTTTGGCGTGGCAATAATTTTATTGGTTATTGTCGGTGCTTCAATGGGTATGCGGTACTCGCACTGTTTTTATATTGCGCGGAAGTTATTATTAGACGGATGGTCGAAATGATTATAAAATTTGAACTCTGGGTCTATGTACTTACCTCCATGGTGTCTCGGTGGCATTTGTGTGATCCGTGAAACGCTTGAATATCATTGATGGACTCAGTCATTTGGGTGTCGACTAAATGCAAACGACGCGACTGTATCTGTTGGTAATTGAAACGATAAATTGGTGCCTCACACTGGTTCACTCGCAGGCTGGTCACATCGATGTCGATGCTAATGAATCCTCTCAGACCGTGACGTCCGACCGGTGGTATGGTTATGCTGTAGGACAGAATCCATTTGCCTACATTGCACGAGAAGTAGGGGAACGTCCACCAACCCTTGTAGTAGATATTCGGTGGGCTAAGTGCGAATTTTGGCGAACGCAGGCCAGGTGAAGAGGTTTCGTCTTCAAACCTGAAAAAAATTTCAAATTCATGAGACGAATTTAAAGGCTGTTGGTTTGTGAAAAAAAAGCAGAAGGCTATAATGGAGAAAGGAGGAGCTAATATCCTGGCAGATCTAATGGCGGTAGGGACATTGATTCACCAGTTCAGTAGACTGTAGGAGATGTCAGACAAAAATAAAAGCCGTCCTTGGGAATGTGAAAATATTCGAGTCCATCGCCTTTGCTTTTGGTGAATAAATGACTTCAAGACCAATAAAAATAACCGAACTAGCATTGTAGATAGTAGTGAGACCTAGAGCCCCATCCTATAGGGAAAGTCAGTTGAGTCTGTCCATCCAAGAGAGGTATAAACTCAAACATCAATTGACCTGACCAAACCTATTTCGACAATGACTTGCCATCCAACTAGCTTTCGAATAGTCATTTGTAAAAGGTACTTTTTGAAGCATGTCTCACATGATAGTTCGTGGATCAAACTGGAGGATAACTTTGGATTAGAACCTGATTGCTGTGAACTTGCAAAAAATTTAATCAGCTTTTCGTACACTGCCTTTTCAGGGACATCCACTTCTATTTAAGGTTGGTTAGGACACACTTAGACCAAAAGAAGGCCCATAATGATACCACTATGGAAAAACAGGTTACTAGTACCAGAGACAGAGAGGCAAGGCAAAGAGTTTCTTGTCGAAATCTTGCCGAAGAATTATTGTTGGCCGTTTAGGCTGGATCGTTAAGTTCGTTAAGAAGAAGTACTTGCCTAAGATTTTTCTTCTCAAAACTGATTGCGCATGACAGGTACACGAAAGATGTTTCATGATTTCATTCTTTTTCTCGCAGAGGTTACTCGCTTGGTCTCCATTTGCATACTTGTGCCGTAGTTCCCAATAAAGTGTACGCTGCATTTGACAGTGATTTCGTTAAGAGATCCACTGCATTTTTTTACCAACTTGGATTAAAGTATTGGCTTTGTTAAAGGCAATAGCACCGCACTCCATTAAACTAATCGAAGGCTAGATTGTGACTCCACAGACTGCTGTCACTTCTGCTTGAAATGGACTACAGTGGTCCAGCATTCATGGCGTGGTACACATATCCAGTGCAGAGGAGTAAACTCCCTCATCTATTCCAGATCTTATTTCCAAACACTTTTTACTAGGAATAGAGTTATGATCGTTTAGAATCCTTTCATCACCTTTGTTTTCACTTGCAAGGATTTCCTCAGCTATAATGCTGTGTTAGCGACAATCATCTTCCCAAAGACATAAAAGGAAAGAAGATGGAGCATAGTTTCTAGTGCAGTTGTAGAAGTGGTTCTAAGGATCTGGACTTCCACTACTCACTAACGAGGAGTAACTTTGGATGAAATCAGACTTCGACAAGGATGTGGACATACCCAACTATTTAGTACTGAAAAGATAAAACATTGATTACGACAGATGTATACGGATCATGCACTTGGCATAGAGGTTACACGGAGATTCCTTCTAGACAAATGACTCCAAGACAGGTTTGTGTCATTTCAGTATTTCTGGTCGTCTTTCAAACTACTAAAGGTAGGTAACACTATCCTGATTGCTATGGAATGGTGTACGAAGCATCTAGTATTAGCATTTTCAGACGATGACTTCGCCAATAAAGGTCACTCGAAATGAATAAACATATCAAATCTCAGTTAGGGACCTGTTCTAAGCTGATTCAAATAGGCACTAGGTACATCCTCTGTCTAAACTGAATATGTCTCTTCTCAGGTCACAGACCGCTGCTTGACTTATCTTCAAATGACTTCTGTAGAAGGAAGAGGCAATCCTTTCTATTCGCTATACCAGTCAAGCTCTCGTTAGGAAGGACTAGAGATTCCCAAAATCTCATGGTATTTCAATGATCGGAGTTTCTTGATTTTCGTCATAAAATCATTCTCAACTATGGTGTCCATTTCTGGTTAAATAGCTTCGTCAATACGTAAGCACTATTGCCCCATTTGGGAAAGTCACAAAATTTTTTAAAAGGGTCATTGCCCCATACTTCTTAATCCTTTTTGCTGATATCTGAAACAAAATGGGGCAGGCTTAGTGAAAAGTCCTCTACGAAAATAAAAAAGTCCTAAAAATAAGTTTTAACTTAAGTTCTCGAGGACATAACATTTCCAGTAAGACTGAGTATGCAAAAACCAAGACTCCATTTGT
Source organism: Xylota segnis (assembly GCA_963583995.1). Lineage (NCBI taxonomy): Eukaryota > Metazoa > Arthropoda > Insecta > Diptera > Syrphidae > Xylota > Xylota segnis. Next base: position 31,947,556 of record OY757239.1, read on the forward strand.
TTTATAGCAGTCCCACTACGTCTAGTGCACACAGAAAGTAGAGAGCAATTACCTCATAAATAATTCACAAAAGCCATTTCAACATCTCCTCATGACGAAGACGAAACACATATCCAGGAGGTCTGGTTGGCTGAATATAGTTATCGATTACTTTGAAAATTCTGTCAGTCTTGGAAGGAACTCATATGCTCACAAGTAGACCGTTAACAGTAGCACTTTTATTGTTTCTTAATGTAGCCACTGACACAGTCAGGTGGGTGTATGTCCTGTGTAAACCTTTCCTCGCATAAAGTGTATCTCTCCCTTAACTGCAGACCATAAAAGAATGGAGTACACCATGGGATAAAATCCTTCAACAACCGCTATAAATAATAAATGTTCCCTTGTCATTTCAATTAGTTACACATGTACGTATGTATGCGCCTTTTATGTTATTTTTTCGTCCCTGTCGCTGGTGTTTTCGAAATTATTTTCCAAATGGAAACATTTTGTCTGAAGGATGTCATCTGCTTGGAACAAAAGTTTTAGACATTGTTTTGATTTCCCTTCATTCGAAAACACACACACATGTGAGTATAGCAACATAGTAGGAGCGAGTTAGCGAGTAGTGGCAACTAAAAGTTTTCACATTATTCCATGTCCTTGAAATAAGTTTTCCATCGAACTTATAAGCTGCGGAAATAGTGTTTTCCTTTTTTTTCTATTTGTAGAGCAAAAAAATAATATAAAATCGATTCTCATTCTGTCGCCGTATCAGTGAATGTCCTACGACACTGATGGACAGGGTCGTATTTATTTGTTGAGAATTGTTTTCGGGCGATGAAATGATGGGGTTTTGATTTTTTTTTTCAAGGTTTCGTGGGCTATTAATCGTTTATGGGTACAGTGACAGGGAGCCGGTGAGGCTTTTGTGGTTCTGTGAGTGTTTTGGTATCACTCAGAGCCACGCCTCGATAGATGATGGCGCCGCAAGGCTGTAGGAAGAATGAATGAAGTCGGCGCTTTAAAATAGAAATTAAGTTCTTTCTTTTAAGTTCTTTTGAATGTTTTCATTAAGAATCGGTCTCCGTCTGATTTTGTCAAAAAAAAGGTTTCTTTCAATACAAACTTGAAACTTGTAACTCAAGTCATTTGAAAATAGGCCAATCCTTGGCTTCATGTCTGGTAGGAGACAGTGTATATGATGCCACCATATTTTAAGATGATATGAATTTTTTTCTTCAAGTCTTGACATTTTCTACCTTTAAAGCATTGATTCCATTTAACTTGTAAGGCATGCCAAGGTTTCCCCTTTTCATCAAAATATTTAGGTTCGTACAAACTTCTCCTGTGGAAAAGGATGCAGTCTAGTTGGAGTTCAAAATAAGGTTAACAAATGTTGGTGTCTCCATCCAAATGGGGCTGGTTTGCTATCTTTTTTCAGGGTTCTTAGGGAGCCCATAACAACCTATGCATTATCTCACACAGCATAGTATTGAATTATACGTAGACCCCCGATTTCGGAAAGGATTTCGATAACGTTCACCGAAAGTTTGTGTGGCGAGCTCTAAATAATAAGAAGGATTGTAATGACAGAGGCTAGGCAGTGTGGAGCATAGTTATTTCTAGTTATTCGTGACTAATGATCTTCCTCGTGTTTCCTTCAGAAAATCGATCGACTATGGCGCTTCCCCTCGACCGCTTGGAATAGCTGAGAATGTGGCTTGGTTTGAAAATGATAATGAGATCCTTATAGTCTTCCACTTAGGTTAACACTACTAGGAAATATCAGAAAGATATTGTAGTCAGATCAACTGGCATCCCTAATGGCAGCAGGATTGCGTTTGACAAGTTTGTGTGCTTGATGTTATTAGCGACATCAACTTAGACTCAGCACGGGTCTAGGTGACTGAAAGGTGACTGAATGTTGAATTGGCACCTCCTCCTTTTCCTGATTCTCTTTTTGTTCCATCAGTATAGAAGGTTTGTATTCTTGATGTGTCTTGATGTGATGTGGGAATCAAAGTTTTTATCGGACAGAACTTACGGGAGTATGTACTTAGTCGATACCTTGCGGGAGTGATACAAGATTGTTGAGAATAAACGAGTGTGCTGTTCTAATTCTAAGACTAGACCACTGAGATGTAGTCCTTAAACAACAACCTACATAAACTGCTAATTCTTTGCACAAAGGCAGCAAATAAGCAGATTGTCCAGAGTCATTGCTGGGTAGAACCACCCTGATAGCGATCCCTAATACTCTACTGATGGAAAATGCCTTCGACTGTTACACCCAGCTGAGTTGAGTAAGGTAACAGGCTTTCTGCCAAGACGTCCACAAATAAGAGTAAAATCCACCAGGTCCAGGTGCTTCTGTAATTCGATTGAAATTGTCAAGGACGAAATGTTATGCCCGGTTGACAAGATTAAACTGTAGCTCATCTAGAATTTCACAAAAGAAAAAAAAAGAATCTTATTTTTCCCGTCACGAATCGTCTGTATGTTTAAAAAACACAAATTTCTGGTTCCTTTTTCTATGAAATTTTCCAGGTATCCTGTATCGTGCACAAGTCTCTTGGATATCCAATTTGTTTTCTCGTTTATTTTATTTCGTTCGCCGTAGTTTGCTTAGAAGAGCTTGTCTGGGTTGATTACCTGTTTAATGATTTAATAACATTCAACTGGTCGTTGTGTTGGAGTTCATGGTTTCGTGGATAAGTGAAGATTTTTCATTCAAAAAGGTTTCTAAGAATCCATTCAATCACTGTTTTGAATGGATGTTAACTGCATTACTTTAGTAAGCTGAACTTTGAATTTTGACTTAAACGTTGTTGATGTTTTGATCACGCACCTTAGTTCACAAGGGGTGTTCTTCTACTCCTACTATCTTTCAGGATAAGTGGAGACTCGTACATGTCCAGCCGATTAATAAAAATAACGACAAAACCTCTCACGACTCATAGTCCTAACGTAGGTCATGCTCTCTTAGGCTTCCATCTCATGATATATCGTGAAAGAAACTGTCTTCCAACTGATCGTCCGTCAGTACAGTTTCTGTCAGCATAGTTCCTCAGGGAAAGTCATGGTGTACCTAATGAAAATATTGGACAAAGTATTTACCATGAAGGGGAATTCCGAGTAGTCTCTGAAGTCTTCAAAGCCTTCAATGGAGTGTGACACAGCACCCTCTTAAGCAGTATTCAAGCTTCCAGGATAGGTAGCATGTTTTCATAATGGATTGCAAGTTTTTTAAGTAATAGCTCGATAAAGTACTATTTGAAGATATACGTACTTCTTCTTGATTCTCAGCGAATGATGGTGTACCCCAGGACTCAGTCCTCTCTCTCTTACTTTTAATCCAATCGATTCCTTCTCAGTTGGATGAAAGTACACTTGAATTAACATATTCTTGAATGACTTCAATCAGTCATCAATTGTGCTGTGACAAACTGAGTTGAGTTCAGTTCGTCATATGCGCAGTCCTGACCTATGTCTCTTAAGCGGGAAGTAGGTGTAGGCCAAATGATTTTGAGAAATATAAGGGCTCGACAAACCTTGGGATCGCAAGTTACCCTCAACTCAACTCTGAAGCTTCGAAAAGTAGCACGAGATCGAGGTATAAACGTTTTTAAGCCTCGTAGGCTTGGCCGCTTATATACGCACGAAACTCAAATACAATTCACATGTTTGGTCGTATATTTCTGCGAATTGTTCGAGTTAATTCGATTAAGTCCAGCTTAAGGAATGTAGATTGATCACGAGCCTGCCAATTTGCAACCAAATCCCTTTGCTAAAGCATAATCGGAATGTTGGATGCCTATCTGTTCCGACATTTCCTATGTATAAACCGGAAAGGATGTGCAGACCCTACATCCTTTGAATGCAGGATTGGTGATTTTTTCTAAAACCGTTTGAGAAAGCTTCATAAAGCAAAACCTTGGGAAAGGAAGGAGTTTATAAGGCTTTGGCTGTGGATTTCTCCCAATGTCGTAAGTTTTAAGGATATCGACAAAATTTTCATTCTCATGAATTAGAGGAATCCGATGAAATTAACTTAAAAACAATTTTAAAATCCGCCCATGACTGCGGAGCTTCACCTTTCCTTTCTGTGATGTTGGTTGTCCGCCAACATTGTGATTTGTGTTCGCAGATGTAGTGTAAAACAATAACTTTAAGTGCACAGGTTGGTCATCATTTCGAGGCAAAATCTATAAATTGGAACACAAAATATGACAAAAAAGCGCCCTTTTGACTCACGGCGCACACTCATGTACCTCTCCTTGCATGCGACCATGCACTTTCACATACACATGCATACGAGTAAATGGTGTGAGGAATAATTCAAAACTAAAACAAAGTTTCCAATTCACTTGTCAACGAAAATCAAATTTTGTAATGGCTTTGTGTATACTGCTACTGTCCTGCTATGTCCATGCCCATGGATCGAGAATACATTTACAGAGTTTTAGAGGCATACGTTGTCATCAAATATATGTACATCAACACATGCACACATAAACTGTACACAAAATGACACACCGGAGAGTTATGTCCTTGTTGAGGACGCTTTGAGTGTGCCATAATGTCGTAACAGTTTAATTGTGTGTACTAATAGATTTGCGAATTGAATTCTGTTTGAAGATACATTTTTTTTCCTGCTGTTGTTGTTCCTTTTGCCAAACAAGTTGTTCACTTCAAGTACAATCCTGTTCGCCAGGATGTGGATGCGAAACAGCACGAAACTTTATGGTGTGGCAATTATCGTCCGTTGGGTGGAATACATTATGTTGGAAGGTAAATTGCCTAGGACTGGCTTACAACATGAATTGGAAGTACTTAAGGATTTTCATGTTCCTGGTCATGATCTATTTGCAGGGAGATATCTGTCAGAGTGTAATTTCGTTTTGTGAAATAATGAAGTCCTTGCGGGGAATAATCTCACCGTAGCAATGAATTTTGATGGCTCGATTTATTGTTGGATTATCATTATGTCAAAGACCTTCAGAGCTGTCAACAATTTAACAGATGAGTGTATTGGAATGGGGGTGCAATTGACAGCCATCGTCGTTCACGACATAGGCTTTGTTTTGGTGATACACCATCTGGAAGAAACATTGCGTTCTTTGAGTGATTACAAATTGTGATCGGTTAAGTACATCGCGATGAAGATTTGTTGCTTTGATGGATTTTCTGTTGAATGCAAAGACTTACACACTTCATTACGATGAAAATGGATTGTCTACTTCCATGAATGATTGATATGCAAAAAATGAAATAACACCGTCACTTGAAAAATGGATTTCAAAAAATTCGTAGCGCTGAGCTAACAATAAATAGGTGTATGTACTCGGATGCAGGGGTGTTGCGTACGTAGACCTTTTTAAGAAGGAAAACAGTTTACTCAAAACAGTGTATTATATACAGAATTGGAAATTTTTTTGTGAACATCTTTGTATTGAGGACAAAGGAGTTCAGGACCATTTAAGCTTTTGCAACTTTTGCATTTAAGCATATGCACGTTGATAGTTAAGTACTCGTCAATCCGATCACATTCATCACTTCTCTCAATTCAAGGCCCAGCATCATGGGGAACACACGGATCCGTTGAGATTTAAGTGAGGTTACACCTTCGTGGTTGGAGTCACCTCTCCCCAACCTACCCTCTTAAGGCTTTATAAACAAAGAAAACCTTCAGATCGCTCCTCGTACCAGAAATAGGAGAAATAAGATCTTTAAAACTTAAATTCTGAATAGTTCAAAAATGCACCTTACTTTCATTAAAATATATCGAAATATAGAGTTTTCGACGACTCTTCCAGGTACAGTCTTACTTATTCTTGTGAGTACGTTCCTTCCAATTTCAAGAGCCATGGTATCCGTAATTGCTTCCTTTGACGTAGTACAGTACATACTCGAAGACCAACCCATTTCTAACATTTGGTCAGACGAACTCTTGCTCGTTTACATTTTGCTCACCTACTCCTGAGCAAGGTCGGCTCTTTTTTGTTTTACACATACTTTGTTATGATAAGAGCAGGTTTCAGATACATCTAAATGACCAACTTATTGTTGTATCTCAGTCTTACTCTGGGAAACTGATGCATGCACTGAGATATGCTTTTCAGGTAAGTTTTCAATGCTCTACAAGAGTAAGAATCCGAAAACATGAGATGCTTGACTAATGGGGTAAGTATTGTAGACAGGTTCGAAGAACGTGCTTATTATTGACGTTTGGTTTAAGGTAACATACACAATATTAAGAAGAGTCTTTGACTATAGCTCGACCACTTAAAAAGTACTAAATTTCGTTCAAATACACTGTTTTTAGCCATCTAGAGAGAGTCAAGCAAGCACCGATGACTGTGAGTCTTATAACTACGAAATCTCATGAAGTCCCGGGGAACATTATTAGACCCATACTTCATAAACAAGTCGAGACCGTGGATCTCGTCCAAAGAGAAGCAGTAGAAGTACAAGCTGTGAAACCAACAAGAGTTGGAAGACTGAACTCGTGCTCCTCGCCTACATGAACATAGCTTCACCATTGTATAGTGTGGATGCAAGTCTTTTTAATATAGATATCCTTAGGTTTTCTATGAAAGGCAACCAAACCCTTTGTTAAAATAATGAGAAGTATATTCCAGCTCCTTGTTCCGTGGCGCATCTTTCTATTTAGTATTTCTAGGTCGTTGTACCGTAGTTCACATTCAGTATACAAAAAACCTAACAAAAGCTATTTTTTTTTCGGTACAAGATTAGAGCTTAAACCAACCATAAGTGAATGGAAAAGGCATTCCGTGGCAGGATATAAAAAAAAAAGTTCATAAAATAGTTTATTCCTTTTAGTAAAATTTAAGTATTCCATAGATCACGCGGTATCCTTTTAAGTCTTACATTCAAACCGTTTTATCTGCCCGCGTCTTCTTCTTACTGATTTCCCCCTCACTTCCGCTCCAGTGAAACGTGAAAATATTTTACTTATTTTCAAATAAAGAACACAAAAGGATCTACTCGCCTTAAACTAAAAGCACTGAACAGAACGGCAACATAAGTCTACCCTTACCATGGCAACTTCCGACGGCAAAAAAAAAAAAAAAAAACAAAAAAAAAAGAAGAGAAAACTCATAAACCACCCCACTTACCACGGATAGCTGGGAACTGGCTTCTTTCCAATTTGCAGTCCATCTTCCTCATAACGAGTATACTCGCCGGCGCTGTTGTCTTCGTTCTTCGTCCACCAGACATACGACTGCACAGCTCCATTGGACATGTTTAAGGCAATAATTCTTGCCCCAGTTATGTACTCATCAGAGAGTAAACCCTTAGACAGGGCATCTGATAGACCTGCGAATTGAAACAAGGGTAAAAGGCATAATGAAAAGGATATTCGATTAAATGAAAATATGATTTCAACGTTTCTTTCCGGTACTTAACAAAAGTACCGCTCAGCAGTGCGACCATAAGGAAAAAGGATATGAATTTGCTGCTCTGAGAAGCTTCTTACCTCTATGCATGCAGAGCTTAGCAATAAAGAAAGAATGGAAACACAAAGAAAGGGGTGTTGCAAGTGGCTTAAAGGAAGTAAATAAAATGTCAGTCAGTCAAAAAACACAAAAAGAAAAAAAAAAGCTGTATAACAACAGAACCGCGTGTATAGGCAGGCACAGGCAGTCACTTTAAATTCAAGGTTATCCAAGCAGTCAACAGCACAGGATATCCCCAGTGTTGTTTTGCCGGGTCTGTGTGTGCGCGTGGTGTAAAACATCTGTTGCGCCCTTTTATCTCAATACCATGCAACCAATATCCCACCAGCTCATCCTCTGTTCCGGAAGGGCAGGGAAACGCGCAGTATATCTTAAGCCAGGCGAACGCAAGAATAACTGACAACCAGAAGTGGGTTGTGTGTGTTTTGTGTTCTTGTTTGGCTTGTATAAGGATCCTTCGTGCCCTACTCACCGCAGCCTTTCAACACTGCGGACTGTGTGGAAAAGGGATGCCTTGATGGATTGCTTTTAGAGATATTAAAATGTTGGGGACACATTTAAATTCATTCGAGCGTATAATGATGTTTTGATAAGATTAGATACTTTTTTTTTTTTTGGTAGACGCACGCACATATCCTGCGCCCCTTTGGTGTTATTGTAGTTTATTTGATTTGCCTGTTCATCGTTGTGGATTCTCTTCCTGTTCTTGTGAAGAAGTAAATGACATTTCGGAAATAAAATTATAGGTATAAGGATAAACTTATGATTGTGTGCGTGTGCGTCTATGCGTCGTCCTTATACCCTTAAAGTTTCAATGATTGGGGACTGACATTTGGAATCCATTGTTATGGAGGGTTTATATTGTTTTATTGACAGAAGTGTTTGGATGGAAACCATCAATTCTTTGTTTTATTTATTCTCTCCTTGAAATTCTGGGGAAACATGTAAATTCTTAATTGATGACCTTTTGATAGAATGGAAGGATCTGGACATGTTGATAGCACCCTGTCAACGGTTGGTTTTGAGATGAATTTGTGAAATTCAAAACTAAATAGTGTCGGTTGTGATGTTTGACAGTACACTCAGTTATTCGGTTTGTTGTTTGATTTGTCATCGAAGGTTTTAGTTCACAGGTATCAAGAATGATTGATCCACTTCCAATGCAATATCGCCTTGGAAATAAGGTGGGTATACAGAGGTCAATAGTGAAAAATATCTCTTGATCCAAATGCATTCAAATGCAATGTCGTCTCATATCTCGTCTCCCTTAGCGATTTGCGTCAAATGGGCGAAATTTAACAAAAAACTTAACCCGAAAACCCAAATCGCATGATTTAGACTTTGATGCACTCAGTTGCCCGCTTCTTCGGATTCGGGAAGAAGTTGGATATACAGAGGTCAATATCGTCTCATATCTCCTCTCAGTAGAACATCACCGCTTGTGAAGGGGTACTCTAAACATTCATTTAAATCCCTGCAGTAATTATCCTGAAATAGAGTAATCAAGACTCCAGTTCCAAGCCAAACACTCCAACATATTCTAATATTTGTTAAGATTTGGTTTGAACGTTGGGCGTTGAAGTTCGAAACCGACTATTTATCTGAAAAACATTTAGCTGTAACCGCGCTGAAGTCAAAAGAATTTCAGTCAAGGCTAGTGGCTTTCTTGTCATATGGATACCTTATCGATACTTAGGTCCGTGAAATCTCGTCCCATTGACGCTACCAGACGCTACCATAACATAGGTACTGGGCCTCAGCATCTGAGGAGAGAGAAGATAAACTCAATCTGTTCGTAATTTACTGTCCCGTCTATAACGAGTTGATGGATGCTTCGGTTCAAACAGCCCTCCACTCTGTTATACCTGTTAAGTCGAAATTAGCCCACAACACTCAATGCCATCGCATCCCTCAGTATTATAAATATTTCCAAGCACTGAAAACGAAACTCCTCCGAATCTCGTGTAGATTTCCTCGCGATTATACACAAAACGTTTTCAAGTGCCTTCACTCCCCTTTCCCCATAAAATTATCGCACACACAACAAATCACGCGCACTCAACACCCAACTAAAATGCCTCTTATTACCTACCCGTCCTGAGTTATGAATTGTTCATACAGAATCCTCTGGAGTACACACATTCACGGCAAATACCACCCACACTGTTTGCCACACAAACACATACGCCCACGCCCCCAAAAAGGACGAAAAAAAAAAACAAAGTAAAAATTTCAGTACATTAGCGCATTTAGAAAACATGAATTTCAAATTGGCTACACACCTCCGTGACGTATTATTCCCACTTCCTGGAGTATGGAGGCGGCCAAATCGGCTTTCTGGCGTGAGCTCTCGTAACGTTCAGAATTCAAGGGCACCTGCAGCGGTCGGAACAGCGTCGAGATGCAAAGTGTTCCGAGATTTTCCGTATAAATGTCGTGTATTGTCACCAGGGATTGTTCAATGGCATCCTGGAAAGTCAAAGAAAATATGAGAATGTCCTGAGCGTTAGGATGAAGGTGAGTATATAGAAACTTACCCTGCTAACTACACTACCATCTGCGATACGAATAATCTCCTTCAACGAGCTGGCATTCTCAACTTTTGCACACAGGAGAAGCAATTTGAAAATCCACGCTAAATATATGAGAAAGCATTTTCCAGCTATAGAGCGGCGGCACCTCCATGGCCATGTCATCAGCAATTTCATTGCTGATTTGCATTGGTAATTGATCCTGCAAGGAAGAGAGAGAGAAAGAGAAGGGAATAAGCATCGTAAAAAACAATTGTAGCGTAATAAAAGTGAAATCTGATTCAAGTGGTGTTAAAGGTTCGAGCAATAAAGGTCTATTATCCTGGTTTAGCAGCAGGAGATACCTCCATCAATGTAATCAATGACACAGTAAAATATCAATAGCCCTCCGCAGGGGGTGGCTGTAAATCTGTGCAACTACAACACGCAATCGGTGGTGGTGTTGTCAGCAATTTTGATTACTTCAGTAAAACGTGTAATGGTCCTTCTGATTAGATACCGAGATTGGGGATTAGATACAAGGGGGGTTTGTGGGTGATTTAGAGAGCCTTTGGAGGAGGTTTTAAGTCTTCATTTAATCTGATGTCGGTAGTGCTGATATGGAAAACGTGCCTTGTGTTTTTTAATAAGTGAAACGCGCCATTACTTTTAATTCACTGTTCTTTATTAATTATTGTACAACGACTGGCTAGGCACTCGAAAGAACTCGTAGTAGACGCCCTTACGACAAAACTTGGGGTCTTAATCCAAAAATGATACGTTAGATGTATGCAGGGCCATTATCACGTACGAGTACCATGGTATGGTGAAAGGACAACGGCCACTGAGCTTCAGAAGCTGCAAAGCTTGTCTCTATAATTCAGGTGCCATGTGTACCTCACCTAGGACAGCATTAGAAGCAATCATTGGGTTGATACCCCTAGAAATCTTCATTTGGAAAACGGTTACTGGATGCGCTATCAAGCTGCAACTAGAACACAAGTGGCAATGTGAGACACCTGAAAATTCTTGGTCCAATCCCAATAAGAGACATGTTTTGCACTATCCCCGATGAGGTTAAAATATGAAACTATGTAGACAGGTCTAATGGTGGTTCGGCACAAGATCCCAGGGGTTTAGTCTGGTTCACTGATGGATTGAAAATGTACTCCGGAGTTGGTGCTGGTATCTTTGGGCCCAATACCAAAGTCTCGAGAACTTAGAGCGCTGTTGTTCAATTTAGTGGAGTCTGTATCAGATAAATGGTGTAACGATGCATAACAATCTTTTGACATATACAACAGAGTGACACTCGGATGGGTTCCAGGTCATCAAGGAATTGTAGCAACGCATCTTCAGTGTGCAGACAATTCGTCGCACCATGGAAAAGTTTGAGCATGCGTACATTTCTTTGGACCACAAGCCACTAACCAGACAGAGATAGAGCGATGTTAACCGATATTTTGTGGCCAGAAGCCCGAGCTGAGGTTCCAAAAAGATGGCGCTACATGCCATACAAGCGATGCAACGATCGAAGTTCTGAAAGGGAAATTTGGCGAATCAATTGGCAACTTGACACCAGTGGCTTATTTTCTCTAGGACTACGTCCAGTTTAAAAAAAAAAAAAAAAAATACTTGGCGCTACAGGTCGATGGGACCCAGGGCCTAGCTTCTCACAACCATTCGTGTTGTGCGTGTTACATTCTTTACACGAATGGAAGGGGCCTACTGTTTAATGCCGTGTCCGAAGGGCAATTTGTTATTTGAGAAGCTTTCTCGAGACAGTTGTACTCTCGGATGTTTGTCAGACGCTCGCGAGAGGTGGGGCCGTGAAAAACTTTTAGGTGTTCCCCGACTGGGATTCGATCTCGAACCCCTTGCTCCGTAGTCCAACGCACTAACCACTGAGCCACGGCGCCCACGTCCAGTTTGGTTTGCGATAATAAGTCAATAATTTTGGACGAGCTTGATGCCAACATACGAGTCGTTATTGTCGGAATAATCGCGCACACATTGGACCGACCGCTTGAAGCTGAAGCGATCATTTGAAAGATGTACTATACAGCATACAATGGCATGAATGTAGCTTCAAAATAAAGCCAAAGTCGATTTTATATCTCACACCGTTGTTGTTTTATTTCAATTTTTTTTTCTATCGTTCTTATCTGGTCACCCTATACACCCTATATATGGAAATATCAATGCCGAAGGTGCCTTGGAGGTTGAAGTTGTCGGTGCATTACTGTTCGTAAACAAGTTTGTTTTTAAAACATTTTTAACTTTTTGAACAGCCCCTTCAGCAAGTCCATTTGATTGGGGGTGGTACACAGGTGAGTGGTTTAATTTGATTTGATACTTAGCACAGAATGTTTTAGACTTCAAAGAAACGAATGGAGGACCACTATCGCATACTATCAAGTGTGACAAAATTTTCTAATTATAAAATAGTATTTTTCTTTTCTTTAATATCACAATGTTCACTGAAAAAATTTACCCGAAAAGTAAAAGAAATCTCAGAGATTACACGTTGGAATGGGACTGTTGCCTGTGACCAGTTTGTGGTGACTGTTTCGTTTTGCGCATTTTGAGTGTTTTTTTTTGGCATATTTCACATTTTTTTTGGAAAAGTGTTTGATATTTATATCACAGTTCCACCAACACACATTAGATCGCGCAATCATTTTCAGACGTTCTACTCCTGTATGATTGGTTGCAGATACGATTTAATTAAACAATTTGTGTAGCGCAATGCGATTTCCGCTGTATATGCATGCATTATCGGTAGAAAGTGTATTTTTTATTTCAAAATACGCAAAACATGATTTTGGTATTTATTTTGGTAAACAGAGGCGAGTGTAGAATCATGCAAGATGTGATTCGTTATCAGTGATGGCTGTAGAAAAAAAAATTGTTTATTGAATAACAAATTTTTAACAATATACACACATAAGTGATTGCGGATATATTTTAAAGCTAAAAACTATAGCAAATGCTGTGCTTCAAGTGGTCGGCACAATTTCAGAGTACTCTGTCCAATATGTGCGGCGTGATTCCGGCAATAGCCCCTTGAATGTTGGCCTCGCGCTCGTCGAAAGTGGTTGGTTCGTTAGGTAGACTAAGGACTTGACGTAGCCTTACAAAAAATAATCGAATGGTGGTAAGTCGATAATTGATAAACGCTTGCCGTGAGATGACCCAGTCGCTAAGTTTCTCCTCGGTTGTATGCATCGCTGTCTTGTTGGAGCCACAGCTCAGAAATATCAATGTTTTGGAGCTCCTGGCCACATTAAGTCAGTTAACAGAGCCCTACACCTGAAATCATTGACGATAAACGTGTCTGTTTCCTCGTTTCGAAAGAAGTAAGGTCCGGTGATGCCGCTCAAACAGTCACTCTTTGTGGATGCATTGGTACTTGGTCAAACACTTGTGCTTGCCGCAGAGCACAAAATGGGCCTCATCCGAGAACATGATTTTATGGCCAAAATCCGGATCTCCAGCCAACGTTTCCAGCCCCCAATTAGCGAACTCATGGCTTTGTTTATGGTCGTCCTGATCCATAACCGCTTGAGATATGTGTGGAGCTCTTGGACATATTTATACTCAGTAGTTACTGAAAAGATGACTTGATGGGTGACTCCTCATGACACAAAAATATATGGAAAACGTGTAAGGACTTATCTGCTTCATAGCTACGCTACCCTTGAGCAGTGAAATTCACTTCTTATCGAGTCATAGTGGACATATGGGACATCCACTTAGAGACTCACATGATGCTTGACTTCTTAAAGTGGTTAACCCCTGGCTCTTGGTGTGCATACTCACGCAGTGGAGATTTGAATTGCGCAGGCTATAAAACTCCCCTACCATACGAGTGTGTTTTAAGGGAAACTTAAGGTATGACCTAGTCCTGGATGGACTTATCCAGTCTGAAACAGCAAGCACATATACATTTACATAGACATCCTATCAACTAGTCAAGAGATGTAGAAAGAAGCTCAAATTTTTCAGCTCAACATCACGCTCTGCTTGATTAAGGGACTAATGAGCTTCCACGGAAATGAAATACCCACAGAGTTAGCTAAAAAGAATCTACCAATAAATCTATTAGTGCTAATGTCCATCAGTCTCCCTATGGCCGAAATTACTTAAGACTGCATCTGAAGGTGAAGTGCATTTTTCCCGTGCCGCATTTCGAAAACACTTTAAGCAGAATACAACAAAAAAAGGGATTTGGAGAACTCCTATAACTTAAATAAACCACAGCTGTTTCTACTCATTAGTATCCTTACAGACCACAACCTAATGGTTGTCCACCTTAGAAGAATGAAAAGCAGGACCACAGACCTATGCAGGTGTAGAGGAAGGCTCAATATGTGTCCTTTGCGAATGCCCTACCTTCAACAGAACTAGGTACATAGTACATGGACGAATCTGTCTAATCCTTTTTCTCTGTTTTTCCAGTGTTCTACAGCGGGGAATCTTTTGAGATCCGAGTGAGGCTATGGCTGCAGTCACTTCCCCAACCTACCTACCTATCTAAGTGTAATGGTGGTGCTTATTTTCTCATGATTGGAGCACGCTTCTTGTAACTGCCCTAATGAAAAATGCTTAGCCTTTGTGATGTCCTTTCATATAACTCTTTATTCCAGACAGAGCCAGAGAGGGATAGGTCTCATAATTGCTTTTGTATAGTGGTATCCCTTCTTTTTCCAAATGTCCTCTTACAGGCATAGATATCCTTCATTCTTATTTTGCCCTTTCCTCAACATTTCTGTTGAAAATGTGTACAAAATTCAGATAATCCTTCTTAATAGTGTGTACTCTGTGGAGAACTGGACATAAGGTCTTGGTCCTTGGTACAGAGCAACCATATTAAGAAACTAAAAATAATAATTATAAAGGAGGCTTACTCTTATGTATTGCAACAATTTCTAAGGAATTCTACTCTAAGCATTTAGAAGTACGATGAATAGGAATTCATTAAGATAGTTGTCATCACCCTCCCTAAGGATCACAACCTTCTCACAGTATTATTAAATGAAACAGAAACAGAAGTCCTTGCCTTCTTAAAAGTACTTCTCCAACGCTTTGTTCACCCTTTTGTAAGTTGATAACTTCTCTCAAAAGGAACTTATTTACATGTGAAAACACGTGACTGTACAAAGAGCCAAAAAGGATGCAGTACAAGTCTTATTTGATCCTTAAGTTCAGTAAAGTCATTAACATTCCTCGGGATTTATGTTACACAGAGAAAATATGTACCAACCTACACTCATTCGCCGTCTATCGAGTGTCAAATGGGAAAACTTTTCCATGTGGATGAGCCGACAAACCCAGATCCCGATATCACCACCAATCGTAGGCGTTTTATTATCATCTCCCATTAAATAAGACAAAAGGCAAATACAAACTTCGCTTTACTATCTCTAAATAGCCCTCAAACCTCAAATCATTCTAAAATGTTCATTCATTCAAAAGTCATTTCAAAACTTTTTTCGTCTTCGGTGGCGTATGAGTCCTTTTTTTTTATTTTTTTTTGCTCTCCCCCTCTCCATCCATCTGTGGTGCTAACTTTAATCGTTTTACTAAGAGCAGAACTTTTTTTATTACTCCACAACGCGTAGGCACAGGAGTAAGGATAATAAAAAGGGAAAGAAAAAAAAACCGGCAATTTTAATTTACCCATCAAGTGTTGTTGGCATTTCAATTTCCGGAAATTGTAATGACCCCCTGCCTGGTGTTTTTTTCCTATAATTACTCCAAAAAAAAGAAAAAAAAAACGTATCCTCGCGGCCTGCCGTAGCACAGAGGGAAGGTTCCTTGTCGTACTGCTGTTTAATTGTTAAGCGTCACGATACAAGATATTACCGGCAATTTGTCCAATGACCACTCATGGTACGTGTATTAGTTTACATGCCGGAAAGGAAGTACCCTCGTATCTGAAGGACTATTAGAATATATCATCATTGGCGGTAACGTGCCAAAGTCTGGTCGGTAATACAAACTTGTCCCCTGACTTACTTAACTAGCTCGTGTGTATGTGCATGCACACAAGCACATAACAGCTTAATTCTCAATACAATTTAGGGCATGTGCTGACAACACAGACAGTGGTGTGTACCGGCAACGCATACATATGTATATAAACCTATAGCGTGCTTTGGGGATATCGATTTTTTTGGTCTGTTTATGTTTACCCAGCCTCCTTTTGTGTGCCCATCGCTGAGGGGATGACAGGAACGTGGGTCGATTTAATGGGGGGATGGCCATGCCTTCCCCCCCATGGAATACATCAAAGTGCGGAACCTAAGTTAGGTTAGGCTTTTTTTTTTCGGTTTCGTTCACGTCTCATAAAGCACAATCCGTGTTATTATTAAACGCACTGCTAACCTGGCGGCAATAATTTGCGTGTAACAAAAAAAATATTTGCAAGGACGAGGGGATGGACGCGAGGCGGACGGGGAATCGATGGGTTTCATTAATTTCATGGACTTATTAAGGCGCGATTGGGGCACTTATTCTTATTTATTTGCGGAGATTGGCGAGATTGTGTTATAATCGTTTGATTGAGGCATATTCCTTAGAGTATCTTATTCCTTGATTGGTTCATCTACATGTATGTAGGTTTGTATATCTGTAGAAAATTGTTTCCCTCTATGCTAGGTACATCACGATAGCTGGGGTATCTTAATAAGAGACATAGACATCTCCAAATATATGTCTCTAACTTTAGAGTGGATTCATTTATTTCTGTGATTTCTTGATCTCCTTGTCCACTCATCCTGATAACGAACTTAAACGAAGACTATTCTTCTGATTTTGAGGAATTCTGTTACTGGTGCCCTAAGGCACTCAACTCATGCGAACAACATCTACTGCAGGACTGGATGCTATACTTAATCTGCTACCACTGGACACATTCGTTCAAACTTCGACAGCAATTCGTGCACCAAGAATAATTCAGTCAGATAGTTGAAGGCATAGTGCAACTGGTCATTCCATGATCCTGGAGAAATATCTAGGAACAGTTCATACCACGGACTATCTCACTCCGTACCTAGGCTTGAAGAGGCCCTTCGCAAGCTCGTTTCTGAGAAGATAAGAATGGAAAAGTGGTTAGTCTATTTTCATACGTGGGTCAGACATGGATGTAGGCCTTCCGAATGCCTTCTGAACCATAGTAGTGTTTTCCAAGCGGACTTTCTAGCAGTCACAATAGCTACCAAAGAGACTACGTTTAAGGGAATACCACAGAAAGGTATCAGCTTTTTATCGACAGCTAGGCGGAATAAAAGCGATTACTGGTAGAGAAGCAAAACCCAAGCTTGTGAAATGTTGTCCTGAAGATATTAAGGTTCTTGGAATACAGAACAAGGGTCCCTGGACACGAAGGTAAACCAGGCAATGGGAGGCAGACGAACTGGAAAGAATAGGTTCAGAATCAATATCACAAGCGGTAGACACCTCGGTGTTTATTGCTCCTCATGCACTCAAGCAAGAAGCAGGGATCGGGGCCAGTAGATGGTTCACCCTAAGCACCTGTTTGGTTACAAGAAATTTATGGCCTCGTCTTGACAAAAGTAGGACCGATAGAACTATGCAAAAGGATAGGAAATCCCTTTTTTACCCTGATAGAAGTAATCAAGGGGCATAACACTCTTCGGTATCACTTGAAAAAAACTAAGACTCACTGAGGATACTAATCTGTGTCACTGCCATGGTCTCATCCACCTAAGATTTACATTTTTCGGGCGTCACTTTTTCTATGATCCTGAAAAATCCAACAGGCCTTTACTTTTGTGGTTCATACCGAACATATTTATGAGACTAGGATTAACCAATGGGCAAGGGATATCTTTCCGCTATGGGTATCACAATGGGTGTATATTGACCTGAGTTTGATGATGTGAACCTAATAGCCTAAGGCACTCAACTTTCTTACCAATTCATGGACAATTTCATTTAAACAGAAGTCAATAATAGGCTTAGTCTCCGGCAAAGCACTGGATAAACTAGATTCCACCATGCAAAGAGATTGTTTCTACTGAGTTTCCAGTCCAATATCATACAACGAAATGAAATGATATATGTACGCTCAGCAAAACCCTGAGAAGAAAGATATGTCTCATTTCAAGAGATTATTCCAAAGGCACTGGTTTCATGGCATAAACCACGAAAAAGTTTTTCAATAAGGACATAACAATTTTGACTTTTAATACAAACGTACCCTTAAATTCTTTTTATGATCGGTCAATGTCTAAACATCAGCCTAGGCTCATATATTTATTATAACTAAGTTTGCGATCAAACAAAGTTTGGAAATTATTGAAAATCCCTACCAAATTTCTGAGTCGCTTACTTCAATTTTCGGTGGTAACAACATCGTCCCACCAGACAGCCGGTGCATGCTGTGGTGGAAAAATTCGAGTCCAAGTATTCTGTTCCTGTGCAATCCTAGCACAAACGAACTTAGCTCCTACCTCACTGTGTGTAAAAAAAAACAAAAAGTTACGTATACGCCACCGAGTCAGATATGAACACTATGCTGTGCCGCCGCATACCTCTTCTCGCTTAGCTTTTTGTGTTAAATAAACGAAATTTAACAAACAAAACTTAGTAGAAAAAGCGCAAATTGCAGGATCTACACGATAAGCTACTGCGTTGCCCTATTAGCCAAATTAATCTTAGACTTAAATGGTTAATGCGTTGGACTATGTAGCGATCGATCCCTAGACAACACCTCTCGAGAGAGTTTGACAAACATCCGAGAGTAGAACAGTCATGAAAAAGCTACTCAAATCACAAAATACCCTTCGGATCTGGGATGTTGGGATCTATACGTGGACTTAATATAAGCCTAATGTCAAAATTATTCTGTATTTCTTTTTAAATACAAAAGTGTTGTGTTCTTATTGAAAAATCCTCTGCTTGACATGGCATCAAAAAAGCCTTTACTCAGACGAACCTGAGCCCAAATGCCTTCCTTTTCTGAAGTTAATACGTCTTGTTGAATCCATCTATACTCCAAGTGATCCTCTTTCAGTTTTTTTTGGAAAAAATGTTAGTCTAGCTCCAGCTAACAATGTCCGATAGCGATCGTCATTGAGTTGAAATGTCCAACAATCATACAGCTATCTTAACGCATAGCCAAGATACACTTTTAGAAAAATTGTGGGTCCTATTGGCACCGAAGTACCCTTTAAAAGGACTTTTTGAGCTTAATCTACGTGGCACATGCTGCATATCCGTAGGTTTTTGGATGAATGTGATGTTTATAGAGCCTGTGTCGAATTTTTTTCGATGACTTCTGCAAAATTTGAAAAGATGACGAACTTATGAAAGTAGGAGCCCTCCAGGAATCTTTCTTACTATTGTTTTAGAAATGCCAACAATGGCTCTTCACGGAAATCCCTGTGGTGGATGCCCTTTGAGTACCCTTTTAACCACAGTACAGTACCCACACCTTTCTCCTAAGTATTCCACTCGACTTTTGGCATTTGTATCGTAACCAATTATTAGATTTACTTTGTTATTCCTGTCATCTTTTCCCATGAATTCTAAATCCTTCAAAGTGACAGGTTCAAGGCAATCCCATGAAACGTGTACCGTGGTGAAATTTTAATTGGCGCACCCCGCAGCCATTGGGGTAGGTGTCCTGCAAAAGACAATAGACTGCTCAAGCTTCAAGGTATAGTGTACAGAAAGGAAGCATCCCCGTCTAACCTTCAAATTCACGTCAATCTTCCGTGCAATTACGACCACCAGACAAACGAAAACCGCCTTTGACAACCACAAAGCGCTTGTCGCTCCAATTCTTCCATTTTGTCCTACAATCAGGCATTCCTTCTTCACCTTATCCGCTATAAATTATGTAGAGCATTCCTTTGAAAATGACCAATTATAATACGTCTGTTCCTTTTGAATTGTGTTGCCTACACTCTTACGCAAAGAACATAGTACGGCTCCACTTATTAAGAAGTGACATCTCAAACGTTTAATCCTTAAAGGAATGAAAACAAAAAAAAAACACCTGCTAACCCTCACTCTCAACAGGAAATCGAAAACGACTTCCCATTCAACCTGAAAGGGAGTCTTTTTTTTTATATTTACTTACTCGTCCATAGTATCCTTCAGCACATCAGGTTGGATAGGGGAAAACAACTTTCCCTCGCTATGTGGCCGAATACAAGGATATTTAGGATTCAAAAGACCTATATTCATACAAATTGTCGACTGCATAACCTATTTGTGTGTTACCTCAAAAAAGGCAAACAAGGGTTAGGGATGAACAAAACAAAAATGAAAAAAAAAAACAAAAAAACAAAACGGAAGAGATGCACAAAATACTTGGCTCCATAAAAAAATCTAGTCCTTGCGTGATAGGACTCACTTTGTGGAATAGGAGTATGAATGCAACAGATTGGCCCACTGACCGGGTTCATGGAAGCTTATATTTTTGTTTTTTTTTGTGTATCCATCGTAGGTATGAATACAGAAAAAGGCAATCGTTTTTGATATCTTTTTGCTAGGTTCAACGATAAAAGGCTAGTGCAGGATGTTTGTCGCTTTCATTTCCGTTCTGTCTGAATGGGAAAATTTCTTGTGAAGGTTTTTTTATTTTTTTTATACCACGATTTATTATTTATCCGTTTTTTTTAATTAAAATGTTTTAAAAAATGGAAAACAAGATAATGGAACAAGACTCATAAATAAATGGAAATCTGCTGCTGCATTAGCTGGAATGATGAATCCTTGTGTATCCTCGCGTGGTGGGTTGAATGAGAGATTTGTACTATCCACCGAAGGAGAATAGATTGAACTTGAATGGTTAGTTTGTGTGAAAAACTATAAACTGCAATAGAATGGTCAAATAGGACAGTGGTCCTCTGTAATCCAAATTGTATCTGAGGCCCAAAGATGATTTTCTCCCCGAAATAGTCGCCGTCTTCTTGGTCTTCTCGAAAAATATTTTGTTTTAATTTTTTATATCAACTGAACTATGAACCACTGACAGTCTTAGATTGTTTAAATCACAGAAGACAAACTGCTCCGATTTCTTGTATGTCTATCTTGTATTTGTATGAAGATTTTTTTTGACTGTCCTTCAGCTGTATGATCCTGGCTCTTTCTGTGTTCGTTAGAACACTCGGTATGCGTATACAGATTTGTTTCTCACAAAAGTTTGAAGAAGTTTTTTCCAGCGCCTATTCCACGTAGAAGCCAAACATTGGCAGTGGTTTGGTATTTAAGATGATATCACTGCTTTTCGGCTGCTACCGTCTAATTTGGAACCACCATCAACCAAGACTACTCTCTCGACCTGTGCTTCTACAATTTTTATGTCAGGTATGAACACCTTCTAAGCCAGATTAAGGATTTTACTTCTGGTGGAGTTAGACTTTAATCCTCCTGGCAAAGTAGTCGTTACTTAGCGCAGGTCCATGTATCCATTTGTTGAGGATCCAGTAAGTAAACATTGTCAACATTTCCGAGGTGTTTGAGATAGGTTGTAAGGCCTCATTCGATCCTGTCACTTCCTGGCGATGGGATAGTCTGTTAGTACTAATATTTAAGAGAGAAAGTGGTGATAATAATTCATAGCCGACTCTATGATGCATGCGACAGTTCGGATCTTCATAGCTAGTCCTAGTTAGAAATCACAATAGACCCAAACAAACTCTTCACCAGATGTTTGCTAAGTTATGCCCACGTATCAACTCTTTGGTGATTCCATAGACGGTTTGCTTGCTTCTACTATATGAAGAAGTGGGTACAATGAAAACTTTAGTTTGTTCAATGGATAATCAAGTAAAATGGATTCTCCGTGATTTATCGACAAGACTTGCTGCTCTCTTGTTGACTAAGGAGTATGTTCAGCAAAATTTGCACAATATGGTCCCTCAAACAATGGTATTGCCTGAATGGCTGGCTTAATTTAAAAGCGGATTTAGGTCTCCTAATTATATGATCCTGATCCAATTTGCCGCATCCATCCGGACAGCTTTGCTGATTAGTCAGAGATTGTTTCATATTAGATATTATAGATCAGCCAGATATCACTTTAAAGGTTCAATAATCTGCCCTTTTAAGGCTTTTTTGACATTCCCATACGCAAGGCTGGCTATTTGTTTTAAAAGCACATTTAATTCCAATAATGCTAGTCTATGTAACCTTTTTCTAGAATGATACCAAACGCACTTGCAGTCTTAGTCTGCATCCAAATTTGTACATGTCGTTTCCAAATAACAAAACGATGACGGAAGCCAGGAAGTAGACCATAGACTTTGTTGTTACAGTACTGACTGGGCGGTCAAAAGTTTCACAGTCTACACTTCTCAGTAATTTAACTTGTCCACTAAGAAAAGCTGTTCCGTCTACAGTTCTTCTATAAGCACTTTGATGAGAGTCATGAACCCTCTTCCTAAACAATAGCCATAGGCTGTGTTGATATTACAAAGCTTCTATTGGCTGTATCTATAGAGCTCTGCCTTACAGCTTATGCTTAAATAGGTTTAGGTTAGGAAAATAGGTGCATTTGTTAACGAAATTTGTCAGCGACTCATTTGGACCAACTTAGACCATTGTATCCAATTATAAGACTTCTGAGATTCTAATTTCAATCTTCGACGGCTCAACTTAACAACTCAGATCGGATGTATGAATCTCATTTCCTGTTGTGAAAGGGAATAGCGTCTTACCTTTTGGTGGCTAAAACCAGACAAGTGGGGTTGTCCTTTCACAAAGTGTCCACCAACAGCTGTCTGGATATCCCCGCGACTAGGTTTCATTAGATCTCCAGATCTTTTTATCATGAGTGGCCATAGGAATTTGGGTGTAGAACACGTGTGCAGTAGCTAACATCCCCTCGTTTATTGCCCTCAAGAAAAGCCGACGAAGATCTACTTATGATGGTGCTTGCCTTGGAAGAAATACTTTACTTTCTACTTAAATTAAAGACATCGATTCCAAGGATATCTGAATAATTATTCAGGATTTGCTTATAAATTTCTCTTAACTCAAAATCTTCATAAATTCCTTTGAATCAAGTTGCCGCAATTTGGATTGACGTAATCGTAAATAATTTTAGCGCTTCAGTGCAAATCGTTTCCTTAACCCTTGGGTCAGGTTCAGATTAATCTCTTGACTAGTTCTGACCTACCACTTTCGTTTTATGTCCCCGAAGAAGGCTCCTCTTGACAAGGACAATAAAACTTTTGTCGCGCTATTTTGCCTTCGCTCTCCGACAATATATCTCATTGTCTTCCTTTACACAATATCCATTATGAACTGTCCCTTTGCTAAGTTGAACAAATTGTTAGCTTTTTTAATTAGCCATAACATCTTTTATCATGATGAAGGAGCTCTTTTGATGTAGTCTTTCTTTTTTTTTTATTTTTTTGTTCCCACGGGCAAACAAAGTCCATTTAGATTGTTCCTTTCTTTTTGGGCATGTCCTTCTCTTGTTGGGTAAATTAGAGCATTATCATCTGCGATAAGGATTTCGCAAATGTACTCTTGTCCCTAACTCCGCGTGAGGTAATTACAACATAAGCCAGCAAAAAATGAAAAGGATTCCATCCAAAATAACATGCAAATATGTAGGGGTACGTATATATTTGCAAACTTAATTAAATCCTTTTGTCGAAGGAGGATATTCTTTTACGATGCAATCGGGAATAGGGAGTGGATGCTTCAGACATGATTTTGCTCTCATGCGCATCCATCAAATCGTGTGGGGCTCCTAATGCGAGTAAATTATGTCATATTTACGAGCCCAAGATGCCATGGGAAATTAAAAGTCATGTTTTGTTAATGGATCCTACACATTGCCGCTAATTAAATTCACTGAAAGCCTAACAGTGTACCTGGGATCTGATTAAAAGCACAAGCTTATAACTTAATTAGTTTGTATTGTTCGCTGGAGACGGCAAAAATAGAAAATATTTAAATTCCAATTTGCTTTCGACTGCCTCCCCGTCCAGAGGATGGCAGGAATCGAATAGAAAGGAAAACGGATGCAACATGTTGTTGCTGAAGAGGTCCTTGAAAGTCTCCCTCCGATGATTGATGTTTTCTTATTCTGTTCACTTCGTTTTTCTTTTTCTTTTTTTTTTTTTTTGATTTTCCTCATCCACTTTATGAGAAGGTTTTTTTTTGCATAATAAAATGAAAAACAACTCGTCATCCATTTTATTGCAGAACATCTTGCAAGCAAACCACAAGAAGGATGATTTCATTATGGCAACCGGAAACCATTCACTTTTCGATTACCGACAAATAACGTAGCAATCGGGTGCACTTCCCTAGAAAATTCTAATTTCCGAATCCGAGAAGAAGGGGAATTTATGTAATTTGTAGTAACTGTTTGGTTCCTTAGCATATAGACACAAATGGAATAAGCGAGTCGGTGGTTAATGCAGTGTAAATTGAAAAATAAGGACATTTCGCTATGCAGCAGCAGTAGGTAATAAATAATTTTCATGTCAGCACAAAGATGGTAGCCGAAAACAAAGAAAAGCAAGTTGGTGTCCTGGAAAGGATGCCAAAATTCTTTGGAGGGGTATTGTGATTCACAAGATCCTGCAATTATGTATATTTCAAGGATATAAATTGTAGTCACTTGCACCAGCTAACGAATACAGATTAGAGTTAAGTGCACAGCAGACATTAAGGACTCTAAGACAATCTACTTAATTTGCTAAGGATTCTAACAAAGTCCGCTTAATAGTTCAGCTTGTTTCTTTAAGCACAGACGTTAAGAAGTAAGTCCACTGCCTGTCAGTGAAAGGCAAGGAGACTTATATTTCTATTTTCTACCTAATGTCCTAGAAGTTAAATCCACTTTTCATGTCATTTCTGCAATTTGTCAACAAACATCGGCACTAAGTGCCAAAGACTGGATATTTGAACCAAGAAATGTGTGGGTTAGTTGAACTAAGTAACTTAGCAGACACAACTATGGGAAGCCTTAACCACATAAAAGTATCTAAATATATGTCAATTGTACCAGTTGGGATTATGGTCGATCCAAAACGGAGCTAGAAAAAAGAGTTTAAAGCTTACATTATATGCAGAACAGTATGTGTTTAAACAGGATTCATTAACAAGGTTTCATTAAAATGTTGTAGGCACTTACATCTTGCAGCAAAACTGGACTGATGGCAAAGGGGATGTCCTTAGACAAGGTTCGAAGAAAAGATTGATCTTGAGCCTATGCGATGTAGTCAGGAAATACTACTTTAATGGAATATTTATTGCAAAGCTATGTTGGCTGCGGCTGTGGCTCAAATGGTTACTGCGTAATGTTACTGAGCGAAGTATTTGAGGCTTGATTCCCGCTTCACTTATCTCGAACATCTTCCAAACATCCGAAGAATTAATCCCATAACAAACAAAAACTGCAATTCGGAGATGACGCTAAACACTAAGGCCTTCTCGTCAATGAAAGAATACAACCCGAAAAAGGACGATGCGAACTTATGGCAATAAATAGTTGTATTTGTATTTGTAAGTTAACCACGAGTTTGAGGCAATGAATCTGACTAATGCCAATATAAACAGCACAAAATAATCTACAGGAATTGATGCAAACATGTGGATAAGATTCAGGTCTTGAGAGTCTCGTCAGAATTTTTTAAACAAGAGCTCACGCGATCGAAAAATAAATCAAATGGAACTATGGAGCTGCGCTGCTGTTTCGCTGATGTTGAAAAAAATCAAAAAAAAAAATCGAGCTGAAAAATTCATACGCCACCGAGCCAGATACCCACATCCTGAAGGTACCCTCTCGTGACAATATTCGAATCGATATTCTATTTCTCTGAATCCTTAGCACCAACGAGTTGAGCTGCTGCCATGCTGAGATTAAAAAAATCAAAAAAAAATTGAGCCCAAAAATTCATCAGTAAACGGGTTACGCATACGCCACCGAGCCAGATATCCACATTCTGAAAGTATTTTTTCGTGACGGGATTCGAGACAGATATTCTGTTTCTGTGCATCCTAAGCACAAACAAGATGAGCTAAATCTCAGTTCTAAACACTTTCGTGCTACAAATGAATTTAAAGAACAGTATTCCAAGGACAGGAAGCTCCACTCCAGTGTCGACATGAGCTGAATCTAATCTTAGCTTAAGAGACAGAGACTTTGGTATCACAAATCAAAGAATCGTTTGCGTTAGTTCGCCACTCGAGCTAGCCAAATGTAGAGTGTGCATATCGTTAGACCAAGGATTGAGCTTTAAAAAGTTGTAGTTCATCGACGCGAATTTTAGACGAGAGCCACTGTGCTATGAGTGCGTCAAACCACCTCCGGCAAGGATATTTTTTAAAGATGATGACAGGGTGAACATACACACGAAAGGCACTGTGTTCAAACACTTAGGAGCGAGTACACAGAACTCCCAACAAAGTGGTTTCAACCCATTCGAGGAGCTCGGTAAATTAGAAAGTTAGGACATGGCTAATACTTCGATTTTTACTGAGAAAAATGACGCCATAAAGTGAAAAGGGCCAACACTCAATCAAACGCAATTTTTAAGACTTTGTCTTGTCTTTCCTAGCTTTCATCTTTCAACGCCGAAAGAGTTTCCTAGAACTGTTGGGTCCATATTAGCTCGAATACACCACATCCAAGTATGGAGAAGTTCCAGGATTCTTTAGTTTATTTCGAAAATGAGGTTGCGGTCCAAACCCAGTACTTTTCTAAAACCCTCAAAGACACATTCCAAAAACACAAACCTCTTAGTGCTGCAAATCTGCTTATAAGTAAGACCTCCTAAGGCAGCACTGCACTCAGTTTCCCGAGAGCACCATGGGGAGTTTATAACCATAATCCCACTCACCCTCTGTGGAGGCCATTAATCCAAAATACTTTTCGTAAATATGGCCCACTCTTTGCGGTATTAAACTTTCTTCGGAGAATTTCATACATCAGAATCTGGTTGAATACCGTTTATTGCCCCCAAAGCGATATCAAAAGGCGGTTGGAGTTAGTTTAGCCATTACTTGTGAAAGTTCCATGACCCCTATTACCAAGACCACAAAATGTGTGAGAGATATTTGCTTCCTCTTGCAGCATCAGTGCATGAGGACAAAACCGAGCCAAGACCCGCCTTAAACCACCAGAGGGCATCCCAGGATGGCGAACTATTGCAAAAGCAAGGCAAACCAAAGCACAGCAACCAACATCGTTGACGACGCAAATGGCAGCATATAAAAGGAAATTACTTTGTCCCTGTAAAATTCCTGGATACCAGGTTAATACAAGGGAACGAAGAATCCATGGATACCCCGAGGGTGGTGGCGACGATGACGACAAAGACGTCGGTCGGTTGCTGCCACTAGTTTAGCTCGACTGATGATTATGATGATGACGACGTCGACGATACCATATACGCTTGAGTAGCCAGGATGTTGACTGCTTTCTTAGTTGGTAGCCATCGATGGTTCATGTAGTCAACGATACCAAATGATACCCTGTTATGGTCGTCGCTATCGTATGTGCGTGTGTGTATCTATTTAGAATAGATACGCTCTTACTGAGTGGAAAAGAAAAAAAAAAACGAATCATAGCAGATGACTTCAAGATTCGAGACAAGTCCAAGCTAGACAAAGCCATTCTCTACCGGAGCAGTTTGTAGTCCTTACACGTATGAGTGTGAGTGTGTGTAATGCAAACCTCATTAAGGAGGTTTCTCGCCGACGTTAGCAGTTCCACAGACATTTTCTTCTCATTTTTTCCAGCTCCTTTCCTTTTGTTGGATGTGTTTCCCTTTCTTTTTGTTCAAAGGCGATGAAACGCTTAAGGATATTCATCTTAAATGAAAATCAAAATTTTCATCTCTCAACGATGGCTGAATGCGTTTGCGTTTGCGTTTGCGTTTGTGTTCGTCTTTTTACGTTTATTTACTTTTTTGTTCTGTTTGGATTGTTTGGTCCTTTTGCGCCTGATGATTGTTGGGGGCGTTTATAGGGAATAAATGGCATGAATAACATGAATGGCGTCGAGGAAGTAAACTCACTGTATGTGGCAGATTTTCAATTCTCTTTTCTTTTCTCTTCTTTTTGATTTTTTTGGTGGAATTCTTAGTGCTTCCGGAAATGTAGGTAATAAATAACAACTCCATTATGAATGTTAGGATTTAAGGAATTCAATTTGAAGTATTCGGTGTGTATGTGTGCACAGTCGATGCATGTGGGTGTGATGATATTCCATGGAATCTTCGATGTTTGTTGTTTGCTTATGAAATTTTATTTGTTATCCTTAAAGACCTAAGCGAAGTGTGTTGGTTAAAGGAATTCTGTGAAGGGCCCAAATTTGGTCAACGTCACAGAATACTTGGGGATTTAATCCTGCTGTATGTTGATATACCTTTTAGACTTACCTTTGCCAATTTAGGATGTCATCCATGTGAGCAGGTAAGCAAATGGACCCGGGTTCTTGGAATTCAGAGATTTAAGTAAAAGCGGATGGATGGTAGCTTAAAATCTGTCCTTGCTGTCAGAGCATTGTTCACAGCCATTAGTGTACTAACGAGCTGGTTACATTGTCATCCTCGATGAAGATATTATTTACCATTCGTGGGAATTGGACTACAAATCCTGGCTTAAGTTGTCCTTAAGATGCCAAAGGAAAGAAGAATGATTTCGTATTGTGCCCCATTCGCTCCTATGTCCTTTGAATTTAAAGTCCTTCCTTCTGGAAAGTATCGAAAAGTCGATTGAGAATCACGTGCTCATGGTTACTTCAAGGTTGTATATCCAATCGACGGTGCAACATACGAACTGGAGTGGTATGTTATGGTCAGGTCACCAATAAATCCATGACCACACTCTTAATGACTCTAGTATGGCCCTAGTATCTAGCGACGTCCTTGGATTTCTGTAAGGCAGATGTTGTGACCAATCAAGACGATCGATGTAATAGACTTGAGAAAAAGTATGGAGAACTGAGGATTACTTTGTGGATCGCTACCGGCAAGAAGTTTCAAGTTTCAGTTCTGGGAATGAAATCGTTTCAAGGTTAAATTCGCCAGCATGAAGTGGAATGCGGCCTCACAGGTATGGCACTTATGTAGCCATAAAGAAACATGAATCCTATTGCGATCCACAGAAGCCAGAAAAACCAGAACCAAAGCCATGTCAAAACCAAAGGGAATCTTAAGATTTAGCAGCAAAAAAAAGTTTCAGAATGAGAAGCATCTTATCTTCGAAATATAGATATGTTATTCCAAGAACCAGCTTGGAAAGTTTTACTTGGAATTGAAAGAGCACGTCAAGAATTCAAAGCCAGAACTGAAGCCTGAAGGGACAAATTATAGTCGATGTTCAGGATATGGAATAATTTC
This sequence comes from Xylota segnis, assembly GCA_963583995.1. Taxonomy (NCBI): domain Eukaryota; kingdom Metazoa; phylum Arthropoda; class Insecta; order Diptera; family Syrphidae; genus Xylota; species Xylota segnis. The sequence goes on from OY757239.1 coordinate 31,976,878, forward strand.
TTCTGGAAATTGTATAACAGAGACGGTGGCCTAAATATTCAATATCGATATCAAAGCTAAGATTCAATAAAGCTGAGCTGTTCAAAGTGTCAGGATATGAGGTGGTATCTGCCAAACGAATGGACCTTCATCATTGTTTCCTCGATTCTCAAGTAACCAGAGCATTTAAGTAACTTTGCTTACAAGGTTCTTTTCAGAAATGTGACCGGTTCGTATCAATGTGATTTTATCAGTTCTTGTATTAAAGGAAGAAGAACTTTGTCTACATACATATGTGTATATGTAAAGAGTTTTTCAATAAGGACATAACAATTTTGCGTTTAAATAAAACACAGAACAAGAGATGTGGATCAGAAATTTATTCCACGATCAAAACTTATATTTTGTTTGTCATGTTTGTGAAGGCAGATCATAAGAAAAGTGTAAGGGTACGTTTGTATTAAACGACAAAATTGTTATGTCTCTGTTGAGAAACTTTTTGCTTATGTAAATCCGACGATGAAAAATCCTTTATGTATCTCATATCAATTCTAAGGTTAAGCTCTGCTATTTTGGGTTATGAAGGTATTTGCTTAGTGAATTCTTCCTTCGGGACCTGTACTCTGCATAAAAATCATGATAGTGCAGTGAAGAAAGGGTGAAGACGCTCTCGATTGTCATGAGAGATAAATAAATCAAGTCATCTACGAACCTCTTCCAATGCACTTTGAGTGAGAAAATTGAAAAGCAGGAACAAAAGTATGACAAATGGATATTAAAGCTGAAAAGTCTTTGAATCAACCCTGGACTAACTGCTTTACCTGAGGTGGCAACCATAAAGTAAACGAAACATCCACCAACTTGTTGTGTCAGACTGGAGGCAGTTGCATAACTGATGAGACTCTTCGATTGAGACCCTCGTTAGCCCAGGACTGTAGGACCACCTAAATCAGTAGGGAAGAAGCCAAAGAACTCCCTTTTTGGTAGCTATACTTATGGCACCAGCTGTGCCTTTAACAAGGTAGTAAAGGGTACCACGTAAGCAATTCTGATCGAAAGTACAAAGTCTATTCCAAATCTTATTTTATTGGTACATCAGGGCTGGACACGATTGACTTCTAAGAGATTTCATCAACAATTCTGTGTTCCTTCATCTTCTGACTTTTGCAATACACTGAAGCTGGGTCAAAGTCGAGGATACTTCCTCGAGCATCTTTCTCCATACCTGTCCTGCACGATCTGATGGGGTAATGTCAATTTCAGTACCATTTCCGTATCCATATAATCTGGTTTTCGTGCTGAAAACACTGCTCTTCTATAGTTTAGACGCAATACTCTCGATTCAACCATCGACAATGAACAGGCACGCTATCGAGCTGGATCCTGCTGCATTAACCACATCAACGTCTTAAGGATAACCATTTCCTGGAGAGAAAGATGTGTATACCAGAAAACACGTTTCCACTATAAGCAAGGAAGCATACGCTAGCTATAACTATTCATTGAACTAATCAATGATGTGATCCAAGCAGCTCTGTCAAATAACTTGACTAAGCAAGACTTGAAAAGACTGCTTTGCCTGTTCTAAAACAAGATGATGCTGCCACAGATTTCAATCAAAGTAGAGATCGAAATAAATATCGCAAAAACAAAGCACTTCCAATTCTCTATATCTACAGGCACAGTAAGTGAAACTAAGTAGCTTCTAAGAAGTATGGTCTGAAAACATGGTGATATCGAAACGGCTATGGATCCAGAATTCCCAAAGGAATAAGCCTCCTAACAGGCCTCGCCTCTTAACTAGTTTTAAAATTAAGTTGTCCTTATCCTTAACATTAAAATCAATTTTACAAAATGTACCCCTAAATGGCAGTCATTTGAGATTAGCAGATTTCTATTTAGTCCTCATACAAGCTGTAGTTTGAAATTGTGAGCACAAGCGAGTTCCTTAGTAATACCACAGACAATCCTTCTGGTGGACCTATATGGTGCTTCTTCAGACTTAGCGGCTAATAGTCTGGTCTTTCACTGCACTGCACTACTCTTTTCTCTTCATGGGGTACTGCACTTCTGGAGCCACTGCAATCCATCCTTTAAGGCTAAACACAAAGTCAACTGTCGTTATTAACTACTTAATCAGAAATGAAGAAGTTCTTCTCCCATAAAACTGCGTTCGGAGTGATATAACTACTCATTTCAATTGTGTATTTCATAGTAACACATTTGTCTAGCATCAGCCCGGATGGTGCATACTCGTTAACATGTTAACGTAGGTAGTCACCATCTGCAACATACATAGGTCGAAAATAAACAAGTCACAATAAATTTCATTATACCTGTGGTTTTGCATTTGATTAGCGTATCAAATAATTTTACATGAAACCTGCACTAAGGACGCCACACAAACATACTGTACAACCATTCATGCATAATTCCATCTAAATTATATTACATCTCGTAAAACCTACCTCTGTGAACTACACCCAACCATCCCGTTGCGAGGTAAACACTAAAAAGTTTCATGAGTTATCCATGGAACAGGAGTAAATGTATCCTCCCCTTGTAGGCCATCAAATTTATCTCGGTATACCTACCATAAACCGACCTATTCCCTCATATTTTCCCTTAACTTAATTTCACAATGAATATTCAATTGTCTTGTTTCATTACATCTTGCGACTACGACGACGACGATGACGATGACGACGACGTTCGACGATGGAAACAAAACTAATTTTCAACAGACAACTTCACGAACACACCCCACTTCGAACAGGAAACAAAGGATACCGTGCACCCCATGGCGAAGCTCACCCGTGTACTCGAACACCAGCTCACAGGAGCTAAATCGTAAAAGTTTCTCACTTTTTTTTTTTCGTTTCTCTTGTTTTCCATTAAAAATTCGAAAAACAAAAGAAATAACAGAATTTAATAGTTCGTTCAAGCATTGTCCATGTCCATGTCCGATCCCACCCCCATTTTATTTCATCCCTTGCACTGCTGACGAAAAATGTAAATGAATCCCGACCCTTAAACGGAGACAATCTAAACACCAGCATACTGGCGCTTAATTAAATGTCGAAAATGCTTTTCGAAAACGTGCGACGACACAAGGAGCGTGTGAGTGGGGGCGGCAGGCAGGACACTCCAAAGGAAAACGATCGCCCGGCGATTGTTCTATGCAAATGTTAGTGGCCATTATTGCCGCCTTTTTCCAATAATGTTTGACTGCCAGCGTGCACATAAGATCCTCCTCCAACAGAAAGTTAATCTGTACAATGTTTCCCTGCGGCAGTTTTGTATCTTCGAAGTGGGCGTGGGAGTGGAGAGTCCTCCAACCATTTTTTTTTGTCACTTTTTGTTCACTTTTGATGAGAGTAATTGCCACCGGTGCCGGGGGAGTGTTAGGGTTGATGTGTAAAACTTTTTGGGGTCCTTTTTCATCTTTCAGTGAAAATTGTACAATAAATACGTAAAGGAAAAAAAAAGAATACCCCATTGTGGGAATTCCTTTATTGATTTTGGGTTAATACGGGGCGCAGATGCATACATCATTGGAATGATGATGAAAAGGGGCAAAGGAAAAGCTTCTACTGGGAGTTGTTTTCCCTAGATGATGAATTTCGAATACGGTTTTGATGATTCGAAATTGATTTGCCATTTAAATGATTGACGGTATGCCAGCGATGAGCTGTATGGTAGATGCTGGGTAACTCGATCTTTGTTGTGTCCTAATCCAGGGTTGAATAGGCTTTTTTAAGAAAAAATGGAGAAGTTAAAATGTCATTATGTCATGATTGTGCTATCTGTTGGCAATTTGTGGCAAATGCGGTACTCCTCCTCAGGCAACCAATTGTGATAACTGACTAGCCATCAATGGACTTTGATTTTACTGATCCAGAATTTGCGATCACTAGATAAGTACTCTTGAAATTTTAAAGAAGATGTGATGGATGCTTACATGGGAGACGGTACCTAGATTTAATTTGATAATGCGAGCAATAAGCCGATTCAGAATATCAGACTCGAATCGCATCACAAGAGGCTATCTTCAGAATGTGGGTATCTGGCTCGGTGGCGTATGCGTAACCCATTTACTGATGAAATTTTCGGCTAAATTCTTTTTTTTGATTTTTTCAATATCAGCGAAGCAGCAGCTTAGGATTCAGAGAAACAGAATATCAGATCCTAATCGCGTCACGAGAGAGTACCTTCAGAGTGTGGGTATATGGCTCAGCGAAGCAGCAGCTTAGGATTCAGAGAAACAGAATATCAGACCCGAATCGCGTCACGAGAGAGTACCTTCAGAATGTGGGTATCTGGCTCGGTGGCGTATGCGTAACCCATTTACTGATGAATTTTTCGGCTCAAATTTTTTTTTTGTTTTTTTCAATATCAGCAAAGCAGCTGCTTAGGATTCAGAGAAACAGAATATCAGACCCGAATCGCGTCACGAGAGAGTACCTTCAGAATGTGGGTATCTGGCTCGGTGGCGTATGCGTAACCCATTTACTGATGAATTTTTCGGCTCAAATTTTTTTTTGTTTTTTTCAATATCAGCGAAGCAGCAGCTTAGGATTCAGAGAAACAGAATATCAGATCCTAATCGCGTCACGAGAGAGTACCTTCAGAGTGTGGGTATATGGCTCAGCGAAGCAGCAGCTTAGGATTCAGAGAAACAGAATATCAGACCCGAATCGCGTCACGAGAGAGTACCTTCAGAATGTGGGTATCTGGCTCGGTGGCGTATGCGTAACCCATTTACTGATGAATTTTTCGGCTCAAATTTTTTTTTTGTTTTTTTCAATATCAGCAAAGCAGCTGCTTAGGATTCAGAGAAACAGAATATCAGACCCGAATCGCGTCACGAGAGAGTACCTTCAGAATGTGGGTATCTGGCTCGGTGGCGTATGCGTAACCCATTTACTGATGAATTTTTCGGCTCAAATTTTTTTTTTGTTTTTTTCAATATCAGCAAAGCAGCTGCTTAGGATTCAGAGAAACAGAATATCAGACCCGAATCGCGTCACGAGAGAGTACCTTCAGAATGTGGGTATCTGGCTCGGTGGCGTATGATTAACTGATGAATTTTTCGGCTCAAATTATTTTTTTGGGGAATTTCTATTAGCTTATCAAAAACGAGTTTTATGTGAATATCCAACCACTAGTGTTACTGAACTTCCACACACAATCCTCTGCTTCATTTATGAACTTGATTTCAGTTAGTAAGCAAATCCAAACAGCATACTTAAGGGGAAAACATAAAATATCTCTAAGTGATCGTATTGCCTCGTAAGGCTAGTCACCCCAAATAGTCTATTTTAATCGTGGGGTCTGAATTTTTCAATTCGGCTCTGTTATATGCACCCTTTCAAATGGATTTAGCTCTGCAGCTTATGTAGCGTATGGAAACCTTTACAACGTCTGTTCAGAAACTAGCTTCCAAGACGTTTATATGTCACATTCAATCTCCATTTTAATATATTAGTATGCGTGCGGCTTCTTTAAGTTATAAAAATCAAATAAGTGGAAAAGGATGAAAAGAAAACTTAGAATCGAATCATCCTTTTCACATAAATCAAACACCACCCATCGGATTTAGATGCAATTTATGTTTCGAGTTAAGTTGAATTTGCAGATACATTTATTCGTTTACTCATTCAAATCGAATGAATGTGCTGCAAGATGTGGTGTGGAGAATAAATATCTCGTATATTCTCAGTTAAATCCTGCGTATGCTAGAATGGTTTTTATTATTATATCCCTCATATATCCTCTATATGAAACAGGAATTAAGTATGTCGTGAAGGATCAAAAGACTCTGGTAGTCCAGTGGGCAAAAGATACAAAAGTTACGTAGGTGCTGTATGCTTTATGGAGAAGATTTTTGTTACCCTGGAACTATTCAAAGATTCGTCAATACTACTGTAAAAGAGTTTAACATTTGCATCCGAACGTGATCTTTAGCAGGGTTTAATGGGAGACTTTCATGGCTTTGGTATTTTTCTCTCGAGAATTTATCTGTATTTGACAAGATTCTGAGGAGAATCAAAGCAAAACTAAGAGAAGCATCCTTCATCCTTGCAAGTTACAAAATAAACGTTTCTCTTTCCAATACTTAAGTTCTTACCAACTGTTAGCTAGCGGCCAACTGAGTGCACCATCTTGTTCAATATATGTATGTACATGCATATAAAGGGTGGGCCATCTAGTGGTTTTTTTTTTAATCATAGGTTATTTTGACACTGACAACTGTTTTTCGCTCGAAATCTTGACATAAAGTCAGTATCATACCTCCGCAAAAAGACATGAGCTGCTTTACGCTTGAACGCTGGGAAATATTGAAAACTTATTTCCAAAGTGAGTGCTGTGTAACCCAAACAGTGCGTTATTTGAGAAGTATGTGTCTAGTATCCTAGCAAACTTGACTCAGAAGGTAATGAACTTGTTCGTCATCGTTTGTGTTATTCTAGAAGGAATCATGTTTTGTTTCGGGACTCAAAAGTAATAGGTGTGCAATTGGCGCCTATTCTTGACTGACAATCCTCTTATGATGAGTACATCGTAAACCAGAGCGGATAGTGCAAAGAGAAGGATTCCAAAACCTACTTAGTTTAATGATGTTAGGCATATGTACATCAGACATGGGTATGATCGACAGAATCGTTGCCAACCCAACTGATCGACTTACGATGATTCGAATTAATTATCGACTATAACACATCAAAGGACACTTAAATCCCCACTGCTGCACACTATCAATTACGACTAATACACCCCACTGGATTGGATGCGAAAATTCAATTATTTATCTATCTTCACAGATTCAAATAGAAAGAAGGAAAAAAAAAATAACGAAAAAACACTCAATCCCAGTGTTTCGTGAAAGCTCAACCATGTCTATTGAATACAAATTAGACGCTAAGAGAAAACCCAGACACAGAGAGAATGAGAGGACACCAACTACTATACTCAGAGGAACAATTCCGAATGTCAAGGATAATACGAAACTTAACCTCCCGCATATCCCCAAAGCACACACGACTTAATCCACTCCCATGGAAAAGAATAATTTATATAATCAATTAATCTGAATAAAAAGCAAACACCTTAGGGGCATATAACGGATACATCTCCTTCATGCAAAAAAAAAAAGAAGACATTCAGGAAGATTACCTTCTACACACAGAGTATAGATAGGTTAGGTACTCTATGTCTATATGCATGCACCTGTAGATATCAATCGACGAGTATAACGTTGCATGTATCTGTTCGAACACAACAGGAGCAGCAAAAGGTTACCAAAGAGGACAGAACATATGCCCTTGAGGCACGTTTCTGCGTATATACACAACGCCTAACCTATTATGTAAGTTAATACTTCTACCTCCATCTTATTAAATCGAGAAAAAAAAAGGATAAAAATCCTTTCCGTTGCGTAACTGAGAAAAGTACAAACTAACAAAAAAAAAAAATTAAAAATTTGTGCCTAAATTAAACTTACTTTTCTCAAATCATAATCCTTTCGGCTCGAAGTCGTCCTTCAGATGGTGTTGTTGTGTTCTTGAATTGGTTTCCGTATCCAAAACACTCACTCGCACTCAACACCGACCGGAGTTTTCTTCTTTTATGAAAAATCGCCTTTTTTTTTATTCTTTTTATTATCCTTGCAAGGATACAAACGCACAAATCTCAATTATCACACAGAAAATTTGATTATTTTCACATATATAATGAGAGACACGGACCGCGAGAGGGGCTGGGTAAATAAGTATACGTATGTGTAAAATTCGCTGAAAAAAAAAAGAAAACCAAACTAGTGTGGGCAGGAGGACTTTTTTTTCAACACTTTCCTCCTTTCTTTTTTATTACACGATAACCAAAAGAATGCCCGTCCTCAGTTATCCTTTTCTTTTTTTTTGTGTTGAAAAGGCGACACGCATCCAAGATAACAAAAAACACAAATTACTTCAATGAAATTTCCCGTCCCTTTCAATTAAATTTTGCAACCATATTCTCAAGGAAGAAAAAAAAAACACAAATAATCACAGACAGAGAAGAAAAAAAGGATACTCCCGCGCACACACAGATATCACCCGCACAACGCAACCGACAATGATAAAAGTCCGATGAGAACTAATTTCTCAATTCAGGAATTTTGATAAAATCCACTTCGGTTCGGTAGGGGAGTCCTTATTCGTAAGGACTCACTGTATGGTGGGTTTGCTCAGTTGAGTTTGTGATATCAGAAAATGACACCTGTGGTGCTTCTGGCCTGTGTGCTTTGGGGTGCGTGAATTGTTTGTGTGGTGTTCGATGGCGGGAGCTTTTTTGTTCATCTTATCAATGAAAGTATACAGGAGTGTGCCTCGTCCTTGTCTAGGATGCGCATGTGACAGAAGAGTATGAGGAAAGTTCTCTTTGAGTAGATACGCGCACAATCTGAACATGTTGTCCTAGAGAAATGGGCTTTGCTCTGAAACAACTGTTGAAATACTGTTATTGTGCAAGGATGTCTATTGTTTTTTTTTTCTTCGTTCTTTGTTGGGTTCGGTACCTACATTGAATTAGAATATTGGAATTGAAATGTCAAAGTTCATTGCACATTGTAATGCGTCAGACTGTGCTGCTAAAGTGTTGCACCAGGAAAAACATTCTGAAGAGAGTCTACAATAAATGCGGCTTAAGGCCCTACCTGCAGGGTAAGGTAATTACTTTTCAAAGAGGAGTAGTGCCAGTCAGGTGGTTGAGTTGCATTACTTCGTTGTTTGTCTGGCTTTGTCAGGTTGAAGTGTTTATAATTCCCTGATGTAAAAGGACTGCAGTCGGACAAGGGTTTTTGTACATCATCTTCAAGTCTTACCGCCACTTCATCCTTTTTGGTGTGATAAGCTCAATGAAACAAGGAATTGGATAACAATTTTGAGCCACCGCTTCGAGTCAGTCAGAGTGCCCTAAGGACTCTTAATTGTGACAAGAAGTCTACAGCCAGGAGATATTTATGAAAGTCTCGTCCAATTATGTATACGTAAAAGAAAGAAAGTGGGCGTGCCGCTGGGTCCTTTAAAGTGCTGGTTAGCATACTTACTTTAATCGATTTGGATAAATTGACCATAGCAAGGCGACATTATTCTAATTTTTGACTCAAATCGAAACTTTTAAGTAAATATTATCATTTTAGGTTTATAAGTTTCATTGAATGACAATTTTAAGGATTTAGATCCATCAACGCGTGTTGTAATAGAAGTCTAGAAGTCGATCGAGCTACTGAAACCGAACTCCACCAAACCATGCATTCCTTCCATCATGCGGGCGATATGTCTACAATTTGATAAAACTAGTCATCAAGCAGACAATATGCCTGAAACGTTGATACCTAAATGAACGAAATCTATTGTACGATGCCTTCAACCGGCTTACTAATTTCGTTACCGCAGCTTTTTTAGTGTAACGAAAACTAGAGTCAAGACTAAGCCAAAGTTTTCGGTATTGGACGAGTACATGATTGTTCATGTAATTAATTCCTTGTTTCATTGTACTTTTATATATCCCTAGGTTACCGTCCGTGCATGAGTTGAGTTTGGAGTCTGGATAGTCCTGCCGCATAATAATGTCTATTTAAGGTAACGTTCTGGCCAAGACGAGGATTTTGAATTCCCTTTTTTCTGCAGTAACCATTTCTTCTTCATACTTAGAAAAGCAGCAATCTTACAAAATGTTGGAGTAGTGGAGCAGATGTAGACTAAAAAGAATTGCACATTGTAGCCTTGTCTTCAAATTTTTGATTCGCAAATATAGTACATCAAGTCGAAAAGGCGTTACTAAGCTTGTAAGAAAGAGTTTACGTAAGTCCAATCGGTTGATTTGATTGGGTTTCAAATATCTTTCTTCTGTCCTGAACCAGTGTTGGCGTTAGGACACTCAAGTGTCAAGTTGGACACTTTTTAGCAATCGGGACACTTGCATACTACTTTTGACAATCAGCCCAAATGGATACACTAACCACGTCAAAGCACAAAACTCTCAAGAAATGTAGATCTAACTCTGGTTCCAAGACCTGGTTTCCAATTTTTATGTAGTTATTCAAAAATCTATTAAATGTCATTCTACACAGCTAGGATGGCAATCTAGACATGGTTCTGTGTAACTACAGCGGGTACCGGTTGGACTTTTCGACTTTTTCCAGAATCTGTTGAAGTGTGAACATTTGATCGATTGTCGACTTTGGTGATTTGAAACTTCACTCATGGAGGCCATTGTTAAGGAAGAGTCTCAGATGTTCACAATGGCAGATAAGATTTTGTACGTGATGTATGGAGAAACTATTACCTATGTGCTGAAGCCTAGCTTCCAGCCACAGACATACACTCTAGTGTCTTGGCTCTTTGCCAAGTCATTTTCAATTACCGTGAATAGCTTGTTAAGAAACCATCAAGTCCTGCAGGATTAAGCGGATATTTAGTGAATCCTATAAGGACTCTTCCTTCACATGCCATTTACCTAATCCCTATGCCAATCAAGATTAATACACGAGTACCACAGACCTTTCCTTAGTTCCAATTAAATACGTTCATAACTCACGTGCAAGTTATTATAAATCAACCTCCTGCACCAACTTAATTCATACCCACGAAGGATCCTGGAAACATTAGTAACGTACGTAGGTATATTCCGAGATTGGTTGTAACGACTTTAATCAGAAAAACACTGAGATATTACTTAAAATGAGAAAAAAAAATAATCTAACCCTTAAACGAAGGAATGAAAGCAACACAACAACAAGCATCGGTTAGATACTTAAATTCGAACGGGTAAAGGATTTCCTACTCCATCGGGAAGTAGTAAAATATAGATTTCCCAAGAGGATATCGGAAGACTTCCATCGGTGTGGTGCGTACCCACGTTCATCCACCATGATTTAGCCGGGCTCTGCCTTCATTGTTTGGCAAACAATTAACTAGATACATGGACAGTCTTGCCTGAGTCATTAAATCACGGCAAAGTAAAAGCGGACGCACTTAAAGAAGCTATCGGGAGAGGAACATACACATGCCTAGGAGTTGGGGAATAGTAAGTATGTAAGAGTATGCCCATAAATTCTTGCAAGATGTTGGTATACAAACTATTATCGGGATCCTGGAAGTTGGTCGTTGGCTTTAAGAAAGGCACAGGATAACTTACATAATGGATGAAGTCAACAATGATTTTCATGGAAGGTGTGAGTGTTTCATAATGATTTTTGGGTTCGAGATGGAGGAGGGTGGTATTGGTATAGAAATGTAATCCTTGAGCAGGTGAATTATGCTGGCTGTGTATTGGTGAAAGGATAAAAGCATGGAGGAAGGCTGAGGGACAATAGACAGGCAGTACTTATGTAAAATGCAAGGGTTATTAGGCAGGATAATTGAGGAATTAGTAAACGTGAAAAGAGGATTAAAATTGTGGGAGAATTAGTGTTGAATGGATGTTCGAAAGGATCAAAGGAATAATAAAGTTGGTATTGTTTATAACTTTGAAGGCATTTTTGATTGGATAGGCAGGCGTTTCCTGTGGAGATTTGTTGAAATATTCACAATGGTAGTCATTAAGCGAATTTCATTTGGTTGAATTAGGGTTGATAACGATATTGATCCTGGTAGTAGAGACTTGGTTCACGCTATCATGGCTTTCGTATCATAAAGTAATTATGGGAGAAAGGTTTGGAAACGAAGATCTACTTCTCAAAACTTGACGTGGTCAAACATAAAGTTCTTCACGAACTTTCTGTAGCATATGTATACCTTTGGCAGGAACTATCACGAAACAAAACTACCATGAAGCCATTGGGTACATAAATATTCTTTTAGACAAGAATGATTGTAAGGAGCTAGGATCCCATGGACCTGTTGCGCCAAATATTTGTACTTTGGACAAGCCTAGAAAACATGGAAGGGAAAGCCTATGTAGGTAGGAAAAAGGGCTTAAGGCTAATTTAATCCAAAGGCTGAAAAATAAGATGCCATAAGCTGTACAGGCCCGATGGGCCCATGAAAGGATATGTACCAGATTAAGACTCTTGGGATAATTTTGAGGTATGGACTTCTGGTAGTAAATATCTGGCCACCAGTCTAGGACTGCGAACTTACCTTTACATCTTTTAAGATAAGTAGAAGTCCCCTCTTCATTTTCGTCCTTTAGTCCTATTAGCTTAGTTATCCCCAAGACTCTGAATTCCTCTTCATCCCATGGAGTAATGCTTTGACATTTGCTTTATGGAATGGTGATGTCAATGAAGTCTTTACTCGTTGTTTTGAAGCTGTTGGTTTGACTGTAGCTTACTAAAGACTGTATCTGACGAAAGATAGTGAAACTCATCTCCAACGAATCCACCCCTTAGCAATACGAATTAACCTCAGGAACAATCTCAACATGTTTTTTGTATTAATAAGGTACATATGGAAGCCTTTAAAGCAAATCTAAGGGCCATTCTAGGCCCAGGTTCACCCCGAACTGTAGCGCCAGCTAAGTAAGGGCCATTCTCAAAGACCTAGTGTTTTCTAATTGCTATGTTATAAAGCCATGTAGACTGTTGCAAAAATGTTCAAAGGAAAATATTCTCCAAAGCTTCTAGGTAGTCTACATTGGGCCAACTAAAACCCTAAGATGAGAATTTCACCAACATTAAACACTATGTTGACCAGCTCTGGATTTGTACTATTAATGATCAACTAAAGCCATCAATGGTTACTTATCCATTTGGGAAGAAAATATGTGACCAACTGGTGACCTAGAATGAATCGACTAGACGAATGGAGTTGTCATTAGTGTGGTGCTCAACTTATTTAGCCATCAAGATAACCAGGGATTAGCGTATAGAGGCCAGTACTCTGAATGTCGAAAACCAGAAATCTGTTAAGGCTCTGTAGGTGACAATGCCGAAGTCAAATGAATCAAACAAACCGATTAATACAAACTGGGTGCAGTTGGGTTGTATGGAGACTGTAAAAGCCTGTTTTTACGAAGCTAGTCAAAGCTAGCCAAATAGTCCTCGGACTACTAACTAATTTAACGCTTAGGAACAACATATGCATGAGAAAGATTCCTGCAGCAACCTGAGAACAGGGCTAACGAAAGAAATGTGTTAGTTCAAGCTCAGGTAAGTAAGTACGAGGAGGTACGTACAAATATAAAATTTAGAGCTTCTTTGGTTGAAGCCAATTATTTGTGCCAAGCCTGCTCTTACAGATGACGGGCAATTAATGCGGTGTAGAAGGCGATCTAGAAGACGAATGGAATGTATATAGATATAAGGACTTTTCCAAGAAGTATTTCTTCTTAAAAGTAGTAGTTTCAACCGAGCAATTACTCAGAGCACAAAAGGACCATGAAGGGTCCTTCTTTTGAACATGATTTCGAATTCAAAATTGTACTGGACCGAAAAGAGAGTCATGCGCATTAGAAAACACATCCACCACGATTCAACAACAGGTTCTGGTCTTCGATAAAAGTTTGCGATGAAAGCTATTTATGAGGAAACAGTATCAGAATGTAGTATCAGGTCCTTCAATTCAAAGCTTCTCCCCTTTATCCAGTTTATAAACTACATACTACCTTATCGTGAATATAGCTGGCTGGTGACAAGGATACCGATTCAAGCTTCGAACTATGTAGTCTAATGTCTCCTGTTTGTTCCTGCAGATAGCGCTGCATGCTGCTTAAAACAAGTTAAACATTTCTAAGTTTTAAATGATAAACACATTGCTAGCCACGAATTTTTAAGACGACGAGGGTTAAAATAATTAAATCCTCAATATTTCCTCCATTGTCCTTGACATTCTTTACAATCGGATGATGCTTCTGCTTTTAATTTTAAACAGTTCATGGAAAAGAACATATTAGTAAGTTTCAATTATGAACTGATTATTTCCTTGGCCGTCACCTTTAACTCTCGATGTCACTTCGATTTCTAATGAACTTAAAAGTCGCTCACGAAATGCACGTAATACCATTACTTTGTTACCATCTAACCCAGAGGCAGACAGACTCAAAAGCACAAACAGCATTTCTCCAAGTCACGTTCTCGCTCGTTAACGAGAAATTTTCTATTTACCCAATGGATTTATGGCTAGCAATCGACTCTAAGGAATTTTACGCGTCCTGCATAGTATCCTCAATTTGGTACCGGAAAACAGCTCCTGCAACATCATATCACCTTAAATGCTCGTATATCCTAGAAAATGACATGAACATCAAGTATAGATTTGGAAGAACGCAATGTTCTAGTGTCGTCATGCAAACTGGTGATGGTGTAAGAATTTAGCCTTAATCCACACGGATAGTCCTGTTGCCTGGTAGTGTCCTTTCCGATGCCAAAGGCAGAAAATCAATTTACGTTTCGATTTCATTGCGAGGCGATACGGTTTAATTAAGAGATTCACAGGATTGCAGTTTTCACAGGAGCTTTGTGAGGATTTTTGTTTTACGCCGCATTAAGGATGTGATTCGTTGATTGGGACTATAAAATCCGTGTTATTTTATGTGGGATGGTTAAACATTTGCCTTCCTGTCGGATGGCTGCAGTGTAGTAAAACAGGAAGTCGAATTAAACTGCTCGGTTGGTTTCGACGTATTGAAATACGTAATGGAGTGGTTTGTTGGTTTGATGGTACTTTATTTTTTTTTACGAGGGTACCAACTTATGATGATCTATGAATTTTGATGTGATGAAGAGTGGCGAGTATGAAAACCGGTGTGAGGAGTCCTTTCAAACAACAGGAGCCGCAGATTATTTCTTATTATAAGAATTGCTGTGAGCTACCTCGTAAATGCAATTCTTCGAGAAATTCGTAATAAGCCCCAATGGTTAAATTGGCTAGGCGTTTTTATGAGAACCTGAAAGAAGGCAAATAAAAGGTTTGGGAAGAAAACAGAGACTAAAGTGCAAACATGTATCCGTAGTCCTGTAAAATTTGGAAAATAGGGTTTATGAGTTTATTTTCCTAGCTGGCCTATGTTGGACCAAGGAAAGGATGTCTTTTAAGGAAAGGATGAACATGTTATCCAGATAAGTGAAGAAATAAAGGCTTTTCTACCAAGTGCCACATTTTTTTATGAAAGGAACGTTTATTGCCAAGTAGACAAGCTGGAACTAATATTTTTGTAAAAAATGAGTCAATGCTCTACCATTGCAGGGTATTTTCGACTATAAGAATTCAACAGTGGTTTGCGGAATGTTGATTCAAGTCCAGATGAACTGGGTCATTTTGGAAATGAGGAAGAGACTTTCTGATCACAAACAACCCAAGCTTCTAGCTCGCTAAGACTCTGCAAAATAAAAAAATTTTGCTTTGAAAAATGCACCAACAAATGGGTTACGTATACGCCACCGAACCAGGCACTGAAATCCTGAATCTACCTTCACGTAGCTCCAACCAAGTCAGATATTCTGTTTCTGTGCATTATAAGCACAAACGTAGCTAAAGGAGAAGTGCTACTACTAAGGAAAATATTAAGGACTCACTGTGCTACTGAAAGAACTTTACGCAAGGACATGGTATCATGCAAAAATCACTCGTGTTTTAGTAAAAATTTGATCGATACACAAAGGATGTGTTAAGGATATGTGGAAATACATAGATTTGAGCAGTAACCAAACGATTCCGAAGACATTTTTGAGTCTACAAAGAGGACAAAACAAAAGCAAAAGCGGTGCATATGGTGCAGGGAGTCAAGTTATTTTACAAGAGAAAGGTGTTAGAGTTACACTTTTACATGAGAAATTTCTATTAAATCTATATAGGTTGTATTTTTTAAACAACAAATCTTCAAAATGAGTGGATCAATATGCATTCACTAAAAGTAAGTTCGTCAAGAGCGCCTTTCACCACTTCGTCAAGGAGACATGTGAAGAAAAAGAACTTTATCGCTGAAAGGAAATCCTTTTATATTCGTTCCAAGTTACCGATAATTCCAGTTTGAAATTGGTACCACGAATTGTTAATGATAGAGGGATTGAGTATTCGACCAATCAAAAACTGATAGGTGTTCCAAAGAAGAATATCCTCTGCTCTTCATTTAGTAGATAGTGTGTGTACATGTCTGCAGGGGTATTCTACTCCTTGGGAAAGGAGTATAAGTGTTTGAAGGGATAACTTTCCACTCAGTACAAGTGGTTTTGATTCTCACTTGTAAGACAAGAAAGCTATTATAAAACGTGACAAAGCATAATCCTGTATCGATTTTAGCCAATAGAGCATGGAGTTGTGAATTTCATCATACCAAACTTTGAGTTTGTCAACCTTGCGTAACTCTCCCACTATCCCAACATCTTTAAATCATGAAACTTTCTGTACTCTTCCAAAGGTACTTTAAAAGATGATCCAAAATCGCAGTATCAGTATCAAACTGAAGTGCTTTTGATACGTTTTACTATTGATCTAGCCTCAAGGTCGGTCCTCCAGGTATTTATTACTACTACTTTCTTGGGTACATTTTTAAAGACTTTTTTAAAATGTCTAAGTATGCTCAGTACACATTTGGAAACCAACTCAAACCGTATTTCTTTACATTATTCAAATTTGTTAAACAATACGGAAGGATTCTGGAGGATCCTACTTTTTCGATTGTTTCAAACGTAAGTAGAATTTTGCGTTCACGATAACTTTTGTGTTTAACGAGTACGACATGTACAAACAAATCGGGAAACACATAATATATCAAATATTTGATTCCCTTTAAGGCTAACAACAAATCGTTCAGTGGGCAGATCTATACAAAATGATCTGCTTGACATGCATAGAACAGGCATTCGATTTGGTTTGGTATTACAACCTTTTAGCTATATAAATCGATAACCTTTGCTTTACTCCTTTCATTATTTCGAAGCTTCAATAGCTGTGTCTATGATGTTATATATTTATTTTCATTCGAGTGTGCCACAAGGCTCAGTTCTTGCCCCCATTCTATACAATCTGTACCTGGATAGTAGACTTTTTAAATCTGCCTGACTGTCATACAGGTTTTTCCTCATTTTATTCTTTATCTTCCCTTGGAGCTAATAAAACTGGCAACGTCACAAAAATTTCCAACCTCAAACCTCCAAAGAAAACTAATCATGAATGGCTTTAAGTGTCCCTTCTACCAATAATTCATCCCTAATTCATGCACACATGTCCATTCTTTTTTTTAACAATAAAAACCACATTCTTACGGTCATCCACAAGCAGTTCCTCATCTATTTAACATCCCCAACTGGAATGTTATTTGTTACATAACCACTAAATTGAAAAATCACCATCAAGCTAAACCGCAACGAGATAGGGAGTGGAATAGAAATTTTCAAAAAAAATATTCATATTACCCAAACCCTGGTCTATTCACGAAATGGCACTGCAAAAGTTATAACTCGAAACCTCATTATTTATAACCAACAACCAACGATTTAGTCCATCCATGGGCTGCTGGGCGGCCCGAAGGCTGCCTCAACGGAAAACATATGCGGAAGCCATAAACAAAGTCTACATGACAGAGGCGAATTCTGAAATAAATATTGAAAGTGCTCCAACTGTTTGTGTGAAATAGGATGGCAATCTACCTACATATGAGTATTCCCGACTGCGATTTTAATTTTTTTGCATTTTTCTCTGGTAAAAGCGCGTATCTGTCAATTTACACAAAAGATCGAATACAGTTCAATGGGGGTTCTACGAGGACGGGCCTTTGTGCGAGGTTAATTGAAATGTTTTCCAGTAAAAGAATTAGAATTGAAAGTTTTTGAGCTTTGTGCCGTGCTCTACTGGATTTTATTTGTAAATTGTTTGGTTTATAGGAAACTTTTTATATTAGTTCGACGCGAAAAACAATTAGATACTCTTTGTACATAGCTAGATGCCTAAAGATTTGAAGGACTGTCACGCAGATATAGAACTAGAAAATTGATCAGGCGAGAGAATGTCCTTGTCACATTTTTGGTCGAAAGAGTTCACGATTGGACAGAGGATACCATCCAGCCAATTGTAAGTGGAAAAGAGTAATTCATTCTTTGTATATCCTGTTTTTATACAACTAAAAGAAATGAGCTTCTAGATGGGGTTCAGAATAATAGCCAATAGTGGGCCTCTGTCTGATAGATGATCATGCGGTTAACTTAGTAATTCCTTCCAGCACTAAGTCTTTTGTTTTTTATTAACCAATTTGAAATGCTGTTCTGACCAATTACCAATCCTTTGTGCATCAGTGAACTTTAATATCTGTTCAATCCTTTTGAAACTCAACAACGTTTAATCAAACCTATGTAACCTATCAAACATTTGTAGCTTTACAAAGACTGTTTAAAAATCTACAAGAAATCTTTTAAGAATGCAAATAAAGAACACTGGATGGAGAGACCATTTCTTTTCTGAAAGTAGTTGATGGAAGCAGCACAGCTTTTACTGGCTTGTCCCTCCTTACAATTAGCAAGTTCCAATGTAATGTATGTTAACTCCTTCAACAACGTAATGCCTAATGTACTCATTACCGAGTATGGAAGCTAGATCATATCATTCAATATTGGAGACTAATCCAAGCTGAATCTGCAAGAACTTTGGGCTAACTAGTCTGAACTCTTCGATTGGAAACATACTTTTAAGAGGTCACCACAGTTCAACACCCAATACTTACTTCTCAAAGGAAGATCTATACAGAGAACAGCTCAGTAGATAGTATGTTCACATAAAGAATCACTACCCCACAGAAAGTTCCCTGTCGTTATGTCCATAGACATAGAATCTATTTTTGAAAATATTCGCACTGAAGCTATGTGCAGAAGATCACATAAGGAAACACATTTATGTACTTAGTATCCAATGTAGGACATCTAATCATGCAGTCAACACCAGAAAGAGCCCCTTAAGGAGGTGTTATGATGGTTAAGAACAAGGCCTTAACCCGAGTTGGAGAAGACGATTTAAATATTCAAACGTAAACAAATGAATTACTAATTTTTTGAAAGTTAACTCATGTAGAGAACTGAGATAGAGATACATACATATATCTTTGAATAAATTTGGAAGAAAACTGAAATGATGCTCTTTACTTATTCAAAACACAAATTTTCAAGCCATCCAAATTGTTTGACCGAACTCTTTTACCGTGTTCCAGTGTACTATTCCTCAGCATGATGCTTGACCAAGAAGTTAGATTGGGGCTGGATATTGAAATCTTTCGTAATTGCAACAAAATATTCGGCAAAAAAGGGTGATCTTCCGCGTACGATACAGTCCTTGTGATATACAGTCCAATCGTAGGAGTAGCATGTATAGGTACATGTATAGGTACTCTTAAAGATCCACCTTTAATGCTCATAGTGTGATCGTTATGCTTGATATCCCTCAAATTACACATCAAAAATACAGTGCAATTGAACTGGTAGAATTTGGTAGCTAAACCGCTGTCCCATATAGCTATAGTAAGGCTATAGAGCCAATATGTAACGACTGATCAAGTGGATGAGTCTTGAGAGAAAAAAACAAAATTCTACAAGAAACTATTAAGGGTAGACCTAAGGCTGAATAGGGTTTATACTTACCTACTTTTCAGGAAGATATGACCTTGTTACAATAAACCAAATGAAATGAACAGATCAAGACTAAAACTGTAGCTATGTATAAGTACAGGCCATTTGTCATTACGAAACCATCTGCAGGGGTATTAATGGGAAATAATCGTTTTTTTCATTCTATGCATCTAGACGAACTCTCTTCAACAATCTTAAAGAGGTACTTATCTTGCAAAAGGATTAGAATGCTCATCTTCTACCTCGTGTGACTGGGTTTAGCATATCTCGTAAAACAAATAAAAATATATTTTCTTCATAAACCGACATTTCTACTTCTCTACCAGCCTTGCCATTGGACCTTAGATTTTGTAAACGAAAGTGGGTTGGGATTTTACTCTTAGTATCAAAAAGGCTTAAAACCGAATGAGATCTTTCAATTAGAACTGACACTTAAAGTTTGTGTTCCAAATGTCAACGTCTTGCCGTTTTGAAGGCAGAAACTGGTTACAAGAAGTAATGGCCTCAAAAAATGAGTGAAATACTTCAAACTGAAGATCAAGGAACCTATGTACAAAAAAGTTGCCTCTTCTGTTCGCTATCCAAAGTGTTCGAGAAGTTGGATGTCTTAACATTATGCCAAGTGTGGGTTCAGCACTCCCGGTGTTACTAATTGAATTCAAGTTCCACTTGCACAACTCTCGCAGTCTTTACATAATAACTGCTGACTCTGAGTAATTAATATGCACTTCGCTGCCACCGTACAAATCATTGACTCAATTTGAATCTTTAAAAAAAAAAAAAAAAAAACTTTCGAAAACGCCACTACCTACTTTCCCTTCTAATTTATTCACAGCCATCAGTTTCCTTGACCTCAATTCCTATCTCTTTACCACTATTCTTCCACTACATTTGAAGTAATGTTAAGGGGTGCGAAACTACTCAGTCAACTTGGTATGCATACGTGCGCCCATGTCAGTAGCAAGGGATTCCGTGCTCCACATGGTATTACAACCGAGATTATCATCTCGCACATTTCCGAGATAGCCATGTACAAATCAAATTCCTGGAGTGCATTCCTCATTTACATGTCGGGAAGGATATTCCAAGCCAACTACCACCAACATCATTGCTACTCTCGCGTGATACTTTCGTGAAGTTTGGTCGTTGTTCGTTGTTCGCTGGTTCTCCTCAACGTGGCCGTGGCTCCATTGTTCGTGGCATTCCTTGGTAGGCACATAGCACCGGCAGGATGCGTTGCATGCTATACATATTTTCAGAGAAAATTTTGTGCGCCATTCAAGAGGTGAATGTCGGTTTGAATATTTTTTCATATAATTTGCTCTTTTCGTTGTATGCACTCGAATGGTGACGGTGGATATGCTAATGAACTACCTGTTGTTTATGATGGTGTTGCCATTGGATTTTTTCTGTTTTAAATGTGTTTTTGCTTCCTTTTTTGCTAAGAGAGGTCACGAGCTACTCTCATTTGGAAACAGTTGTCATGTGTGTCGGGGTTTCTGAGATTCTTTCACCGGCTGGCTCTGGTACAAGAGCTATGACCTACATTGACTGGTATTCAGTAATAGGAGCTCCTGGGAGAGTCTCACTGCTTTTCAAACTGTTACCAGTTACACTTAGCCAAAATTAATAAATTATGCGGTGCCACACGGATCAGAACTGTCCCCATTACTATTTATTTTTTACACGAACGAGTTATTGCTAGTTCCCGCTTGGATACACAGATGACACAGCTATTGTGTTGTGACTTTAGTTTTTTGATGCTCCTAAAGAAGTGACTGTCACTAAACCAGCAATAAGTACATTGCTGCTAAGGAAATCATGCAATCAGAGCTGGATATGGTTCGAAGATGGTGCCACAATAATGGTCTAGTGATCATTGCGTCAAAGACCAGAGTGATGCACATTTGGGACCTACATTGTCGGCCTGGCGATGTCAATGGTCTTAAGGTGGATAAAGCCCATTTAAAATTGTTGACAGTGAAAATTATGTCAGATAGTGTGTGGCACCGGGTGGAAGGATTCAGAACGTGATTCCTAAAAAGTGGGTGATGATAATAGTTGGGAGATCTCTGTAGGTATGCTAGTGAACTTGTGATTTGGGGCGACATTCTGAATGCGAGTTCCTGTCAAAAATCTTTAATTTTCTTTGCAGTTCATCCTAAAATTCTATCGATTCGATATTACGGTTCCCAGTTTTATTAGTTTCTTTATATTGGCAACAGTACCTATAAGTGTTGTCTTGTTTCGAGTCCCAGTTCTGAAATATTTGTTATAAAGAGTTCGAGGTGTTTGTTAGGTCAGCTTCGAGGTGAAACTATCCCATTTTACATTTCTGAGATTCCCAGAGCTTGAGGAATCTTTGATAGATGTCAAACTCTGAGGGCCTTCACATACCATGCATCATAGGTTGGTATATCCTCGAAAATCATTAGTTGTGAAGGTAATTGAGAAAAGTTTAGGGAACATTCGTAGTGCAATAGAGAATAGATTATGAAATGATATTGATTTCCCACTCAGCTTTATCCTTACGACAGTTGCTACTCACAGCTAAATGGCTCTTCCACCTATGAACCCCTAACACCATCCTCTTATGTCACTTGAGAAGCCACATTTAATCACATAGTAGTGGTCAATTCACAAAAGTTTTCTGATATCGAGCATCGCACACTTAATTGGATCGTTGACATGTTTGTCATTTGTTAATGACTTCTCTTCCTTGTTACGTACATAGCCGATGGGAAACTTTGCGCAACAGCTTTCACTTTGAATTCGATATCCTTGTTTGTCACTGACAGAGTTTCAAAATACTCAATCTTCACCGAAAAATGGTTATCCAATTGGTACGTGAAGCTCTGAAACGTTCTCCATTTCACTGTCCGCAAAACGACTGACTACAAAAATGAAATCACCACAGGTAACATTTTCGAAATTGAGATGGCAAGGTGAAGGCACATAAAGGAATCAAAATACATTTACGACAAACAATAAAATCCGAGTGCACTTGCGACATTCTCCATTGCCAGACCATTCCACTTCACCCTACGAAGGCGAGGACGAGTACGAGTATGAGGACAAGGACACTTTTTTATGATATTTCGGTTGAATGATCAAACCTCTTAACCTATAAGGTTCGCTTCCACCTCTGTGATTCCTATTTATTCAGATTTTGATGGCTATGACTGCGGTATGCCACTTCCATGCTCCTAATGGTGGTTGCCCCGAAATCCAGGACAAATGTGTAATTGGATTTTTACGACTTACAACTTAGAGTGTGTGTTGGGTCCTTTGGACCTGACTTTACACATCCGAGATGAATTCTACTTTTCATGCAACGACATGTCCTTGCATTTTGTTATTGAAAAATTATTAATACTTTATATGCCTGGGAAACGGGTGGACTTTCCTTGCCTTGATGAACGCAGATATGGGATCCTGCGAAAACATTTGTTCCTCCGAATCGAATTGCCTGACAAGCACACGCGTGCGACATGGCGCGGCGCGTGTGTTGAAGTTTTCGAATTTATTAAATGTTTTTATTTATTTCCTGCATTCAAGTACTTCAAACTGTACAAATGCAGACAGAGACGCAGACTCTCGCGGCAGAAAGGCAATTTCGATTTAAATAAATGCGCGATGATGTACGGCTGCAAGCAGGTGTGGTTTTGTGGTGGTTGCTCTGTATACACGGAAAGGGTGGTAATTTCAACACGGGTAAGGCACCTCTGACGATGGCATTATTATCCTGGGATATGTGTGAATGCGAAAAACCACTTACGATGCGTGGCATGGAAATTTCAAGGTAGTTTATGCGAGTGAGAGTGCTTATTATGCCGTTGATGGGGGTAGATAATTCTTTCACAACGGATCCTTGGGTAAACTCCATCTGCATACACACACACACAACCGATACGGCTGGAGGAATAAATCAATTTTCAAATTATCCATAAGTACAAATCAATTCTATGCAATTCGTATGAAAGGGAAAGGCAATTATTTTTCTTTTTATCGAATTGAATATGTCGCCATAATTCGATGGAAAGTGTTGATGATGTCTTCAGAAAGTACCCTGCCGGGGGATATGGTTATGTATGTAGATTTTCATCGATCTTCGGTTTGGAGAACGGGGACACTTCAATATGTTTTTGAGAGGAGACAATGTGTTGGAAATGTTATCAATTTTGTTGTTTCGAGTCTGCATTTGTATTTCTTTTAAGGGATACAGCAATAGTCCAGAAAGAGCTTTTTTCTATACCTTACTTTCTTACATATGAACAGGATGATACAAAATGAATCACCTTATCATAGACGCTATCACAAATGTCAAATGGCAGCTGTCAGTTTTGTTTTGATATTTGTTAATCAAAGAGATCCAGAATATATGTCGACAAGCCTTGGAATACCTACTATAATCCTCAAAACCGGGAAATACTATACGGGAATTCGGTGCAGACCGTCCTACCCCAATTGGTCAAACGCTAGGACGTTTAGTCGCTCTCCTCGAAGAGACATGAATATGTGACAGAAGAGGCGGCGGAAAGACTTGTAGTGCTCGTTCCGATGACAATATGATTGATCAGTTCTTTTTAACGAAAATTAATTATTTGGAACTGGAAGACATGCGGTTTTAATAGGACAGTGCAACTGCATACACAGCTCAGGCTATAATAGACATTTTGAAGAAAGCGTTTTCGGGTAGCCCAATAATTTCTTGTGGCTATTTGCACTCGTTGACAAGATCACCCAATATGATCGGTCCAGATTTATTTCTTTGTGGTTTTCGAAGTTAAGGATCTGTCTAACAAGTCACACACTCTGGAAGTTTTTAATAAAACTATCTGACAAGAGTGGGAAGTTATCTATTGGCTATTGGCAATGCTTCTCCAAATATTGGCCATCATACCAAACGCAGATATATGTACAATATCATTTTAATTTACTCCACGAAAACATCTAAATGATTGTTTGACTTAAATTCAATTAACTTGTAATGATTCCAAATAAAAAGGCTCAAAGAAATGGGAATTCAATAATTCAGTTGTTTGAATAGCTGTGTGGCATGTCGCCATACATGAGGTTCAGGTCATCTACTTACAATTGTTCCCAAAACGTGTCTGATCTCCATTTACTGGAATAGTGTTGCTAGCATCATTGAAGAAGAAGTATGAATCAATGATACATTCAGCATAAAATCCGCTCCAAATCGCGAGTTTAGGAATACCTTCGGTTGGCTAAATTGGCCAAATGCAACAATTTTCCAAATTTACAAAGTTTTTTGAGTTGAAAATGATTTTCCGGTGAAAGTTGTAACTGAACCCAAACTTTGATAAACAAAATATAAATTACTAGCCAATTCGTATCATTTTCAGCTTTAAAAGTGAGTATAGACCTTTTCGAACTACTCATAGCTGAAAACCCCTACTTGAACGAAAGGGTTACTCAATTGAAATTCGTGCACTTTCCTTCCACATTGTATTTTGAATTTTTTATCCCGAACGTGATACTTTTCACCCTGCTGAAGGCAAGCCAAATAAACTCTTTCACACTGTAGACCATCTTTTCAATATCGATTAACCTTAGTAAAACAGATATCGATATTCGAGGTAGAAAGCCAAGTGTTCTACCTTCCTTGAGAGTTTTTGACAATATGCTTCGGTCTAAAGGTGGAAACGTTTTCCATGACTTCCTAATGTTCTTGAATGGTTTATGGTATTAGGCTGCTGATTGTTCTTCTAATTATTGGCGTACCATAATGTTCAGAAATCCTTTATCTGATTCAGCACGTAATATAAAGTGAAGAGTGTGGTATCGTTGGAACGTATGGTAACGAAGACAGATTGCAATGGTCCTTAAGCACCCTGGTATAGTACTTACCATACACACATTCTTAGAGTTACTTATTAACTTACCCTAGGTGGCGCTACAGTTCCGGGAGGACTTGGGCCTCTTTAGCCACTTTCCTACAGTTTTGCACAGTTAGTTGATTGAGGTCCCTTTCCACTTGAGCGTGCTACTTTAGCCGACGTCAACTTCCCTTCTACTGTATCGTTTTTAAGACTCTCCGGGCTCGAGCATTGTCGTCCACCTGCCATCTTAGTCGTTGTATTCAAAATCTTCTCACTAGGTCGATGTCTTGTTTCTATCTCCTTCTTCACTCTCGCTCCATATCAAGCGAGAGGGGCCTCATCAATTTTTAATAGAGTCCATACCTCTGGTATATTGGGGTCTTTCACAGAGTTACTGACTGAAGTGAGTGCAAACATTTCCCAAGCTGTTCAACGAAATAGTGATTGTTAATAACTCTTGACCAATGCTGCTTCACTATTGAAGCTATCAACAGTTATATCAATCAATATGGTAAGAATCCAAAACGAGAAACACTCAAATTTTAAATCGCCATTTACCTGCTCATAATACCCTACCTCTTCTCACAAACTGTTCAACAAGCCAACAAAAGAAAAACACTCCTTCCCATCAAAGTCCAATCGATTTATTCAATCTCAATTGACTTCCTTAACCAAATTTTTACCGAGCTCTAGCATTCTTCCACCCATTATCCTGTTTATCTTTTATTTAGTTTAACTACCCACACTAAACCAACTCAATCCATTCAATCCACCAATCCACAATCCACCTCTAATCGACATCCTTGCTTAAGTGTTCCACCGTTGGCCTTGCTTTCGTGCACTCGATGGTTCTCATTAATTGCATCATTAAGCGGGGATCACCATTGGAGAACAATATTGGCCAACAACCAGGATTCTTTCCAGATTGCACATTGCTTTTATTTTTCACTCAAATAACCATTTTATGACAGACTTTCATCTTTTCAGGAATTCGACGTGAAGAATGTCCTTCCACCCCCAGCTATCTAGTGGATGCTATCCTCCTTTCTTCTGTTTTTGCTCTCTCATCTTGTCTATACCTACATATTTTTTTTTATTAACATCACTTTAGTTTTTATATTTTAAAGATAAAAACTTAAAATCACTTTAACGTCTGAACGGGTCGGGTACGACGTGAAGGATGAAATGAATTGAGAAGAGAAATTTAATTGAAAACAAAATTTAAAGTTTAGAATACAAAAGTGAAAATGTGGATGAGCTGGTGGAGCATCTCGATGGAGGTAGTGTATTGCTGGAGTTGTTTAACACAATACGGATACTTAAAGTTTTGCATCGAAAATTTACTGAATAATCTCAGATCAAACTACTTGGATGAGTTTTTTTTTTAATTAAGGCTGAGTCATAAATAAATGGCTAGCTACTAGTGAACTATGCAGCTGTACCTGGTACGATAGTCTATAGATCAAAACCAGCACAGAGTATCTTTGACAGAGACCTTATCTGTACACACAACAGGCTTCAGGCCCTGAATAGAGACTCGAGAATCACTTTCAGGAGCTACTGAATCAAGTCGATAAAATGACGTCACAGGAAGACAAATTTCGGGAAAAAAAACGAAGTTACTGTCAACCTGTCGACTGAAGTATGAAGAAACCTTTTTCTGCTAACTATTGACGGATAGACGTCTCTGTTATATTTCGCTTTTTAGATCCTTTCCAGCATACTGCGTAAAGCTCCTAGTTCCATCTATCGCCGAGTACTATACATACATATGTAGCTTGCTTTGACTGTACATAGAGTTAGACTGACTCTAGAGTTTGGTTGTAAGCTAAGACAAATCCCAGATAAGACCAACATAATCCAAGCTAAAAACCACCATCTATTTATTCACTTTAAGGCCAAGTATGACAACAGTCATCACTTAGAGGTCGCTTAGAGGTCTACGTATAAAAAGCTAAGCCGCGATTCGAATCGCATCTAAGCATGCTCCATAGTCCCGCTTAGGCTTACAGGTTCGCGGAATTAATGAGTTTACATCTCTAAAACTTTATGAAGACTGGGTAAAGAATCAAGAGCCTTAATTCGAAGTATCAAAGAAATCCATTGAACATTGATGCTGGCTGAGGGATCCAAGCCAACTACGTTGATTATATGGAACTCCATCTAAGAGAATCCTCAATTCCCAACCATCAGGTTCAAAAGGACAGGGATGCATTGAAATGATCAAGCAATCGTGGATGCCAGGATGCTTGATTTCTTGAAAGAACTGAACTGAAAGAAGCTCTAACCGGTAGCTGATTTAAGTGGTACAGGACGAGTTCGAAGTCTAAGGAATTTTTTTTAACGAAACGTACTTTACAAGTCAGACTTGCGAGTAATAAAAAATCAATCATTGAACCTTCTCCGAATTTGACCTGATTTGGGTACATGATTACTGCTTTATACCAGGGCACAAAACTATGGATGAACTGACTAGAACTGGGAGGGGACACACTTAAAGGTTGTTGAAAGAGCATACAGTAGGTCATTTGCAATTCACCACGAATACAAGTGGAATGGATTGCAAATTTTCAAAATTACCGTCTTGACGTCGTGAGTGACTTTTGACTCGTCAGGCAAAGAGAAAGGTCCATCAAGGAACCAACAAGCCTTCAGACTGCGACTGGTATAATCTAGAACTTTCCCGGGATGCGATCAAGAGGCAATACATCTCGAGCTATTCCTTTACCAATGCCTTCCATTAGGAGTGCTAAGAAGATACGTCCTGCCGAGGCTGAGTTACTGTAGACGTTTCCGTTTCAGGAAAATCCTGCTGTTCGTTAAAAATACAGAGCGTTTCTCGGTACATTGGCATCAGATTAGTGTCGAGGATTGGTGCAAAACGGGTAGTAGAACGAAAAAGACAAAGCGTATGACTGACTGACGACTTACTGGTAAAACAAATCAAGTCATTATCGACTCCTATACAAGGGCCAGACTTTTTGAAATCACGGATATTCTAGTGTTTTTAGTTCAGATGTTACGGACTATGTTTAGTTTTGTTGGAGACTGTTCTAAGTAACCTTAAGGCAGCCATCAGACCAACTTTGAATATATAAAGACAATCGATGACCTCTTCGATTTTCTATTTTCGAATATTGAAACAACCAGCGAACAACAAAACCATGTCATTCTGGGTTGGAAGTCGGCTAATTCGACTAATTCTGAGAGATACATACATACATACTTTTGAAAGACAAAACTTTTTGTTGTGTTCCAATACTTTGAAGCACAAGCAAGTCCAATCAATTTGTCACTATTCCTTTGGGAACAACTTAGCTAAAATCTTTACAATCTAAAACCATTATAAATTTCTGCATGATAACGAGTCCACATGGTCGCTCGAAAATCCTTTCAGTATTTCATCCAAAGGAACAACTGAATTTCATTGCGCTTAGAATTCGACTCTGCTGCAATTCATCTAACCCACAGTCCAATCAATTTGTGGCAAAAAGGAATGTGCAAAGGCAAAGACGAACTGAATTCTGTTCGTTTTTTTTTCCAAACAATGGAATCTTGAAGGATCAACTATTTGCATATTTGCAATACAAATCCATTGCAGAGAACAAAGCCTATTGAGTCTTCCAAATCTTAGGATAACCTCCTGCTGCTCTTGCTGAACAACGACGACGATTTCACGAAACTTCCATGAAAAGCTTGGTGTCAGGACATGTACACGCATACACATGTACACATTCGTATGTGTAACCATCAGAAGAAAATGTCTGAATTTTTGTGCGGTATAAATCATCGTCATCAACTCGACTTCTTTTGATGGGCTCTTCCGTGGCCACAGTAATGGAAAACCATTTCTCATTCATAAACTTCCAGGAACAGGAACACACTCGCACGCACCCAAATTGTAAAAGTGATGAACACAAGGACACACACGATACATTCCTGTGTGATATAATCTTGAACCGAACCTCAGTTTATTGTCCCCTAACCCTTAATGGTTTTCCAGCTTGCTGCTGGCATGCTTTATGAAATCTCCGTTGCATGATGGACCGACCTACGGGGTCGTCGTCGTCCTTTACCACACACTGCCAAAAAAATGTTAACATTTTGTTGGTTTCATGAATTATTTATCTCCACATACGAGTACATGCATCCATGTGGGAATGTAGTACGTTCCCAGCGATGAGGGGGCGAAATGTCTAATCGTTTGGCTACACAAGGCGACCTCTTTCGAATAATGCTGCTATCTGGTTGGAAGACTACTTTGTCCTGCGGGTAGCAGGAGGTAACATCATCTTCTTTGGTTTTGTTTTGATTGTATTCTGTCGCTGATCCATTGAAATTCCTTTCAACCTAACAATGATCCGCTTCATCATGCTGAAGGGTTTCTAATGTTGCTTCTATTTGAGATTAAGTTAGCGAAGGGTTTTTGAGGTATCCAATATAATCAGCGGGTGTTGTTATAATATTTATACAAAGGAGATGTGCAATAGATAGTCTGGATTCAACCTGCTTTTTGTTGGGTATTCAAGGAGAAAGGATTCTGTTTTAATGGTATTCAAGGTCAAAAGAAATCTCCTCCGTGTTTTGAGGAGGTTAAAGTTGAGTCCTTAAAGACTTATAGGAATCAGATATCTGAGAAAAAATCTA
Organism: Xylota segnis; assembly: GCA_963583995.1. Lineage (NCBI taxonomy): Eukaryota > Metazoa > Arthropoda > Insecta > Diptera > Syrphidae > Xylota > Xylota segnis. The sequence goes on from OY757239.1 coordinate 32,006,884, forward strand.
GTTCTCTTGTAGAACCTAAAGGCACGACCTGTTATGGAGTATTGGGTCGTTTTCGAGAAGATGTTCTCCGAGTAACTTTTGATGCTAAGTGGTGCAGAAAAAATGATGCAAATGAAAGGAATCGTCAGGAAGGAATCGCTGTTTTTACTTGCATCTCCTTATGGACAGCCACTTCTCTACATACAAGACTAGCAAACATAACATTTCTTCAAACATTTCCTAAATTCTCTCCTTACTTATCAACTAGGTCTCAAGCTGAGCGTAGCATTTGCCCAAGAGTTTGGAACTTGATCTTCAAATCTTCGGGTATTTAAATCATACAGATATTTGGTATGCCAGGCTCGTTTGGAATAAAGGGTCTAGCTCTTCACAAACATTGATATTGTGAATGCCATATCTAAAGGATGGATTAGAGCCAGTTTTACTATGGTTATAGTCTTAATTATTTGTCAGAAGGATGAGACCATCAATCCCTAGACAACACCTTAAGTTTTTTTGGGATCCCCCGCGATAGTCTGACAAACTTCCAAGAGTACAGCAGTCATGGGAAAGCGTCTCAAATAGCAAATTCCTTTCGGATATAGCCTTAAACAGTAGGCCTCTTCCCTAAGTGTACTAAATATTACACACACAACACGAATGTTTGTGAAATGCTAGGCGCTGTGTCCTTAGATCCTGATATGGCTCATAGAGTGCACTGCTATATCTTATTTTATGTCACTCGCCGTAAAGGTATGTATCTTTCTAATGAAAGACTTCAATATACGCCAGGAAATGCGCAATGATTTCATCTATATAACTCAAGAGTTGTATAGACTTGTGAAATGGTCTATCTTGTTAAACCATGCCTTGCGCATTATCTCTGCTTTGAGTGGTGCTCGGATGTAAGTTCATAATTCGATTGTGGACCTATGTCCTGCCACAATATTGTTACTTGGTCGGATACGTTATGAAATGTCCGTCATTGCATCTTGTCCACTTCTTGGCTTCCCATGAGATTGAGTTAAGAGCTTGTGACCTTAGCACTTTATATGAGATGGTTTTGCTGTTGACATGGCCATCTATGCCTTTGTGAAGGTGGTTCCTTTGGTAAGTATTCGCTTGCTGGAATCGTAGGTTACTTTCGCTGCAGACTGATTGGTTCCAAATGGAAGGCATATGATTTTTTTGAGTTTGAGAGGTTGACTAGGCTTTAAAATTGCTGTACATGTCCAATATTTATATCAGGCTTCAACCCCCAGACTTCTTTAGAATGGTAAGTAGAATCGCAGGGTACCTAACATATGGCGGTATCTCGTTGCGACCTAGACCATCTGCTGAACATCAAGAAATTATATGGATGGAAGTAAGTAAGAAAATCCTTTGAATTGAAATATCAACTGTTTGCCACTCGAAAGCAACACACTCACGACTACTGGGCACAATGGCCCTGATTGCTAGTCTACGTGCCCTGAGAACTCTTGTCAGCGCGCACTTATTTGCTCAACCCGATATCACGTATTTTGAAAACAATTTTCAATTTAACATATTTTAGCGGAATGCAAACATTTCTTTACATACATCCCGTACACGTATGTATGTAAAAGGTGGCAACATTCTCATCTGGCGGATAACCGAAGCGAACCACAAACCCGGGTGCTCATTTGCATAGTAAATTATATTCAATTTCCATTGGAAGTTTCTGTGGTCTCCAGCATAAGCCACCAGTCAAATGCATTTCGGAAATACCTCGGTGGATACATCAAATTGTTTTGTAAACAACTATTGCGGTGAAGCATTAATTTATGTAGGAACAGCTAGGAGCAACATTTCTGAGAACAAGCCCGCACCGCGTTTAACGAGGTGTTTCATTCCTACAATACACTTTAACATGACCGACTTTAAATAATCGATTAGCGCATGTATGTACACACATAAATAATTTATTAAAAACAAAATTAAATGAGTATTTAATTGATGCATTAAAGTTTTAATCGAACCCATTCATTCGCTGTGCTTAACTAACTGCAATATGTCAACAGAATCGATTTATCTACCCACCTTGACTGAATTGGCATAAAACATTGTATGTTAGCAATTAAAATCCTTGATGTGTAGCAATTAATCAAATCACTGGTATCCGGATTACAGCGAATTACTGAACAAATGGCCTGCGGCAATTTAGTGTAAATTGATAATATCTGCTGCCTGGCTGAATGTGCTCCGACTGATAGGGCGAAGAACAGGATGAATTAATAGCATTTTATGTCCGATTAGAGATGGAAAATTTAGCTACTAAGCCAAATAATGCAGAAATCCGGGAATTAATATTGAATGGATCATTGGAAGCGTGGGAAATAAATTTAATGAAATTGTCTGTCTAAACGCGGCCGTAAAACAAAAAAGCGCGGAATAATGTGCAAATAATTGTGGCAACACATGAAGGAATAATTACTTCCTTTTTTGCTAATTCGCCATATTTGTGTCAGCTGATGTACGTGTATTGAATTTTTTCAAATACAGGTTATGCAATTGGTTAAGTGCTGATGGTCAGATTAACCAACAGGTTACTAATACAGGATTTGTTTTATTTAGATCCTAACTCATATGGCTGATAGTGTGACCTGAAAAGATCTATAGCATGTATCTTACATATGTATTTATTTTAAGAGTCGTACCACCTCCTTAATAACGAAAAGTACATCCTTAGCCTCAAAGTTTTTAATTTTTACAGAGAATGACCACATTCTGAGCAGACCATACATTCTATGTCTCATTCTATCACACATCTCGAGCTAGATATTCTGTTTCTGCGTATTCGAGGTGCAAACCAGCTCAGCTGCAGCCTCGAAATGCAAGTAGGAGACAGAAAACTTTTTAACAAAAAAATGTATGAAAAAAAGTGCAGTGTATAGCCCACACTTCTTGATACCCACAATCTGGGTATATCCTCTAATAGCACATCTCAAGCCAGATATTCTGTTTCTGTATATTCGAGGCACAAACTAGCTTAGCTGATGCCTCGAAATGCAAGTAGGAGACAGAAAATTTTTCAACCAAAATATTTATGAAAAAAAGTGCAGTGTACAGCCCACACTTCTTGATACCCACAATCTGGGCATGTTCTCCAATCGCACATCTCAAGCCAGATATTCTGTTTCTGTATATTCGAGGCACTAACTAGCTTAGCTGATGCCTGGAAATGCAAGTAGGAGACAGAAAATTTTTCAACCAAAAATTGTATGAAAAAAAGTGCAGTGTTTAGCCCACACTTCTTGATACCCACAATCTGGGTATATCCTCCAATCGCACATCCTAAGCCAGATATTCTGTTTCTGTATATTCGAGGCACAAACTAGCTTAGCTGATGCCTCGAAATGCAAGTAGGAGACAGAAAATTTTCAACCAAAAAAATGTATGAAAAAAAGGGCAGTGTATAGCCCACACTTCTTGATACCCACAATCTGGGTATATCCTCTAATCGCATTTCTCAAGCCAGATATTCTGTTTCTGTATATTCGAGGCACTAAATAGCTTAGCTGATGCCTCGAAATGCAAGTAGGAGACAGAAAATTTTCAACCAAAAAAATGTATGAAAAAAAGTGCAGTGTATAGCCCACACTTCTTGATACCCACAATCTGGGTATATCCTCTAATCGCACATCTCAAGCCAGATATTCTGTTTCTGTATATTCGAGGCACTAACTAGCTTAGCTGATGCCTCGAAATGCAAGTAGGAGACAGAAAATTTTTCAACCAAAAAATGTATGAAAAAAAGTGCAGTGTATAGCCCACACTTCTTGATACCCACAATCTGGGCATATTCTCCAATCGCACATCTCAAGCCAGATATTCTGTTTCTGTATATTCGAGGCACAACCTACCTTAGCTGATGCCTCGAAATGCAAGTAGGAGACAGAAAATTTTTCAACCAAAAAATGTATGAAAAAAAGTGCAGTGTATAGCCCACACTTCTTGATACCCACAATCTGGGTATATCCTCTAATCGCACATCTCAAGCCAGATATTCTGTTTCTGTATATTCGAGGCACTAACTAGCTTAGCTGATGCCTCGAAATGCAAGTAGGAGACAGAAAATTTTTCAACCAAAAAATGTATGAAAAAAAGTGCAGTGTATAGCCCACACTTCTTGATACCCACAATCTGGGCATATTCTCCAATCGCACATCTCAAGCCAGATATTCTGTTTCTGTATATTCGAGGCACAACCTACCTTAGCTGATGCCTCGAAATGCAAGTAGGAGACAGAAAATTTTCAACCAAAAAAATGTATGAAAAAAAGTGCAGTGTATAGCCCACACTTCTTGATACCCACAATCTGGGTATATCCTCTAATCGCACATCTCAAGCCAGATATTCTGTTTCTGTATATTCGAGGCACTAACTAGCTTAGCTGATGCCTCGAAATGCAAGTAGGAGACAGAAAATTTTTCAACCAAAAAATGTATGAAAAAAAGTGCAGTGTATAGCCCACACTTCTTGATACCCACAATCTGGGTATATCCTCCAATCGCACATCCTAAGCCAGATATTCTGTTTCTGTATATTCGAGGCACAAACAAGTTTAGATGATGCCTTGAAATGCAAGAAGGAGACAGAAAATTTTTCAACCAAAAAATATATGAAAAAAGTGCAGTGTATAGCCCACACTTCTTGATACCCACAATCTGGGTATATCCTCCAATCGCACATCTCAAGCCAGATATTCTGTTTCTGTATATTCGAGGCACTAACTAGCTTAGCTGATGCCTCGAAATGCAAGTAGGAGACAGAAAATTTTCCACCCACAATCTGGGTATATCCTCTAATCGCACATCTCAAGCCAGATATTCTGTTTCTGTATATTCGAGGCACTAACTAGCTTAGCTGATGCCTCGAAATGCAAGTAGGAGACAGAAAATTTTCAACCAAAAAAATGTATGAAAAAAAGTGCAGTGTATAGCCCACACTTCTTGATACCCACAATCTGGGTATATCCTCTAATCGCACATCTCAAGCCAGATATTCTGTTTCTGTATATTCGAGGCACTAACTAGCTTAGCTGATGCCTCGAAATGCAAGTAGGAGACAGAAAATTTTTCAACCAAAAAATGTATGAAAAAAAGTGCAGTGTATAGCCCACACTTCTTGATACCCACAATCTGGGCATATTCTCCAATCGCACATCTCAAGCCAGATATTCTGTTTCTGTATATTCGAGGCACAACCTACCTTAGCTGATGCCTCGAAATGCAAGTAGGAGACAGAAAATTTTTCAACCAAAAAATGTATGAAAAAAAGTGCAGTGTATAGCCCACACTTCTTGATACCCACAATCTGGGTATATCCTCTAATCGCACATCTCAAGCCAGATATTCTGTTTCTGTATATTCGAGGCACAACCTAGCTTAGCTGATGCCTCGAAATGCAAGTAGGAGACAGAAAACTTTTTAACCAAAAAATGTATGAAAAAAAGTGCAGTGTATAGCCCACACTTCTTGATACCCACAATCTGGGTATATCCTCTAATAGCACATCTCAAGCCAGATATTCTGTTTCTGTATATTCGAGGCACAACCTAGCTTAGCTGATGCCTCGAAATGCAAGTAGGAGACAGAAAATTTTTTAACCAAAAAATGTATGAAAAAAGTGCAGTGTATAGCCCACACTTCTTGATACCCACAATCTGGGTATATCCTCTAATCGCATTTCTCAAGCCAGATATTCTGTTTCTGTATATTCGAGGCACTAAATAGCTTAGCTGATGCCTCGAAATGCAAGTAGGAGACACAAAATTTTTCAACCAAAAAATGTATGAAAAAAAGTGCAGTGTATAGCCCACACTTCTTGATACCCACAATCTGGGTATATCCTCCAATCGCACATCCTTTGCAAGATATTCTGTTTCTGTCTATTCGAGGCGCAAAATAGCTAAGCTGCAGCCTCGAAATGGGAATAAAAAACAGAAAATTTTTCAACCAAAAATTGTATGAAAAAAAGTGCAGTGTATAGCCCACACTTCTTGATACCCACAATCGGGGCATATTCTCCAATCGCACATCTCAAGCCAGATATTCTGTTTCTGTATATTCGAGGCTCTAACTAGCTTAGCTGATGCCTCGAAATGCAAGTAGGAGACAGAAAATTTTTCAACCAAAAATTGTATGAAAAAAAGTGCAGTGTATAGCCCACACTTCTTGATACCCACAATCTGGGTATATCCTCCAATCGCACATCCTAAGCCAGATATTCTGTTTCTGTATATTCGAGGCACAAACAAGTTTAGATGATGCCTTGAAATGCAAGAAGGAGACAGAAAATTTTTCAACCAAAAAATATATGAAAAAAGTGCAGTGTATAGCCCACACTTCTTGATACCCACAATCTGGGCATGTTCTCCAATCGCACATCTCAAGCCAGATATTCTGTTTCTGTATATTCGAGGCACTAACTAGCTTAGCTGATGCCTCGAAATGCAAGTAGGAGACAGAAAATTTTCCACCCACAATCTGGGTATATCCTCTAATCGCACATCTCAAGCCAGATATTCTGTTTCTGTATATTCGAGGCACTAACTAGCTTAGCTGATGCCTCGAAATGCAAGTAGGAGACAGAAAATTTTCAACCAAAAAAATGTATGAAAAAAAGTGCAGTGTATAGCCCACACTTCTTGATACCCACAATCTGGGTATATCCTCTAATCGCACATCTCAAGCCAGATATTCTGTTTCTGTATATTCGAGGCACTAACTAGCTTAGCTGATGCCTCGAAATGCAAGTAGGAGACAGAAAATTTTTCAACCAAAAAATGTATGAAAAAAGTGCAGTGTATAGCCCACACTTCTTGATACCCACAATCTGGGTATATCCTCTAATCGCATTTCTCAAGCCAGATATTCTGTTTCTGTATATTCGAGGCACTAAATAGCTTAGCTGATGCCTCGAAATGCAAGTAGGAGACAGAAAATTTTTCAACCAAAAAATGTATGAAATAAAGTGCAGTGTATAGCCCACACTTCTTGATACCCACAATCTGGGTATATCCTCTAATCGCATTTCTCAAGCCAGATATTCTGTTTCTGTATATTCGAGGCACTAAATAGCTTAGCTGATGCCTCGAAATGCAAGTAGGAGACAGAAAATTTTTCAACCAAAAAATGTATGAAAAAAAGTGCAGTGTATAGCCCACACTTCTTGATACCCACAATCTGGGCATGTTCTCCAATCGCACATCTCAAGCCAGATATTCTGTTTCTGTATATTCGAGGCACTAACTAGCTTAGCTGATGCCTCGAAATGCAAGTAGGAGACAGAAAATTTTCCACCCACAATCTGGGTATATCCTCTAATCGCACATCTCAAGCCAGATATTCTGTTTCTGTATATTCGAGGCACTAACTAGCTTAGCTGATGCCTCGAAATGCAAGTAGGAGACAGAAAATTTTCAACCAAAAAAATGTATGAAAAAAAGTGCAGTGTATAGCCCACACTTCTTGATACCCACAATCTGGGTATATCCTCTAATCGCACATCTCAAGCCAGATATTCTGTTTCTGTATATTCGAGGCACTAACTAGCTTAGCTGATGCCTCGAAATGCAAGTAGGAGACAGAAAATTTTTCAACCAAAAAATGTATGAAAAAAAGTGCAGTGTATAGCCCACACTTCTTGATACCCACAATCGGGGCATATTCTCCAATCGCACATCCTAAGCCAGATATTCTGTTTCTGTATATTCGAGGCACTAACTAGCTTAGCTGATGCCTCGAAATGCAAGTAAGAGACAGAAAATTTTACAACCAAAAATTGTATGAAAAAAAGTGCAGTGTATAGCCCACACTTCTTGATACCCACAATCTGGGTATATCCTCCAATCGCACATCCTAAGCCAGATATTCTGTTTCTGTATATTCGAGGCACAAACAAGTTTAGATGATGCCTTGAAGTGCAAGAAGGAGACAGAAAATTTTTCAACCAAAAAATGTATGAAAAAAAGTGCAGTGTATAGCCCACACTTCTTGATACCCACAATCTGGGCATATTCTCCAATCGCACATCTCAAGCCAGATATTCTGTTTCTGTCTATTCGAGGCGCAAAATAGCTAAGCTGCAGCCTCGAAATGGGAATAAAAAACAGAAAATTTTTCAACCAAAAATTGTATGAAAAAAAGTGCAGTGTATAGCCCACACTTCTTGATACCCACAATCTGGGTATATCCTCCAATCGCACATCCTAAGCCAGATATTCTGTTTCTGTATATTCGAGGCACTAACTAGCTTAGCTGATGCCTCGAAATGCAAGTAAGAGACAGAAAATTTTACAACCAAAAATTGTATGAAAAAAAGTGCAGTGTATAGCCCACACTTCTTGATACCCACAATCTGGGTATATCCTCCAATCGCACATCCTAAGCCAGATATTCTGTTTCTGTATATTCGAGGCACTAACTAGCTTAGCTGATGCCTCGAAATGCAAGTAAGAGACAGAAAAGTTTACAACCAAAAATTGTATGAAAAAAAGTGCAGTGTATAGCCCACACTTCTTGATACCCACAATCTGGGTATATCATCCAATCGAACATCCTAAGCCAGATATTCTGTTTCTGTATATTCGAGGCACTAACTAGCTTAGCTGATACCTCGAAATGCAAGTAAGAGACAGAAAATTTTACAACCAAAAATTGTATGAAAAAAAGTGCAGTGTATAGCCCACACTTCTTGATACCCACAATCTGGGTATATCCTCCAATCGCACATCCTAAGCCATATATTCTGTTTCTGTATATTCGAGGCACTAACTAGCTTAGCTGATGCCTCGAAATGCAAGTAAGAGACAGAAAATTTTACAACCAAAAATTGTATGAAAAAAAGTGCAGTGTATAGCCCACACTTCTTGATACCCACAATCTGGGTATATCCTCCAATCGCACATCCTAAGCCAGATATTCTGTTTCTGTCTATTCGAGGCGCAAAATAGCTTAGCTGCAGCCTCGAAATGGGAATAAAAAACAGAAAATTTTTCAACCAAAAATTGTATGAAAAAAAGTGCAGTGTATAGCCCACACTTCTTGATACCCACAATCTGGGCATATTCTCCAATCGCACATCCTTAGCCAGATATTCTGTTTCTGTATATTCGAGGCACTAACTAGCTTAGCTGATGCCTCGAAATGCAAGTAGGAGACAGAAAATTTTTCAACCAAAAATTGTATGAAAAAAGGTGCAGTGTATAGCCCACACTTCTTGATACCCACAATCTGGGCATATTCTCCAATCGCACATCCTTAGCCAGATATTCTGTTTCTGTATATTCGAGGCACTAACTAGCTTAGCTGATGCCTCGAAATGCAAGTAGGAGACAGAAAATTTTTCAACCAAAAAATGTATGAAAAAAAGTGCAGTGTATAGCCCACACTTCTTGATACCCACAATCTGGGTATATCCTCCAATCGCACATCCTAAGCCAGATATTCTGTTTCTGTATATTCGAGGCACTAACTAGCTTAGCTGATGCCTCGAAATGCAAGTAGGAGACAGAAAATTTTTCAACCAAAAAATGTATGAAAAAAAGTGCAGTGTACAGCCCACACTTCTTGATACCCACAATCTGGGCATGTTCTCCAATCGCACATCTCAAGCCAGATATTCTGTTTCTGTATATTCGAGGCACTAACTAGCTTAGCTGATGCCTGGAAATGCAAGTAGGAGACAGAAAATTTTTCAACCAAAAATTGTATGAAAAAAAGTGCAGTGTTTAGCCCACACTTCTTGATACCCACAATCTGGGTATATCCTCCAATCGCACATCCTAAGCCATATATTCTGTTTCTGTATATTCGAGGCACTAACTAGCTTAGCTGATGCCTCGAAATGCAAGTAAGAGACAGAAAATTTTACAACCAAAAATTGTATGAAAAAAAGTGCAGTGTATAGCCCACACTTCTTGATACCCACAATCTGGGTATATCCTCCAATCGCACATCCTAAGCCAGATATTCTGTTTCTGTCTATTCGAGGCGCAAAATAGCTTAGCTGCAGCCTCGAAATGGGAATAAAAAACAGAAAATTTTTCAACCAAAAATTGTATGAAAAAAAGTGCAGTGTATAGCCCACACTTCTTGATACCCACAATCTGGGCATATTCTCCAATCGCACATCCTTAGCCAGATATTCTGTTTCTGTATATTCGAGGCACTAACTAGCTTAGCTGATGCCTCGAAATGCAAGTAGGAGACAGAAAATTTTTCAACCAAAAATTGTATGAAAAAAGGTGCAGTGTATAGCCCACACTTCTTGATACCCACAATCTGGGCATATTCTCCAATCGCACATCCTTAGCCAGATATTCTGTTTCTGTATATTCGAGGCACTAACTAGCTTAGCTGATGCCTCGAAATGCAAGTAGGAGACAGAAAATTTTTCAACCAAAAAATGTATGAAAAAAAGTGCAGTGTATAGCCCACACTTCTTGATACCCACAATCTGGGTATATCCTCCAATCGCACATCCTAAGCCAGATATTCTGTTTCTGTATATTCGAGGCACTAACTAGCTTAGCTGATGCCTCGAAATGCAAGTAAGAGACAGAAAATTTTACAACCAAAAATTGTATGAAAAAAAGTGCAGTGTATAGCCCACACTTCTTGATACCCACAATCTGGGTATATCCTCCAATCGCACATCCTAAGCCAGATATTCTGTTTCTGTATATTCGAGGCACAAACAAGTTTAGATGATGCCTTGAAATGCAAGAAGGAGACAGAAAATTTTTCAACCAAAAAATATATGAAAAAAGTGCAGTGTATAGCCCACACTTCTTGATACCCACAATCTGGGCATGTTCTCCAATCGCACATCTCAAGCCAGATATTCTGTTTCTGTATATTCGAGGCACTAACTAGCTTAGCTGATGCCTGGAAATGCAAGTAGGAGACAGAAAATTTTTCAACCAAAAATTGTATGAAAAAAAGTGCAGTGTTTAGCCCACACTTCTTGATACCCACAATCTGGGTATATCCTCCAATCGCACATCCTAAACCAGATATTCTGTTTCTGTATATTCGAGGTACCAACTAGCTTAGCTGATGCCTCGAAATGCAAGTAGGAGACAGAAAATTTTACAACCAAAAATTGTATGAAAAAAAGTGCAGTGTATAGCCCACACTTCTTGATACCCACAATCTGGGTATATCCTCCAATCGCACATCCTAAGCCAGATATTCTGTTTCTGTATATTCGAGGCACTAACTAGCTTAGCTGATGCCTCGAAATGCAAGTAAGGGAAAGAAAATTTTACAACCAAAAATTGTATGAAAAAAAGTGCAGTGTATAGCCCACACTTCTTGATACCCACAATCTGGGTATATCCTCCAATCGCACATCCTAAGCCAGATATTCTGTTTCTGTCTATTCGAGGCGCAAAATAGCTTAGCTGCAGCCTCGAAATGGGAATAAAAAACAGAAAATTTTTCAACCAAAAATTGTATGAAAAAAAGTGCAGTGTATAGCCCACACTTCTTGATACCCACAATCTGGGTATATCCTCCAATCGCACATCCTAAACCAGATATTCTGTTTCTGTATATTCGAGGTACTAACTAGCTTAGCTGATGCCTCGAAATGCAAGTAGGAGACAGAAAATTTTACAACCAAAAATTGTATGAAAAAAAGTGCAGTGTATAGCCCACACTTCTTGATACCCACAATCTGGGTATATCCTCCAATCGCACATCCTAAGCCAGATATTCTGTTTCTGTATATTCGAGGCACTAACTAGCTTAGCTGATGCCTCGAAATGCAAGTAAGAGACAGAAAATTTTACAACCAAAAATTGTATGAAAAAAAGTGCAGTGTATAGCCCACACTTCTTGATACCCACAATCTGGGTATATCCTCCAATCGCACATCCTAAGACAGATATTCTGTTTCTGTATATTCGAGGCACTAACTAGCTTAGCTGATGCCTCGAAATGCAAGTAGGAGACAGAAAATTTTACAACCAAAAATTGTATGAAAAAAAGTGCAGTGTATAGCCCACACTTCTTGATACCCACAATCTGGGCATATTCTCCAATCGCACATCCTTAGCCAGATATTCTGTTTCTGTATATTCGAGGCACTAACTAGCTTAGCTGATGCCTCGAAATGCAAGTAGGAGACAGAAAATTTTTCAACCAAAAATTGTATGAAAAAAGGTGCAGTGTATAGCCCACACTTCTTGATACCCACAATCTGGGCATATTCTCCAATCGCACATCCTTAGCCAGATATTCTGTTTCTGTATATTCGAGGCACTAACTAGCTTAGCTGATGCCTCGAAATGCAAGTAGGAGACAGAAAATTTTTCAACCAAAAAATGTATGAAAAAAAGTGCAGTGTATAGCCCACACTTCTTGATACCCACAATCTGGGTATATCCTCCAATCGCACATCCTAAGCCAGATATTCTGTTTCTGTATATTCGAGGCACTAACTAGCTTAGCTGATGCCTCGAAATGCAAGTAGGAGACAGAAAATTTTTCAACCAAAAAATGTATGAAAAAAAGTGCAGTGTACAGCCCACACTTCTTGATACCCACAATCTGGGCATGTTCTCCAATCGCACATCTCAAGCCAGATATTCTGTTTCTGTATATTCGAGGCACTAACTAGCTTAGCTGATGCCTGGAAATGCAAGTAGGAGACAGAAAATTTTTCAACCAAAAATTGTATGAAAAAAAGTGCAGTGTTTAGCCCACACTTCTTGATACCCACAATCTGGGTATATCCTCCAATCGCACATCCTAAACCAGATATTCTGTTTCTGTATATTCGAGGTACCAACTAGCTTAGCTGATGCCTCGAAATGCAAGTAGGAGACAGAAAATTTTACAACCAAAAATTGTATGAAAAAAAGTGCAGTGTATAGCCCACACTTCTTGATACCCACAATCTGGGTATATCCTCCAATCGCACATCCTAAGCCAGATATTCTGTTTCTGTATATTCGAGGCACTAACTAGCTTAGCTGATGCCTCGAAATGCAAGTAAGGGAAAGAAAATTTTACAACCAAAAATTGTATGAAAAAAAGTGCAGTGTATAGCCCACACTTCTTGATACCCACAATCTGGGTATATCCTCCAATCGCACATCCTAAGCCAGATATTCTGTTTCTGTCTATTCGAGGCGCAAAATAGCTTAGCTGCAGCCTCGAAATGGGAATAAAAAACAGAAAATTTTTCAACCAAAAATTGTATGAAAAAAAGTGCAGTGTATAGCCCACACTTCTTGATACCCACAATCTGGGTATATCCTCCAATCGCACATCCTAAACCAGATATTCTGTTTCTGTATATTCGAGGTACTAACTAGCTTAGCTGATGCCTCGAAATGCAAGTAGGAGACAGAAAATTTTACAACCAAAAATTGTATGAAAAAAAGTGCAGTGTATAGCCCACACTTCTTGATACCCACAATCTGGGTATATCCTCCAATCGCACATCCTAAGCCAGATATTCTGTTTCTGTATATTCGAGGCACTAACTAGCTTAGCTGATGCCTCGAAATGCAAGTAAGAGACAGAAAATTTTACAACCAAAAATTGTATGAAAAAAAGTGCAGTGTATAGCCCACACTTCTTGATACCCACAATCTGGGTATATCCTCCAATCGCACATCCTAAGACAGATATTCTGTTTCTGTATATTCGAGGCACACACCAGCTTAGCTGATGCCTCGAAATGCAAGTAGGAGACAGAAAATTTTCCAACCAAAAAATGAATGAAAAAAAGTGCAGTGCAGCCCACACTTCTTGATACCCACAATCTCGGTATATCCTCTAATCGCACATCTCAAGCCAGGTATTCTGTTTCTGTCTATTCGCGGCGCAAAATAGCTAAGCTGTAGCCTCTAAATGGAAATAGGAAACAGAAAATTGAATTTTTTTATACACTCTCCCGTCCAAAAATGGCAACGAAATGACTAAAATTTTGTTTTAAGCCCTTTGCAGCTTGCTATGATATCCTTAGACTTATTACTTGTGTTATGCATTTGGTAAAAGGTAAGCCTTAAACATTCCCTTTACTTTTACCTTAATATGTGTTTCTTGCACATGTGTCACCATACCCCTTAGGGGCTTAAACGTTCGCTTTACTTTTTCCTTTATATGCGTTACACATAGCGCTTAATGGGTTAACGTGTGGTCAATACTTCTCCATGCAAGTAGTGCTTGGGAGCTGACTACTCCTGCAGCTAGGATGATGCGAACCTCCGTGAATATACATGAGCGTATCATACTTAGAATGCACTGCGCTTTGAGTGGGTTTAGTGGTTATAGTGGTTATGGTGGAAAGAAAAAGGGTGACAGGATATAAGCACGTACGGCGTTTCAACTTCCCTGTGGGACTAAGGGATAAAATTCTTATTTTAATTTTACTGTAGTTAAACAACGAACACTTTTATTCATCGTAGAGAATGCTTTTTATGTTGGCCTTGAGTTGTATTGATGGCGGTTCTGTCTGATAGTCTCGGTTCACACTGGTTAGTTGAATTTACAAGTTCTGCGTTAATATGCTATGCTCTAACGCTTAAGGCACGCAATACAGATTTCAATGTTAATTTCGCAAAAGTCTATTCAAAAACAACAGCGATTCTCAAAATCACCTTTTTAAGTGCGACCCATCACTGCTGATTATTTTTTCGATAGACCGAGAACCTACTAGCGTTTTTGATAAATCAAGCTTTTTGAAGAGTTATTTGGACTAATACGTATAGTCTGGATGGAGTCCTCAGTTTCGCTGGCAATGCTTTTAGCCGTCTGTACAACTTTTGATGACTCGGTTCAATATATGCAATATATTCAGGCAATAGCGTCTCGAGTTCGTCCTTGGTTGGCTTGTTTGCGTAGATTAAGGACTTGACGTGGCCCTAGAGAAATAATCGAGTGGTGTCAAGTCGCATGTTCGAGGCGTGAGATGACCCAGTCACCAAATTTCCCTTTCACTACTTCGAGCGTCGCGTCGCTTGTATGGCCATGTAGCGTCATCTTCTTGGAACCACAGCTCGGGTATATAAATGTTGTCGAGCTGTGACCACAGAAAGTCGGTTAACATCGTTAAATACCTGAGACGATTGTTCGATGATGCCGCCATCCCATAAACCGCACCAAACAGTCAATCTTTGTGGATGCAGTGATGCTTGGTCGAATACTTGTGCTAGTTGACATAGTCGCGCCTCATTCGAGAAGATGATTCTTTGGCCAAAATCCGGATCTGAGGGCAACATTTCACGCGCCCCATAAGCGAACTCACGGCATTGTCTATGATCGTCAGTCTTCAATTCTAGCACGACGCCGAATCGAAATTTCTGGTTCTTTTTTTCTTTTTTTCGCACCAATCTCTGTCTAGTTGGTGGCCTAAGGTCCAAAAGAGTAAACTGACTCTCAAACTTTTCCTCGGTGCTACTAACTGCCTTCACACTGAAGTGCGTATTTACTACTGAGCCGGAATTTCGATAATGTTTTTTTATAATTTTTGCATGTAAGGCAAGCGTGAAAGACTGCATATTAGAATGGCAAATCTTAGTGAATATTTCGATAGCTAGACGTCATCTATAACCGCGACAGCTGCTCAAACATAACGATTAAAAAAAGTATTATAGCTATCTGGTCACCCTTTACAACGGTTGTCAAGGAATCAATATTTTTCAGAGAAGTAGTGTGTTATTCATTTCCATCATTAGATGGCTGATTTTCAGTAAGATTATGTATATGAACTTTGAAAATGCTTGGTAAAATGCAAAGATTGGGTCTTGCATCATTAGAGCAAGTATTCGTACCATCGTCCGCAAGGACATTGTGATGTACTTAGTATGAGGAGTGATCATATGTCACCTCCTTCACCATATGCCATAACCCAAGGTCGAAGTTAAACCCATGATTGAAAGCCGAAATGTAGAAAACAAGGAAAATGAGAAGACGCCACCGAGTGTGGAACTTCACAATCTAGTTGGGGATTTCCAGCTCTCAAACCAAATATTTTTAAAGATTCTTATAATTTTTAGTCCCAGTCTGACTTTAAGCAAAAAAAATCCAATTACCTAGTTTTCTTTTCTTTTCTTTCCTTTTCTTCTTCTACTGCTATCCCAGATTATTTTTTTTTTCAGTACTCGATTATGGTCCCTTGAGGGAAATCGAGGAACAGATTCAATCGTTACTGAATCTGGGTATATTCTACATAAATGGTCAGTGGATAGGGCGGGAGAATTAAGTCTACTACAATTCCCTTTGAAAGTGCAAAGCAAAGTTAGCATATCCTAATCGAAAACACCCACGAATGTCGCACCCTTCAATTAAATGCACCGAAAGCAGCTGAGCACCGAAGACCATTATAATGTCACCCCTTTCAAGAAACAACCTTCATTGACCGGAAACAGTCAAACCAACAGCAAACAAAGATCCTCCCTGTGCTATACATACATACATTACCGAGAATTACATTTTAAATAGGCCACAGTAATTTCAAATACAAACAATAGACATTTACAGGTACAGTCAAGGTCCTACCACTGAAGTGGAGTATGTCAACTGGATGGTACTTCTTTTCTTACTACTGCCCTACTAAATATTTTATCTGCAAATAGTGTCAACAGAAATGGAATACGTTCCACAAAGAGTGTGGCCGTCCAATGCGCATGATTGCTCTTAGAACAGTGTTACTGTTTTGCCACAGAGTACCAAAACAAGACAATCAGTCTGACAGAGACTTATGATTGAGGGCATATATGCCTTCAAACACTCTAATCGCTTGATAAGATACAAAAGTATCTTAACTTTCCTTCACGACAACACTGTTTGGCCTTTGCAGACATTCCCTTCCATTTATGCTGGCCTTACCCAATGAAGGTGTTCGTATTGCCACCAGTTATCCTTATGCCCTTGCCATACAACAAGTGGGCTACTACCATCAAGCCCATTTGACACACATTGCATGCCATCGCAGATATTCGCTCAATTTCAATTGAGCATCTGCTCTTCACTTTTATGAAGGAAAAATCGTTTACTTTGAGTAGGACGAGCGTTTTTGAATTGAATTGGAATTTGTGGTACCGAGATAGCCGGAGCCCTATCCGGATGAGGTAGGTCGACATTGAAACGGAATGTGTATTGAAGTAATAAATATGAAATGAATGGAGATCTGTGGGTCTCCACAGCAGGCGTTTGGAAAAGGTTTTCGTTTGAAATTAGCTCCCTTCCGGTTTATGGACGGGAAGGGAGGCGTTTTCAAGCAACCAATGAAATGTGGTCGAAATAGATTTTAATTATATCGAATTCGAGGAATTTTGTGAAAACAGATTTTAATTAGATCGATATTAGAGGCGTATTTCAACGGGATTGTAAGAGCAACAATTAAGGGTAGCAACTGGAAGGGTGTTGATGTTGGTTTAGGGACTTATCACTGTGCTTACTTGGTACCTATATTAGTACAATAACTGATTGTAATTAAGGGTTGAAGCCTATCGGTAAGTTGTGGGAAACACTTTGTAACTCTGACCTGTTTTAGCGACTTTACAAGCTATGGTCTGTTCTGGAGTCTGTAGGACTTGTAATCATACTCCTTATTGTAGTCCGATAAGGTTTTCTGTTTAGCTAATGTTTTCAAAGAGCAAGGATTCTAATGAGAGCAAAAGAATTTTGACAGATGATGACTATACCGCAGATAGTGCATACTAGGTAAGATTTAAATATTCGGTTCGAATAGGATAAACAACTAAATTCGATCATTAACCAAGTTCATTTCGACATATGTACGTAAGTACGTATGTACGAGGAAAATCTGGAGCCTTGAACTTTGTTAATGACTACCGGCTGTATATGACCATACATATATCACTCCTCTTCAAACTCTGCAACTTTTCTTCACTCTTTTCGACTATTTGGCGTCATGTTCTTCTCGGACCATTAGGTAGGTGTAGGTAGATCACTTGGATCACTGGTGGATCCATTGTGAGCTCCTGTCGTGGGTTTATCTGAAACAATTTCAGAATGGTTGACAGGTCACCCTGGTCTTCGAATTGATATTCACCGATGGCTATTTTGCATAGGCTTGACCACTCGCAGAGGAAGTGAAAAGTACACTCTACTGCATTTCTACTCGAATTCAACAACGGTTCGATGCCATGAGGTTGTGGCCGGTGACGGTCAGGGTGAAGAGTGCTAAGTTGGGTCTGTTTAGCCCCAGGATTTGTTTGATTTCGAGTTTTCTGGAGACACAACAAGCCGGGAGTGCGTTCCATCTCTCGTTAGCCAGTCTTGCGAAGGTCCTCTCAATGATGTGTTTAACAAGAGTTAGGGGCGGTAGAACACAAGTGTCGACCATTATCAGGTCCTGTTCGGACCTCTTTCTTTCCAATTTGTACGCCAGCTTGTTCCCTTGAATGCTGCTGTGTCCTGGGACCAAAATGAGTGGGATGTCATGGTTTGGGGTTAGTTCTTTGAGTCAATATAGATGTCGATCATTTTTCTGGAATGTAGTTTCGTAGCTGGCACTTGGAACATGCTGCCATCGTTTGGAAATCTCAAAGAGCGTGCAATTTTGGGTTCAGATGTAGAGCCTACTTCTTTCTAAGTTTTTAATCTGTTTTCGGACCACCAAATCTTTTGTCAACCTAGGTAAACTGTAGGTTCCACTGCAATGCGTAGTGTGCTTGGAAGTTAGGTGGCAGTTGACACTTTCGTTATTGAAAAGTTGTGAGTATAGATTCCTTGCCAACTTCTTAAATAGGGGTAAGCTCTTGGTTTAGCCATCTAGCTGGTTCGAAAGGGCTCAGAAGTGTTTGAGATCTACGAGAATCGATTGGGATCCAAGTCTACCATATTCATCAGTATTCTCATTTCTAGTGATATCCTTCAAGCCAAAAGCATATCCTAGTGGACTTTGATTGACTTTTTTTTTTGGGCTGAAGTCTCCTTGTATTCGTACTTTTGATGGATAGTGATATTGCTGCTCAAGGCGGAGAAATCCCATAATTTGTTTCTGGGAGTGTATTCTTCGCATTAAAAACTGTTACAGTAGAGCTTTACAGTCTAAAGAAGCTAAGCAATCCCTTTGGTATCTCACTGCTTTATGAAATTCGTACGGATTCGTTGTGATTACGACGACTTTATCATAGTTTGGAGATCTATTTAAGTCCTTGTGACATATTAAAGGTCAATTGCTTTGTTGGTTGTAACACCCGAAGGCTATTTACCACCTGATGTAGCCAAAGCTTTGAATATTCAATTTTACACGTTATACTCCAACACCTATCCCAAGTGTTACACATCCTTCTAAATGACACGGCGGCATACAATACCTTAAGAAAAGTTTTTGAAAAATTTTCAAATCCCAAACCTTCACCTTTACGAGTAGAAGGTGCGTTTCCATACTTAAAAATACTTTTCACACGATGTACCATGTTCAGTAATATATATATTAACTTCTGTATTTAAGAACGCGAATATAATTTCCTTTGATATGAAACAATTTTTTTTGAACCTCTGTCATGAGAGTGTTAATTAAATAAAGTATCCGAGAGCACTAAGTGAGTTTATTATAGTCAGATACATCATTTCATTAGCTACACGCATATATGCGACGCATACATATTCGTATGTATGTATATGTATGTATATATGTATATATAGCCCACACTTCTTGATACCCACAATCTGGGCATATTCTCCAATCGCACATCCTTAGCCAGATATTCTGTTTCTGTATATTCGAGGCACTAACTAGCTTAGCTGATGCCTCGAAATGCAAGTAGGAGACAGAAAATTTTTCAACCAAAAAATGTATGAAAAAAAGTGCAGTGTATAGCCCACACTTCTTGATACCCACAATCTGGGTATATCCTCCAATCGCACATCCTAAGCCAGATATTCTGTTTCTGTATATTCGAGGCACTAACTAGCTTAGCTGATGCCTCGAAATGCAAGTAGGAGACAGAAAATTTTTCAACCAAAAAATGTATGAAAAAAAGTGCAGTGTACAGCCCACACTTCTTGATACCCACAATCTGGGCATGTTCTCCAATCGCACATCTCAAGCCAGATATTCTGTTTCTGTATATTCGAGGCACTAACTAGCTTAGCTGATGCCTGGAAATGCAAGTAGGAGACAGAAAATTTTTCAACCAAAAATTGTATGAAAAAAAGTGCAGTGTTTAGCCCACACTTCTTGATACCCACAATCTGGGTATATCCTCCAATCGCACATCCTAAACCAGATATTCTGTTTCTGTATATTCGAGGTACCAACTAGCTTAGCTGATGCCTCGAAATGCAAGTAGGAGACAGAAAATTTTACAACCAAAAATTGTATGAAAAAAAGTGCAGTGTATAGCCCACACTTCTTGATACCCACAATCTGGGTATATCCTCCAATCGCACATCCTAAGCCAGATATTCTGTTTCTGTATATTCGAGGCACTAACTAGCTTAGCTGATGCCTCGAAATGCAAGTAAGGGAAAGAAAATTTTACAACCAAAAATTGTATGAAAAAAAGTGCAGTGTATAGCCCACACTTCTTGATACCCACAATCTGGGTATATCCTCCAATCGCACATCCTAAGCCAGATATTCTGTTTCTGTCTATTCGAGGCGCAAAATAGCTTAGCTGCAGCCTCGAAATGGGAATAAAAAACAGAAAATTTTTCAACCAAAAATTGTATGAAAAAAAGTGCAGTGTATAGCCCACACTTCTTGATACCCACAATCTGGGTATATCCTCCAATCGCACATCCTAAGCCAGATATTCTGTTTCTGTATATTCGAGGCACTAACTAGCTTAGCTGATGCCTCGAAATGCAAGTAAGAGACAGAAAATTTTACAACCAAAAATTGTATGAAAAAAAGTGCAGTGTATAGCCCACACTTCTTGATACCCACAATCTGGGTATATCCTCCAATCGCACATCCTAAGACAGATATTCTGTTTCTGTATATTCGAGGCACTAACTAGCTTAGCTGATGCCTCGAAATGCAAGTAGGAGACAGAAAATTTTACAACCAAAAATTGTATGAAAAAAAGTGCAGTGTATAGCCCACACTTCTTGATACCCACAATCTGGGTATATCCTCCAATCGCACATCCTAAGCCAGATATTCTGTTTCTGTCTATTCGAGGCGCAAAATAGCTTAGCTGCAGCCTCGAAATGGGAATAAAAAACAGAAAATTTTTCAACCAAAAATTGTATGAAAAAAAGTGCAGTGTATAGCCCACACTTCTTGATACCCACAATCTGGGTATATCCTCCAATCGCACATCCTAAGCCAGATATTCTGTTTCTGTATATTCGAGGCACTAACTAGCTTAGCTGATGCCTCGAAATGCAAGTAAGAGACAGAAAATTTTACAACCAAAAATTGTATGAAAAAAAGTGCAGTGTATAGCCCACACTTCTTGATACCCACAATCTGGGTATATCCTCCAATCGCACATCCTAAGACAGATATTCTGTTTCTGTATATTCGAGGCACTAACTAGCTTAGCTGATGCCTCGAAATGCAAGTAGGAGACAGAAAATTTTACAACCAAAAATTGTATGAAAAAAAGTGCAGTGTATAGCCCACACTTCTTGATACCCACAATCTGGGCATATTCTCCAATCGCACATCCTTAGCCAGATATTCTGTTTCTGTATATTCGAGGCACTAACTAGCTTAGCTGATGCCTCGAAATGCAAGTAGGAGACAGAAAATTTTTCAACCAAAAATTGTATGAAAAAAGGTGCACTGTATAGCCCACACTTCTTGATACCCACAATCTGGGCATATTCTCCAATCGCACATCCTTAGCCAGATATTCTGTTTCTGTATATTCGAGGCACTAACTAGCTTAGCTGATGCCTCGAAATGCAAGTAGGAGACAGAAAATTTTTCAACCAAAAAATGTATGAAAAAAAGTGCAGTGTATAGCCCACACTTCTTGATACCCACAATCTGGGTATATCCTCCAATCGCACATCCTAAGCCAGATATTCTGTTTCTGTATATTCGAGGCACTAACTAGCTTAGCTGATGCCTCGAAATGCAAGTAGGAGACAGAAAATTTTTCAACCAAAAAATGTATGAAAAAAAGTGCAGTGTACAGCCCACACTTCTTGATACCCACAATCTGGGTATATCCTCCAATCGCACATCCTAAGCCAGATATTCTGTTTCTGTCTATTCGAGGCGCAAAATAGCTTAGCTGCAGCCTCGAAATGGGAATAAAAAACAGAAAATTTTTCAACCAAAAATTGTATGAAAAAAAGTGCAGTGTATAGCCCACACTTCTTGATACCCACAATCTGGGTATATCCTCCAATCGCACATCCTAAACCAGATATTCTGTTTCTGTATATTCGAGGTACTAACTAGCTTAGCTGATGCCTCGAAATGCAAGTAGGAGACAGAAAATTTTACAACCAAAAATTGTATGAAAAAAAGTGCAGTGTATAGCCCACACTTCTTGATACCCACAATCTGGGTATATCCTCCAATCGCACATCCTAAGCCAGATATTCTGTTTCTGTATATTCGAGGCACTAACTAGCTTAGCTGATGCCTCGAAATGCAAGTAAGAGACAGAAAATTTTACAACCAAAAATTGTATGAAAAAAAGTGCAGTGTATAGCCCACACTTCTTGATACCCACAATCTGGGTATATCCTCCAATCGCACATCCTAAGACAGATATTCTGTTTCTGTATATTCGAGGCACACACCAGCTTAGCTGATGCCTCGAAATGCAAGTAGGAGACAGAAAATTTTCCAACCAAAAAATGAATGAAAAAAAGTGCAGTGCAGCCCACACTTCTTGATACCCACAATCTCGGTATATCCTCTAATCGCACATCTCAAGCCAGGTATTCTGTTTCTGTCTATTCGCGGCGCAAAATAGCTAAGCTGTAGCCTCTAAATGGAAATAGGAAACAGAAAATTGAATTTTTTTATACACTCTCCCGTCCAAAAATGGCAACGAAATGACTAAAATTTTGTTTTAAGCCCTTTGCAGCTTGCTATGATATCCTTAGACTTATTACTTGTGTTATGCATTTGGTAAAAGGTAAGCCTTAAACATTCCCTTTACTTTTACCTTAATATGTGTTTCTTGCACATGTGTCACCATACCCCTTAGGGGCTTAAACGTTCGCTTTACTTTTTCCTTTATATGCGTTACACATAGCGCTTAATGGGTTAACGTGTGGTCAATACTTCTCCATGCAAGTAGTGCTTGGGAGCTGACTACTCCTGCAGCTAGGATGATGCGAACCTCCGTGAATATACATGAGCGTATCATACTTAGAATGCACTGCGCTTTGAGTGGGTTTAGTGGTTATAGTGGTTATGGTGGAAAGAAAAAGGGTGACAGGATATAAGCACGTACGGCGTTTCAACTTCCCTGTGGGACTAAGGGATGAAATTCTTATTTTAATTTTACTGTAGTTAAACAACGAACACTTTTATTCATCGTAGAGAATGCTTTTTATGTTGGCCTTGAGTTGTATTGATGGCGGTTCTGTCTGATAGTCTCGGTTCACACTGGTTAGTTGAATTTACAAGTTCTGCGTTAATATGCTATGCTCTAACGCTTAAGGCACGCAATACAGATTTCAATGTTAATTTCGCAAAAGTCTATTCAAAAACAACAGCGATTCTCAAAATCACCTTTTTAAGTGCGACCCATCACTGCTGATTATTTTTTCGATAGACCGAGAACCTACTAGCGTTTTTGATAAATCAAGCTTTTTGAAGAGTTATTTGGACTAATACGTATAGTCTGGATGGAGTCCTCAGTTTCGCTGGCAATGCTTTTAGCCGTCTGTACAACTTTTGATGACTCGGTTCAATATATGCAATATATTCAGGCAATAGCGTCTCGAGTTCGTCCTTGGTTGGCTTGTTTGCGTAGATTAAGGACTTGACGTGGCCCTAGAGAAATAATCGAGTGGTGTCAAGTCGCATGTTCGAGGCGTGAGATGACCCAGTCACCAAATTTCCCTTTCACTACTTCGAGCGTCGCGTCGCTTGTATGGCCATGTAGCGTCATCTTCTTGGAACCACAGCTCGGGTATATAAATGTTGTCGAGCTGTGACCACAGAAAGTCGGTTAACATCGTTAAATACCTGAGACGATTGTTCGATGATGCCGCCATCCCATAAACCGCACCAAACAGTCAATCTTTGTGGATGCAGTGATGCTTGGTCGAATACTTGTGCTAGTTGACATAGTCGCGCCTCATTCGAGAAGATGATTCTTTGGCCAAAATCCGGATCTGAGGGCAACATTTCACGCGCCCCATAAGCGAACTCACGGCATTGTCTATGATCGTCAGTCTTCAATTCTAGCACGACGCCGAATCGAAATTTCTGGTTCTTTTTTTCTTTTTTTCGCACCAATCTCTGTCTAGTTGGTGGCCTAAGGTCCAAAAGAGTAAACTGACTCTCAAACTTTTCCTCGGTGCTACTAACTGCCTTCACACTGAAGTGCGTATTTACTACTGAGCCGGAATTTCGATAATGTTTTTTTATAATTTTTGCATGTAAGGCAAGCGTGAAAGACTGCATATTAGAATGGCAAATCTTAGTGAATATTTCGATAGCTAGACGTCATCTATAACCGCGACAGCTGCTCAAACATAACGATTAAAAAAAGTATTATAGCTATCTGGTCACCCTTTACAACGGTTGTCAAGGAATCAATATTTTTCAGAGAAGTAGTGTGTTATTCATTTCCATCATTAGATGGCTGATTTTCAGTAAGATTATGTATATGAACTTTGAAAATGCTTGGTAAAATGCAAAGATTGGGTCTTGCATCATTAGAGCAAGTATTCGTACCATCGTCCGCAAGGACATTGTGATGTACTTAGTATGAGGAGTGATCATATGTCACCTCCTTCACCATATGCCATAACCCAAGGTCGAAGTTAAACCCATGATTGAAAGCCGAAATGTAGAAAACAAGGAAAATGAGAAGACGCCACCGAGTGTGGAACTTCACAATCTAGTTGGGGATTTCCAGCTCTCAAACCAAATATTTTTAAAGATTCTTATAATTTTTAGTCCCAGTCTGACTTTAAGCAAAAAAAATCCAATTACCTAGTTTTCTTTTCTTTTCTTTCCTTTTCTTCTTCTACTGCTATCCCAGATTATTTTTTTTTTCAGTACTCGATTATGGTCCCTTGAGGGAAATCGAGGAACAGATTCAATCGTTACTGAATCTGGGTATATTCTACATAAATGGTCAGTGGATAGGGCGGGAGAATTAAGTCTACTACAATTCCCTTTGAAAGTGCAAAGCAAAGTTAGCATATCCTAATCGAAAACACCCACGAATGTCGCACCCTTCAATTAAATGCACCGAAAGCAGCTGAGCACCGAAGACCATTATAATGTCACCCCTTTCAAGAAACAACCTTCATTGACCGGAAACAGTCAAACCAACAGCAAACAAAGATCCTCCCTGTGCTATACATACATACATTACCGAGAATTACATTTTAAATAGGCCACAGTAATTTCAAATACAAACAATAGACATTTACAGGTACAGTCAAGGTCCTACCACTGAAGTGGAGTATGTCAACTGGATGGTACTTCTTTTCTTACTACTGCCCTACTAAATATTTTATCTGCAAATAGTGTCAACAGAAATGGAATACGTTCCACAAAGAGTGTGGCCGTCCAATGCGCATGATTGCTCTTAGAACAGTGTTACTGTTTTGCCACAGAGTACCAAAACAAGACAATCAGTCTGACAGAGACTTATGATTGAGGGCATATATGCCTTCAAACACTCTAATCGCTTGATAAGATACAAAAGTATCTTAACTTTCCTTCACGACAACACTGTTTGGCCTTTGCAGACATTCCCTTCCATTTATGCTGGCCTTACCCAATGAAGGTGTTCGTATTGCCACCAGTTATCCTTATGCCCTTGCCATACAACAAGTGGGCTACTACCATCAAGCCCATTTGACACACATTGCATGCCATCGCAGATATTCGCTCAATTTCAATTGAGCATCTGCTCTTCACTTTTATGAAGGAAAAATCGTTTACTTTGAGTAGGACGAGCGTTTTTGAATTGAATTGGAATTTGTGGTACCGAGATAGCCGGAGCCCTATCCGGATGAGGTAGGTCGACATTGAAACGGAATGTGTATTGAAGTAATAAATATGAAATGAATGGAGATCTGTGGGTCTCCACAGCAGGCGTTTGGAAAAGGTTTTCGTTTGAAATTAGCTCCCTTCCGGTTTATGGACGGGAAGGGAGGCGTTTTCAAGCAACCAATGAAATGTGGTCGAAATAGATTTTAATTATATCGAATTCGAGGAATTTTGTGAAAACAGATTTTAATTAGATCGATATTAGAGGCGTATTTCAACGGGATTGTAAGAGCAACAATTAAGGGTAGCAACTGGAAGGGTGTTGATGTTGGTTTAGGGACTTATCACTGTGCTTACTTGGTACCTATATTAGTACAATAACTGATTGTAATTAAGGGTTGAAGCCTATCGGTAAGTTGTGGGAAACACTTTGTAACTCTGACCTGTTTTAGCGACTTTACAAGCTATGGTCTGTTCTGGAGTCTGTAGGACTTGTAATCATACTCCTTATTGTAGTCCGATAAGGTTTTCTGTTTAGCTAATGTTTTCAAAGAGCAAGGATTCTAATGAGAGCAAAAGAATTTTGACAGATGATGACTATACCGCAGATAGTGCATACTAGGTAAGATTTAAATATTCGGTTCGAATAGGATAAACAACTAAATTCGATCATTAACCAAGTTCATTTCGACATATGTACGTAAGTACGTATGTACGAGGAAAATCTGGAGCCTTGAACTTTGTTAATGACTACCGGCTGTATATGACCATACATATATCACTCCTCTTCAAACTCTGCAACTTTTCTTCACTCTTTTCGACTATTTGGCGTCATGTTCTTCTCGGACCATTAGGTAGGTGTAGGTAGATCACTTGGATCACTGGTGGATCCATTGTGAGCTCCTGTCGTGGGTTTATCTGAAACAATTTCAGAATGGTTGACAGGTCACCCTGGTCTTCGAATTGATATTCACCGATGGCTATTTTGCATAGGCTTGACCACTCGCAGAGGAAGTGAAAAGTACACTCTACTGCATTTCTACTCGAATTCAACAACGGTTCGATGCCATGAGGTTGTGGCCGGTGACGGTCAGGGTGAAGAGTGCTAAGTTGGGTCTGTTTAGCCCCAGGATTTGTTTGATTTCGAGTTTTCTGGAGACACAACAAGCCGGGAGTGCGTTCCATCTCTCGTTAGCCAGTCTTGCGAAGGTCCTCTCAATGATGTGTTTAACAAGAGTTAGGGGCGGTAGAACACAAGTGTCGACCATTATCAGGTCCTGTTCGGACCTCTTTCTTTCCAATTTGTACGCCAGCTTGTTCCCTTGAATGCTGCTGTGTCCTGGGACCAAAATGAGTGGGATGTCATGGTTTGGGGTTAGTTCTTTGAGTCAATATAGATGTCGATCATTTTTCTGGAATGTAGTTTCGTAGCTGGCACTTGGAACATGCTGCCATCGTTTGGAAATCTCAAAGAGCGTGCAATTTTGGGTTCAGATGTAGAGCCTACTTCTTTCTAAGTTTTTAATCTGTTTTCGGACCACCAAATCTTTTGTCAACCTAGGTAAACTGTAGGTTCCACTGCAATGCGTAGTGTGCTTGGAAGTTAGGTGGCAGTTGACACTTTCGTTATTGAAAAGTTGTGAGTATAGATTCCTTGCCAACTTCTTAAATAGGGGTAAGCTCTTGGTTTAGCCATCTAGCTGGTTCGAAAGGGCTCAGAAGTGTTTGAGATCTACGAGAATCGATTGGGATCCAAGTCTACCATATTCATCAGTATTCTCATTTCTAGTGATATCCTTCAAGCCAAAAGCATATCCTAGTGGACTTTGATTGACTTTTTTTTTTGGGCTGAAGTCTCCTTGTATTCGTACTTTTGATGGATAGTGATATTGCTGCTCAAGGCGGAGAAATCCCATAATTTGTTTCTGGGAGTGTATTCTTCGCATTAAAAACTGTTACAGTAGAGCTTTACAGTCTAAAGAAGCTAAGCAATCCCTTTGGTATCTCACTGCTTTATGAAATTCGTACGGATTCGTTGTGATTACGACGACTTTATCATAGTTTGGAGATCTATTTAAGTCCTTGTGACATATTAAAGGTCAATTGCTTTGTTGGTTGTAACACCCGAAGGCTATTTACCACCTGATGTAGCCAAAGCTTTGAATATTCAATTTTACACGTTATACTCCAACACCTATCCCAAGTGTTACACATCCTTCTAAATGACACGGCGGCATACAATACCTTAAGAAAAGTTTTTGAAAAATTTTCAAATCCCAAACCTTCACCTTTACGAGTAGAAGGTGCGTTTCCATACTTAAAAATACTTTTCACACGATGTACCATGTTCAGTAATATATATATTAACTTCTGTATTTAAGAACGCGAATATAATTTCCTTTGATATGAAACAATTTTTTTTGAACCTCTGTCATGAGAGTGTTAATTAAATAAAGTATCCGAGAGCACTAAGTGAGTTTATTATAGTCAGATACATCATTTCATTAGCTACACGCATATATGCGACGCATACATATTCGTATGTATGTATATACTCGTCCTGGCAGAAGTCATTCATCACACTTGTGCACCAAGTATGTATGTATGTAGTCGCGAGAGAGCACGGTGATAATGTCATTAGGTGGAGGTAAGTGGCATCCGTCGAAACGTGTTATAGATGTATAATTTCAAAGAAGGCGAATGGCTTTATGACAGAGCGTAGAATAATAATCCTTTTATGTGGAGGATAAAAGCTTAAATACTGTTAAGGACTTTCGAGTTTAATGGAAGAAATAAGGTTACAGCTGCCAGGGGATAACATTAATGCTACTTTTGAACAGCGGTGCGTAATGGATGTCGTACAGGTGGGTTCTTTAAAATTATCCGCCACTGTCTATTGCGTTAGAATTATAGGTTTATGGTAGACAATGTAAATTGGTTCAAAGGGTGCTTATTCTTGTATCAAAAAGGAATAATGTTATTAAGTTCTAAAAAACAAAAAAAAAAACGGTTTCTTAATGACCGGAGATGGTCTCTCTAAATTAGGGTGTAAAGGGCGTGTTACTGTGTAGCAGAAAATAAAATTAGTTTTGCTAATGGGAAGCACATCGCGACATACATTTGGATAGGAAGTAATATTGACTGGAAGTGTTATAATCGTCCTTCTAAAATTACACGATCAACGAGTTTCAACTCTCCCAAGGGACTGTTTGTGGGTAGATGTGGGTTCCCAAGAGTTGACCTAAAGGAATCAAGCTCAGAATCTAGCAATTAGTTTTCCCATACTCAGTCTGGATGCTGATAAAATCGTTAAGAGACTCGAAGAATGCTGGATTCCTTGGGAAATCAAACCAAGAAGCTTACAATGGAGACTGTCCCTGGATTTTGAAAGAGTCTTTTAAAGCATAGGTATCAAATTAAGTAGCATGCAGAGAACTCAATCAAAAATAAACCAAGGCAACACCTCAGAGACCATATTCATATCCTTGTTCATCCTTAGTGGTCTTAACTGACTGATTTTCTTGAGTTACAAGAAAAATATTGACAATATTTGGGTCAATAACGGAGGTCTTTTAGTTTACCCTTGAAAGATTAATACATAATTCTTGGACTCGAATCTGAAAGAGTTAAGTCGAATACTTGAAATGGACGGACTGCAAAGATTCAGAGGACGGTCTTTCCAAAAGTAGTGGGAGCACTAAGGACAACCGGACAAAGGGAGTATGAACGATACTAAGATTTATTCAGAAGTTAAGTCAGGTTAAGTCAAAGTGAAGAGGGATAGAAACTGGACATTTCTAAGCACAGTAATAAATTTCATTACTTTTGAATAGGCATCTTGTTACTTAAGAGAATATCCTTTCCTAAATGACAGGATGCAACTAGCAACTTTCTACGTAAATTTAGAGAAATAGTTGCTATAAGAGAGACGATATCAATAAAATTCATAGATGCTACATGAGACAAAATGACCGAAAATGTTCTTAGGAACGATGGACTCATGTTTGAGGCATAGGTTATAATAGGCAAGATGTAGACCAACGTCAACAACGACGCAGCAAGGCTGCCCAACCATCGATGGCATCAGCTTGATCAATGCAACCCTGTTAGACTACTCTGGGTAAGTTTGAACGAAAACGGAACCACAGGACTCTTAAAACACACGAGAGGAATCCTCTCCAAGATAGTCAGCACCTTAACCGGCCACAGCTCAAAGACTGGCATCACCTACACGACTTCTACAGAAGTTGTAGGGACGAGGAAGAAGAGGAGAACATACAGTGAGTATATGCCCAGTACTTGCCTATATTAGAAAGGCTACGCTAGGTAAATACCTTTTCAATAATTTCAACGATCTGAGTTCTCCTAATGAATAGAATTATTGTTGTTTCGGGAGTATTTGTATTGAGTCTACTCGTATGACTCGTATACTAAATGGGCTTACTACTATGTCACAACAAGTTTCTTCGAACGCCCTCTGGCAAATTATTACTCCGTCATCAGCTCCTCAATTTGTGTCCTAGGTACTTACCTATTCGATACGCTTTTCTTGCTTTAGTATAACAGGAAATATAAGGCCATCTCTCATCTCTCAAATGAAATGTGTTCCACACCTAGATTATTTTTGGTTATTTTCGCTAGGTTCTTGCGGTCAAACTCTTAATGTTCATCGTAGGATACTACCCAAGAATAAATATCTGCTGATATTTTCAAGTATCTCCTCTGGTTTGCTGTGAGTTCTTTTGAGAAAGAATTCTGTTTATTCTGTGTCTTTAGAGACACCTACCCTAATTTATTTACTAACTACGAGATTATGAATTTCCTCGATGAAGCTCAAGATTGTTTTAACTTGAACCTCTGAATGCACTTTCAGAACCTATGCTGAATGCTCCCTACGAATATTTAGCCAACCCATGAGATGCTACTTCTAAGATTTAAACTTCATTCGCTGCAAATCGTTTTTACTTGGTTGTAGATTCTTTCAGTGAAATGAATATTCAATTATTCCGCAGGCATTGTAAAAAGAAATCCACTATCCTAGCAATGATGTGGATCTCATTGCATGACGATAAGAGGATAGGAGAATCATTTCTGACACCGGTTTTGCCTTTAAGCTCAATAGCCTTTCCAGTTTATTTTAAGTAGTTAATCGCCTATGTGTTGGAAGGACGACCTCACTAATGAGACATACTAAACCATAACTTAGGTGGAACAAAAGTTTGTAACAAATCCTTTGAAAACAGGAAAAATGTCATGTCTCACCGGAAGATGAAACTAGGAAGCGGTGGCGTATACGTAATATTTTTTTTCCTTTTTTTTCCAGTAGTACCTAGCAAAGCAATATCTGAGCGAATTTTACTTACCGAAGGATTGACACGAATTATCTTTTCCTGATTCAAGTTCAATTCCCTTCCTGCAACATAGACTCGCTTAATCTTCCCAAAAAAAAAAAAAATGTCACTGGCTTCCATGGACATCCCTCTAAAACACGCCGGACTATTGCAACAACAATAAAGTCTAGTCCTAATTTCCAAAAGTTCATAAATACCATGGATATTGTTTCTCGTCTACTACATCAAATGGATCAAGTGGAATAAATTGTATTGCCCTTCGTGAAAAGGGCATTCATCTGATCCAAATGGAGCAGTTGACATCATGAGTCCTGCAAATGAAAACACCCA
Source organism: Xylota segnis (assembly GCA_963583995.1). Taxonomy (NCBI): domain Eukaryota; kingdom Metazoa; phylum Arthropoda; class Insecta; order Diptera; family Syrphidae; genus Xylota; species Xylota segnis. The sequence continues at coordinate 32,038,659 of OY757239.1, forward strand.
GCGGTGTATCTTTGATCGATTTTCCTTTCAATGAAAGCAGAATGTATTCGCATTTCACTTCTGATAATTTGCCGCATTCAAACGAAAATCTCTAAACTGCTACACTAAGTTGGCCAGAAGGATGAATCGATGGCAATTATGCAATCAAAACTTGAAGATTGATAGAAAACATGAACGTAGTTGGGTTAATTGATGATGTGTCGATTGCTATGCCATTAGGAGTACTCCCCTATTGAATGGTAGATACATGTTTGGAATGCCCAAAAGATACTATCTGTGTGTGTATAGGATTGCCTATGTGAATGGGATTGAAGTAATTACACTCATCAGAGAGAATGAAACTAGTCTGTTTGGATTTGAAACGAGTCTAAACATGGCTACTGATGGATTGATTAAAATCTCTATAGGTGACAAGTGTATGCAAAAATAACATTAGCTATGTTGTGTGTGTGTGGTATCCTTAGGTCGAACTAAGAACATGATACATATTAGGAGAAAACAATAGTCTAGGGTATAGCCGTTGGTGCAGAGATCTTGCACTTCCTCAGTGTTATTAGGTTATAGACTGTTACTTACTTACTTACTTACTTATGTCCTGTATCCCCTTATCCCCAACTCATTCCCAGTTGCCGTGCTTCCTTCTCAATTGTTCTGCTCCACGTACTCCTAGGCCCGCCGCGTATACTGCCATCCTCAGTAAGAAGGTTCCATTGCATCACGTGGTTAGCTATGGCCCTGTCCAATTAACTGCCACTTTCGTCGTCGTATGGTTGTGCCTATAGGTTCATGGCCCATTCTCTGATAAAGTTGTTCATTAGAGATACAGTTTGGCCAGAAAATCCGAAAGATATGTCGTAGACACCTACTGACGAACGTTTGCAGTTTAGTTCCGCCATCAGTTGAGACAATACTTCCAAGGTATTGGAAACTCTATACTCTCTCAACCGTTTGTCCAGGAATGTGTACCTATATGATTTGATGAGTTCGGTCCTAGGCTGATCCTTTTTGGTTTTTGACGAGTTCATTTTCAGCCCAGCGACGTCTGCTTTCCCCTCTACATTTGCTGTCATTTGGTGAAGGTTCATTATTCTGTGAAACAGTACGCATACATCGTTGGCGTTATCTAGATGTTTAAGTTTAGATGTAAGGGTCCCCCGAATTCCTCCATTTCCTGTTGATAAGGCCGCATTTAGCATGTCGATAGTATGCAGCCTTGCCGAACCCCACTTTGGACCTCGAATTCCAAAACGAATGCAAAACGTGACATGTGGACCCATAAGTAGCTTTGATAATTGCTATTGTAGGCTCTTCGGAAGCGCTTATACCAGTCCCTGTCTGGGAAATTGTGTAGTGTGCCAGACTGCCTTGTATAACTTAAAGTTTTTGGTTCTAATTTTCGATGCCAAGATTAGGTCAATAAGTACCTGTGGACAATAAGGGCATCTAAGAACGTAGAACAGGTACTAAAATTTTTATTCAATATATGATGTTTCATGGGCTTGGTGGTACTCGCTCTGTTGTAAGTCCAAAAAATGAATCCTTTACTAAAGCCAGTCTCCTCTCAAAGCCATTAGTCCTTAAACTCCCTACGGGTCTACGGATCATCAACCTCTACTAATTTCCAATACCTCTACTAATTTCCAATACCTCTTTTAGAAAACTAGGTAATCTCTTGCAAGTCAAAGCATTCACAAGCTGTAGATTCGTTTTGAAGAATGGAAACTTTTACCATTTGCCTAAGTCCCTCCGATTGTTATGGAAATTCAAAAGGATATTCAATATCACATCGTCATACATCCCGCCAAAGTAATAATAAGGCAGAAACGGATATGCTACATTAATTGGTTTTCAATCCCTTTGCAGTATTTGTGTCGAAATACTCTACTTAGGAAGTACTTCTCACAATACATTCCCCCGGGCGCTGACAACAAGCTCTGTATAAGCCCAAAACTTAAATGAGTCTCACAGTCTGTACATGTGTCTCTGTCGTATATAGTGCAACAAATTTCCGCATTTAGTTTGTGTAAACAGGATCCGTCCCGGCTATATGAATGTATGCTGGGAATTCCTGAACTAATATCGCACAAAATGTTCGCCTAGCTGCGGTGGATTGCAGTTTTGGCACATAATCCGGAACGGTTTTAGGAAAATCAATTCCAGAGTTTATATTTGTGTAATCGGCTTATCTGCAAGTACACCCAGCTTTACACATGCGAGTGTAGTTTTGAAATGTTTATGAAATGTTTTTTTAATTTTTCTCCTTTTTTTCCTGGTTTTTTGGTTTTTTTTTTTGGAAAATTACTCTGCGGTTGGAATTTGTGTTGTTGATGTTCGTGTGGCCTGCGATAACATGAAACTAGGATACGTTTTGTCGATAAGGACTGCAGTATATAGTTGAGGATGTGCTTGCGGAATGTAACAGTGCGTACCACTCGTGGGGGTGTCAAATGCTGTGCATAACATGGGTACCTACAGATAAAAGCTTACTGCTGCGCGATGATGCTCACTGGTGCGGAAGAGTAACATTTGGATATTTGTTATTGTGTCTCGTTGATTATGTGATGTCATATTAATTAAAAATTATTAAAATAATACTTGCCTTATGATTATGGCATCGGAGGGTGTGCGCACGGATAATGGGGTTTTTACTTAATTGGTTTTGGATTTTCATTCACTTAATGCATTTGTTAATGCACATGAAGTGGAGCTTAAATGTTGGTTTAATTATGGCGGAGAATGCTTTCATGGCTTGGTAAATCGAATTAGGGCTCAAATGCCTATGAATAGTGATCCGCAATCTCGTAATTGAATTTCTTGGCTATAAACAACGAAAGCGAAGAGGAGAGTGAATAGAGTCGCAATTGTCCCGAGTGTAATCTATAAACCTTTATTTTAAATTGGTGTCCTGGATAGGCACTTACCTATACCATAGACGTACCCCCTATGGGTAGGAAAGAGTATTATTACAATCATGTCACAATGTCACAATATCAATGCAATCTACTACTAGATCCTGTTTTTTTTTATCAAGTCCATGTTTTTTGTCGATCAGTCCACCAGTGAATCAGTCAATAATTGTCATATGGCTATGATATTACAATGCAAGTGGTAAAGAGCATAGGGAATCGACGAATTCAGGAAATTTACTCCGAGAATTAGTGAAAGATAAAACTAATACGTAATATTTTTCATTTTTTTTTTTCGTTGTAGAACCAAGCAAGGTAATATGTAAGAATATTTTACTTAAGCTCAAACTACTATGCCCACCTTCCAATGCACTTAAGCTGAAAAACACAAAACAGGATGCACCCATGCGACACTAGAATCATGAATGGGACACGTGTTGCTGGAATATAGAAAAAATACAGCTACTCACGTAGGGATTTTACATTCCCAGGAATAACTATCAATAGATACGATAGAATGTTGTTTATTCCTGCAGTTATCATACGTGAAAGACAACACATATCCGAAGATTCAAACGATTTGTGAAAATAATGGCAACAAAGAGATCCTGGAAAAACATGTCGATGAGCTCGGACATGCGCTAACCTACAAATCACGTTTTGAGTGAATAGCTTGTGGCAATCTGACTACCACCAAAAAAGGTCTATGGCCGCTAAATATGACGTAGGAGAACTTGGTTAGGCGATGGTTTCACACGAAAAGATAAACTCCCTCGCTTTAACCTCCCAAAGTTTAGAGGGAACCCCTTGTCATCAGAAGCATCGCAAACTACGTAGCCCTGAAGCTTTACCGCAAATTTCTTTGGAGAGACTGCCTACACATATTCAATGGCGCTACAGGACTACGACCCAGTATTATGCATTGGTTATATACCTCTGGAGCACTGTTTTGGTGGCCCGCTCTAGACAAACATTCCAATTTAACCATAATGGAAACAAATCTTCAAGTCGTAGTTTGAGTACCGCCTGCACGGTTAAGATTAGCTCCTTCATACAAAGGAGCTGATGGTTTTAGTCAATAAGTCAGGGGCAATGACCATATATAAACAAAATATGTAGTGTCATGCTGGCTTAAGAACACAAGAGGTACCAGCATGCGAAGTTGTCCACTCTTCTTCTTCTCTTTTTCACCCAAATTTAATTTATTTTATTGGTTCATCAAGCCTACGACAAACTAGGCTGAATACACCACATTTATTCGTCAATGGTTTGGTGGCGTATACGTAACATTTTTTTTCCAAATTTTTAATTACCTCACAATGCAGTTAGCGAATCCTTCATGTTCCCCTTCGTCAACGCTTTCTTTTTACATATCAAAAATTAAAGGACAATAAAAGTTCTCGAATACATGCTTTTGCTGAGAACACCATTCAGGGTAGAGATCACCATCTTAAGAATCAATGTAGCGCTTTTGAAATTCGATAAACCAAGACCGTACATTAACTTGGAGAGAAAAGACATCAGAAAGGGTAAAGACAGCATCTAAAGCCTTCCATATATGCAGCAAAGTCTTTAATAAAAAATGGGTGTCCAAGCCTACAGTCATCTACTGGATGTACAAATCCATCGTTAGATGGGCAGTGCGTCGCAGAAATGGAACGAGAAATATCCATGAAACTGCATTCAAAAAAAGTGATCGACATATGTATGAATACATCGACTGTCAAACGTTACACTCCTATGAGTTTCAGGATACAGAGGCAATCAGGAAAATGAAATGATAAACGATTCAAGAGGAAAAGGGTTCGAACAGGACGTGAAATATGTCATCTTTGTTCCGACGTTCCTAAAATTTCTTGATATCATAGGACCAGAGTTCGTAGATGGACCATAGATGGATAGATGGACCACACTCCCATCATGTTATGACTCCTGAAAACTCTGGATAAATCAAAAACCAAGAAAACTCCAGCGCTTTACAGAAATAACTTAATGCTCTGCACGGAGATTATTACTGTTCAGACTCTCCTGCTTGTCCACCAAAGAAGAATCCAACTAAACAGTGACGATCTCTGCAAAGGCTATGACGATACAGAAATAGAAGAGAGCACATCCTAAATCTACCTTCTTGTAATTCAAATAAATCTATATATTCTGTTTCAGTGCATTGTAAACAAAAGGAGCTTAGCTTCTGCCTCGTTGAGTGTGGAAAATAAAAAAAATTTCGTCACCGAAAAATGTATGAAAAATTTGGTTACGCATACGCCACCAATCCAGATACATCCTAAATCCACCTTCTTGTGGCTCAATTCAAGCCAGATATTGTTTTTGTGCATCGTAAGTACAAAGCAGCTTAGCTGGTGCACTTTTTGTGTGGATCTAGGAAATCGCCGCTGGATGAATATCACTTTAGACACCTATCGGAATAACTAGCCTCTAGCCACTTAGTTATACCACATCCACAACCAATTTTTGTCTTCGTTTAGGATTACTCGAAGGCGGAGAATCATAATGCATTCATCGCCGATCTCATTGCTAGAGAAAAATGCAACCTCTTCTTCTACCAACCTGGCTAATATAACGCCTGATATTGGGGCCTATTTTATTAATGGGGATGACTCCAAAACTAGGTGTGTGTGGACACAAAAAACTATTCTCAAAACATATGACCACATAGTCCACCAAACATTTAATTCCTTTTTTGTGATGAATGGTGTTCAAAGTTCAAACAGTGCCATGGTCGCTACCAACCAATGTAAGCATGAGTATCTGCCCAGGAGGAAGTAGCCGCAGCTCTTGCACCCTTTTGCCATTTGCCATACAAATTCGCATGAAAAGATTTTAAAAACCAAAAATCACGTTGTCAGTGAACTCTGTCGAATGTGCACACATGGACCCATATCCAAAGCGGTTATCTCTACCCGCAACCTTCAAAAAGTTAATACCAATTACTATACAATTCATATCGGAATTAGTCTACACAAGACCCCAGGGTAAATAATCCATAAAGGGCATATCTGTTTAATTAGTTACACACCAATGGCACTTTGTAACGGTATGAATTAAATTTCAAGTAAATTACAATGGCCCCCAGTGCTGAACCAACAAAACTGACCTCAATTGGCTTACAACCGAGGAGATGGCCGGGGCATTACCGATGTCTGTGTGAAAAGCTGTCTAATTAAACTTCATAAGCCTCAAATTAGCCACAGGCTCACTCCGAAGTGCTCGTACAGTCCATTATGACTATTACGATAAATGTACGTACGGTGCTCCGAACTAGGGATTCTTTATCGGTAATTGCTGATGTAAGCGTTGAGCAGGGTTAGGTGGTCTTTTCACAGCGAATCCGGGAAAATCTCAATGACCATCACCCTGGGACGGATTAAGAAAGGACGACGCTTCCTTATTCTTGTGGTCACTTTAATTAGATGTGGATAAAGTAGGGCACTTTGGAGAAATAATCAAGAAGACAACTTATTTAATCTGCGACCTTGCTCTGTGGTAGGCATTGACTGTACGGAACTCATAGTCATTTATATAATTATGTGTGTTTCCCTGAGTACTGGGTGAAGTATGTACTGGGCAGATTTCCTTTTGCCTTTATTGGTGGAAAATCAACTCATCACTATATAAACTGGCAGTGTAAACACCCGTCTGCACTTTTGTACTCCCCCAGGCCGTCGCGTTGATTGAAACAACCAGACATTCCGTTGAAGACTCCAGTGGCTTAACCCAGACCTCCAGGAACGTTTTCACAATCCGCAAACACTCGCATCGATTTTAATTACTTAAGAATTTGATATTCCGCATTATATGCGGACACGATGATATTCCAGCGGAACTTTTCTACCCGCAAACTCAGGACACATGTTTAACCTGGTTCCGTGAGGGAAGTTATATAAATTATGCTGCACGTGTACGTGACTTCCTTTCGAATTTAAACCAAAGTTATTAGTTTTGGGTTTTAAAAGGAATTTGTTCGGATTAACTTTGGCGCACTAAATGCCATAGTTATGCCGACAGGAATGGTCCTCTCTCTCTTGTGTGGGTGTTGGTTATATTTCGTTGCATAAACCGAAAATAACCCAGCCAAAAGGGTAAGGCCAACAGGTTTCACTGTTTCGAATTCGAGTAAATTGCAGAAGCAGAAGGATGCCGTAGGTAATAGTTTTCGCAGGTGCTGTGGAGTTTAGTCAAACAAAAACCCAAAAAAAAAAAAAAAAAGTTAAACCCTTTCATCGTCCTTTAATGCCAGCCGGTGTATTACAGGGAATTTTACAAATTGAATGGTTCGTGGGGTGTAAATAAGACTGCTTTGTTTGTTTTGGTAGTACTGTATAACAATGGAAGTGGAAGTGTGCATTGTGTGGGGATTTACTTTTGGCCAGAAGTGTGTATACATATACAGATTCGAGAATACAAACCACTCAGATCCAATTGCTAATGATGTCATGATTAACAACCTTCATACTTATCTTACTTGGATGATGGACCTTCAATTCAAGGTGAACGAGGATCCCAAAGTTCGAAGATTAGTGATTTGATGTCTATTAGCCATACCTAAAAAGCAAGGAGCAAATCTTGGGCAGAGTATCTGACGAAGTATATTCCTTTTACAACGACGAAGTCCGTCTTTATTCAACATCCATAAAGTCTGGTATAGACTACATGAAATAGTTAAATCCCTTGAGGATTGCTATTAGAAGTTATCCTGTCGTTGGATGGACCAAGCCACATCATCACCAGTGAGTCTGAGTAGTTACTGCTGGATACTGCACAAACAGACCTGGGGCATCTTCTTGTGAAAATTTTCTTATTCACCCAACTGAGAGCAAGATGTGTCTTCAATATCTAATAAGAAGTTTCAAGTAGGTGAATGGATACAGAAGGAATAAGATCGTGTTCAGGACTCAGCTCAATAAGAGTTTCTCAAGATGAAAGAGCTTTTCACATCGGTTTGACCGGCTCCCCATCTAATGGTTCTTATCAAGGATAACCCTGCTAATAATCTCCCTCATTTGAGCCCCTATCCGTTTAGGACAGTTCACAAAATATCGAAAGCTTCTTGGAATATTCTTGAGAAATCTTTAGAACTTCGAATCGATACTCAACAAATTTTATGTAAATTTAAAGAAAATCAGGGTATCCATGGGTCTACAGTTCGAGCACAGATTCTCCATAATCCTGACTCGCAAGGCATAGCTAGAATGAAAAATCTGGAAAAATTGATGAAAAAAGTTACGTATACGCCACCGAAATAATCACATTCTTGCTATTCCTGGCATGACTGGATTCAGCTCAAAAAAATCAGAGTATCAGATTCTTTATAATCCTACCTCGCAGATTGCTGTATAAGCCATAACATTCTTGCCTGATTAGGACTGGTACCAACCTTACCGTTTAAAATGGATTTAGATAGGATGACGAGGTGTCATGCTATTTTTTCAATATCATTCTTCAAGGAATTGTGCAGAACGCTGTGCCTGTGTCTTAAGCTTCTGTCTTGTCAATTATCTCTTCTTTGGGTTAAGCATTTAAAAAAGTAACCACCACATAGCCCATCCTTTATATCCTCGACCTGATTCTCATTCAAAATAAGGAAACACTTAAAGTTTCTTCCCGGAACTTATAAATTTTCAATTTCATTGTGACAAAGACAAACCTATAAAGCAAAAACCAAAACGTGCCACTCGAACTATTCTACCGAAAGTTAGTCATGTGACAACTGAAGCAAATGAAGACTTTAGATTCATTAACAAACAGTTTGCAGCAATATGGTTAGTCAAGTCATCTACTTAGATGTCACTGCAGAGTTCCAAAGGCTTTCGCAAAAGGCGTTGAGCACAAGGAATATCCTTTCGAACCAAATGCTTTTGAGAGTGACATCCATTCGAATGCATCCAATCAATTTCAATTATTTTCGGTTCACCAAATTTGTTGAACACCTTGGATTGCCACACTCTACATATTCCAACAGAAAATCCATACAAGACCCAGATCTAAACTATTCAACGCGCAACAGTATTTCCTTTCAAAATTAAATAGATGCCACAAATTTATGGAATTTAATTCTGTGTTTGGAGCAATAATTTTCCGCACTGGGCATGGATATACTCGTAACATAGAAAATTCCATTAGAAATTATTCATCCCCACCTTGGTTGGAATATTCCTACAACAACTGCATCGCAGACCACACTGGACAAAGTAACTCTCATGACGACCAAGGATGCCTGGGTGCATCTATGAATATTTATTCCGGTTCATACGGACGAAATATTAGAATTAACATTATTCTCAAAGAACTGATGGTGTTTCATTAATATTTCAATATTTAAAGGCGTGCAAGTGAGTCCTTAAATTGAAAATTATTTTCCAACCAGAAATAGTGTGCAGCTCTGGGGCTGCAAAGGAGATTTACTTACCTGCTTTTGCCCAGACCCATCCGTCATCTCCACTTTGAAGGTATCCTCTAGGTATAAGTAGCGTGTTGCTGAGGCCAGCTTCCTGGTGGTTTCAAGTGTCCTCCTCGAACATAGGAACGCCTGCAGCGGTGGTTGGTGCATGATGGAGAATGTCCTTTAGCATGAAATGTGCCTTTGATAAATACTCGTATCTACCAACATGAATTAACAGGATACCTTTGAGAAATTTATTAACAATATATCATGGCAGGCGTATGTGAGTCACTATGAACCTTCGACCAGTAGCACAAGACTATGGCTTCTATTTAGTGTGCAAAAAGTAAACAGGACTCCCTTTTTTGATTGTTTTCTTTTGAACAAAGTTCGAGGTGACCTGAGGGGATTTAGAAGGCTCCATGGTATTTCCCAGGACTTTTGATTTATTCAAAAGAATTTTAGTTCACCCTCGACTGCATACGAAATTGTTGAACTGAGCAACGCTTTAAAATGGATGGAGGATCCCATCCAGGCTGCAGTGCAGACTCCGCAAAGAAGAAGTGTAGCTACATAATGAAAACTATTATCTCTGCGAACAGCGCCTACTAAAAGTGAAAATAATTTTCATGTATTTTTTTTTTCTCTCCATCTTTCTTTCCTTTATCCATCCCGTTTCATTAATTAAAGAATTATTTCTCTAGAAGGGTAATTTGAATAGCTTTGTTGCAGTGGTTCGAATTTCTCGACCATGATCCTTCGTCTCGGCCAAATAAGAGACACCGAGAGTCTTGCAATGAATACTATATGCTGACCAAAGTTTGAAATTTATGTGCACTTTTATTCAGATACTTACAGTTTCAGTGAATTAATTAGTGGAAGCAAATCGAAAGGACGAAGTAAAAGAGGCATTTTAACATAAGGATTTCGAGGAGATTAATTAAAATGGATTTCGCCAATTAGTGAAAGGGTTATTGGAGTGCATTTTCCTTTCTACATGAGATTCATCGATTAATTGGTAAAAGTATCTGAGGGTGCTCTAGTGCATCAAAGTGAGTGAAAGATATTCAATTTTACGGCAGCGCTTTTGAAGTTCAGATATCAGAAGCTCAGTGAGAGAGATATCCGCTTTTATGGTCGACGACTTGGAATATAATAAAAATTGATTGGAATTATTCTATTCATGTGAACTATACAGAATAAATTGTATACATATACGCATGTATGGATGGGGTTTACATAGATGCCTATGTTTTCAAATACTATTTTCAAAATTTGATGAAGAAGATTGTTGGTTGTGATAAGTTTGAAAAAAGAGGCAACTTAAACTAATGACACAGGAGTGTCCTGCGACTACAGATGAGATTGGCACTAACTCCTTCTACCATTTACTCCTTCAGAACTATCAGCACCGAGACATGATAACAAACGACAAGCAAATAGAAAGAAATGGTCGAATACATTGGTGAATTGGTGAAGGAAACCTCAGTGCAGTATAAGGTGAGGATTTTAAAGATCCTAGATTTATGAGAAATTACTTTAGCATGTGAAATTACAAGGACACTTTTATAAAGAAATTGGGGAGTGGCTTGGTTTACAGGAAGAGAAGATGAATTTAAATAATATTGTCAATGTAAAGGTTAACCATTGCCATACATAGCTTTCAAGAGGACACATTTTATTTTTAGGAAGTCTGGAGGACTGAAACTCATTATCCTTGACACCAAAAACATTGACCAATACCAAAAGTCACAGTCTGATGTCTGATGTATCTCTATGACAGGTAAGTATATAATTTTATGTACATACCTTCCATTTCAGAGAAATTAAAAAAAACACTTTTTTCAGTATCGTATCTCAAAGGCACCAAAGCTTACATTTTCAACCTTCAACCAACATTTACTAGCCACTGTCTTCAGACTAACCGAAAGTGCGCGTTTGCGCCAACGTGAACTGGGCTTTCAGTAATTGTGGTAATAAAGAGAATTCCAGGAATCATCCCCAAAAAAGTGAGAAATTCACGAAATGTTACTTTTATCGTCAGAAATCGAAAGTGGTATTCTCAGTTTCTTATTCATTTGACTGCATTTCTTAGTACACCGAGTGCCAATCTACAAAATAATTTCTGATATCTTTTCTAAGGAATAGCTTCACAGGTAAATTTTCACCAAAGTTGATTCAAATTCTTTGGAATTATCCCTTAATTATGAAGTTATTCAAAAGACTTTTTTGATTTAGATCAGAACTTCTAGCTGCCCTACCAAGCATTGATATTTGTTGCTCCGTAAGCTAACTTAAGTTAAGAAATGCCTTGAATATATGACTCCAGGATGGTCTTTTATTTTTGCTCATCCGAATTGTCAGCATGTTTATTTATTGGACCAATCCCATGCCACGACACACGCGGCCGACGCAACCTTTTTATGACGTCTCTGGGATTCAGCAAACCATTATCTGTTTAATTCGACATTTGACCACACAATTGTCAGAACACTGTAGTGTGTTTCAGCCAGAAATCACAGCGTTCCGAGATGCTGTGGTGTGACCTTTAACTAAGGGTGTAAATTGGAGAACTATATCTCCTTACATAAGTAGTCGAACTAAAGAATTGCCAGTAAGAGATACTATGTCTTAAGACAGCTGTCTGATAGAATGTAATCATCGTACGGTATATCTTGCTACCCATCCTTTTGCCCTCTATGGGAAATATTTCGGCCATGTATATATTTGTGGTATCACAGGCCATGCTTTTGATATAAGTGTGTCTGTAACCGAGTGGCAAAAGCCAACCTACACTAATAGGAAAGACAGCAGGATTATGGGACCAGATGCCAATATTCTCTAATTACTCATACAACATTGAGATCTGTGATTTTTAGCCAAAATCTCATAAGGATGCGTCCAATTTTGTCCCTATCATTGGTTGTCTAAGTATTGAAGGTGTTCTAACCGTTTCTGTGTACTTAAAACAAACTAACCTTTCATTCCGCTCTGTGACTAATAATTTATACGACGAAGTTTGTACTTAAATTATTTAAGAATGCAACTTGACATATTCTTGAGTTTATTTGTGTCATCTCTGGCTTTACTGCCAGAAAGTGCGGCTACATACATAAGTCTGTGAGGCTAATATAAAAATATTTGAAAATAAAAAGAAAAGAAAAGATGCAAGATTCCACATTCTGAGTAGGTATCCAATAGAGAAGATTTTGCTTTGGGCCATGTCGACTTATTAGCAAACTGAATGTATTTCAAATGCCATTACTATAACATATACATATGTATATAGCTCCTGTAAAGACGAATACTTACCTCTGATCAGGTAGATTCCAAATTATTTTGACTTCACTCTATACTATACAAAATTCCTTAATTGCATTGACCACCTTTGCATTTCTATGAAATGCCATTGGAAGTAGGTACATTCATATATACATGCATACATTTTCCAATTTCAAAAGGTCGCAATTAATTAGTAATCATTATCGGCTTAAGAGATTGGCCTTTGCAACAGCCAATGTCAAAATGTTAACAACTACTCCCACCAAAGGCATTCAAAGAATTTCAATTAAGTTGCCGAACTTGGAAAACAAAAAAAATAATAATCTCATAATTACCCATTGACAAAGGACATTGATAGCTTACCCATCTCTCCAAAGAAATGATTACAATATCCTGTGGCTAATTTTCAAAATTCCCACCACTAATGAATCTTTAATTGTTCGAAAACCACAGCGGTATACAGTACCCAGAGCAGGCGGTACCAAAGTAGAAAATTAGTTGATTCTGCCAGGCAACACTTTTGTTCGGCGCGTTAATTAATAAATGTTAATGTCTTTCATTTTACCACGGCTATCAGCCCACAAAAGCACGGATACAGTAAAAATCTAAATAATATCCCATAATTCATTATGGCTAATGCATTTCTGATTCCGTGCAGAACGCAAAAGAACATCCCCCTGCTGCATGCAGTTTCGGCCACCACAATTACCAGCTAGTTGCAGGGAATTTATCTAAATTTATCGGAATTTATGTCTGATTTCCATTAAAATAGATGGCGGAACGTTAGAGCCAACACTGATAGTGACCTCAGAACATTTGTTAAATATTTACCAAACACTGGCGCTGAATTATGCGATCGCTAGCTACTTGTTCGAAAATGTGTACAATGTTAGCAATTATTTCAGAATAATTACCAGTGATTTTTTTTTTGTTTGTATCTTTTTATTTTGTTCTACATTCGGTTTTATTCGCGGCACCACTGACGTAGATGATTTTGAAAATTTAATAGAAATTTCGAAACATTTTACATTCAATTATAATTTAATTCGATTTGGATGGGCGTATGTGGGAGGGGTGAAGGAATTTATTTTTGGTGGGCGATACAATGTTGCATTTGATAATAATTTTAGGTGTCATCAATAAATGCTTGGTTGTATCTACATATCTATTGGTGATTTGCTGGCGAAATAAACGCAACTATGGCCAGTGATGGATGATTTAGAGGGGTTTTGTATTGTATTGGGAATTGTATGGCAATCATTGGAACTAATCAGGAGTACCAATGGACCTACATCATGGTTATCAGTCGAAAAGGATCCGGGGCGGAAGGAAATACATACGTTCAACTCCTCGATTCTTTCAATAAATGAGCCTTATAAATGTACCTGAAACCCTCACTTGAGAAAACCAATCATGTCTGCTCTATGTGAGACGTCAAAGGATTTCCGTGAAGGAGTGATGGATCGGAGATAGAATGATGGAGCCTCTTCACTGTTGTCGTATCTCAACTGCATATGAGCCAGAAACGGATAGCCACTTCGATAATCAATGGTTCAGTCCTGGTGTCTACAACAACTCTTCACTACTCGCTAAAAAAGTCTGGCTCTGATTTCGAATCTGAGATCTACCCGACTCTATTGACCATGAGTTGTATAGTGAGGTATTGAATCGAGGATATATCCTGACAACTAGTCTGGATTAAAGGCTATGTTGATTTCGGATTCCGGATTACACAAAATGTGTCAATTTGTTGACGAACAACTCACTTTGTTATGAACCCAATAGTGTTCTGATTAATAACATAAACAACGTCGGCAAAAAGTCACTAAGCCTGGGCTCTTGAAAGGTATAGGTCTTGGTCGTTAAAAAGTTTTCACTTTCTTTCGGTTTATTTAAGCCTGAAAGGCCTTAGAGGACCGAATATGATATATGGTCTCCCTTAATAGTATAAGGAAGTTGATGTCGGTTTAAGATATATTTTTGGTACGTTTATGGCCATGGTCACACCACTGATGCTCTAACTAGCCTAAAGGATCCACGAGCTGAAAGGATCAAATGAACTATCATAATCATGGAGAGGGCAATTGTTAATATTGGAATCTGGCATATACAAGAAGCGTCCTTAAGTTAACATGGCACTTTTTTTTGGAAAATAAATTTAGTCAAAGGGCACTGTCCTTCCGATTCAATTTAGCCATTTGGACTCTATAAAAGCATGTCGAATGAGTTCTTTCAGTCGTTGGCCGGAATGTCCTTCAAGACGTCGGTTTGATGCAGTATCAAGCAAAGTCCAAAGGAAACCTAAGCCAAAGTCAGGGAAAAATATACCTATGTCGGAATGAATCTATTCCACTTCAACTGGTTTACATTGAGTGAGTTATATCTAGGACTTTACATTCGGTTAGCATATGTTTTGTCAAGTATATATACAGCACACTTTCTTTATTCATGATCCGGAAAATATCCTTTGGTAGAAGATCTATTTCTAGATACTCTCTAGTGTAAAGAAGTTTTCCTTTCAAGTCGAACTCGTTTTAATGAATCAACGAAACTCAATTAGTTCCTGATTTTGCCTCAAAAATCCCCACTCCCACTGCTTCTGTCTGCGTGTAGGTGTTTTATTTCTACTTCATGTTCATAAATAACTGCAAATCACTTTGAACTAATAACATACAAATCACACCCACAGGCACAGACACATGAAATACCTTTCATTCCATTTGAGAATATTGCAAAACTCCAAAATCAAAGACAATAAATTAAAAAGTTTAATTGCAACGTAAACTGCAACTGGAGGAAGAGAGATTTATCTGCATTAGATGGATCTGGGAATCCAAAATTAGTTTCATCGTCGTATACGTCGCTGCAGGTAAGCGGAAATTGCTTTTAGTAGTTGTTTCTGCGGGTTATATATAATTCCCTCTGTCATTTAAATGGCAGGTCTTAATATCCGTTTTGGTAAATTGGCATCTTTACAACGTAAACGGGAATGGAAGGCTCCGTTTGACTGGACTACGATTTTATGTATAAAATAGTTTCAAAAGTGGTTTCATGATATCCGTAATTTAAGTTCTTTCAGACCGAAAGCTACCTTTTTGGAGGAAGCTAGTTCCATGGAGTTATGTGGAGGAGAAATATTTTGTTTTAATAACATGGGTTGGTAGACGAATTTTATGAACTGGTAACGTCGAAGTCCATATTATAAAATAGTCTGTGCAGTGGAAAATACAGACAAAAAAATATACATTTTGAAGAAACTTTAGTGGTACATCAAGGGGTAGTCTTGACATAAAAGTGTGGTACTCGGATGGGTTCCAGGTCATCAGGGGATTGCAGGCAACGAATCTGCAGATGAACTAGCCAGGGCTGGCTCAGGATCTGCGTTCATTGGACCTGAACCTTACTGTGGCGTCAACTGGGCTAATGCCACAGCGCTGATTAACGCATAAACTTCGACTGGAAAAATGTCCCGGGGTTACGACAATCCAAGAAGTTAATCAAGCCATATTCCTATAAGGAAATTCTAAGTTTAGACAAAGAAAACATTAGGAAGCTGGTGAGCTTTCTAACAGGTCATTGCGGCCTGAGATATCACCTCAACAAACTCAATCTATGCCTAGACATAGAATGCAGGTTCTGCTCAGAAGATGACGAATCATCTGAGCACATTCTCTGTGAATGTCCAGCTCTGCATTGGCTGAGGTGGCACATCTTCCGCAAGGTAACATGCTTGCCGGCAGATATTAGAACCTCTGCAACTAAGGACGTGCTTTCCTTAATTAGGGAGGTGGTACGTCTTTTAGAGTAAAACTACACCCTAAGATACAATAGATCTTTTAGGTCGCAGTATCAGCCATATGGGCTAGGGTCCAAAGAAAAAAAAAAAAAAAAGGGGTAGTCTAACTGCCATTAAATTGATAACTTCCAGATGCTTAGTAGACTAATGTATGTATGTCGATGGATACTAAGAAGTTCCTAAGAATTGGAGTACATTGACTGACGATCAATCTCAACAAAACACTACTATTACTATTCGCATAATTTGAAACAGCTTATGATCAAGCCATTCCCCTAAGAACCTCAGGCAGCACCAAAAACTGGGACTATTGCTCGCTAAAAAACTAAGTTAGAGACTGAATACCAAAGAAACAATTGCAAAATTCTTGATAGTTCCCTAATCCTGTAGTAGAATTTTTGGTAAATTTCAGGATCATCCAAAACATCGTGTAGATGACCTCAACCGAAAGTTGAAGCACCTTAGGGATCGGCCAATCAGATAGCTGGCACCCAAACACATCACGGAAATCTATGATCCTATAAGAATATATAAAGAAACCCCCTAATTATTCAGGACCTTAAAACACCTTTTACAAACTTCCAGAGGTTAGAAAAATATATATCCACTGAATGGATCATCCTCTAATTCTCTTGGTATGTCAAAATTAGTCAGACTCTGGTGTCACAGAACCGTTTTCCAAGTAGAGGTCATTCCTGAAAGATTGCGATGATGGCAATACTGAACTATATACATACATACATACATCTGTCAGGACATGACCATCGATAGCAGAGGCAACAATAAAAGGGATATTAAATCCAGAAATAAAATTATAACTGGGAAAGTGGTGCCAAGAAGAGCTCAAGGTTCCATAAGGTGAGCCAACCAGTGGTATAATGGAGATCCTTACAAAAAAGACAGTAATTTCCTGTGTGCGGAATTATATGCAAAAATTAACCAATGAAGATCTTTCTAAAGGCTGCGGTTTTAAAGATGTCCATGGCTACTTTACTGTCTGTCCTGTGCATAGGCTCTGGAACCTAAATTATATTTCATTTTCATTTCTTTGATTTCTTCGATACTTTACAATTCTTGTAATTTACAATTCTTGCTTTGATCGATTTAAAGTTTCCCTTTGTATTAGTGAAACAGAATAGTTCACCATGATACCATAACCAAGTTTCAAAAACAGATTGTCTATTTTTCCAACTGGAGACAACAGAACGATTTCAAATAAATCGGCAACTGCTTCAGGGAAGTCATTTCCCAACCAAAAACATTGTCTACTATTGTTCATCAAAGCTAAAGCCCAACTAAATGCGAATACCTAAGGGATGCATTCTCAAACATTCACTTCAGTCACAAACACAAAGGTAGCATTGAGATAAAAACAAAAATGTCTGGTTTTGAGATTTGCAGGGAAACGCACCGGAGCGCGTACAAATAATGCCTGCGGAAGGTAGCTTTCATAAATGGAAAATGTGTCGTAAAAAAGTCCAAAAAAAAAAAAAAATTTCATAGATGGTGGTACGAATTTGACCTATCTATCGATTTGAAGAAAAAGTTCCCGCTTTGTTCAGTGTCTGAATGCCAATAAGATTTTATAAAATTGGGCCAGTAAACCACGTTTGCATTCAAATGCTTTGAGTCCTTGAATTGAACAATGCGAATTCTTGTCAATATTACCAATATCTCGAAACAAACAACCTGTATGTAGGTATAATGAGAGCCTGGATTGATTCTAGCACTTGCATCAAAAACGAATCTATAGTATGCCACTGTCGTGGAGTAGGTAATCCTGAACAAAGGCAAATATTTTTTGGTCAAGTTTTTTGTTCAGTTTCGTCCATTTGACTCGAAAACACAAGGAAGGCGAGATATTTGGCGACAGAGCATTTGCATTGGATTCCGAGTTTTTCTCCATTCCTGTGCGAGGCATACTCCAATACTAGGCACATGCTTCTCATCAGGAAAGTCAGCAGCTCAACGCGTAGATCATTCCTATTACATTTTTGGGTCAAATTTTTTGTTCAGTTTCGTCCATTTGACCCAAAAGCAGAAGGAAGAGGAGATATTTGGCGACAGAGCATTTGGATTGGATTCCGAGTTTTTCTCCATTCCTGTGCGAGGCATACTCCAATACTAGGCACATGCTTCTCATCAGGAAAGTCAGCAGCTCAACGCGTAGATCATTCCTATTACATTTTTGGGTCAAATTTTTTGTTCAGTTTCGTCCATTTGACCCAAAAACAGAAGGAAGAGGAGATATTTGTCGACAGAGCATTTGCATTGGATTCCGAGTTTTTCTCCATTCCCGTGCGAGGCATACTCCAATACTAGGCACATGCTTCTCATCAGGAAACTTAGTAGCTCAACGCGTAGATCATTCCAATTACATTTTTGGGTCAAATTTTTTGTTCAGTTTCACTCGAAAACACAAGAAAGGCGAGATATTTGTCGACAGAGCATTTGCATTGGATCCCGAGTTTTTCTCCAGTCTCTTGAGAGGCAAATCCACACTGCACACCCTATGGATTCTGACGGCCTTGTGTCTCCATTTCAAAACCAATGTCACGTAAAGTCGGGAAGTTGTAAACTCGTGCCACTACTACTGTGAAGTATAGAGCATTTACTCATTTCTCGGACACAGTTAACCCAATGGCATTCTACGATTTATACAATTTCAAACGTTACCCGATTCATCTACTTTCTAAGTGCCTTTTCGAATAGCATTTCCGAAAAATCAATTCGAATATAAGTTGAATGACTGTTCGTTATGTTGCTACTTCGTCTAATAAATTCGAAACCTATTTCAAAAGGCCAGTGTAACGCTCAATTGTGCATGATTTGTGTTCCGCCCAACTAAGCAAATGAAAATCATTAGCTTCGTAATGCGCGGGTGCTTCGAAGAACCTCTAGCAAAATACTCGTAAATCATATTTTTGAAATTCTCTGTAAAATGTTATCATCTGTACAAGTTATAAATACCAGGACATACATCTGCTGATGCAAATGATTGACATTTGCGAGTTCCGAGTATGGAGTACAGTAGCATTTGAAGGTATACCATCATCAATTGTCCTGTCTGTTGCAGATTTCATGTATTTTGTGCTCCTATCTTGAAGAGATCAAGGAAACTTTAATCATTTACATTGCCTTACATAAACTCCGTAGGGAATTCTACTATCTTTTCGAAATTGGTTTGATATACATCAGCCTTAGTTCGTGTTATATTCTTAACAAGAATGGAAATGGAATGGAATGTCCGAGAAGATTCCTCAAAACAAGTTATACTCTTGGATGTTTGTCAAACGCTCGCGAGAGGTGGGGCGGTAAAAAAACTTTTAGGGGTTTTCACTGGAATGCGAACATTGAACCATAGTCCAACGCACTAACCACCACGTACACTGGTACACTATCTACCTTAGAACACACTAAATCAAGAGTTCGTTCGAAATGACTATAAATCCAGTAAAATATCTAGATATTCTGCGTCTAGATGGTGAAGATCGGAAGGTTTCTACAAGAATCGTCGTTTATTTTGTAGACTCTGCTTGATAGTCTTCTACATAAAGCCTTCATTGCTTCAACGTTTGGCTCTTGAGTTGTACACTCGGAAGCTAACTCTAGTTGCAGTTGGACTTAAGGATATGGCTTCTGATGACTTCAACTTTGCTGTGAAGAAATGAATTGACTCCAAACTGGAGTGGAACAGATGCAATATCTGCTACTGTGGCAAGAGCCCTAATATGCATGAGTCCCTCTCACTTCCTTTAGGCCAATAAACGAGCCCTAAAACTCCGTTTCATCAATTAGGGCTTCCACTGATTAGTGACTTTCTGGTGAATGAAATCAAAGGATACATGGCTCACTGCAATGTAGCCAGGCGGTGTGGGTTTCTAGACTTTTTAAATAGCAAAAGGTTTGCATAATGATGCCACACTTTTGATGGTGACTGTCAGAAATTGATTGCATGTATGTTGCTATTTACCAGTTGACCAGCAGAAATAGTAGTCCGCATTTAATTTACGCCATTCCGCCACTCTGATGATGTAGGATACTTCGATCCAATTACGGTTTTATACCTAAAAGGCCTCCTATAAATTTAGTTCACCACCCTTTCGCTCGTGTAAACTTTATGCCGGACTGGCGTGGTATCACTCAACTGCATCTGCAATTAGCCCAGAAAGAGGGACAGAACGATCGGGCGGCGTCGGCGGTGGCGGCGGGCAATATTACTTTAGAAATTTGCATTTTGAAATTGAATTGATTAAAACTTTCCAATCTCCTGCTACGGGGAAAATTTAATTCACCCCCGGGAAAGAGCATCATAATGCAAAAAGTATCGGAAATCAAAATTTCTGTCAGAGTAGACTTATGCAAACATTTCCAGCAAAACGGCAACAATCAGCGCATTTCCGAGTGTGTAGCCCATCAAGATTCATTTAATGCAATTTTCGTGCGATATTATAATTCTATAAAATACCCAGAGAGGTGGCGGAGGATACCGGAGAAAAACCGGTACCCATGTCTGCTGCAGTGAAACGGCTAACTGCGGTGGGACAAAGTGCCCCCGTGTTACATGTCCTTTATTAAAAGATAATCGCCTCCGCATACCGACTATGAATTTCACTACGTGTTCAAATACGGAACGTGCCCTGACACGATAATAAAAGATACCATTGTGGAATTTAAAAAGTTGTTGCGCTCCCGTCGTCGTCGTTGCGCTGCTGGCGGGTACCATACTACTATAACACAAGGATTGTCGCCCAGGACTTGGCAACCGGTGAGTAGTCGTATATGTGTTTGCAAACATGAACATATCCCTGGCGGTGCGGCATGCCGGGCCTTGGGTAAGGATTTTATTATTTGCAATTAAAATAAGCGAGAGGATTTGATAAAATTAAATCGGAATTTAATTTGTGCAATAATACAGTGCGCTAAGGTGCTAAGTTTTGATAGTAAAGAGGATTTTAGGTTCACGCTCGCTGCAGTTGTATGGGAGATAATGTGTGTTCAAGGACGACATCGGTGTGCCAATGGTAAACGTAACAATCCATTTCATTTGGAGAGTTATGGCTTGATTCCGAATCTGATTTTTATAGTTTTTAGTGTAGCCTTGTGCATACTAAGTGCGATTTTCACTAGGTAGTCAAAAAATCTGTTAAGCTTGTTCAGTCTTATCGGCCAGGAATATCTCGGGTTTTTTCTATCGATTACCGTCAGATTGGATGGATCAGTTCAGGACGTCACCAGTATACGATACCATTCGTAAGTATGAGTTTAACGTTCAACACCACAATATATTTGGTAGCAGATTGAATATCAAGTCTACAGTCTTGTTCGAGTACAGAGGTTTCAATAACCTTTGAGTGCGTCTGGAGCTTTGCAACGCTCTTCAAGTCTCTGCACTCAAGGCTTAAACAGATTCTTTGGACAAACCGCAGACGGAGCACTGATTGTGCTTACAGATTCAACATCATGGCATGAGGTTCTACTAGCTTGTCGGTTACATGTGTAATTTCTAAGAGTCCTGGCACGCAGATAGGGTGAATTTTAAATTGAATAGCCATCTCATTAAGAGGCGACAATTTAAGAGTTGAATGCTGAATTCGACAACGTAAGGACTTCCTTGATCTCCAGAGTGATGCCACAGTGATTAGGAATGTGGAAGGAAGCTCGTTGGACAAGCCCTCCAACCAATGGAGTCTTAAGGGGTTGTGTGAATCAAAGTTCGTATCGAACACAAGTTGAAGAAGTCAAGAGCGTAAGGAGGATTGCCTTGTCCTATGGCTAGACCACTGAAATGAAGTTTTCAAACGAGTATTTGCACAGGCAGCGTGGAATAATTCTAAACAAATGAAGGTCTAAAATCTAAATCTCCCTAGCTAGCTCTAAGTCCATTTCATTACCTAAACGTTTCCAGAGCAATGAGTTCAAATCTTAAGAGCTGGTTTAAATAAGTTTACCGCCTTTTAGCGTTAAGTCAAGCTTAACTGATAAACTGCTAGCTCCAAAACATGTTCTACAAAACACTGATCCTGCCATTTCTGCTATATGGAGCCGAGTGCTGAACAATAAGCAGGAAAGCAAAGCCGATTTTGGGCACTTTCGAGAGGAAAATTCTTCGTCGAATTTTGGGTCCCATATGCGAGGAGGACGAATGGACGAATATGCTCCACATGAGCTTTACCAACATGTGGATGTAGTCCAAAAAGCCACAATACGTCTACTATACTCGCTCGGCCACATCGAGTTATCTTCGAATCACAGATTCCGTGTTGAAGATGATAGCGAAGACCGAACCTCTGTTTTAAGGACCAAGCTATCGCGGGTGGCAGAGCGCTTGGTCTGAACAATTAAAACCAGCCTGCCCGGGATCGAAAGGAATGGGAGGCTGTCGTATCTCAGGCAGAGACTCTTCACAGGTCAGGATCCCGTTAAGTGAGGTAAGTAAGTATAATTTCAACACAATTGTGAACACCCGTTATAGATGGATTGGATGGAGGGATTCGAACCTTGTAGTCCTGGCTCATCAATGGTAAACAGGAAATACATTGGGTTTTCTCTAATCGGATATCAGGTAACCTAGGACTAACTCATGTTCATTTTTTGACTCAAATAAAACAACACATTAACCTTATTTATTTTATACGATACTATTTCTGAGAATCACATAAATTTTCCATGAATCTGTACCGTAAAGTAATCCAAGAAACTTATTCTACAATGCGGTCCATACAAATTTGCACAATCCATAGGATTTACAATCCTCGAAGCCGTAAAATATTTTTTATTATTCCTTATAGTTGGCAATGAAAATCTGTAAGACCAAAATACATACATAAATGTAGACCTTCATACATAATATACGAATCTACACTCACTCTAGGATTGTCCTGATACTATCATGAAAAAGTGATTGCCCTCTTGGGTATAAAAAATGCTGAGCCTCACATATTGTTCGCATAATGCAATGTCCTCCATTATAGCCATAACTGAAAAAAAAAAAAAAAAAAATAATAACTTTCAATTACACAATTGAAAATGAAACAATTACGAACATTTCAGCGAATTTCTCTAGCTGTTGGAAGAAAATTACTTCAATATCCATAGAACTGCCATCCATGGTGTCGTTGGGTGGATGCACGCTGCGCTTATATTTATACATATAGTAAGGACTATATCCTGCAGAGACAGGAAAAGAGTTTTGCATTAATTTTCTTCTCATTTCCACTTTGCTTGATGGTGGTGGTTTTGCTGGTGGTGAGGATTGTATTTTTGGTATCGATGTGGACGAAGGTAGGTCGTAGTAAATAGTTTCTTCACAAATTAAATTTAATCCTCGGGGAATTGCTGAAATAATTGTTTTCACGGCAGCTGCTGTTATCTATACAAATGAGCATTTGTGTATTAAAAAAGAAACAAAAAACAATTGTTTTCTTTTTATTTGTTGAACATTGTTACCGAGAGAGCTGCTCCCTTTTCGAAAAGTAGATACCTCCTCTTTCTGGTATGGACCTCGGTGTGGTTACGTCTTCCCGGTGTGCAGTAGGAGTTTGCATTTTGCACGATCTTCACTCTGGGTTGTGCTAATTGTATGCCATGAATAAGTAAACACATTACACTGGAGAAGATGACCAAGGAATGTCTCATTTTGCAACTTCACGTTCTTTGCACTGCGACAACTACTATGCTTTGCAAGTTGTCCACTTCTTGTCTTTTATAGTCGTTTCTTGTTCCAATTTTATTTTCGTTTGTTTTTTTTTTTTTTTTTAACTTGTTTTGTGTAACTCTGAGAAGGATTATGCCATGCAGCTTATTCATTCCCTAGATGCGACAGTGGAAATTAGACTAATTGTTTAACAGCAGCCACTGCACTAACCGCCATGTCAATGGCACCTCGCTTGTAGATTTAAGTATGATTACATGGCAAATACCGGCTGTGGGTGTTGTTGCCTGTCCATAGACCGACCGACTTGTATCTCATCTGGCACCATGAGCAGAAATCATTTTTCTTGCTCAACTTTAAGAGATCGTCGACATCATAAGAAAATATTTGGCCCGTATCCCTAACGACTGCAGCTGGGCTTATGTGAAAGTAATATTTTACCAGAAGTGGGGAATTTCTCACACAAGTCCTTAAACGATTTGAAGGGCACAATGAGTTTGACCTACTTTTTGCTACAGAGAATCTGTTGAGATATCGATCTTCTATTAAATTATGAGAGTTTAAAGATTCTTTTCAATTTATTTCATGAAAATACGCAATTCATAAAAATAGTGTTTTACTTTAGGCAATCAAAATGATGTTCCTTAAGGAACTCAGTTTGGTCACATTCCTATACATTTAGGAAGCTTTGTATAAGGTTGAAGCCATTTTAAAGAAAACTAGATGTCTGTAGGCTGATGAATGGAAACTCAGCACCGTTTACAGAGGTATCACTTTGGAACCCTTTGTCATCTACCTGATTGGTCCTTATCAGTGTGGTTTCAGACCAGGAAAGTCTACAATAGACCAAATCTTCATATTAAGACAGATTTTGAAGAAAACCTTAGAAGTCAAAGTCGATACCAATTTTATTAATTTCAAGGTCTCATTAATAGAGACGAGCTATACAGAGTCATGTCTAGCTTTGGCATACTCGCGAAACTCATCAGATTGTGTAGAATAACGATGGTCGGTAACGATCTCACCAAGACCTTTGGGATCAAAAAAGAATTGAAACAAGGTTAGCTTGTCACTCTTTCAACATCATACTTGCAAGAATTGTACGAAACTCACAAGCCAGCACCAGAGGCACAATCTTACAAAAATCTGTGCAACTACTAGCGTACGCTGATGACATTGATATTATTAGCAGAACTCAGCGGACTGTCACTAGTATTGAAACGGAAGCTGCCCAAATGGATTTGGTGGGTAAACGAGGGCAAAACGAAGTATATGCGCTCAACAAGAAAGGACACACATCATCGACGAAGTGGACAGAGTGTCACAATCGACAGCTACAGCTTTGAGAGAACAAGGGACTTTATCTACTTCGGCTCTGCTATATCTGATGACATAGCATCCAGGATGTTGGTATGTATAGACTGGTGGCGTATACGTAACATATTTTCTCAGATTTTTTTTTGACTAAGGGTAGATGCAGGATGTTTGTATCTCTCTCACTAAAGCATTAGCTGTGGATCTCGAGGTTTCCTTCAATGTAGTGTGAGGCATACCTAGCCCATTATGTAGATCATCTGATCTTCGTTCTTTTGTTGTTGTTTGTTAAATTTCGCTTATTTGACCCAAAAATCTAAGGCGAAGAGAAATGTGACGACATAGCATCCAGAATGTTGGTATCTAACTGGTGACGTATGCGTAACATATTTTCTCAGATTTTTTTTTTCGACCCAGAGTAGATACGGGATCCTCGTATCTATCTCACTGAGGCACTAGCAGTGGATCTCGAGATTGTCTTCATTCTAGTGTGAGTTATACTTCACTGACTTTCACATACTACACTATGTGCAGCTGACCTCGCCTTAGGTGGTGCATACAAGTAGAAGAAAACATCAAGCGAGTTGGACTGCGCAACTAGAGGCAATTAGCTAAGGACCAGGCTAACTGGAGAGGCTGTTGGTTGAGGCCCAGGTTCACCCCGTATTGTAGCACCACCTAAGTAAGTCAGTAAGTAAGCTGTCTGCAAGCAAATGACTGTGACTTATTAATTACATACATTCTGGTAACTGGTACCCAAAATAAGTCGGAACGAGTCATTTGAAGGTGAGCAGCTACTGCATCGATCTGATGAAGGCAAGTGCTATACTCACACAGCAAGGATGTGCATACTGTAGGGACTATTGCCATGGTAAACGGAGTGGTACATACAGTTTCAAAAAAAAACATACATGTGATCTAGTCTAGCTTAACCTATCTTCTGAAAACCATTCGCTTGTTATATTCTTCCCACTAATTGAAGGGACCTACTTAGAATGCCGTGTCCGAAGGCAAATCTTTTGAAATTTGTCAGATATCAGAGGTCCTAATAGGTAAGTATACATAGGTCTACAGTTGATTATATGTCATAAAGTACTCTCGGGGTCTACGTCATCATTTCGAAAGGAGAGAGTAATATCTTGTCTTCTTCTGCTTGGTTTTGTATTACCCAAACAAATTTGACTAACCTCATGTGATGGCCATTTGGGGCTAGAAATTGGAACCATACTTTTATTTTTCTTTCAAGAATGTTTATTTGCTGTTCGTCATTGGCTTTAATTTAATTAACTGGAAGAAAGTTTTACTCTCTCCGACTGAGAACTTTCGCCCAAAACCTTACCAGCCCGATCTGAAAATATCTTCAATATTCTGATACAAACAGACATAATGCCAAGAACCGCGCTTCATTAACCACTCTAGTGTATTCTACTTCCGAACTAGTAATAATTTTTTTAATTAAATTAGTCCACTTCACACCTCCTAGGCCAATGTTGTCATCGCTGTCGCCCTCTAGCACTTGTGCCTTACTTCACCTTAATTAGAACAACACGTTGGTCTACATTTTGAGAATAAGATACAAAAAACAAAAAACCGAACACCTTCAGTCGGCTGGAGATTGATTTATTTTCGGACTTTTAGTTTTATTTCAACTCGTATAAGCACCGACTGTGCAAAGTGGAATATATTAAAATTTTTTGTGTTCGATCGAGTGGTTACTTTTGCATCGAGTTGACCGTAAAGGAGTCATAAATCTAAAGATGAGGATAAGTGAAGTGATTCTGTCGGGGTTTCTAGTTGGGATAATGGCACGACACTGCAGTAGTGCCACAATGGACTCTGGCAGTGGTATTGGGAATGCTGATGAGTTTCGTAATTTGTCATCGTCAACGTCAGGCAGCGGCAGGATTTTATCGCGTAAACGACGCTTTATTGGGTTTCCAGTGGGATCCTCGTTTTCGGTAATATTGTTTGCTGACACTGTACGAGAAAATATTGACTAAATTGTTCGGTAAGGTTATTTTTAGGTTGCAGTATGTATGACCGTTGGTGTTATTGGTAATCCGAATTGGCAGTATTTGAGTTTGGGTTTGAATTGGGGCTTGGCTTACAATTTGCCGAACGCCTCGTGGGTCATAGAAAGTGCTCATGGATTTGACTCGAAGATTGAGACACCAGAACCTGTTGTGAAAAGACGCTATCGGAGAGAGTTGTATCAGAGGCTTGAGATACTAATGGATCGGTAAGTACCTTTCAAAAAAATATAAAGTAGTGAATATATTAAATTAATAGTTCTTGACCCAGATGGCATGGTACAATGCCCCAACATCAACTAATTTATTGAGATGGTAATTTTCGACTATGAATTGTTACTTCTTGATTGTGTGGCTTAGATAAAGGCTAATGTGTGATTTTCGTTGTAACTGTAAGGCTAAAGAGTTACTAGCATGTGCTCATGAAGAAAACACCACAGCCATGGCTATCCAATTAACACAGTGTCAATGTACTACATGTTCTTCTCATCCGATATCTGTAACTAGATGTTAATCTGTTACAATGAATATTTGCAATTCTTTGTCTTCCAAGTGATCGAATGCAAACTTGTTGCAGTTGCAAGAGTTACTTTGTTCAGATCGGAAATAGTATCTGTATCTAAGGTTTTGTTTTTAAGTTAAAATGCTATTTCAAAAGAAAAATATTCTACTTCTTGTTGCTATGTTGTGGATGACGATAGTAATAGACGGATCGTATTTCAATGAAAGTTCATTATTTTCTATGGATAGTGAGATGTCCGACCTAAATAGTGAAAGAAGTGGACTGAAACTTACAGTCAACCGAAGGAAAAAACGTTTCGTGGCATTTCCGGAAGGATCGTCGTTTACTGTATGTGAATACAATAGTGTGTTGAAATTCGTACCTTACTTTTTCCAAATTCTTGGTTTATCATGAATTTAATAAACTGGAACAGAAAAATAAATGTGTATTGATGTGAATGTGTAGATGTATAATGTAATAATTCAACTAGAAGTTAGTTCGAAGATCTTCAAAATCGATCAGCTATCTTCAGTTCCTTCCCAAAGACAATTATTCCTCCTCTACTATTCTGACACAGCTACAGCTTAAGGCAATCCCACTTGGTTATGATTTGATGAGTGGATAAACCGGCATGATTTATTTTTCAATTCAATTATTCTCAAATAATAACGTGTCTACGCCGAGGATATAATTTCACTACTTCACCTTCGCCTTCTTTAATTGGCCTTTTTCTATGGACTCTAGAAATATGAGAATGACTTAATTGTAAAATGCCTGGAACATCTTGAGCCACATATTCTGTTTCGGTGTATTCGAGGCGCAAAATAGCTAAGCTGCAGCCTCGAAATGGAAAAAGGAAACAGAAAAATTTTCAACCAAAAAATGTGTGAGAAAAAGGGTAGTGTATAGCCCACAAAACTAGACATCCCAATCTTGTGAAATCTTTTAATCACACATCTTGAGATAGATATTCTGTTTCTGTCTATTCGAGGCGCAAAATAGCTAAGCTGCAGCCTCGAAATGGAGATAGGAAACAGAAAATTTTCAACCAAAAAATGTGTGAGAAAAAGGGTAGTGTATAGCCCACAAAACTAGACATCCCAATCTTGTGAAATCTTTTAATCACACATCTTGAGATAGATATTCTGTTTCTGTCTATTCGAGGCGCAAAATAGCTAAGCTGCAGCCTCGAAATGGAGATAGGAAACAGAAAATTTTCAACCAAAAAATGTGTGAGAAAAAGGGTAGTGTATAGCCCACAAAACTAGACATCCCAATCTTGTGAAATCTTTTAATCACACATCTTGAGATAGATATTCTGTTTCTGTCTATTCGAGGCGCAAAATAGCTTAGCTGCAGCCTCGAAATGGAAATAGGAAACAGAAAAATGTTCAACCAAAAAATGTGTGAGAAAAAGGGTAGTGTATAGCCCACAAAACTAGACACCCACAATCCTGTGAAATCTTTTAATCACACATCTCGAGCTAGATATTCGGTTTCTGTCTATTTGAGGTGCACAATAGCTTAGCTGCAGTCTCGAAATGGAAATAGAAAACAGAAAATTTTTCAACCAAAAAATGTGTGAGAAAAAGGGTAGTGTATAGCCCACAAAACTAGACACCCACAATCTTGTGAAATCTTTTAATCATACATCTCGAGCCAGATATTCTGTTTCTGTCTATTCGAGGCGCAAAATATTTAAGCTGCAGCCTCGAAATGGAAATAGAAAACAGAAAATTTTTCAACCAAAAAATGTGTGAGAAAAAGGGTAGTGTATAGCCCACAAAACTAGACACCCACAATCTTGTGAAATCTTTTAATCATACATCTCGAGCCAGATATTCTGTTTCTGTCTATTCGAGGCGCAAAATATTTAAGCTGCAGCCTCGAAATGGAAATAGAAAACAGAAAATTTTTCAACCAAAAAATGTGTGAGAAAAAGGGTAGTGTATAGCCCACAAAACTAGACACCCACAATCTTGTGAAATCTTTTAATCATACATCTCGAGCCAGATATTCTGTTTCTGTCTATTCGAGGCGCAAAATATTTAAGCTGCAGCCTCGAAATGGAAATAGAAAACAGAAAATTTTTCAACCAAAAAATGTGTGAGAAAAAGGGTAGTGTATAGCCCACAAAACTAGACACCCACAATCTTGTGAAATCTTTTATTCACACATCTCGAGCTAGATATTCTGTTTCTGTCTATTTGAGGTGCACAGTAGCTTAGCTGCAGTCTCGAAATGGAAATAGAAAACAGAAAATTTTTCAACCAAAAAATGTGTGAGAAAAAGGGTAGTGTATAGCCCACAAAACTAGACACCCACAATCTTGCGAAATCTTTTAATCACACATCTCGAGCTAGATATTCTGTTTCTGTCTATTCGAGGCGCAAAATAGATTAGCTGCAGCCTCGAAATGGAAATAGAAAACAGAAAATTTTTCAACCAAAAAATGTGTGAGAAAAAGGGTAGTGTATAGCCCACAAAACTAGACACCCACAATCTTGTGAAATCTTTTATTCACACATCTCGAGCTAGATATTCTGTTTCTGTCTATTTGAGGTGCACAATAGCTTAGCTGCAGTCTCGAAATGGAAATAGAAAACAGAAAATTTTTCAACCAAAAAATGTGTGAGAAAAAGGGTAGTGTATAGCCCACAAAACTAGACACCCACAATCTTGTGAAGTCTTTTAATCACACATCTCGAGCTAGATATTCTGTTTCTGTCTATTCGAGGCGCAAAATAGATTAGCTGCAGCCTCGAAGTGGAAATAGAAAACAGAAAAATTTTCAACCAAAAAATGTGTGAGAAAAAGGGTAGTGTATAGCCCACAAAACTAGACACCCACAATCTTGTGAAATCTTTTAATCACACATCTCGAGCTAGATATTCGGTTTCTGTCTATTTGAGGTGCACAATAGCTTAGCTGCAGTCTCGAAATGAAAATAGAAAACAGAAAATTTTTCAACCAAAAAATGTGTGAGAAAAAGGGTAGTGTATAGCCCACAAAACTAGACACCCACAATCTTGTGAAATCTTTTAATCATACATCTCGAGCCAGATATTCTGTTTCTGTCTATTCGAGGCGCAAAATATTTAAGCTGCAGCCTCGAAATGGAAATAGAAAACAGAAAATTTTTCAACCAAAAAATGTGTGAGAAAAAGGGTAGTGTATAGCCCACAAAACTAGACACCCACAATCTTTTGAAATCTTTTAATCACACAGCTCGAGCCAGATGTTCTGTTTCTGTCTATTCGAGGCGCAAAATAGCTTAGCTGCAGCCTCGAAATGGAAATAGGAAACAGAAAATTTTTCAACCAAAAAATGTGTGAAAAAAAGGGTGGTGTATAGCCCACAAAACTAGACACCCACAATATTGTGAAATCTTTTATTCACACATCTCAAGCTAGATATTCTGTTTCTGTCTATTCGAGGCACAAAATAGCTTAGCTGCAGCCTCGAAATGGAAATAGGAAACAGAAGAATTTTCAACCAAAAAATGTGTAAGAAAAAGGGTACTGTATAGCCCACAAAACTAGACACCCACAATCTTGTGAAATCTTTTATTCACACATCTCGAGCTAGATATTCTGTTTCTATCTATTCGAGGCGCAAAATATTTAAGCTGCAGCCTCGAAATGGAAATAGAAAACAGAAAATTTTTCAACCAAAAAATGTGTGAGAAAAAGGGTAGTGTATAGCCCACAAAACTAGACACCCACAATCCTGTGAAATCTTTTATTCACACATCTCGAGCTAGATATTCTGTTGCTGTCTATTCGAGGCGCAAAATAGCTAAGCTGCAGCCTCGAAATGGAGATAGGAAACAGAAGAATTTTCAACCAAAAAATGTGTGAGAAAAAGGGTAGTGTATAGCCCACAAAACTAGACACCCACAATCTTGTGAAATCTTTTATTCACACATCTCGAGCTAGATATTCTGTTTCTGTCTATTTGAGGTGCACAGTAGCTTAGCTGCAGTCTCGAAATGGAAATAGAAAACAGAAAATTTTTCAACCAAAAAATGTGTGAGAAAAAGGGTAGTGTATAGCCCACAAAACTAGACACCCACAATCTTGCGAAATCTTTTAATCACACATCTCGAGCTAGATATTCTGTTTCTGTCTATTCGAGGCGCAAAATAGATTAGCTGCAGCCTCGAAATGGAAATAGAAAACAGAAAATTTTTCAACCAAAAAATGTGTGAGAAAAAGGGTAGTGTATAGCCCACAAAACTAGACACCCACAATCTTGTGAAATCTTTTATTCACACATCTCGAGCTAGATATTCTGTTTCTGTCTATTTGAGGTGCACAATAGCTTAGCTGCAGTCTCGAAATGGAAATAGAAAACAGAAAATTTTTCAACCAAAAAATGTGTGAGAAAAAGGGTAGTGTATAGCCCACAAAACTAGACACCCACAATCTTGTGAAGTCTTTTAATCACACATCTCGAGCTAGATATTCTGTTTCTGTCTATTCGAGGCGCAAAATAGATTAGCTGCAGCCTCGAAATGGAAATAGAAAACAGAAAAATTTTCAACCAAAAAATGTGTGAGAAAAAGGGTAGTGTATAGCCCACAAAACTAGACACCCACAATCTTGTGAAATCTTTTAATCACACAGCTCGAGCTAGATATTCTGTTTCTGTCTATTCGAGGCGCAAAATAGATTAGCTGCAGCCTCGAAGTGGAAATAGAAAACAGAAAAATTTTCAACCAAAAAATGTGTGAGAAAAAGGGTAGTGTATAGCCCACAAAACTAGACACCCACAATCTTGTGAAATCTTTTAATCACACATCTCGAGCTAGATATTCGGTTTCTGTCTATTTGAGGTGCACAATAGCTTAGCTGCAGTCTCGAAATGAAAATAGAAAACAGAAAATTTTTCAACCAAAAAATGTGTGAGAAAAAGGGTAGTGTATAGCCCACAAAACTAGACACCCACAATCTTGTGAAATCTTTTAATCATACATCTCGAGCCAGATATTCTGTTTCTGTCTATTCGAGGCGCAAAATATTTAAGCTGCAGCCTCGAAATGGAAATAGAAAACAGAAAATTTTTCAACCAAAAAATGTGTGAGAAAAAGGGTAGTGTATAGCCCACAAAACTAGACACCCACAATCTTTTGAAATCTTTTAATCACACAGCTCGAGCCAGATGTTCTGTTTCTGTCTATTCGAGGCGCAAAATAGCTTAGCTGCAGCCTCGAAATGGAAATAGGAAACAGAAAATTTTTCAACCAAAAAATGTGTGAAAAAAAGGGTGGTGTATAGCCCACAAAACTAGACACCCACAATATTGTGAAATCTTTTATTCACACATCTCAAGCTAGATATTCTGTTTCTGTCTATTCGAGGCACAAAATAGCTTAGCTGCAGCCTCGAAATGGAAATAGGAAACAGAAGAATTTTCAACCAAAAAATGTGTAAGAAAAAGGGTACTGTATAGCCCACAAAACTAGACACCCACAATCTTGTGAAATCTTTTATTCACACATCTCGAGCTAGATATTCTGTTTCTGTCTATTCGAGGCGCAAAATATTTAAGCTGCAGCCTCGAAATGGAAATAGAAAACAGAAAATTTTTCAACCAAAAAATGTGTGAGAAAAAGGGTAGTGTATAGCCCACAAAACTAGACACCCACAATCCTGTGAAATCTTTTATTCACACATCTCGAGCTAGATATTCTGTTGCTGTCTATTCGAGGCGCAAAATAGCTAAGCTGCAGCCTCGAAATGGAGATAGGAAACAGAAGAATTTTCAACCAAAAAATGTGTGAGAAAAAGGGTAGTGTATAGCCCACAAAACTAGACACCCACAATCTTGTGAAATTTTTTAATCACACATCTCGAGCTAGGTATTCTGTTTCTGTCTATTCGAGGCGCAAAATAGCTAAGCTGCAGCCTCGAAATGGAGATAGGAAACAGAAAAATTTTCAACCAAAAAATGTGTGAGAAAAAGGGTAGTGTATAGCCCACAAAACTAGACACCCACAATCTTGTGAAATCTTTTAATCACACATCTCGAGCTAGATATTCGGTTTCTGTCTATTTGAGGTGCACAATAGCTTAGCTGCAGTCTCGAAATGAAAATAGAAAACAGAAAATTTTTCAACCAAAAAATGTGTGAGAAAAAGGGTAGTGTATAGCCCACAAAACTAGACACCCACAATCTTGTGAAATCTTTTAATCATACATCTCGAGCCAGATATTCTGTTTCTGTCTATTCGAGGCGCAAAATATTTAAGCTGCAGCCTCGAAATGGAAATAGAAAACAGAAAATTTTTCAACCAAAAAATGTGTGAGAAAAAGGGTAGTGTATAGCCCACAAAACTAGACACCCACAATCTTTTGAAATCTTTTAATCACACAGCTCGAGCCAGATGTTCTGTTTCTGTCTATTCGAGGCGCAAAATAGCTTAGCTGCAGCCTCGAAATGGAAATAGGAAACAGAAAATTTTTCAACCAAAAAATGTGTGAAAAAAAGGGTGGTGTATAGCCCACAAAACTAGACACCCACAATATTGTGAAATCTTTTATTCACACATCTCAAGCTAGATATTCTGTTTCTGTCTATTCGAGGCACAAAATAGCTTAGCTGCAGCCTCGAAATGGAAATAGGAAACAGAAGAATTTTCAACCAAAAAATGTGTAAGAAAAAGGGTACTGTATAGCCCACAAAACTAGACACCCACAATCTTGTGAAATCTTTTATTCACACATCTCGAGCTAGATATTCTGTTTCTGTCTATTCGAGGCGCAAAATATTTAAGCTGCAGCCTCGAAATGGAAATAGAAAACAGAAAATTTTTCAACCAAAAAATGTGTGAGAAAAAGGGTAGTGTATAGCCCACAAAACTAGACACCCACAATCCTGTGAAATCTTTTATTCACACATCTCGAGCTAGATATTCTGTTGCTGTCTATTCGAGGCGCAAAATAGCTAAGCTGCAGCCTCGAAATGGAGATAGGAAACAGAAGAATTTTCAACCAAAAAATGTGTGAGAAAAAGGGTAGTGTATAGCCCACAAAACTAGACACCCACAATCTTGTGAAATTTTTTAATCACACATCTCGAGCTAGGTATTCTGTTTCTGTCTATTCGAGGCGCAAAATAGCTAAGCTGCAGCCTCGAAATGGAGATAGGAAACAGAAAAATTTTCAACCAAAAAATGTGTGAGAAAAAGGGTAGTGTATAGCCCACAAAACTTGACACCCACAATCTTGTAAAATCTTTTAATCACACATCTCGAGCTAGATATTCTGTTTCTGTCTATTCGAGGCGCAAAATAGATTAGCTGCAGCCTCGAAATGGAAATAGAAAACAGAAAAATTTTCAACCGAAAAATGTGTGAGAAAAAGGGTAGTGTATAGCCCACAAAACTAGACACCCACAATCTTGTGAAATCTTTTATGCACACATCTCGAGCTAGATATTCTGTTTCTGTCTATTCGAGGCACAAAATAGCTTAGCTGCAGCCTCGAAATGGAAATAGAAAACAGAAAAATTTTCAACCGAAAAAAGTTGTGAGAAAAAGGGTAGTGTATAGCCCACAAAACTAGACACCCACAATCTTGTGAAATCTTTTATTCACACATCTCGAGCTAGATATTCTGTTTCTGTCTATTCGAGGCGCAAAATATTTAAGCTGCAGCCTCGAAATGGAAATAGAAAACAGAAAATTTTTCAACCAAAAAATGTGTGAGAAAAAGGGTAGTGTATAGCCCACAAAACTAGACACCCACAATCCTGTGAAATCTTTTATTCACACATCTCGAGCTAGATATTCTGTTGCTGTCTATTCGAGGCGCAAAATAGCTAAGCTGCAGCCTCGAAATGGAGATAGGAAACAGAAGAATTTTCAACCAAAAAATGTGTGAGAAAAAGGGTAGTGTATAGCCCACAAAACTAGACACCCACAATCTTGTAAAATCTTTTAATCACACATCTCGAGCTAGATATTCTGTTTCTGTCTATTCGAGGCGCAAAATAGATTAGCTGCAGCCTCGAAATGGAAATAGAAAACAGAAAATTTTTCAACCGAAAAATGTGTGAGAAAAAGGGTAGTGTATAGCCCACAAAACTAAACACCCACAATCTTGTGAAATCTTTTATTCACACATCTCGAGCTAGATATTCTGTTTCTGTCTATTTGAGGTGCACAATAGCTTAGCTGCAGTTTCGAAATGGAAATAGAAAACAGAAAATTTTTCAACCAAAAAATGTGTGAGAAAAAGGGTAGTGTATAGCCCACAAAACTAGGCACCCACAATCTTGTGAAATTTTTTAATCACACATCTCGAGCTAGGTATTCTGTTTCTGTCTATTTGAGGTGCACAATAGCTTAGCTGCAGTCTCGAAATGGAAATAGAAAACAGAAAATTTTTCAACCAAAAAATGTGTGAGAAAAAGGGTAGTGTATAGCCCACAAAACTAGACACCCACAATCTTGTGAAATCTTTTATTCACACATCTCGAGCTAGGTATTCTGTTTCTGTCTATTCGAGGCGCAAAATAGCTAAGCTGCAGCCTCGAAATGGAGATAGGAAACAGAAAAATTTTCAACCAAAAAATGTGTGAGAAAAAGGGTAGTGTATAGCCCACAAAACTTGACACCCACAATCTTGTAAAATCTTTTAATCACACATCTCGAGCTAGATATTCTGTTTCTGTCTATTCGAGGCGCAAAATAGATTAGCTGCAGCCTCGAAATGGAAATAGAAAACAGAAAATTTTTCAACCGAAAAATGTGTGAGAAAAAGGGTAGTGTATAGCCCACAAAACTAAACACCCACAATCTTGTGAAATCTTTTATTCACACATCTCGAGCTAGATATTCTGTTTCTGTCTATTTGAGGTGCACAATAGCTTAGCTGCAGTTTCGAAATGGAAATAGAAAACAGAAAATTTTTCAACCAAAAAATGTGTGAGAAAAAGGGTAGTGTATAGCCCACAAAACTAGGCACCCACAATCTTGTGAAATTTTTTAATCACACATCTCGAGCTAGGTATTCTGTTTCTGTCTATTTGAGGTGCACAATAGCTTAGCTGCAGTCTCGAAATGGAAATAGAAAACAGAAAATTTTTCAACCAAAAAATGTGTGAGCAAAAGGGTAGTGTATAGCCCACAAAACTAGACACCCACAATCTTGTGAAATCTTTTAATCACACATCTCGAGCTAGATATTCTGTTTCTGTCTATTCGAGGCGCAAAATAGATTAGCTGCAGCCTCGAAATGGAAATAGAAAACAGAAAAATTTTCATCCAAAAAATGTGTGAGAAAAAGGGTAGTGTATAGCCCACAAAACTAGACACCCACAATCTTGTGAAATCTTTTAATCACACATCTCGAGCTAGATATTCTGTTTCTGTCTATTCGAGGCGCAAAATAGATTAGCTGCAGCCTCGAAATGGAAATAGGAAACAGAAGAATTTTCAACCAAAAAATGTGTGAGAAAAAGGGTAGTGTATAGCCCACAAAACTTGACACCCACAATCTTGTAAAATCTTTTAATCACACATCTCGAGCTAGATATTCTGTTTCTGTCTATTCGAGGCGCAAAATAGATTAGCTGCAGCCTCGAAATGGAAATAGAAAACAGAAAAATTTTCAACCGAAAAATGTGTGAGAAAAAGGGTAGTGTATAGCCCACAAAACTAGACACCCACAATCTTGTGAAATCTTTTATTCACACATCTCGAGCTAGATATTCTGTTTCTGTCTATTCGAGGCACAAAATAGCTTAGCTGCAGCCTCGAAATGGAAATAGAAAACAGAAAAATTTTCAACCGAAAAAAGTTGTGAGAAAAAGGGTAGTGTATAGCCCACAAAACTAGACACCCACAATCTTGTGAAATCTTTTATTCACATATCTCGAGCTAGATATTCTGTTTCTGTCTATTTGAGGTGCACAATAGCTTAGCTGCAGTCTCGAAATGGAAATAGAAAACAGAAAATTTTTCAACCAAAAAATGTGTGAGAAAAAGGGTAGTGTATAGCCCACAAAACTAGACACCCACAATCTTGTGAAATCTTTTATTCACACATCTCGAGCTAGATATTCTGTTTCTGTCTATTTGAGGTGCACAATAGCTTAGCTGCAGTCTCGAAATGGAAATAGAAAACAGAAAATTTTTCAACCAAAAAATGTGTGAGAAAAAGGGTAGTGTATAGCCCACAAAACTAGACACCCACAATCTTGTGAAATTTTTTAATCACACATCTCGAGCTAGGTATTCTGTTTCTGTCTATTTGAGGTGCACAATAGCTTAGCTGCAGTCTCGAAATGGAAATAGAAAACAGAAAATTTTTCAACCAAAAAATGTGTGAGAAAAAGGGTAGTGTATAGCCCACAAAACTAGACACCCACAATCCTGTGAAATCTTTTAATCACACATCTCGAGCTAGATATTCTGTTTCTGTCTATTCGAGGCGCAAAATAGATTAGCTGCAGCCTCGAAATGGAAATAGAAAACAGAAAAATTTTCAACCGAAAAATGTGTGAGAAAAAGGGTAGTGTATAGCCCACAAAACTAGACACCCACAATCCTGTGAAATCTTTTAATCACACATCTCGAGCTAGATATTCAGTTTCTGTCTATTTGAGGTGCACAATAGCTTAACTGCAGTCTCGAAATGGAAATAGAAAACAGAAAATTTTTCAACCAAAAAATGTGTGAGAAAAAGGGTAGTGTATAGCCCACAAAACTAGACACCCACAATCTTGTGAAATCTTTTATTCACACATCTCGAGCTAGATATTCTGTTTCTGTCTGTTCGATGCGCAAAATAGCTAAGCTGCAGCCTCGAAATGGAAATAGGAAACAGAAGAATTTTCAACCAAAAAATGTGTAAGAAAAAGGGTAGTGTATAGCCCACAAAACTAGACACCAACAATCTTGTAAAATCTTTTATTCACACATCTCGAGCTAGATATTCTGTTTCTGTCTATTCGAGGCACAAAATAGCTTAGCTGCAGCCTCGAAATGGAAATAGAAAACAGAAAATTTTTCAACCAAAAAATGTGTGAGAAAAAGGGTAGTGTATAGCCCACAAAACTAGACACCCACAATCTTGTGAAATCTTTTAATCATACATCTCGAGCTAGATATTCTGTTTCTGTCTATTCGAGGCGCAAAATATTTAAACTGCAGTTTCGAAATGGAAATAGAAAACAGAAAATTTTTCAACCGAAAAATGTGTGAGAAAAAGGGTAGTGTATAGCCCACAAAACTAGGCACCCACAATCCTGTGAAATCTTTTAATCACACATCTCGAGCTAGATATTCAGTTTCTGTCTATTTGAGGTGCACAATAGCTTAGCTGCAGTCTCGAAATGGAAATAGAAAACAGAAAATTTTTCAACCAAAAAATGTGTGAGAAAAAGGGTAGTGTATAGCCCACAAAACTAGACACCCACAATCCTGTGAAATCTTTTAATCACACATCTCGAGCTAGATATTCTGTTTCTGTCTATTCGAGGCGCAAAATAGATTAGCTGCAGCCTCGAAATGGAAATAGAAAACAGAAAAATTTTCAACCGAAAAATGTGTGAGAAAAAGGGTAGTGTATAGCCCACAAAACTAGACACCCACAATCCTGTGAAA
This sequence comes from Xylota segnis, assembly GCA_963583995.1. Classification (NCBI taxonomy): domain Eukaryota; kingdom Metazoa; phylum Arthropoda; class Insecta; order Diptera; family Syrphidae; genus Xylota; species Xylota segnis. The sequence continues at coordinate 32,078,157 of OY757239.1, forward strand.
TCTTTTAATCACACATCTCGAGCTAGATATTCAGTTTCTGTCTATTTGAGGTGCACAATAGCTTAACTGCAGTCTCGAAATGGAAATAGAAAACAGAAAATTTTTCAACCAAAAAATGTGTGAGAAAAAGGGTAGTATATAGCCCACAAAACTAGACACCCACAATCTTGTGAAATTTTTTAATCACACATCTCGAGCTAGGTATTCTGTTTCTGTCTATTTGAGGTGCACAATAGCTTAGCTGCAGTCTCGAAATGGAAATAGAAAACAGAAAATTTTTCAACCAAAAAATGTGTGAGAAAAAGGGTAGTGTATAGCCCACAAAACTAGACACCCACAATCTTGTGAAATCTTTTATTCACACATCTCGAGCTAGATATTCTGTTTCTGTCTATTTGAGGTGCACAATAGCTTAGCTGCAGTCTCGAAATGGAAATAGAAAACAGAAAATTTTTCAACCAAAAAATGTGTGAGAAAAAGGGTAGTGTATAGCCCACAAAACTAGACACCCACAATCTTGTAAAATCTTTTAATCACACATCTCGAGCTAGATATTCTGTTTCTGTCTATTCGAGGCGCAAAATATTTAAGCTGCAGTTTCGAAATGGAAATAGAAAACAGAAGAATTTTCAACCAAAAAATGTGTGAGAAAAAGGGTAGTGTATAGCCCACAAAACTAGGCACCCACAATCCTGTGAAATCTTTTAATCACACATCTCGAGCTAGATATTCAGTTTCTGTCTATTTGAGGTGCACAATAGCTTAGCTGCAGTCTCGAAATGGAAATAGAAAACAGAAAATTTTTCAACCAAAAAATGTGTGAGAAAAAGGGTAGTGTATAGCCCAAAAAACTAGACACCCACAATCCTGTGAAATCTTTTAATCACACATCTCGAGCTAGATATTCTGTTTCTGTCTATTCGAGGCGCAAAATAGATTAGCTGCAGCCTCGAAATGGAAATAGAAAACAGAAAAATTTTCAACCGAAAAATGTGTGAGAAAAAGGGTAGTGTATAGCCCACAAAACTAGACACCCACAATCCTGTGAAATCTTTTAATCACACATCTCGAGCTAGATATTCAGTTTCTGTCTATTTGAGGTGCACAATAGCTTAACTGCAGTCTCGAAATGGAAATAGAAAACAGAAAATTTTTCAACCAAAAAATGTGTGAGAAAAAGGGTAGTATATAGCCCACAAAACTAGACACCCACAATCTTGTGAAATTTTTTAATCACACATCTCGAGCTAGGTATTCTGTTTCTGTCTATTTGAGGTGCACAATAGCTTAGCTGCAGTCTCGAAATGGAAATAGAAAACAGAAAATTTTTCAACCAAAAAATGTGTGAGAAAAAGGGTAGTGTATAGCCCACAAAACTAGACACCCACAATCTTGTGAAATCTTTTATTCACACATCTCGAGCTAGATATTCTGTTTCTGTCTATTTGAGGTGCACAATAGCTTAGCTGCAGTCTCGAAATGGAAATAGAAAACAGAAAATTTTTCAACCAAAAAATGTGTGAGAAAAAGGGTAGTGTATAGCCCACAAAACTAGACACCCACAATCTTGTGAAATCTTTTATTCACACATCTCGAGCTAGATATTCTGTTTCTGTCTATTTGAGGTGCACAATAGCTTAGCTGCAGTCTCGAAATGGAAATAGAAAACAGAAAATTTTTCAACCAAAAAATGTGTGAGAAAAAGGGTAGTGTATAGCCCACAAAACTAGACACCCACAATCTTGTGAAATTTTTTATTCACACATCTCGAGCTAGGTATTCTGTTTCTGTCTATTTGAGGTGCACAATAGCTTAGCTGCAGTCTCGAAATGGAAATAGAAAACAGAAAATTTTTCAACCAAAAAATGTGTGAGAAAAAGGGTAGTGTATAGCCCACAAAACTAGACACCCACAATCTTGTGAAATCTTTTATTCACACATCTCGAGCTAGATATTCTGTTTCTGTCTGTTCGATGCGCAAAATAGCTAAGCTGCAGCCTCGAAATGGAAATAGGAAACAGAAGAATTTTCAACCAAAAAATGTGTGAGAAAAAGGGTAGTGTATAGCCCACAAAACTAGACACCCACAATCTTGTGAAATCTTTTAATCATACATCTCGAGCTAGATATTCTGTTTCTGTCTATTCGAGGCGCAAAATATTTAAGCTGCAGTTTCGAAATGGAAATAGAAAACAGAAAATTTTTCAACCAAAAAATGTGTGAGAAAAAGGGTAGTGTATAGCCCACAAAACTAGACACCCACAATCTTGTGAAATCTTTTAATCACACATCTCGAGCTAGATATTCTGTTTCTGTCTATTCGAGGCACAAAATAGCTTAGCTGCAGCCTCGAAATGGAAATAGAAAACAGAAAATTTTTCAACCAAAAAATGTGTGAGAAAAAGGGTAGTGTATAGCCCACAAAACTAGACACCCACAATCTTGTAAAATCTTTTAATCACACATCTCGAGCTAGATATTCTGTTTCTGTCTATTCGAGGCACAAAATAGCTTAGCTGCAGCCTCGAAATGGAAATAGAAAACAGAAAATTTTTCAACCAAAAAATGTGTGAGAAAAAGGGTAGTGTATAGCCCACAAAACTAGACACCCACAATCTTGTAAAATCTTTTAATCACACATCTCGAGCTAGATATTCAGTTTCTGTCTATTTGAGGTGCACAATAGCTTAACTGCAGTCTCGAAATGGAAATAGAAAACAGAAAATTTTTCAACCAAAAAATGTGTGAGAAAAAGGGTAGTATATAGCCCACAAAACTAGACACCCACAATCTTGTGAAATTTTTTAATCACACATCTCGAGCTAGGTATTCTGTTTCTGTCTATTTGAGGTGCACAATAGCTTAGCTGCAGTCTCGAAATGGAAATAGAAAACAGAAAATTTTTCAACCAAAAAATGTGTGAGAAAAAGGGTAGTGTATAGCCCACAAAACTAGACACCCACAATCTTGTGAAATCTTTTATTCACACATCTCGAGCTAGATATTCTGTTTCTGTCTATTTGAGGTGCACAATAGCTTAGCTGCAGTCTCGAAATGGAAATAGAAAACAGAAAATTTTTCAACCAAAAAATGTGTGAGAAAAAGGGTAGTGTATAGCCCACAAAACTAGACACCCACAATCTTGTGAAATCTTTTATTCACACATCTCGAGCTAGATATTCTGTTTCTGTCTGTTCGATGCGCAAAATAGCTAAGCTGCAGCCTCGAAATGGAAATAGGAAACAGAAGAATTTTCAACCAAAAAATGTGTGAGAAAAAGGGTAGTGTATAGCCCACAAAACTAGACACCCACAATCTTGTGAAATCTTTTAATCATACATCTCGAGCTAGATATTCTGTTTCTGTCTATTCGAGGCGCAAAATATTTAAGCTGCAGTTTCGAAATGGAAATAGAAAACAGAAAATTTTTCAACCAAAAAATGTGTGAGAAAAAGGGTAGTGTATAGCCCACAAAACTAGACACCCACAATCTTGTGAAATCTTTTAATCACACATCTCGAGCTAGATATTCTGTTTCTGTCTATTCGAGGCACAAAATAGCTTAGCTGCAGCCTCGAAATGGAAATAGAAAACAGAAAATTTTTCAACCAAAAAATGTGTGAGAAAAAGGGTAGTGTATAGCCCACAAAACTAGACACCCACAATCTTGTGAAATCTTTTAATCACACATCTCGAGCTAGATATTCTGTTTCTGTCTATTCGAGGCACAAAATAGCTTAGCTGCAGCCTCGAAATGTAAATAGAAAACAGAAAATTTTTCAACCAAAAAATGTGTGAGAAAAAGGGTAGTGTATAGCCCACAAAACTAGACACCCACAATCCTGTGAAATCTTTTAATCACACATCTCGAGCTAGATATTAAGTTTCTGTCTATTTGAGGTGCACAATAGCTTAACTGCAGTCTCGAAATGGAAATAGAAAACAGAAAATTTTTCAACCAAAAAATGTGTGAGAAAAAGGGTAGTGTATAGCCCACAAAACTAGACACCCACAATCTTGTGAAATCTTTTATTCACACATCTTGAGCTAGATATTCTGTTTCTGTCTATTCGAGGCACAAAATAGCTTAGCTGCAGCCTCGAAATGGAAATAGAAAACAGAAAATTTTTCAACCAAAAAATGTGTGAGAAAAAGGGTAGTGTATAGCCCACAAAACTAGACACCCACAATCTTGTGAAATCTTTTAATCATACATCTCGAGCTAGATATTCTGTTTCTGTCTATTCGAGGCGCAAAATATTTAAGCTGCAGTTTCGAAATGGAAATAGAAAACAGAAAATTTTTCAACCAAAAAATGTGTGAGAAAAAGGGTAGTGTATAGCCCACAAAACTAGACACCCACAATCTTGTGAAATCTTTTAATCACACATCTCGAGCTAGATATTCTGTTTCTGTCTATTCGAGGCACAAAATAGCTTAGCTGCAGCCTCGAAATGGAAATAGAAAACAGAAAATTTTTCAACCAAAAAATATGTGAGAAAAAGGGTAGTGTATAGCCCACAGAACTAGACACCCACAATCTTGTAAAATCTTTTAATCACACATCTCGAGCTAGATATTCTGTTTCTGTCTATTCGAGGCGCAAAATATTTAAGCTGCAGTCTCGAAATGGAAATAGAAAACAGAAAATTTTTCAACCAAAAAATATGTGAGAAAAAGGGTAGTGTATAGCCCACAGAACTAGACACCCACAATCTTGTAAAATCTTTTAATCACACATCTCGAGCTAGATATTCTGTTTCTGTCTATTCGAGGCGCAAAATATTTAAGCTGCAGCCTCGAAATGGAAATAGAAAACAGAAAATTTTTCAACCAAAAAATGTGTGAGAAAAAGGGTATTGTATAGCCCACAAAACTAGACACCCACAATCCTGTGAAATCTTTTATTCACACATCTCGAGCTAGATATTCTGTTGCTGTCTATTCGAGGCGCAAAATAGCTAAGCTGCAGCCTCGAAATGGAGATAGGAAACAGAAGAATTTTCAACCAAAAAATGTGTGAGAAAAAGGGTAGTGTATAGCCCACAGAACTAGACACCCACAATCTTGTAAAATCTTTTAATCACACATCTCGAGCTAGATATTCTGTTTCTGTCTATTCGAGGCGCAAAATATTTAAGCTGCAGCCTCGAAATGGAAATAGGAAACAGAAGAATTTTCAACCAAAAAATGTGTGAGAAAAAGGGTATTGTATAGCCCACAAAACTAGACAGCCACAATCTTGTGAAATCTTTTATTCACACATCTCGAGCTAGGTATTCTGTTTCTGTCTATTCGAGGCGCAAAATAGCTAAACTGCAGCCTCGAAATGGAGATAGGAAACAGAAAAATTTTCAACCAAAAAATGTGTGAGAAAAAGGGTAGAGTATAGCCCACAAAACTAGACACCCACAATCCTGTGAAATCTTTTAATCACACATCTCGAGCTAGATATTCTGTTTCTGTCTATTCGAGGCGCAAAATAGATTAGCTGCAGCCTCGAAATGGAAATAGAAAACAGAAAAATTTTCAACCGAAAAATGTGTGAGAAAAAGGGTAGTGTATAGCCCACAAAACTAGACACCCACAATCCTGTGAAATCTTTTAATCACACATCTCGAGCTAGATATTCAGTTTCTGTCTATTTGAGGTGCACAATAGCTTAGCTGCAGTCTCGAAATGGAAATAGAAAACAGAAAATTTTTCAACCAAAAAATGTGTGAGAAAAAGGGTAGTGTATAGCCCACAAAACTAGACACCCACAATCTTGTGAAATCTTTTATTCACACATCTCGAGCTAGATATTCTGTTTCTGTCTATTCGATGCGCAAAATAGCTAAGCTGCAGCCTCGAAATGGAAATAGGAAACAGAAGAATTTTCAACCAAAAAATGTGTAAGAAAAAGGGTAGTGTATAGCCCACAAAACTAGACACCAACAATCTTGTAAAATCTTTTATTCACACATCTCGAGCTAGATATTCTGTTTCTGTCTATTCGAGGCACAAAATAGCTTAGCTGCAGCCTCGAAATGGAAATAGAAAACAGAAAATTTTTCAACCAAAAAATGTGTGAGAAAAAGGGTATAGCCCACAAAACTAGACACCCACAATCTTGTAAAATCTTTTAATCACACATCTCGAGCTAGATATTCTGTTTCTGTCTATTCGAGGCGCAAAATATTTAAGCTGCAGCCTCGAAATGGAAATAGAAAACAGAAAATTTTTCAACCAAAAAATATGTGAGAAAAAGGGTAGTGTATAGCCCACAAAACTAGACACCCACAATCTGTGAAATCTTTTATTCACACATCTCGAGCTAGATATTCTGTTTCTGTCTATTCGATGCGCAAAATAGCTAAGCTGCAGCCTCGAAATGGAAATAGGAAACAGAAGAATTTTCAACCAAAAAATGTGTAAGAAAAAGGGTAGTGTATAGCCCACAAAACTAGACACCCACAATCTTGTGAAATCTTTTATTCACACATCTCGAGCTAGATATTCTGTTTCTGTCTATTCGAGGCGCAAAATAGCTAAGCTGCAGCCTCGAAATGGAAATAGGAAACAGAACATTTTTCAACCAAAAAATGTGTGAGAAAAAGGGTAGTGTATAGCCCACAGAACTAGACACCCACAATCTTGTGAAATCTTTTAATCACACATCTTGAGATAGATATTCTGTTTCTGTCTATTCGAGGCGCAAAATAGCTTAGCTGCAGCCTCGAAATGGAAATAGGAAACAGAAAAATTTTCAACCAAAAAATGTGTGAGAAAAAGGGTAGTGTATAGCCCACAAAACTAGACACCCACAATCTTGTGAAATCTTTTAATCACACATCTCGAGCTAGATATTCTGTTTCTGTCTATTTGAAATGCAAAATAGATTAGCTGCAGTCTCGAAATGGAAATAGAAAACAGAAGAATTTTCAACCAAAAAATGTGTGAGAAAAAGGGTAGTGTATAGCCCACAAAACTAGACACCCACAATCTTGTGAAATCTTTTATTCACACATCTCGAGCTAGATATTCTGTTTCTGTCTATTCGAGGCACAAAATAGCTTAGCTGCAGCCTCGAAATGGAAATAGAAAACAGAAAAATTTTCAACCGAAAAATGTGTGAGAAAAAGGGTAGTGTATAGCCCACAAAACAAGACACCCACAATCTTGTGAAATCTTTTAATCACACATCTCGAGCTAGGTATTCTGTTTCTGTCTATTCGAGGCGCAAAATAGCTAAGCTGCAGCCTCGAAATGGAGATAGGAAACAGAAAAATTTTCAACCAAAAAATGTGTGAGAAAAAGGGTAGTGTATAGCCCACAAAACTAGACACCCACAATCTTGTGAAATCTTTTAATCACACATCTCGAGCTAGGTATTCTGTTTCTGTCTATTCGAGGTGCACAATAGCTTAGCTGCAGTCTCGAAATGGAAATAGAAAACAGAAAAATTTTCAACCGAAAAATGTGTGAGAAAAAGGGTAGTGTATAGCCCACAAAACTAGACACCCACAATCTTGTGAAATCTTTTATTCACACATCTCAAGCTAGATATTCTGTTTCTGTCTATTCGAGGCACAAAATAGCTTAGCTGCAGCCTCGAAATGGAAATAGAAAACAGAAAAATTTTCAACCGAAAAATGTGTGAGAAAAAGGGTAGTGTATAGCCCACAAAACAAGACACCCACAATCTTGTGAAATCTTTTAATCACACATCTCGAGCTAGGTATTCTGTTTCTGTCTATTCGAGGCGCAAAATAGCTAAGCTGCAGCCTCGAAATGGAGATAGGAAACAGAAAAATTTTCAACCAAAAAATGTGTGAGAAAAAGGGTAGTGTATAGCCCACAAAACTAGACAAGCACAATCTTGTGAAATCTTTTATTCACACATCTCGAGCTAGATATTCTGTTTCTGTCTATTCGATGCACAAAATTACTAAGCTGCAGCCTCGAAATGGAAATAGGAAACAGAAGAATTTTCAACCAAAAAATGTGTAAGAAAAAGGGTAGTGTATAGCCCACAAAACTAGACACCCACAATCTTGTGAAATCTTTTAATCACACATCTCGAGCTAGATATTCTGTTTCTGTCTATTCGAGGCGCAAAATAGCTTAGCTGCAGCCTCGAAATGGAAATAGGAAACAAAAAATTTTTCAACCAAAAAATGTGTGAGAAAAAGGGTAGTGTATAGCCCACAAAACTAGACACCCACAATCTTGTGAAATCTTTTAATCACACATCTCGAGCTAGATATTCTGTTTCTGTCTATTCGAGGCGCAAAATAGATTAGCTGCAGCCTCGAAATGGAAATAGGAATCAGAAAATTTTTCAACCAAAAAATGTGTGAGAAAAACGGTAGTGTATAGCCCACAAAACTAGACACCCACAATCCTGTGAAATCTTTTAATCACACATCGCGAGCTAGATATTCTGTTTCTGTCTATTCGAGGCGCAAAATAGATTAGCTGCAGCCTCGAAATGGAAATAGGAATCAGAAAATTTTTCAACCAAAAAATGTGTGAGAAAAACGGTAGTGTATAGCCCACAAAACTAGACACCCACAATCTTGTGAAATCTTTTAATCACACATCTCGAGCTAGGTATTCTGTTTCTGCCTATTCGAGGCGCAAAATAGATTAGCTGCAGCCTCGAAATGGAAATAGAAAACAGAAAAATTTTCAACCAAAAAATGTGTGAGAAAAAGGGTAGTGTATAGCCCACAAAACTAGACACCCACAATCCTGTGAAATCTTTTAATCACACATCGCGAGCTAGATATTCTGTTTCTGTCTATTCGAGGCGCAAAATAGATTAGCTGCAGCCTCGAAATGGAAATAGGAATCAGAAAATTTTTCAACCAAAAAATGTGTGAGAAAAACGGTAGTGTATTGCCCACAAAACTAGACACCCACAATCTTGTGAAATCTTTAATCACACATCTCGAGCTAGATATTCTGTTTCTGTCTATTCGAGGCGCAAAATAGCTTAGCTGCAGCCTCGAAATGGAAATAGAAAACAGAAAAATTTTCAACCAAAAAATGTGTGAGAAAAACGGTAGTGTATAGCCCACAAAACTAGACACCCACAATCCTGTGAAATCTTTTAATCACACATCTCGAGCTAGATATTCAGTTTCTGTCTATTTGAGGTGCACAATAGCTTAGCTGCAGTCTCGAAATGGAAATAGAAAACAGAAAATTTTTCAACCAAAAAATGTGTGAGAAAAAGGGTAGTGTATAGCCCACAAAACTAGACACCCACAATCTTGTGAAATCTTTAAATCACACATCTCGAGGTAGATATTCTGTTTCTGTCTATTTGAGGTGCAAAATAGATTAGCTGCAGTCTCGAAATGGAAATAGAAAACAGAAAATTTTTCAACCAAAAAATGTGTGTATAGCCCACAAAACTAGACACCCACAATCTTGTAAAATCCTTTAATCACACATCTCGAGCTAGATATTCTGTTTCTGTCTATTCGAGGCGCAAAATAGCTTAGCTGCAGCCTCGAAATGGAAATAGGAAACAGAAAATTTTTCAACCAAAAAATGTGTGAGAAAAAGGGCTGTGTATAGCCCACAAAACTAGACACCCACAATCTTGTGAAATCTTTTAATCACACATCTCGAGCTAGATATTCTGTTTCTGTCTATTCAAGGCGCAAGCCAGCTTAGCTGCAGCCTCGAAATGGAAATAGGAAACAGAAAAATTTTCAACCGAAAAATGTGTGAGAAAAAGGGTAGTGTATAGCCCACAAAACTAGACACCCACAATCTTGTGAAATCTTTTAATCACACATCTCGAGCTAGATATTCTGTTTCTGTCTATTCGAGGCGCAAAATAGCTTAGCTGCAGCCTCGAAATGGAAATAGGAAACAGAAAATTTTTCAACCAAAAAATGTGTGAGAAAAAGGGCTGTGTATAGCCCACAAAACTAGACACCCACAATCTTGTGAAATCTTTTAATCACACATCTCGAGCTAGATATTCTGTTTCTGTCTATTCGAGGCGCAAAATAGATTAGCTGCAGCCTCGAAATGGAAATAGGAAACAGAAGAATTTTCAACCAAAAAATGTGTAAGAAAAAGGGTAGTGTATAGCCCACAAAACTAGACACCCACAATCTTGTGAAATCTTTTATTCACACATCTCGAGCTAGATATTCTGTTTCTGTCTATTTGAGGTGCACAATAGCTTAGCTGCAGTCTCGAAATGGAAATAGAAAACAGAAAATTTTTCAACCAAAAAATGTGTGAGAAAAAGGGTAGTGTATAGCCCACAAAACTAGACACCCACAATCTTGTAAAATCTTTTAATCACACATCTCGAGCTAGATATTCTGTTTCTGTCTATTCGAGGCGCAAAATATTTAAGGTGCAGCCTCGAAATGGAAATAGAAAACAGAAAATTTTTCAACCAAAAAATGTGTGAGAAAAAGGGTAGTGTTATAGCCCACAAAACTAGACACCCACAATCTTGTAAAATCTTTTAATCACACATCTCGAGCTAGATATTCTGTTTCTGTTTATTCGAGGCACAAAATAGCTTAGCTGCAGCCTCGAAATGGAAATAGAAAACAGAAAAATTTTCAACCGAAAAATGTGTGAGAAAAAGGGTAGTGTATAGCCCATAAAACTAGACACCCACAATCTTGTGAAATCTTTTATTCACACATCTCGAGCTAGATATTCTGTTTCTGTCTATTCGAGGCGCAAAATAGCTAAGCTGCAGCCTCGAAATGGAGATAGGAAAGAGAAAAATTTTCAACCAAAAAATGTGTGAGAAAAAGGGTAGTGTATAGCCCACAAAACTAGACACCCACAATCTTGTGAAATCTTTTATTCACACATCTCGAGCTAGATATTCTGTTTCTGTCTATTCGAGGCACAAAATAGCTTAGCTGCAGCCTCGAAATGGAAATAGAAAACAGAAAAATTTTCAACCGATAAATGTGTGAGAAAAAGGGTAGTGTATAGCCCACAAAACTAGACACCCACAATCTTGTGAAATCTTTTATTCACACATCTCGAGCTAGATATTCTGTTTCTGTCTATTCGAGGCACAAAATAGCTTAGCTGCAGCCTCGAAATGGAAATGGAAAACAGAAAATTTTTCAACCAAAAAATGTGTGAGAAAAAGGGTAGTGTATAGCCCACAAAACTAGACACCTACAATCTTGTAAAATATTTGAATCACATATCATTAAACACACACATTGTCTGGTCTGAACTGAAATCCAATGGCAACAGTTATTTCTTGCTCTGATAGAGAATTGTTGCTGAATGGTTATTAAGAACTAGTTATTCTATTCTGTAGAGTTGGAGCCCAATACGTACAAACTAAGGAGGAGGAGTGGAGGAGTTTCAGGTTGTGCCTAAAATCCTTCTTCACCATAAACATTTGTATATCCTTCTAACAAATAGCAAGCGGTCAACCACATCGTTAATTGAGGAAGAATTCAGTTTAAGTGAACGTTAGTGAACATTTGAACAAATCGTTACATGGAATATTTGTCCTGTCTCCTTCCGTATTCCCAAGTTCCTTTTCAATGCCATGTAATGGTTTGTAATGGTTACTTAAGATAGAAAATATATTTCTAGTGTGCAGTTTGTGCAACAGTCGGTGTTGTGGGCAGTCCGTCTTATACTTATTTAAGTTATGGTCTAAATTGGGGAATAGCCTATGATCTACCAAATCAAACTTGGATTCTTGATCATTTACATGGTTTCGGAAATATACGCGAACCAACGGCGATCATAAGGCGTCGCAATAGAAGATCCTTGTACCAACCAATTGAAAACACTATTGACAGGTTGTTCCAAACTCTTTCTAACACCTTACACTCCTTTAATAAATATTTCCCTTCTATTTTCAGCATGGGATACAATGGACGTGATTGCATCCTTCGTGCTCTGTGTGAAAGCAAACAAGTATTCCAATCAGAAAAACTAGGAATGATACCTGAACTGTTGAGGACTATATTCTCGTGAGCAATAAAAGTCATTTTTGGAAATAATCATGATATTTATTTATATCCTCTTTAGTTTCCCAAAAACCCGACTGTACACACGAGAGATAAAGGAATATTCAGATATTGTTCAATACAACCGGGCATACTTCAGCGATGAAGAGGAGGAATGTGAGCTGAAATATCCTTGTTCATTCTCATTATTAGAACTGGCTATGGGGAAATATTCCGAACCATCTTTGGATTATTATGGAAATTAATAAAAGGACTGAGAAATCAATGGAAATGGACTTACATGTGGTTGTGTTATTTTTTTTGTCGGAAATGAAAAGAAATTTCCTTTGTTTTTAGGCAAAAGGAATGGATTAGTCATGGCAGTAACGAGCATATGTTCGTAGTTTAGATATCTGCAGATTCAACCATAAATCATGCTTTGAATAGTTTACTGAGATCAAGTCAATATTAAAGTCAAGATAGCTTACGGATTTCCTAAAGAAACACTTTAGTCCAGCAAAGGGTTGGTTCTGTCGGCGCTCATATGCAGATAATCATTAGAAATTAGAATTAAGGGTTTACGTCGTCTGTCTATATAAGCCGGCTATGATCGTTTAGATAGATATGATCCTTTTTTTGGATTTAGGTGGAACATTTTACTACCAGGATGTAGGACCTAGCATTATTTATTTAAATTGAATTCATTTTTCGGATGAAAAGTTAACAGTACCAGTAGTCACCATATTAGGACTAAAATTTGATAGCTGATCGTCGTCCTCTGTACAAGCGTCAGTGTCTAGTGTCAGTGATGTCTCTTAGGACTACCACAACGTCAATAAGTTGACTTCAGTTTTTTTTGCAAAGAGTCTGACTATCGCTTCATATATATACTTCTAGCTTCTTGCTTATTCTTAGAAATACAGACAATAGTCATCAGGTCATGTACCTCGGTTTGAAAAGGCACACTTGACTTGTTATCGATCTCCATGGAGACACCAGTGCTGGAGCCTTTACAAGTTCTGGGCCCATACTTAGAAATTTCACTAAAATCCAGTCCAGGCTCAGACTCTGATCAAAATGAGATCTCAGCGAATTATCTAAACTAGCAAAGCAGTTGAAGTTTCGATGTACTTGCATAAGATGGCATATCAATGAAACCAGGGTCGCAGGATAAATGTCGTTCAAAAGAACCACTCATCAGTATTGTTCTGATCCATAGCACCCAAGAGCTCATCTACCATTCATAGGTCACATGGTCGAAACAACCTTCTAAGTAAGTATGACCATGGTGTACTCCTTCCTAGTAAATGCCCATTTAACAATTGGGCTTTGAACCGAAGTCTGATAGAATTTTCGATTTAAAAATGCGTAGATAGAAAGTCTGTTCTAAGTGTAAATCTACACACGTTAATCTCGATCAGTGGATCCTAGTCTTTCAGCAAATAGATAGACTTGTAGGTCACAAACTCTTAGTAAAGACGCTTTACAGATTTCGCAAATAAAAGTCATTCAGGTTCGAGAAACATGCAGTAAGGACTCTCTTTGGAAATGGTAGCAGCTCTAATAAACTCTATTCCAGCAAGGTTGGGTACACTTTATCGTTAACATCCTTTTCATTCTGAAAAACTAAACGAGTGTTTTCGTCTTTTCGTGAGCTTAAGCATAAGAAAATAAATTGCCCGATATAGACACATCCCGCACGTAGATGTAAATGGACCAAGAGTTACTTTGAATGTAGGTCGCTCCCATAAAACCAAGGATAAATCAATCCCCAATCGCCAACTTGAGTTCAAAGAAACCCAATGGCTTATACTTGCCTTCTCTGGCTTAACTCTCCATCATACCCAAGTGGTACCCATTGAAGTGCAATCGACATTAATTCACTCTGAGCTGACAACAAAAAATATTTCCGACTTTACCATATGTGCAGCACTGACTGAGGTGCAAAAAACTTTTCCAAATACGCCAAACAAAATAAAATTTCCGCGTATATACGAGTACGTGGCTAGTGCTATTTCAAAATGCCAACGACCTATGTGACTCTTGATTTGCTTCTTAGTGAAAAACAAAATGATTTCATTTTATTACAATGCAACTGCAGTTGAAAACAAAAACTTTTTCTCTCGAAATCGAAAACTACGACGAAAAGTAAGAAGTATTAGTAGCAGTCACAATAGTACGCCAGCAACCAGTGAATGGTGGTAATGGTGGCAAAAAGAAAACTTTATTGAAAATATAACAGCGACTAAAAGTTGTGCATTCCTTTTTCGGTCGGGGATTCACGCGTTTTTTTTCCCCAAAACTCAGCTTTTATCTTCTTCAGTGTTTCCTTTGGGTTAGAGTGCGCATTGGAGTTGCGGGAAAGTTTTTCAGATTTAAGACCAAAAAAAAAAAAACCACCCGATGGAGTAGCAGATGAAGGAGCAAAAGTATCTGAAGAGAGTGAAGTTTTTTGTTTTTTGCTATTCCCTTTTACGGGCTGCACAATTTTCTGGGGAGTACCTATAAAAGTGCCGGTAGTCGAGACAGGACGATGCAGAGTGATTTATTGGTATTCATGGCTTACAACCCACTCACGCTTATTGCCGCGAGGAATTTCGACTTATTGGTTCTTTTTTTCACTATTCACTCAGCGAACTACATCCCGACAGTATTACGATTTGCCAACTTCGCCTGGGTGAATTGATTCGAATGAAATTTCGGGATGGTGAGTCAGATGTTGGAAATATTTTTATACTAGTCCGATTCGATGTGACTGATGATTACAATGCATCCTGTTGTTCATTGTCATTTTGTTTTGGTGCGGATGATAAATTTTTTATCATTTTTAAGCAAAAGAATGTCATTACTTAGTTAATGGAGCAACGACATGTGTTTGCTGAATTGTCACCAACTTACACCAAACATTGTTTGAATAATCTGCGATTCTAGATTCTGGTAAATATTGTTACATGCTACATTATCTTTTATATCCAATTTTGTAACTTGAATTCGAATTTTTCGGGTAAAAGATACAATTTGAAACTTTTAAAATATTTCCTTTACACTAGAGTGCATAGATAACAAATTGCCTGCATATTTTTGGGTGCATTGTCCTTACTTGACTTTCCTTTGGTACTGCATTTGCAGGTTTCAAAATTGGAGTAGAAAAACGAGACTCATTATAATACGTTGTCTCTCGTTTCCAAGTTTGGTTTAGAGACTGAAAATGCATGACAGATTCACGATAAATCGAAAAAAGAAAATTAATGGAGCAGCCTATGGATATGCAACACATTACTCCCTATATCAGATACTATAGCACGAGTAGAAGAACAACGATGGGTTGTTTTTTTTAAAGAAAAGTGTTAGAGATTTATTTTTCAAATTCAAATATACTGGCTTGGTTGTTTCACTTTATGGTTGGATACAAAAAAAATCAATTGGTGGTTTTAAGTGTTATTTTATGTAGAGTCTACCTCCTCCGAGCGTAATACTTCCTTCACAGCAATATAAATGTGTGATTATCCTTGATAAACTCGTAAAGTAGCATAAAGGAAAGAAGAAAAACATAAATGCTCCTGGGTCTAATAAAAACCATAAATGGCTTTGCCATTGTAGCTTGTAGCTCATAATACTGGAACCTCAGAAAAAAAACAAAATTAAAAATGACCTAATCTGAGAAAAACATTCCAATTGGTTCAATAGCCGCTTCACATTTTAATGTCCAATTAAAGCTACATATATATATGTATGTATAGGACAAATAGCTATCAAAATTTCAAGGCCATCCCAATTGGGACAGAACTACAACTCCTTCAGCAATTGTCTACCCACAATCACAAATCTGATTTTAATATGCCATTCCATGACACCCACTATAATTGTGTTCTCAAATTAAATCCCATCACATACATTTATTTGATTTCTCTTTCTTAATCTTTACGTTCTTAAGGACACTTTGATAGCATTCTCGAAGCGAAGGAAAATTGAAAAAAGATGACCCGTATCTGGACTTACGAACCGTAAAGTCAATACTCCTGTAACTGCTTGTTTGCCCTAATAATTAAGGATATTCCTAAAATCCTTACCGAAATCCTCATATATGCGATGTGGCGTGTTCCGAAGTTCGGCAAGAATCATAAAACCAATTCATTCAAACGACCCAACTGGATGCGAAACGTTTAAAGCAATCCCCATAGCACGGGTCCCATTAACTTGGTACATCTTTATTAGGGTGTGTTCCCATAAGTTCCTTAAAGGGGCTAAATTACGGGCCTAATGTGCGTTTATCATTTAACATCAAGCCCTACTCCGCCTCCCAAACTGTGCTTTAAATTTCAAACAATTTGTGCACTGCACACCGTTCCCTTTTACACACATATTCATCTGTATATACATATACCACACAGGACACTATGCAAATGTCTTATTGACCTTAAAGCGAATTTGTAGGTACTTCGTTCTTCATTTAAAATTGCGACAGAATGTTGGAGATCTAAAACTTTTCGCCCTTCGTTTGTAGGGAAACATACATACATATGTACATACATAGTGGAAAGACACTTCCTTTGGTTGTAACCTCAATAATAAGGGCTTAGTACACAGTTTGCTACACAACACATCTTTAATCAGGAAATTGTTTCCGTTTGCAAATTGGAAATAGTTCCGCAGTTTTCTGTCGTATCCGTTTGGTAATCCATTTAGTACCGTACCGTGGAACCTTGTATCATTCGACGACACTGTACAAACTTTCTGGATAACTTGGTGGCCACTGTGTGAGATGGCAAGTATAGAGTAAATTCCACTAACATCATCATTTTCAAAGGAAATGCGACTACCGCCAATTTCGCATCTGCTTTTACTCCTGTTTCTCTTTATATCCCTATATATCCTACTGACTTTCATGTCGCACAGTGGGTTCAAATGAATATCTAGATGATAATGAATAGGAATTTTTTTTTTGTATTATTAAATCACAATCATCTTAAGTAGATGCACTCGTATCCGTGGCATGGTTACAGTGGGAATAGTCTGTATCGTCTCGTCCTGTCGAATTTGGCAATTTACTTACCAATGATCACATTAAGGACTCTTTTCAGTGAACATGTTCATCTTAGTCTACGCACTTTGACATTGGTTGTCAGACGTGGGATACATTGCAGAGAGACAAAAGATTTGAATGTTTATTCGCAATCGTTTTTTGTGGAACATAAGGCATCAACGACAATTATCCATCCTTTCTATGGTGTTATCTGTATCTATGGCCTTTTTTTGTAACTTTCTATTGGCTTTTTGATCCTCCTATTTTCTTAGGAAGAGGAGTAGATGGAAGAATAGATCCTTGACTATGGAAATTTACAGAAAATTGCGTTCTGTATTTAAAATCGTAGTCTATATTAGACCTTGTGCCTGTTGAATCTGCAAGGCGGTAAAAACAACTCCAATCTTACATTTCGATGTATCTGTATAAGCCAAACGTGAATAATACCTAAACTCTATGTTTCGATGGGATGATGCTAGCATTTTAAAGCTTTGCTATATAAAAAGATACAAATACCATCTGTAGTTCTGTGTAACAATGTCACAACTCCGACTAAATAGAAAGAGTTCTAGTATACTCGAAACGATCCTTCACCCGATACCTTTTAAACATCAACCAATCGCAATCTAAGTTTTTAAATTGTTTCCAAGGCATATTGTGGTTTGTATCCTAAAAATGAACCATCTGCTCCACTGTCTGTCGATAGGTGGAAGTGGAAGGATCTTCCGTGAGGGGACACCCTCTCTTAGTGGATGGTACAAACAAAATTACAACTTATGGTAAAATTACTCGGGGCAATGTCTTCCTTTTCTGCGGAACTATTTGTCGTCGTCGTCGTCGTCGTCGTAGTCGTAGTTGACTTCGTGCTGGTGGTAGTGGTGATGGTCGTTCGTGCATATGCGAGGATGTTTTTATTCCACAATTTCTCTTAGTCCTTTTCTATATGATGCCATCATTTGTTGTTGTGTTGAGTTCTGTGCGTTTTAAAAAATTAAAACTAACTATATGCTCATACCATATACAATTAGAAACATTAAATACTGTCAGAGTTTTCAAGTCGGATAGCAGAACACCAAGAGATGGCGCTGCCCTGAGTGTATTAGTGGGGTCCTGTTTGTGTTCGCTGTTACAAAACTGTTGTCGGTGTAAATTAATTTTGCTGCTTTGTGAGGACGAGATTTACGTAAACATAGTAATAATGACTTCTGGAAAAGGATGCTTAAGTAATTACTTTAATTTGTTCTGGACAAAGTTTGCGAATAAAAATAACTCAATCCTATCCGGGTTAAGCTTTGGGAAAAACTTGGTGTCGGAGAACTATTCTTGAACGTTGTCACTTTCGCCTTTGATCTGTGTCGTTGGTGGAATTTCTAGAGCGGAATTGCTTTGTGAGTTTAAGCTTCCTTGCAGCTCTGTCGTTAGTTTTACGTTGGCACTATTTATTCACATACATATGTTAGCTACCACTCGTGGGGTGTAAGTAGTTTTGATTCGAAGCGTACTTTTTGGCTTTGGGAACTAGTAGCAAAATACACTTAGAATCAGTTGCGAAAGAGGATTGTATATTTGTTGGATGTGTGTCCTCCAATTTTTATCGTCACCCTTAGAACTGTGGGAATGTTATTCAGATTTTTTGTTTTTTTTCGGTCATTAGCGTTTAAATGCGAGTTAATAAAGGCTCCATGGTTTTGTCTTTTAGACTATATATACAGTCAACGAGGCAGCAGCTATGCTTGTTTATGCTTATGATGCACAAAAACAGAATATCTAGCTAGAATCAATCTCGAGACAACGAGCTAATCTGCGACCTCGCTGTTTGTAAGAAATATGGAAAAAATGTTCATCGAAAATTGTATGAAAAAAATGTTACGCATACGCCACCGATCCAGATACTGATATCCCAAATCTGCCATCTCGTAGCTCAATTTTGTCCAGATATTCTGTTTCTGTGCATCGTTAGCACAAACGAGCTCATCTGCGACCTCGCTGATTGTAAGAAATATGGAAAAATTCTTCATCGAAAATAGTATGAGTAAATGGGCTACGCATAAGCCAACGAACTAGATACTGACATCATGAATATACCTTCTCGTGGCACAGTTCAAGCCAGATATTCGGTTTCTTTGCATTGTATATAAGAACAAGAAGAATTATTTTCTCGAAATAGCTTAGAATATCTTTATCCGCTCCATGCGTCAAATCAAACTCTTATACAGTGACAGGCATGCCATGGCAGAGCGTAACTTTATCCAAATTTCTTGGTGGCAAATTTCTTCTAAAGGTCTCGACGAGTTTTTTGCCGGCCTTGATGGAGTAACGAGCATTCCTTATCCTCACAGTGCCTATGTCACTGTATTTACATACAAAGATCCAATCATGCGTCCTTGTAATCGATAAAAATATGGTGAGTATCGGTGTAAGCTTCTAAGCTTTCTGCAGGATCTGTCGAAGTGTGAAAATTTGTTCGAACGTGGACTTTTCCTGCCTGATCCACATGTATAAATCTTGAATGAGGATTAGGAATCCATCCGTTTGTAAAGAACCATTTTCATAATATTTCCCAAATTCACTGAAATACCCCATAATATCCTTTCTATCTACTACCTGCTCATATGAACGTAAGTGGATTATAATGTATCGCCCTCTGCACCATGTTTTCCAGTAAGCCTTTGCATATTTGCATTATTTAGTTTGCGCTATGTGTCCTAAGGTATTACCATATCATTCAAACCATTTTTTTGATTTTCTCTAAATTATTAATTATTTTCATTTCTAATATTTTATTTATAGTTTTCATTGTTAGGTACATTAGTCCGTTCCAGGATCTGGTGTAATACGTATCTGATGAACTGCTATTCAAAGCAAACTAAAAAATGCAACAGAACAAAAAATGAATTATAAATTCCCATTTAATTGGCGGAAAATTCAGTTCAAATTGAAAATAATTGGTGCAGATACAAATTTTTTGCCTCAAACAGAAACAAACCAAAATAATTACGGCATTGTAACGTACTAAAGGAAATAGAGCTGAGAATTAATTTCAATTTGATTAATTCATTGTACTCGCATTGTTTTAAAATTAGTTAGCTGAAAAGCCTTTGTGAAAGAGCTTCCTTTTACTCTTTTGTTATTTACAAAAGGAATAAATAGGTTACAATAATGGGACCACAGTTCTTTCATAATGGGAGTAGATTCGATGGGTAACTTAATGTGTGTACTGACAGGAGTTTGAAACGAGACGAAGATCCTTTGAAATAGTTAATACTGCTGCGGATATTTCATCAAGAACATTTCTTTCCAGTCCTTGGATCGATTGTCCCCCAAACCACCATTTCTCGTAAATTCATACAACGCCTATTCTTTAAAAAAAATCCTACTCACTTATTTATCAGTGTCTGCCTCTTTAAGGACTCCAGCCTACTTACGATTTACAACTTAACTTAAAAACACCCCACTCGTATGCATGACATACTTACTTATGTATCTAATATAACAGTAAATCTGTATCCTAAAATCTGCCGAAAAGATTTCCCTTTTTCGGCAATCACTCGCTTTAGTAACTTTTTTTCATGTCCTCCCGAACTCATACGAAGTCGTATCGCTGGTATGAGTCCCATCGCCAATCCGCTCAGTCACTTTAAATTTGCCTAACAATTTTTGGCGCTTTTCGGCAAGCCGTATCTCCATTGACTTTTAATAAAAACTAGAGTTTGGGGGGCTGCCGTACATAGATTATATACACTCCTAGTGGGATATATCCATCAAAAGAACTCGCCGACAAATTGGTTACATAATCGAAACGCATTCACCTCCAGTCGCGCACAAAGAGCTAACACGAATCCACACACGGACACATACTCCCTATAAATCAATTGGCGAGCAATGGACTAAAGTGTACGATTGTGGCGCATGTGGTTGCTTATATCGTTGTGAAGAGCTTTCAGTTTTTAGCATGTTCCTTCACATTTAAGATCAGAGAAGTCCGTGGGGCGTTTTTAGATAGTTTTCCCCTGTGCTTTGTCCATGGAGTATCTATTGAAGTCATAGCCTAGTCTAGTTGACATGCCTGCCAATGACGCAACTTGACAGTAGCGAGAGTCCTGATGAATCTCTGTACTCCGACACCTAAATAACAAAATGATTGAACTGATTGACATCTCGGAAGAACACAGGCCAAAATGGAGGATATGCCGATAGATATCACATGGTATGTAGGTATGTAGTACATTACCCATGACAAGGCACCCTTCGTCGCCATGGTTTGTGCGTGAAAGATGCTACAGTGCCGGTAGCCCGAAATCACCTTCCCAGTCTTGTCTGAATGGGATTCGGCTTTCAAATATCGTAGACTAGGTCACTGTGATCAAACGAAGGATCACTCTTGCCAATCGCTGTTTCTTTGGCCTAAGAAGGCAATTGAGTAGTAAGGCCTTGTCAAGAAGCACCAAGGAAACTCTTTATAAGACCCTCATCATCCCAGTCCTGCTCTATGGCGCAGAAGCATGGACGTTAACCAAGATGGATGAAGATATCCTTGGTCGTTTCGAACGCAAAATCCTTCGGATGATTTTCGGTCCCGTTTGCGTTGACGGGCTATGGAGAAGGAGATTTAACAGCGAACTCTACGAGCTGTACAGCCACATCGACCTAGTCAGAAAAGTACGCATTAGCCGTCTAAGATGGCTAGGACATGTAGAGCGGATGGACATCAACGCTCCGGCCCGAAGAGTCTTCGAATCCATCCCGGAGGGACAACGCAGTAGAGGAAGACCTCGCCTTAGGTGGCGTGCACAAGTGGAAGAGAACCTCAACCAACTTGGAGTGCGTAACTGGAGGCAGTTAGCCAAAGACCGCGCTAACTGGAGAGGCTTGTTGGTTGAGGCCCAGGTCCACCCCGGACTGTAGCGCCACCTAAGAAGAAGAAGAAGAAGGTCACTGTGAGATATGGCCTTCATGCGAATGGGTGAACGACTTTCTCCAAGGACGTACAACAATAAAACCTAACATTCAACTGAAAATAAGGACAAATATCACTCGTTCTCGACTCTATTTCAGCGTACAAACTGGAAAAACCACTGTCAAGGATCAAGCAAAGAATATGGATGATAGTAATGCACTATGCCTTTGAATGTTTGTGGATCATAGTGGGATAGACAAACAGAGTTTAAGAGATCATTCACCATTCATGGTATTCAACTACGCTACGACTGTCAAAAAACTCATAAGCCTTCAAGCTGTGATGGGTATTGCCATAAAAGAGTTCAAAGGGTGGAAAGCAACTGGCTATTTCGTTGAAGCACTAACCTTTGATTGTTTTCGATACTCATGTCACTAAGATCTGTACATTTAGTTGAAGCTACAAAAACTCGTGGTGAAGCGGGGAATATCATTAGCTTTTGCTTGTTCTATAGCTAAATTATTTCATTTGGATTCCAACTAATGCAAACTCACTACCTGCAAAAGTTGGTTCCACCATTTCCTCAACAAGCCCATAGCCTGGCTCAATCAACCTTTTATGCCTGAAAGTGGTTGACGAAAGGTAGAACTTATCCTCTAAGTAGGTTTTTGAAAATTTATTGACTGGTGCCAGTATCGACACCCGAAAGACTGATTGTAGCCCTCTTTCCTATGAACTATACTATTCTTGTTTTGCAGAGCCAAGCTGATGATGAGGCTAGCTAAAAGCCTCCTTGTGCGAGTATGATATGACAAAATGGTTATTTCAACATCCCTCGGCCAATTTTTAGTAAGCAAACTGATACACAGGTTGGCCAGGTCTTTGTTAGTGAGTAACTCTTTATCTTATACAGCAGCTAAGAAATGCTTCTTAAAATGTTTGACAACTATTTTATCGTCATATAGCAGTCTGAACGAGCCTATACCACAGACAACTTGAAGGCAACTGAGAGCTATTTTAGCTTTACTAATTGGGTTTATCTAGTTTTGAACGTCAGTGCCCCCTTGTTGGTCCTGTCTTGCCATCAGCCATCTAATTCTGTGGTATCAGAATGTCCTTGCAAATTGGATTTAAGAATAACACTCCGAAGTAAGTAAGACTGCTGACGACTTAGTAACCTTGCAAGCTCTAACTTATGACTTTGTTTTTGAGTTACTTTAGGAAAACCCAATACGTGTGCCTTACAGCAACATGTAACAACGTTTATCTCACCAAAAACATCCCATGGAGACTGACTGCATGCATTAAAAGGATCCAACACAGAAGATACACACGGGGGAGAACGTATCATTCTACATGATACGAAGGAAATTTCTTTTGGGAAAGTCGGTTCTGTCTTTTTTTTTTTTTTTTCTTTATTTTTTCGGTGCCATTATTTCATCCGTTCACACGCCCTCTCGGTCGCTTTGTTTGGCGGGAAAGATACAAAACACATTAACTTGCTCCGGGTATACCGCCTCCACATGTTATAGACAGAGACATCCCCGAGTAACCCATTCAGGGTTGCTTATCGTTCCTGTCAAATCTAACTTCATGTGCTGCTTTAGTTACGGAAAATTTCATTTCGCTAAGAAACCCGGGAGTACGATGATGACAAAGACGACACGGAACGACGATAGCACAAAAATGAAGGACGATGACAGCAACAGCGCCGCGCCGGAATATCTACTACGTGTACAGAGCGGTGAGGCCAGATCAAAGATATTTCCGACGCAGCATCGCGCCAAGGAAGCAATATTTCGCCTTTTGGCAAATATATGAGCACTTAACGCAAATTGATTTTCATAGATCAAGATTAAAATGTAGGTCTGCCGGTCGGGAATATTCCCTTCAGGGTTGTGCCATTAACTAATGCTACTTGCCATTCTTGGGGAGGAGTCGCCATCCTCCTTCGGAAGGCTGAAATCAAATCACATGGTATTTACTTTCTAATTAGTGAAATGTATGCAGGATACGTCATGGATACGCACTTTTTTTTTTCCTTCTGTGTGTGCATCAATAAATCTTGTTCGATAGGTGTAGGGCATGTATATGACTGTGTGAGCGAACCGACGAGGATTTATTTTTAGCAAACACAGGTACCGAGGATTTGCGATCAATTAGGTACGGAGGTGGGTAGCGGGTGACATTGTGGATACGTTTATCAGGTGTCTGCTGCCAGGAGGTGGGTCGTATTGTGTTCTTATTTGTATAGCTGGCGCTGGGTATTGTTGATGGTTCAAATTTAGGATGGGGTGGTTGTCAAATTGCAGATGTGGGGCAATAAAAGTGTCTGTGTTGACAGAGGAGGGAGTGGTGGGAGAGGTGGAGCGGCCTTGCTGGATGGTGGGCGGTGACAATTCCTGGAACAATAGGTAGCAAAGGTATTACTTTTCAATCAACACGTGTGCTTTTCTATCAAATTTCATTCGGTAATCAGTTTAAGGGATTTTCAGTCTCTTAGCAGGAAGTATTTATTGGAGATATGTAAAGTGGAAGCGTTTATTCAGTGCGGAATTTAATGGTGTTATAGCATATTCGGAGCATGGAACACGGCAACAGATGATGGAATATTGTCAGAGAAACATGAGCAAAATACAAATTTTGAGCTAATATCGCTTTTTGGAATTCTAACAGTGTAACTTCGTTGTTATTTCCGAAATATTAGATTTTCATGATGTTGCATCTTAAAGGACACAGTCATATCAAATGCTATCTTTCACTGTGATCCGACACATTGCGTATGAGTTCAGTGGAGAGACTTTGGCCATCTTTCACAGTGGAAGAGGAGATATGAGAAGATATTGCATTTGGGTGGACCAATCGACTTTGACCACCTTTCACTGTGGTCCCTCACATTTTTTATGGGTGGGATCGAGGGTATTTTTCCATCATTGCCCGTGGTGCTCGGCATTGATGTTAAAATGGCAAATAGCACAAATCGCTAAACTATTCACCCATTTACAGACTTGTTACCATCACAAAAAAGTTGCAGATTGGCGTAACTATATTACAACAGCCGTCTATGTCAGTATCGTGTGACTCAAAACAATATCCACACATACAAGCATACACAGCTTGGTTGATAAAGTATGTATCCTTTCAGCACATGGTTAACCGTTGACTGTTCAATATCGATCCAAAGCCAATCAAGTACTGAAGAAATAAAGCACCACACCGTCATCCATATGCTTACTTATAACATACACACCCGTAAGTCAGCGTTCCAGGTTTAAAATGAATGCAAAAGTGTTAAATATTTTTAAAATTTTTCCAAAATCAAATCTAGGTATGTGAAATAATATTACATCCCAGTTTTGATTTGAGGGAAATTTCAACGGCATCGATGCTACGTAAACCACAAGTAAATAACTTGCATCCACAGAATAAGCAATTAATTTCTCAACGCTTCCATCTTTATTGAACATTTTTGGAAAGAGGAAGAGGAAAAGATTTCAATTTTAATTATACGCCAAAAATTCATATCCGCCATTGAACTTTTAATTTACACACTCAAACTGCATCAGTTAATGTCCTTTGGATACGTTAAGTCAAAAGATAAACGATTCGCTGCACCACTGCATAATGCATTTTCAATTCGCCTGGCAATAATTAATAGATAAAGTAGTCCTGCACAGGACGTGCACAGGATCAAGGCGGGAGGCAGCGGTGTGGTTGTGTGCTCCATTAATGTGACTGCCTTAAACATCCTTATTAAAATGTCAACCAGTGCTGCACTCGGTTTTAATTTATGCTGATTAATGAAAAACAAAAAAAAAAAATAAAAGAAAAAAGATAAATACGGGAAATAGCCGTGAGCACTATATATGTGTAAATAGTTCGGCAGGATCGGGGCGATGGCTTATTTAATTATAATAACAACACCTACGGGATATCTACCATTTACATTGTTCTTTGTATCGTGCTTAACACTTGAGTATAGTTATTTGATTGCCAGAGGGAGCGTAGCAGTTTAATTTCAATCGCAGGACTTCCGTTTAAACGATGGAAAATCAATTTCATTTTCAGTTTTGTGTAATTCTCTTATACCACACAGGAAAGGTCACAACGATGGTTGCTTTAATCGGTTTCATGAACTATGTACACTGAACTCTTAGTACAAGCTGTCAACAGCATAGTACTTGAGAGCGGTTGTCGACTTTTGTGGTCGGTATACGGAAAGCAGGAATAGAAATACTAACGTTTTCGAACGGGAAACGATTTGTTGGATTTTTGGTAAAG
This sequence comes from Xylota segnis, assembly GCA_963583995.1. Lineage (NCBI taxonomy): Eukaryota > Metazoa > Arthropoda > Insecta > Diptera > Syrphidae > Xylota > Xylota segnis. The sequence continues at coordinate 32,104,315 of OY757239.1, forward strand.
TTTTCAAGTAGCACGAATGGTGAAGAAAATACATTTGGGAGATATACTAAAAGGTTAGGCTTAGAGTACGTACCATCATCATCTTTTAGGTTCTATTCGATCAAAAAGAGTGAACTTCTTTTACAGGATAGTTAGTGGTGAAGGCAAATTCTAGCAGGATGGATGGAAAAAGTCTCATGCCGATATGCTCCCCGATCTAGCTACTTCAAACTTCTTCTTTTCAACTCTACATGTACATACATAGGTACCCAGGGTTGTCTGAAAACTGTTCAAAAATTGGTATTTGGCATACGTGGCATCCATGAAGAAAGAATTCTGTGATGCAGAGCTAAGAGAAGCTAGGTATTCCACGTTCTGAATACAAAACAAAAATAGAGGATCCTTTTCAGAAACGCTAGTTGACTAGCATGGAGATGATAAGTTTTAAACACAGTGTTTGAGTAGAGACTTACCTCAAAAATGAACAACAAATAAAAGTGGAATGTAACGAAGCCAGTGGGACTATCAAATGCTCCACAAATCATTCTTTAAAACTGATGCCGATGTATCCTGATCCCGAATAATTTATTCAAATCTTTTCAAAACTTTGAACAGCAATGCAAAAATAGACAGACTTGAAAGATACGATGTACCTACTCATAGGAAATACGCAGAAAATAAATGGACAGGCCAATGCAATGAGCTCTCACCAAATAGGGTAAACAATGGTATGGGCCAAGTTAAATGTGCTGAGTAGTACAAAAAAAAAAAAATGTATTTTGTTATAACCAGACTATTGACATCCATAAACACGTATGTAAGTATAAGTCGACTTAGCTGAGGAGAATTATTTCTATAGTTTACTCTTCTACCTGACTAATCCACAAGTGGAGGGAGTACCTTGAACTCTGTTAATCTTTAGAAGGAGATCACCCATTGTCAGACAATACCAGATTTTAGCATCTCGTCAAAATTATACAAAGTAAGTTCACGTAGGTTATACTTCAATGCAATCGGAATGAACAAAATGGTTCAACAAAATTGACCTACAAACGTATTCTGGGCCATCAAACTTCTAAACTAAATTCCATTAACAGCATTCAAAAAGAACACATCAATTGAACTCCAATAATGATTAACTACAGTTCTTCGTAATGCATTTAGCAGATCAAAGAAGTACCTACGTAGTGTCAGATTTCTTTATTGATAGTAAAGTATCCGACTGTACGTACTCCTCTTAAAGGACAGGGTGCTGACAAATTTGTGTTCCTCTTTTTTGACAAACAGTTTCAAGCAACTTGTAGTCTTAGACATCATTCTCGTAAAGAGTGACACTTTGCAATGCACAATGGCATCTTACTGAAGGATATGACATCTGTAATTTCCCAAGAAAGGGAGCACCATTGTCTAAGGTTGCCTAGATCGTAGAGCTAGACTGCATCAGACTGCTTTCAAAGGATTCATTGAGATAACCATGGTGTTGCTGCTGAGTCTACCCGAAGAAAAAATACAGAAAGGGACTCGTAATCTAAATTTTTACCTATGGAGGGAAAGGTAAATACCACAGATAATGATCTCTTAGTCTAAAAACAGCTCCTCCAAGTCAACTCAAAAGATTTCTAAGCATTTAAATAAGTACTTCCACCTGTTTATGGATTAAAAGTAAAATAAGAATATAATTCACGTTTTCAGTACACCCTGTACAGCCACATAAAAAAGGGTAAACATTTAATGTACAATTACCGGTGCTTAGACTATTAACCTCATGTTGTTATCATAACAGCACGTAAAATACACTACAAGCGAGAACAAGTAAACCTTTTCCCACCTACATGCTAATTGGTACTATCAACACGGTGGAAGTATCGTATTTTAAATTGACGGTAATGGGCACCGCAACCACTTAGTCTTGGCTCAGTTCATTTTCGTTCTTCGTTGAAAATAAGAAAACAAAAAGTAGGCATCATGAATTTAAAGCACATCTGGATTTTGGTATTGGTAACGGAAATTGGTGCTGCAAAGGATGGTATCCTTTCGCGGCAGCGACGGTTTCTTGCATTCCCGGAGGGTTCTTCATTTGCGGTGAGTTGCGATGACTAAAGTGCTTCCTTGTTACCTATAGACTCCTTCACCTAGGCATCTATTTGCATGACTGTCGGAGTGATTGGTAATCCAGTGCTGGAGTACATGAGCTGGGCGGTCAACTGGGGCATCGCATACGATTTACCCAACCAAACATGGGTGCGTCAGCATAAACACGGCTTTAGTAATTCGCTGGATCATGAAGCTAAAGTCAGAAGTCGATATCGACGGGATTTGTATGAGAATATTGAAATCGCCTTGGACCAGTAAGGTTTTGCTTTATCCACATGGTCCTTTTTGTATAACAATGTTTTTTTTTTTAGTATGGGATTCAATGGTCAAGAGTGTATGGCACGCACGTTGTGTGAGAGTTCAACATTTTTAGAGGCTCGTACTGGCAATATGGTGGAAGAGATCATAAAAACCATTTTCAGGTAAATATCAAGTTTTGAACGAGATTTAGACTCAGAAATGTTTTTTTTTCAGTTTTCCAGGACAAAAACCATACGCGCATGAAGACAGCAATGTCCATCACTATGACCAGGCTTACAGTCGAGGTCGAGCGAAACAAGACTGCCAGCGACGATACCCGAAGTGCCATTTCTCACTTCTTGAGTTAGCATTGGGAAAGTATTCTGCTGATCCGATTAACCATAAAAGTGCAGCTTTGCTGAAATTCATGTGATGCCTGTGGAAATGAAGAGGATGTTTTTCATGAGATTATGTGTTTTAATAAAACCAAGCTTACAAGGATTCTAGGAAATAAACAGGACTTTAAAAAAACTTTTTTTTTTGTTTATTTTCGACTCAATACATAGATTTACGCGTTCTAAGGTATGTCCAATGAATGTTTAAGTTTGTTGCCAGGGATATCCTTTAGGATGTCAGTGAATCTACGTTCACAAAACGTTATTCTTTCATCAGCAAGTTCATTTATTCGAAAAAGGTTCAAGTCGCACAGTGCACATTTTTGGTGAAAATGGGATAAATTGATGGTTTTTAGGAGTTTCAATTCCAGTTCCATGAACTCCAATGTAGATTTCGGCTGATCTTTGATAAATTCACGTAGAGTTTAGATAGAATCTTCAACGTTCACGAATTTCTTTTAGTCAACATGGTCCTCTTCATTTATGACCTTACGATCGTTTTTAAATCACGTATACCACTCATGAACTCTACCACAAAATAACCAATCATCGTCATAAGCTAGGTTTACTGAAAAATTTAAAACAAAACTTGTTATTAGCATCAAACAAATGATGGTTATTTCTGTAACGATGACACAAACATACTGTCACTTCAGATCCAATAACTTCTCTTTTATTATTTCAATTGTCATGAAATGTTGACAGTTTGTCAGTAAAGGATTCAGCTTGCTGACGGTTGCACTTCTTGGTATTTGGACAGCACCGTAAATGAAATATCCCTGAAATGTATATGATTTACTTCAGTTGAAACAGAGCATGTTTTAAAACCTACCATCCAGAAGGTTTCAAGTGAAAGTCATTATACGCGTATTGTTTGAGTACACCTTGGCAAAATAATGAGAATTTCGAAATTAAAATAAAGTTCGTGAAATTAAGCCAGCAATCCAAATTCCAGTTAAGACTCCATAAATAACTTTCCGCTATAAGGACTGAGACCATATTGCAAAAGTATTATATTTCTTCACTCAAAATTTTAATGCGGATCAACGTTATATGCAACTTCTTCCTAAATACCTGAAGGTATTTTCAGGATGTCATTATTTCATTTGGTGGCGTATACGTAACCAAATTGTGTACATTTTTCTGTGAATTTTTTTTTTAAAATTCCCATACCCAGCAAGGCGGCAGTTTGAATGGAGCCATGAGAAGGTAGTTTCAGAATGTCAGTATCTAGATCGGTGGCGTATGCGTAACCAATTTTTTGTACGTTTTTCGGTGGAAAATTTTGGTTGTAAGATGTTGGTTTGTTACATACTAAACAGTCTCAGTAACAATCTCAGCTTAAAAGGCGTATCTTGCATGAACAGGCACCTCTAGTTTTTGAATAGACGGTTCGTTGGTGTGAACCTTAAAGGCAAAGAACTAAAGCTGATGGACTATCTATACGTCTGTAATACTATTCATACACAATTGACATTCATACATTAATTCAAGTCTTTGAAGGATGTACTAAGAGCCTCACATCTTTCTACTAATGGAATCATTGACTCACAATACTGTAAAGAGAATAGTACTTGAATAGTTTTAATCTGGAAAGCTACACGAAACCCGATCAAATCTAAATCGACCTGCTATTACCTGAACAACTACGTACACAAGTAACCCACCTGAGAACCAATTATAATTGCAATGTACTCTCCTTGAACATGATTAATACCTCGAGTACCTTGGAATAAAGGACAAAAATCTCACATCCTTGGCAAATTCAAAACAAGAGAGGTTGTTTCCATATTTGCCAACTAATTACTTTAACCCTATTTCCTAATGTCCTTGCATAGGATGTATGTGATTGCAAATAAATGTACACCTTAACCAACTCCAGAGTTTTGGGTGTAACAATTTCATCCTTTATTTTCAGAAAATGTACCATTGGACTAAGACTTCCAAGGTGCCCTTACCCCATAATAGTTAGCTAAATCAAGTCCAATGTAGTATGACCATTAGCCTAACCTTTACATTTTTAATCAAGTCCTGATACCCACACCTCTTGAATGCCCCATGATAGAAATAAATTAACACAAAATAGCTAAAATTGATGAGTATCTATACAGAGAGTGAAATGAAAAATAATCATTGGATCAATTATTCTGTTTTCCAAGATTCACTTCGATACATCTGATTGGAGTTCTCCCCCCCATTTACGAAACTCTATGGAATGTGCACTGCTGACTGTACTGTGAAAATGACAACCGAATTCGGTTCTAAAACTTAATGAGCGAAGCGAGTTCGTTATTTGAATACACAAACGAAAACAAGTTCATTGGTATGTAATAGTGAAAGGAATACAATACTGTTTAAATGCGACAAGGTGAACAGAGCAGTCTAATCTTAGCAGAGTCGACCTTCAAAAGTTCACGAAGAATCGATTCGCATTCAAAACTTTTACGTACCTACGAGTACGAGTAGATAATAGCATAGTGTTCGAAGTTCAGTTCGATGTTAGTATGAAGTTTTTGCAAACATTCTTCGTTTCTTTTGTTATATGTAGGACTTGAGAGCATCCTTGCTGATAGTAAATTTATAAACGCTTGTTCTTAAAATGTGACCTTTAACTGAGCCATTGAGATATGCCTTAAGGAAGTTATCTTATAAATAATATGGGATAAGCTTATTCGAATAAATTAAGGATATGAATGTCCAGATTATTTCAGTTTATGAAATGCAGTCAGCACAAGTTTTTTTCGTGTCGATTCAACTGCCGAAATAGAGTTAGTACCACTGACTCTTTCTGTAAGTACCTTGATTATATTCTCAAGCTATCTGGGTACCAATTTGACAGAAAATCCAATTTCGATTTTCATAGAAAAATGAATGGAGATGGAAGAGTTTAAAAAATAGACCTGTAGGGCCTGACAGTTGGACCATCACTAACCTAGTGATTTTGAAATTAAAATTCAATACAATTTATAAATTCATTAAATATGCATACCATATTCATTATATTTGTCAAATGTACTAACCGAAATTTTTTTGTGAATTTTGCATTTAAAACAAAAAAATAAAAATAAAAATTATTCAAAATTTCCATTCAAATGTATGTATATTCTGGGACATTTCAATCATCAAAATATTCCATCGAATTTCTATGCACCTGACTGCCGAAAGTATCTGCATATCTGAATATCTAAACGCAATTTAATATGCACCAATTGCGCTACATTGTACATAATAACATATAGCCACAGCCACTACCATAGATGTCCGGTTGTGATGACGGTGGCATATCCTGTGGTCCGATAACCGATACTTGTAATCAGAGAATTTCAAATTTTCATTGCACTGCTATCGAATGGTTGTGGGCAGAGTTTCCGGTAGCTGGGCGAACGGAATGATATTTTTTTTTTTGTTTTTTTTGGTTTTTCCGTACGGAAACGCCAAATATTCCATGTGGGATGAATATGTACACGCTTTATGCAGATCCTGTTTAGATGAACACCATAATAAATTAATTCGTACCCGGGCGTGTGATTTTCTCCATGTATGTATGTATAATTTTCATAATTGGACGAGACTTTTAAATATATAGCATATGCATGTGTAACTGGATTGTGGAGAAATTTTGAGTAACTAGATTTACATTCACCCCTCGGTGCGGTAGAAGGAGCTGGTGGTCACTCCTACCAAAATAAATTGGAAGTGTCAAACTTTAATTTCAATTCGACACTGAGCATATAATTTAGTGGCAGACTGTGTGGGCGTAGCTTTGGAGGTGACTCTAGGCAAGAATCTAAAATAATTGGTATATCAGATAAACCACGGCTAAATTTGCGGCTTAAATTATATTATCAAAATATTGTGTTCTCGTCCGATGGCAGGTGGTTGTTCAAAATACCAGTGATAGTTAAATTTGATGTGACGTTAATAAGGTCTCGCTGATTAGTTGACCATCCTTGATTATACCTAATATTGTTTATGACTTTGTTGTAATAAACCGGTCGTGAGGTTTTGACGCAAATAATTGATTTGAAATCAATAATTTAATTAGCGTTAATTAGGTGCTTTATGTGCGACAGACGATAATAGGAATGTGCCTGGATGGATGGTTACTACTTCGGTCATAACGATATAATGAACTTCCAGGGAGTTTATTCCTTTCACTGTTTTGACACGTCCTTCTGATATTGTCGTGAAATGGATTTTTATTACTATTTCCTTTGTTATTCGTCCGATACTCTGAAACTTTTGAATAATAAATGCTTAATGGGTGATATTTGCACGAGTAGTGTCCTTTCACAAAATCTCGTTATTTTAACGATAGCAAGCTATAGTATAGGAAGCAGGAATCTTTTTAGATCAATATTATCACAAGGTACATATATTACTCAAAAGATGTTTTCGACAACATTACAAATATAATTGATGTGCTTTTATTTTTTTCCATTGGTAGTGATGGTGGTAGTATTTAGGTGTAACTTCCTTTAGAGACTGACGATCCCCTGCCATTATCACGGAGCTTAACTTCCTTAGTCGATTCGTTCTCTTGACACTAAAATCCGAATACAGTCCGAATTACTAGGACTTAAGGCCTTTTAAAATACTTCCTTGAGTCACATAACCATATAGCCTGCTGTGAGGATTCCGTGAGCAATAATGTTATTTTTGTCGCTAACAACATTCCACAGATTTCAACAGGAAGTAGATGAAGTATAACCATAAAACCGATGACATACAGACCTATGAATGTTTGTCCATTAATAATGTGGATAAACTTCAGTATTTTGAGATACATTTTTGATAAGTTTGTTTTCCTTTTTGTTGTTTCCTTAAATTTTTGTTTTACGGCTCATAAAATGGAACCGATTACCACTCAAGTTTATATGAGTGCTTAGCTATTTTAAGACAACACATCAGCAGAATAGAATCGATTTATTAATTAAACATCTAAAACTCACCATTTGGAAAGACTTTTTTTTTAAAAGGACGTTTTGGTCGGGCGCCAAACAAGTTGAATTAGAAACTGAGAAGACTTTTTTGCTGAGACTCAGACCATTCGTGCTGTGCTTGTTATATTCTTTACACGAATGGAAGAGACCATCTTTTTAATGTTTGCCAGAGGTTCGCAAGAAGTGGGCCTGTGAAAGAAATGTCAGGTGTCGTCTATGGATTGAGCCTGGAACACCTTGCTCCGTAGTCCAAACCATTAACCACTTGAGCCACGGATGGATAGCAGAATAATTACTTTTTCTTCTACTTAAGAAGTTTTTCAAAAAGAAGTTCCACGACTGAGTTTAATTTAACCTACCAAGGAGTTACGTTTTCGAGCATCCGATTTGATCCGATTTACGCCAAAATATTCTAACCAGATCGTAGACTCTAGGAATGAGTAAGTATTCAACCAATATGTAATCAGATACCTTACCAGATGATAAGCTGCTAACCGACTGATAAATACAGTCTTTAGTTGAATCCACCCTTATTCGCTCATTCAAAGGTCCTGCCTTACGCGGCGCTTCTTCGAATGCTATTATTTTAGTCAGGCGATTCTTTGTTATCCTTGACTTACATATGATGTCACAAAGCCATCCTATTTTTAATGTTTTTGTGTACATACACTTAAGGGACAACATCCTGTTGAACAAACCTTCTATTAATAGCAAAATCCTACAAATCCTTGTGCAACACACTTTAAAAACGTATGTACATAGCCCGGGGTAGATTCTCGATATGTAGTATCAACAATGAGTGGCACAAGTCAAAATGAACCACTGACTATAAGGATCCCGCCCCACATACGTACGTACACCCAGAGCTACATATTTGTCAGATTTTGCATATTGCAAATTTTCCATCCTATAATGGCAACAGGAACAGAAATATTTTTATTAAATCCTGCGAAAACAATATTTTATTTTTATTACTGCCGGCAAAATAAAGCTCCCAATAACGAAAATAATAAATAAACTAAAATTGCTGCTTTCTTCATAACGGGCAAACATCCTGGCAAAAAAAAATAAAACAGTACACACACACATGCCATACTCTTCCACAGAATCATATCCTTAACGTTTCGGTAGAAAAATTCCAACTGTCGCCGCGCCGCCAACCTTATGTTCTCAGAACAGGGACTAAACTCTGATCTAAAGGCGAAACATCAGGAGGATAAAACTTCAATAGTTTCATCCGCTCAACACTATGCAAATACATACATACATACATATATTTGAAAGTTTGTACCTTTGACGAAGAGCGAGGAATTTATATTCGTATTTAGATAGGATATCAGTTGATCTCTGCTCGCTTCCATTTCCGTATGACAAGATGTTTTTTAGTTCAGGCAATCCCTATTCATGTTTTCACGAGATTTCAGGGACACATTTCCTGTAAAAAAATCAAATAGAGAGAAGGACCAAAAACCAAAACAGAAAAAAAAAAACAAAAACCAACAAAATAGAGACGCTCCTTCGTCCTTTCGTTTGATCTGAGGGGATTTTTCATGTGCGTGTATATTGAATTCCGTACGTGCCCAGCATTTCACGAGGAAATGTAATATTTTTTCATCTTTAAGGATGGAATCTAATCAATGTGAATCACGGAGAACTGATTTCTTTTGGATCAGAGTCAATGTTTATGCTCTGTTTCTGTGTGTGACTGTGTGTGGAGAGGAGTTCGGGACTTACTTTACATAATGACACGACGAGCGTGAGAAGGTCGATTCATTTGAATGCATATTACTTGTACTTACCCGTCTGTATGAAAATTTGTAAATGTTTACCAACACCGGCGGTATCTATTATTCTGCAAAAAGTATGTTGCTGTGAACCCGGCTCGGATTAGTATTAAGTTTCAAGGCTTATTCTAGGAAGAGACGAAAAAAATATTGTGACTAGAACGTCGTTAATTCGAAGGACGTTTGAATGAGTTTTGGAGGCATCGATATTTGAAATAATAGAACGTCAGACAGGATAGTTTAGAACTTTGACGGAGTTTTGACACCTTACCATATTCGGACATTCAGCTAAGTTACTTGCTATTACTAGTACCTTAGCTGCTAACAATGGTTCAAAGTACCATGTCCTGTATCACGTACATGACCGTTTACGAAGAAAATGCGGGAATGGTTTCGCACTATAAACCTTAATTGACGTTTTAGATGCAGATCTGGGTAAAAAGTTTTGCACCGAAATATGAATCAAGAATTGAGTTACGCATACGCCACCGACCCAGATACTGGCAACTTGAAAGTACCCTCTCGTTGGTCAATTCGAGTCAGGAAATCTGTTTCTGTTCATCGTAGGCACATATGTACGAGCCGAGCTATAGAATCGGTGATTTCGAAAAAAATAGGAAATTTTTCCACCGAAATTTTTTCACGAAAATCCTCTAAGATGATAGTTGACTGTTGACGAACATTATTATTCTAGTTGGTCTCTCAAAGCTGACCATCAACGTGATCACTACATTTTTGATATCGTTTTGTATGACAGATGGCAGATGTCACTTTCATTTGAAGAGCTTACAAAGTGTGACTATCAACTGTCACCTTAGAGCATTCCATCTCCATATTACTATAACATTCGAATAGAAACATATTTATATTTACATGTTTTGAACTCAGTCTGTACATCAGTGGCGAATACTGAATGTTCTTCTAATGCTTACCACATGTACACGAAACTTATAACTCTCTATGAAAGAAGCAGCATTAATGTATGTACATATGTATCACCATCACTGAAAATTTAATGTAAACAACTAAAGAAATAAAACACAAGAATATTATTTTTTTCCATATAACATTACAGATTTTATTTTCATAATTTTTATTACTATTTCATTTTTTTCCTCATTTTTGTTGTTATTTACTTAAGTCGTTACTTTTTGCATTATAAAAAAAAGTTTTATTTATATTAGATTTCTTCCATTTTCTTTTTGTTTTTCCTCTTTCATATATGTATACAAGAAATAAAAACTTAAAAAGTACAAAAACAAAAAGCCATACATCATTATGTTCATCATTATTACATAAAGGAAAATAAAATATAAAAAAAAAATATTAAACTTAAAAATAATTATAAAAAAACTAAACTACTTCACTTGTATTTGTGTATATTCTAAATATATAGAGAAGTACATGTTGTTTTTATATATATACGAGTAGTTTCTGGTTACTTTTTCAAATGATTTTGTTTTATTGGATTGCCACTACTTCTTTTTAATTGTAAATGTAGGTTCTGATCACAGTTAAAAAAATTAAAAAACAAATCTTATTTTAAAAAAAAAAATACAAAAATCAAAATCATGATAATAATTTGTTTTGCAAAAAATTGCCGAAACAAAAGATGCGTTGTATCTTACTGATTCCTGAACAAAAGCACAAAAATCGATGGAGAATGTTATATTTTTCTGACGGATTCAGATATAATGTCCTTCGAAAACAAGAGATAAGAGTTAAACAAAAATTTCTAAAAATAAGGGTGGTATATATCTTGTAGTAAGTGTACTTTGGCAGTGCTGTTATTTTTTCATTTTCTAGTGAGACCTTGGATTTTTCTTTTCTTTTGTAATTATTAATTTACTAATGAGAATGTAACAACAATTGAATAACGCATGACAATTAATTACTATGGCAAGACATAAGGCTTTAAAAATTAATTAATATTAAATTAAAAAACAAACGTAAAACAGAAAAAAAAAATAGAGTAAAGCCAAAAATAATGTTTGAATTTAGTCAGTGTGTATCTAACTATATATGTATTCTTTTTCTTAGTTTTCTTTTCGAGTATATATTTTTAGGTTTTTCTTTATTTTTTGTTTTTATGATTTTTATAAGGAAATTCTTTTATAGCAAATATGGTGCAGTAGAATTACACAAGAATTGCATGAAAGTTTTTTTTTTTAAATATTTATATCTTTTTTTTTTTACAGAGAACAAAATAGAGTATTCATTTTAGGGGAGAGAAAAGAAAAGAGAAAATAAATTTTGCATGAAAAGTGAAATAGTATACACAAAAAATAGAAGAAAATTATAATGATGACGATTATAACATAATTATGACATACACTCATACTTCCACGTTCATCCCTGAATTACAAACTTATTAATGGTAATTGTTATATATATATTTTGTTTAAGTTTTTTTTTTATATTCATTGTTTATGTGTATTCCTATCTCACATCGTTCACACCCTTTAATATTATGCTTAAAAAATAATAAATTTATGTTTATGTTTTTTTTTCTTTTTCTTTTTAGTTTATATATATATTTGTTTTATAATTATTATGTATATTTAATTAATTTAAACTAGTCTTAGGTATGCTTTTTTTGTTTTACATTTAATTTTAAAATTATATTTTAAATCAAAGAAAATAACTATTTTAGAGAATTTTACAGAGAACAATGTCAAGGGGAAAAGGTGATCTGATTAGAACTCTTGGTATAAATGTAAGGTGGTTGTCATGAAAGAATAAAGTAGTGAGCTACAGACAAACGTAGACTTATTATTCACCAGCAAGTAAATAATGAAAATCGGACAATTTTATACACCAAGCATTCGGATTTGTGTAAATTTAGACTCTACTTGAAATTCTGCAAGTTGTACACTATCCACCCTCACACTGATTTTTTCAGGCACTCTTCAGAATTGAATGAAAATAGGTTGCTTGAGAACCGACCAGAGAGACCTTCTTTAGACTTACTAACTTCCTTTTGTTCATACATTAAACAGAGTTAATCACATCGCTAAATTAACGATTGAGGCATGCGTAGGTCAAACATACTTAGTTAACAAGTTTCCTACAAAAAATGCCAAATGTGGAACCCAGATAAAAGAATAGTCCTACTCAATATTTGCTAAAGAGTTATGGGTTTCAGATAAAGAAAAAATGATGTCTTACCTCATAGAAAAATCGCCCTAATTCTCTGCGTCTTCCCAATTTAACTGTGTGGGTGTATTCATCTGTAAACCTCTTCTTCCTTTGCACTGATGGTACAGACAAAATTTAAAACACTATAACTGCATATCTTTCACAAGTTTTTTTTTTTTTGGTTAATAGCTTTTAGATTAAAAACATAAATAACTTAAAAATTTGTATACAAAATGTTTGTATTTTTGGAATTTTCCTTTTTTTTTTATCGAAAAACATTTAAAGTGCAATTTAATGTTAAAGTTTAATATTATTTATTACATTTTATATAATCATCGAACCATAAAAATACTGTTTCTGTTTCATCATCGTTTTACTTGTTTTTTTTTTTTACCTTAAATTCTCATAGTTTTTTTTGTTTTCTTTTCCATTTAAATTAAATTTAGTTTTTCATTTTAATTTTACCACTACATAAATTTTATCATAGGGATGTACCATATTATTATACTTCTAATTGTTTTAATTCATTTCTTTATATATATTCATATTAATATATATATTTATATATATTTTATTATTTACTTACTTATATATACTATATATATTTATTTTTTTTATATTCTTTAATTTTTATATATACTTTCTATTCTATGTACATTACCAATTGCGCTAAGTTTTCTAAGGTATTTTTTTTTTTGTTTTTCATTTAATTTTATTTTATATGTGTGGTGTGTGAATGTGTGAATTTTTCTTTGAAAAATGGGAAACTTGAAGTTTGAGAAAATGGGGGCACTTAACCAGAGAGTTTATTTTGAGTTAGATGTTTCCAATTAGACTGTGCTGTGGTGATTTGTGGTTTATATGTATATATCTCTGGTGGATATACAAGTGGTGTGGTGAAATTGAATCTCTTTATTATATGGCATTCAAGTTTTTGTTTTTTTTTTTCTTTGATTTCTGTCAAAATTGGAACTGACAGCAATTGATGTATCTTATTACATAGATGTATGTATTGTTTTTTTTTTTATATAATTATGCTCTTAAGTGGTAGTTTCGTTTAAATAACTTCCTTCGCCGCCTACAATATCATATGATGGAACGAAAACAGTCTTTGGGTAAATTTTCCATTTTTTTTTAGTTACTAAATTATATAATAATTATTTAACCACAACTCTGTTTTTGTGGAGGTTTTTTTCGCATTTTTTTTTATTATTTTTTGCTTGGAATTTCCATATGCATAGGGCGTTGCATTGTTGTATTTTTTGAAAACTTATTTTTTACGCATACACATTTTTAAAATAATTTTTCCTTTTTTTTATTTAATGAATAGGTACTGGCATTTAAATTTATACTTATCGCTAAAAAATCTTTTTTTTTCATTTTAAGTGTATTTATTTTAAAATATCTTTTTTTGTATTATTTTCAAATTTTTTGTTTTGTTAAGGAATTTTTTGTTATGTCAATGTAGTTTTTTGTTTTTATTCTGTTTCGAGGGAGAAAAGTACAAAACTAATTGGTAAATTGTATATATATAAATATACTTAGTAAATATGTCGCAATATGCAGTTGTTATATATATTTTCTTTTTTTTTTGTTTTGGTTTTTGTTTTCAAAGAACTTTAATTTATGTTTATGTATGTGTTCGCACTTTGTTCCAAAAAAAAGAATGTTTATGTATGAGTGTCTTGTATATATATTTTATTAAAAAAGTTTTGTATTAATTTGTTTTTTGTTTTGTTTGTTTATCAAAAAAATGTTGTTGAAAAAAAAAACACGTTTTATGAGTTTTGTTTAATTTTTACGGGTTACTTACTCAAATAGTCATTTTGTTCTTATTTTTAAATTCAAATTTAATATTTTTTTTTTCTGTTTGTTTTTATTTATAATGATACCTATAAGTTCAAACTAGTGAATTACTCGATTTTGTTTGCTTTGTTTTATTTTATCCATTACAATTAATAAATAATAACGATAAACTTTGGTTTTAAGTTTTGTTGTTTAAAATTAATGAAACTATATAATAATAATGAGTGAAAAGGTTTTCGTTTTAGTAATGCAATTGATCGCCATTCGAGCTCATTTCGTATTTTGTAAGACTTGTTATTTTTGTTTTCTTATACATATGTATGTATGTATATTATACATAGGTATATCCGATGTTGCGTTTAAAAAAATTGTTGATGGATTGAGATTTTTCTTTTGGTTTTTTAACCCATTTTCATTTTGAGTATGTCTCGGTTTGTAGATCCCGTTGATTATATGTATGTATATTAATTTTGTTTGTTTTTTTTTTTTAAAGAATGTGTTTCTTAAATATATAATTCTTTAATATGTGTGACTTACAACTCTAAGTCTTGATTGACTTCGGGGCCATACATGTTGGCTAGTTTGTCGAAACGTGGACCCCACGCTCCTAGGTAATCGTATTCATGTGCCTCATCGTCAGTTCCTACAACAAAATCAAATAGAAAGAGGAGGGAAAAAGGAAAAAACAGATATTAGTCAAAAACCTCCGTTCATGTATGAGTAGAAATCAGGATCTAAACAGCAAAGACAACACTAAGAAACATCCCCAAGGAGAAGGCGAAGAATAAATTCATAAAGGTGACAACGTCAGAGGAGCCCCTTTAACCAACATAAATTGTGTCATTCAAGTCTTTGGCCTTCACAACCCTGATCTAATGCACAGAGATCTCGACAGCGGCGGGAGCGAATAATGACAAAAGTTTAGAAATAACATTCCGGGAATGTAAGTATTGCCAGCTCACTTGGTCTAGGTCCATTTTACCTAAACTTATCTATCAGCCACTTGCCATGTAATATCCGAAAACTAGTGCACAAGACTCGATTCAACTTCGTGGCCGATAGATGTAACAAAAATTTGTTGTGTAGGCGGTCAAGTGTGCTAGCCTCAAAATGGCTTATCAAATTTAGCAGAAATTGTAGCACTAAAGTACACAAGAAAGAACCAAATTTCACTATGAGCTCTCCAGCAGTAGCCAACCGGTTTTCCATTGAAAGAAATGCTTCCATGATTCACATAGTCATTGCCCATGGTATTAGCACGTTCCTATGCAATTTCATCGATGTAAATGTCTTCGTTTCAATTGCTTTTAAAGGTGAAATAGTTTCCTTGAATATCTACAAGTATACAGATTCATTTGGATATCCATATATTTCATCCAGCTTAATCGGCATAGGTATTTGGTATTTGGTACTCAAATTGGTATTAAAAGTCGAAAAATAAGCCAATATCCAAATGAATTATAATCTAAATAAAACCAATTTAATTTCTCGCCCGTCAGACTATACAGCTTTCCCTTTAATAATTAACGAGTGTTGAAATTGAAAAGCGATTCCGCTAAAAAATGTGTAAACTCTACCAACATCACATTCCGAACACAAAATTTCATTCTTTCGCCATCATCAACTGAAACCCGTAAAATCCTCTCAAAAATGTTTGCAATTTAGTGAATTTCCACTTAATATTACCAACCAAACAACCAAATGTTTAATGACCCACTAAATGAGAAAATAACAACCAACAACGACCCATTTAATTATACCCCCATCCCGGACGAGGACTTTAACCTCAACATCCATGAAACGCATCACCCCATTCGAAACAAAAAAAATTTTGTAAAATTCACCCACAAACTCACCTGACGCTAATGAACTTAGAGATCCGGCAGTACTGCCACCACCCTCGTAGGCATAATTTCGTAGGTCGTCAAACGGCGGGGCATTGGGGTCACTATCAGCACGCTTTTTATGCTCCTCAATGAAAATGCCAACATTTGGCTCCTGACCGGGCATCAGTGTCATAACAGGATCTACAATTAAGGGTATCAAGAAAAAATTGTGTCAAAAAAAAATAAAAAATGTCACCCAGAAGTAAATCATTTTCATTAAAATAGAAAAAAAAAAGGACTCGGCCAAGGATAATAACTTACACATAATTGGCATTTTGCATGGAGCCAACTCTGGCATCGGGCCACCGATAGGAATTTGCAATGGCGTTATATCAAATGCTGTCATATCATCCTCGCCGCCACCTTCGTCATCATAGTTGATGATATTCTCCCGAACATCATCATCAGGGCCAGGATACTTAATATGCGCCTCTCGTCGTCTGTTATAGACCACGAATACCAGGACAAGAACTATATTTTTTTCCATCATTGTAAGAAAAGACAGAAAATGTCGCCGTTAATAATATGAAAAATGCTCTGACAGAGATGAGAAAAATAAGAAAAGGATCTAGACAGATACGGCAACGCTCTGGCAAACAAGGACATTCGCATGCAAAATTCTAAGCTACACACTATCAAATTCCTTTTTTTGAATTCAAAGCAACGCGTTCTTATATAATTTCATGTGATATCAACTACTAATAAAAAATAATCAGATACATACCTCGCACCAGATGAAGGAGGGACGACTGCTAAGATGCTAAAAAATACCCTGTCTACTGGGAAGATTTTTGAAAATTGAAATTTTCTGATTCCAATTAGTTTCAGTGTTTTCCATTTCAATTAAATTTCTTGCTAAGTTGCAACTTTCCAATTCAAATGAGTTTTTCCCCGTCCGCAAAAAGGACTGATGAGTCATTTCCTATTTCTTTATCTGACAGTAGAAGACTACTTTATGGTCCTTTTTTTCTTCTTTTTCTTATCCAAATCCTGTCTGGCGAATACCGGCCACTACAACTCCGGGCGAGAAAATATCCAAAACAACAAAAAAGAAGTAAAAAAGAAGAAGTGTGAGTGACAACAATGCAAGGCTCTCATCGTCCTAGAAAAGCAGTCAAATGCACAGTACGAAATTTCTTTTTACAAAGCATGTCCTGTGACTGTTTCTCTTTTGCTCTTTCACTTCTCACTTTAATTGTCAGCTTTTTATGTATAGGGAATGTTTGAAGTTTATTTCATGTGGAAATGCGAAAAAGAAAAACTGTTTATATTATGTGCGACTGAGTTTGTTGTTGAGAACGCCAAAGAAAAAGGATACAGTGGCGGTTGGCATAACTCTCGCTCCATCGTGAACTAGTTTACTTTAATGAAAGCAAAATGGAGCACAGAGAACAGTAGCGCTGAGATGGATATATAGTATTTTTATTTTCTTTTCTTTTCAACCGCGCGCGCCCTCGGTCTTAAAATCAGGGCTAAGTTTACATTTATAATTGACACTTGACGGGATACAGGAGGCATTTAATGGCGGTTTCTATAATGGAATGCAAACAAACTAAGTCTCAGTGGGGATCTAATTAGGCTAAGTGTTGTATAAGTGTGTAATTGGTTATGCTGAGGTAGTGAGTATGTAAATTGTTTAGCCACAGTTGTGTTCTTAAGGACTCTTACTTAAACTGAACAGCACTCATTCAGCAAGAAATGGCAATCTTGGATATGTCGAAGGTGTTGAGTGAGCAAAGAAGGAGAAGGATTTTTTACAGACCCAACTTCTAACAAATATTGGAGAAACCACAAGTCCTTCTCAATCATAACATCCACGCCCAAACAAATTGTGAGAAGCCACACTTATGTGTCCTGGATATCTAAACACAACGTTTTAAAACCTAAACACTTCGCATTTAATGGACCAACACATTGCTATCTGACAATGAACATAAATTCATATCGAATTACAATCGTTGTAAAGTGAAACTACATGCTTTAGGCATGCAACATTCCATGGATAGATATTTCCATCAAAGGTAATATACGTCTCCCAGGGAATGTGTATTCCATAGCCCATAGCAACATATGTTTAGCATACGAACTGCCTATGGACTTCAAGGAAATACCATGCAATGACTAGACAACACGCGCACCATGGTAGGAGCTGTCAAACGGAAGACGAAATAGACGCCATCAAACCCCACTCGTCATTCGGGAAAGAATTCTGTAGAGAAACACATACATTGATGCAATTCGAAACCTGCAACATATATGAGCCTACAGGATGTCAGGTAATTAAGGCATTCCTTATGCATCGCAGATGGATATTCATTCACAAGTATCGTATGACATTTATTGTCAAAATAACCAGCTGGTTTGTATACCTATATGTCCTCGCATATGCTTGTAAATATTTTTAATTAAAAAGGAAGAAGATGTTCTCCAAAGAAATGCGTGGTATTGATGAAAAAAAAAAAAAGTGCCATTTCCTGGAAGATACATCTGCAATCATGTTAAAGGACATACGTACTCGTAGATTCCTTTGAATTCCTTTTTGCAATTACATATCTGAAAATCATCCCAAAATAAAGAAATCCATATCACTTGCAAGTTAATTAGAAATCCGTTTCAAATGAAAGAAAACCAGAAAGGATGTAGAGTCACCATACTTGTTTTTTTTTAAGGTAGTGAAACTGCGGAAATCACATTAATCCAAAACTGAAGTTACGGGTTTCCAGGATGTTAATATTTTCGACAGTAGCAGCAACAGAATCAAAACATAATTGCATTTTACTCAAGAGTACTAGAAACTAGGTATCCTAGGTTCGCAGCACAAGAGAATGCTGTAACCAAAACTAGAAAAATCTGCATTGTCATATCGCATTCCAAAAGGACTCACAAAACACAATGACGCTCACAAAAACACTATTTATCAACTCCTATCTATCAGTTCTTGCAAGGGCTACTCAAAAGATCTTTTTTGAGAAATGTTCTATCATATAAGAACATCCACTTCTAACAGTATTCAGAGCCTCAAATCTCAATTTCGTCCATCTTCAGGCTTTTTGTATTATGAATACTAGCCAGAAACTTAGCACAGGATACGAATCTTATGGACTCTTAAGCCCCAAGCGCAGATTTTCTGGTTTTTGACGAATACTTTCGGTGCTACGCACGATAAGGTAAGCCCCATTCAACATGCTCAGAATGTTTTGAGGGTTTGATATGTTGAATATAGAGAATATCCTTGAATATAGGGGAGTTTGCCTTAAAGGGCTGAAGAACGTCGCGATATTTTTCAATTAGTTTCGACAGCTTATGGCAATTCAATTTGAGCCCATTGGTCTAAATAAACCAGACTCCCATTGGACCCCCTAGAGCTTTAAAATGAGAAAAAGGATAACCGGATGAACTAGTACTTTTAAATAGGATTATATGGTACACCTTCATCGTTAAACTTTGTCCCAGTGCTGCTTGGACCATACCATTACTGGGCACAGTGCTATAAGTACATACTCACGTTGAGTGTCTGAGTATACATCACAATGATTACTGCAGAAACTGCAGAGATGAGGGAGGAATAGAATCTCACTTCGTGAGTGTCCTTCCTTGGTCGAAAGGAGAATGCAGTTTTGCTTTCAAGAAGCACCTTCTGCAACTCATTTGGAAACTAAGATCCAATGATTAGTATATCCTCAAAATTCATATGCAAAAATGTGCTCGGCATCTAACAGACTCTTTGACGACAGATCTATGAAGGGTAATTTCAATATTGGACAGAGATGTTAATGAACCATTAACACACCTCTTTAAACTCAAAAACTATTTGACATATTCATTTCAATTGATTCAATTCCTGTATACATCGGTTGAGATTGTCGCCTTAGGTTTATAAGATTGAACGTAAAGTCCTTCCATAATGCTCTTGTCAAAATATCACTAAAGATAGCCAAAAATGTTCCTTCGAGCAGACTCTTTGTCGAAGATGTCTCAAGCTCAACTCTTAGCAATTAAACGAGGGTTATCTTCAAATATTTTAAAGCATTAGAAGTCAGAATTGCTTTCAAACTATTTCTCCTTAAGAAAGGGATCAACTATGTCCATTTTTCGATTTTCGAACACATTGTTACATCAGAGTTTCTTATTAAAGAACTCACCTACCCTACCACTGAGTCTGCAGAGAAATATGAAAAGAAATCGACGGATTTAAGGATCGTTAGCATGTTTTTAAAATCATTTTCGCACGTGTAGTACTCAAGTGTCTCACTAATTGCAAGAATAACACTTACTAGCATTATTTTCCCCAAAATCAAGTATTTGAAAAAGTGCTGGTTGTCCAATTTAAAGCGATTTCACTGACACAACAAAATTAAATAGATCCAATCTGGACAAACGCTTCGTAATCATTATCCTCTTCCCTTGCGTCTAAAAAACTCAAGCTCCTACACCAGCATAATTAATTAAAAATCACGGCTATTTGCTCCTGCCTTTCAACAGTCCATTTGTAGAGATAACAGACGAATAGAAAAAAAAATTAGTTTCGCTAACTGCGCGACGATGGTTCGTTTAGACGTATAGCTTAACATTCAATTGCCCTCATTAACCATTTACGGACAACGAACCAAATTCGTTTCATCTTAGTCTACTTTTGTTGTGCCAATTTGAATCGTCCTAGCCTCTTGTACCTCTTTCCGATTCCATTGTTTTCAATTCGTTTCTTTTGTTCTGTGTCCTGTGTTCTATTTTCTTTACATTTATTTACATTTGCCCCGACAATCTCTTCCCCTTCGCTGTTTTATTTTAATTTAACGATAGGCAACGGCTAGAAGAAAAAAAAAAGAATACTGAATTCTAAAGCGAAATACAACTTCTAGTGCAGATGAGTCCTTAAATGTCTCTGCTTTGAGAGCATTGTAAGCAGTCGAGGTTGGACAAGGAACAAAAAACTTAAAATAAAAACAACCATACAAACGTAGTTACAGTTGAGTTTGTCAAACTTTCATTAAGTCCTTTTTGTAAACGATGGCAAAATTACAGCAAAATACAGGACACGTTTTCCGACTGCTGTGTCCAACTATCATCAGGACACTGTGACTGGGAAGGTGCACATTGTATTGTCTTAAGATTTTATAAAATTCAAATTCACAATGAATAACAACGACGACCGACAGATATGAAAACATAATCACAGTACCCTGTCTCCTGTCTCGTCCTTCCTTTGTTGGATGACAAGAGAGACTAGTATCTACTCCATACAAATCGACTGCATTACTATTCTTCAGGTAACAAAAAAAAAAAAAAAAATTAAAGGACGAAGAAACCCAACAAAGTTGAGTTGTCTTTCACAGTAATTCATCTGCGATATGATTGCTGGTGAAGAATGAAATCTAAAATAAATTAGTTCGCGAGAGACTCTTTGTTGGAATTTCCCAGGAGAAAAGGAACGTTAAGCACCTCTACAAGGATGTTAGGTAAATAACTTTCGACTGTGGAGCAGGGGAAACCACATCGAAACAAAAAAGTATTTAGAGAAATGTTTACTGAACACAGGATGTGAGTGGGGAAATGTGTGTGTGTTTTCATCATTTTGTTGGGAAAGCATATTTTACGACACGAAACGAACCACAACGACTGCGAAGGCGGAAGGACCAAGGCAGCTAGTTGAAGAAGCCTGGAAGTGGAAATGTCACGGGTTTTAAATTTTTATTACAATTTGCTTCTTTTTTTTTTTTTTATTCGCAGTTTGCAGGGTTGTTGGGAATTTACTTTTTGCGTTCATGTTTTTTTGATTCGCTTTTGCTGTTATTCGTAGTGCAAAGAAAGGAAATGAGATTTGCTTATTTGAGGAGATTCGTATTATAAAAGGGAAATCATAATTTTTAAAGGTTTCGAGGGTGTGTTGTTGGTTTTTTTTTTTTTCCTTTATTTCCTGGGCAACCTGACCTATTTGCGGAATTGTAAGGAAGATAAATTCTGTTTATTTGTTAGAAGGCGCGTATACAAGTGGCTAGCTAGGGACATTTCGACGCCCCCTAGGGTGTGGTTGAGAGAGTGACAAATAATTTTTGAATTGGTTTCATGGAAATTACCATTTCGGCATTTGAGGATTTCAAAAGTTACGATTTGGAAAAATAACACTTTCGGGTTCGTGTTTTGTGGTTATTTTTAGATCGGTTTTCGTTGGATGGGGGAACTGCTGGTAATAGGTGTTAATTTATTCTTGAAACAGGTTGACCTGTCAAGTCTTTTTTTTTGCCTCCATTCCCTAATGTCACCTTTTTTTTGGAAAATGGAAACGAAGTACATGCTAACTACGGTAATCATGCTGCATCGGATACAGAAAGAGACAAATTTAAGGACACTCACATTCAGTTCACGTTAGGTGACTGTTTTGGAGCGTAATGAGGGTAACAATTTAACGATATAACGACGACTTTCATTATGCTGACTAATCCGGCCAAATCCTTAGCTATTTAGTTACGATTTGTACTGAATCCTTTTGATCATGCAGACGCCTATTCTTGACTGGTCGTTTAAGTCAATCAAGAGAACAGACGGATGTCTCACATAATTCTGTTGGAGGAGCCACATACCTATCTGTTGTAGATTCATTTAATAGTACCATAGATTTCTCAACTAGTCTACTGGGAGTCCAATCAGTGTTTAGGATCCTTTCATAGATCTACATCATTGAGAATATTATGACAAACTGACCCGGGTATTGTGGTTCAATTTAATCCCAGACAACACCGAAAGTCCTGTAATGGTTGGACTTATAACTAGCGTCTGACAAACATCCGACAGTATAATTTTTACAAAAAAAAAAAAAACCTTTCGGACATATTGGTCCAAGGTCCGATTGGCCAGTATCTCTGTAAATCTCTTTAGAGTGTCTCGTCTCACCATTTGACTTACTTAAAGAGACTTTCGTAGTTTGCACGTACATATACAGATTCATCCTCTTCATATCAAGGCTTGAACTGCACATAATCCAAAGGACACTCCAAAGAGCACAGTCAGTCATACATAACATACATATAAATCGATGGAATAATAAGTCCTTTGAAAGGTAATAGTATGAGTGACATTGAAGGATGTCTAGGAATTTATTCAACTTATTCTCACCCCTTTTCTGTACAAAGAAAGTATCGGAATAAAAAATTAATGAAACGTATAAGCAATGCTTTAGAGGTGCAAATGTGCAATAAGCCCGTTGGCATTCGAGATCGAGATACGCTTTCAAGAGTATTAAGTTCATGTTGGATTGTATAAAAGCATCTTAATAATCCAAGTGAGATGGCTCTGAAGGTTGGATATTCTTTACGATGGGTAACCTTTTAAACAGATTCATCTTCAAGTAAACGTATCATGTAATAGGTTACACCCTTATGGGTAAGAGCTATACTATCATAGAAGGTTAGACTCTCAATTGAAAAGGACTACAAGGAAACTGTTTTTAATTTGTCGAAAAGCGTGGAGAAAAATATGAATTTCCCTTCAACCATTGACTTATGTACCTCGTTTTATGGCTGTTTGCAGACTTATGTGACTAATTGTAGAATTGGACAAGTCAACAACACCTACGGGACTATTTGGTGGGCGTTCTATGCTGGACTAGTCATTGGCTCATACTTCTTCCTTAATGATTGCTGCTAGACTGACTATGTTTCAGATGAATTTGAAGATGAGCATATGTGGTTTCAACAAGACGACACCACATGTGACACAACTGGCCAAATCGTGACAAATGGACCAGTCTATTGACTCTTGTTATTTGGGTCTAGTGCGTGGTCTAAACCAGAGACTTAGACGACCTCAGAACCAACATTTAACACTAAACTGGCGACGTATCGCCCGATTTATGGTAAGTGCTGGAAACTTCTTCCAGCCATATCCATGGACGATATCTGAATGATGTTGTATTCCATAAAAAATGCTACCAATTCGTTTGTTTATGTTACCAATCTACGCCTTTCAGTTGGAGTACCTAACAACTATCAATTCAAAAATATTCGATGCTTATCAAAACTTTTGAGACTGTATCCTAGTTTGTATGCATATTTGACTACGAACCTCTTAAATATATTGAGAGCGACGAACCTATTAGATAACTCAAACTTAGTCGAGTTTTTGTTAGTCTAACACAATTATGACTACACCCTGAGAGATATTGTTCAAAACCCACAATAGAAGTACACAAACCGAAAGTTAAAAAACAAAACCCCACACAATTTGTCAACTATTCTGATTTACATTTGAAATAATCAGAATAGCTATAACTTTGTATTCAGGTCAAAATTTCCGTATTATTCAGTCCCCCCAGCATGTCCATGTGGGTTGAAAAACCATAACGATTTCCTCTGTTAAAAAACTTTATCTAGAATTCATAATTAATTTTTCAAAGAATTTATTTATGTATACTTACTACTTAATTCTCTTTTAAATGTTAAATATAAATATAATATTTCAGACTACTCACAACATAGGATACAAACTGCACTTACCTTTAAAAATAATTCTTGTTTGTAAATATTCATTTCAATATAAATTACATAAAGCTCTGCCCAAACAAATAAATGTATTACACACAACCAGATATAAAAAACCAAAATAAATGAAAAAAAAAGGAAAAGAAAAATAAAATTACTCACGTATCAGTGTGCTGGAGCATAGAACAAGTGCTATTATAAAATCACGAGACGGTGTCAATACTCCTGACGCCAGGAGTTCCAATTCACAATGCATCCCAGTGAAGCCCATTGGACAAATGCATTCATATTTCTTTGGCGGATTGTGATCACGACATCTGCCGCCATTGCGACAGGGAAACAGTAAGCATTCGTTATCGTTCATACATTGACTGCCAGAAATTTTGTAACCAGCTGGGCATCTAAATTGTTTGAATGGGAATCATAGATATTTTTGTCCGTTTTTTTGTTTTTTTTTTTTTTCTTTGGATTGATTTCGATATTAATACAGGGTGTCCAAGGTAGGTGATGTGGTAGTTTTCAATTACTTGAAAATTTTTAGGAACTATGGTTTATGACGAGGTCTTAACACAGAAAGGACAGGTAGGGTGCGCAAAAATAGGAGTAGATCTGAATAAATAATTCGTTTTAAAATATATTCATATTTATATACAGGGGAGTACAATATTCTGCTACTTTTACCTGGAATTAATAAAATGCCTCAACCATTACCATCATAAACCATCCCTTATGGTTGTAAGACTATGAGTCATAATGTTCTAGCATTAGACGTATGTATCATTGACAACTTTAGCAAATCGAATTCTATGGATAGATTGGGTGTAGGCTGCTGTTCCAAAATTTAAGGCAGCTCTGCTGGGTTTATACGACGACTCATTTGCAATATTGTCTTCTGCTACTTTGAGCATGAACTCGTTTGAACTCATTTTAGTAAGTTTGACGTTATATTCCATTTGAAGTTAAGGATTGCGTACTTGCACATGTTTCTGAAACCTTGGCCCCAGCGACGACAGAATGATGTATTTGGAAATCGATTTTGAATGAAGGTTAGCTTTGATATATGTATTCCTGAGATTATTCAACTCATAAAAACAGAGTTGCATGGAATGGAATAGTACACATTATGTACAGTCGAGGCTATCCAAAAAACTTCCGTATACACGAAACTCCTAAACGCTTAAGAAAAAGATGGACAATCAGAAAATCATTGCAAGAGTGTGCATCTCTCAATATACTCTTCCTATTGAAAGAAAGGTGTATAAGACTAGAAAACCGCCGAGGCAATGTCGATGCTGAGTTATTCCAATTAATAAAAGAGTTTATGCTGCTGTCAGCAGTCAGTTCATCAGTTGCCTTAAATGACCAACAAATTTGAATAAGCTGATTCTCATTGATTAAAAGGCGTACAAAATGACAGGTCTAAGTACCTACTTAAACTGAAGAAATACGGCTTGACAAGCTTAGAATCTTTGTGAGTATCGTCTCTGGTTTCAGCAGGCTTTTCGATTAAATTAGTTGACATTAAACGCTCATGACTATAAGCATACATAAGTGTTGCCTTAAAATGGATGAAATGACAAAATCTTTCTATCGGACGACTAGTTTATTGAACTTTGGAAGGTTACTGACAAGTTTAGAAACCAATAACGACCGGGCGACTATGTTGAAGTACAAGGGCCATATCAAGTCTCCGAGAGTGATTTTTTTTTTTTTTTAAATCCTGGGGCGAGATGCTATGCAGTAGCCTTAAGACCACTACTTTTGCCAAGTGTTTAAATTAAGAAGAAGGTGACATCAGAAGGCAAAGTAAAGCCTTTTGCGAGGTCTTTTTTTAGAAATGAATGAGTTTCTTGACATACCTTAAGCTTTTGTACCCATAGATTTATCACTATTTTTGTCTGGGCCAGAGGTAAGTCAGAGAAGGTTATAGGGCCAACATAAATGCTTAGTATTGCAATGAGCTCAAACGAAACAACGAGCTTCTGAGGATACATTTGGACTTCCCTGTACTTAATCCAGTAGCTTGACGAACTGATAAAGTAATACACAAAGCTCGACGGACTAGAATTTTTTAATTTTAAGACTTTTTTGAGCCAAGTTTCGTCGAGCTTGAATGTAAGTTTCTTCACTGATCTCACAGCATACGAATGCACTAATCAAACAAAGTCTGTAGGTCTCTTATATTTTTAAAATCCCCCTAGGTAGGTTTATATATAGCCTTTAGATAGGTTTATGTAGATCTATGTAGTCGATCCCCTATTTGGAATGGTAACATTTAAAAGGAACTTTATTTTCATTCCCAACTCTTTTCAAGTATTATAACTCATAACTTCACTTGGACACCCTGTATTTTTTCTGGGAAAGAAGATTTTTGTTTTTTGTTTTTGTTTTTGGTTGACGAAGAAAATGACATGAAAAATCATAGAGAGGAAGATAGAGAATTAGGCAAGAAACAGAGAGAATTGCTCAACAATGGAAAAATCAAGAACGAACTTCACAAAATAAAACTAAAATCTAAAAAAACATAACAAAAAAAAAAAAAAAACAGAAAACATAAAACGTATAATAGAATATCACTTTTTTCAATTAAAGTTAAAACGAAAGAAAAACTAAAACAGTATTGAAGCAGACGATTTTTTTGTTTGCCACCCCAAATGGTATTTTTCAGGGACTTAACTCTCTAGAGACTGTTTCATAAAATTGTTTGTCCGTCGTTTGTTAAATTAATTTTTTTCAATTTCAGAGGATAACGATGTAGGTATTTTTTTTTTTTTTATTTATGATTTGATTTAAGGATGGGGACGAATTTTCCAACGTTGGTTGCTCGTAGTATTTGTTCAGAGATATGTACGTACCTTTTTCGTTTTTTTTTTATTATTTTTCTAATTACACACCCTATGTAAGGTATTTGTTAGATTTTCTAGCATTTTGTTAGATTTAACTTCCTTTTTTTTAGTTATATGTGAAAAGTACGAATACGAGAATGAACATGAGAATTGGATAAAATAAATATTTTGGCTAAACATTTATGAAATAAATAAATATTATGTATTTATATTTATATAGATATATATAAAATATATGAATGCTTAAATCATGCATGTATAATGGGAACATCTAATATATTTAACAGTTACGAATAAAAACATTCACATAACAATATGTATATTCATTGATGGGTGTACTATAGCAAATAGGGGTATGTAGAGGAGTTTTCGAATAGCAATCGATTTCTTAGAGGTGGAGATGGTAGATTTTCGTTTAGTGGCTTGAAGTCCTTTAGTTTCTATTGGGAGAATCAAAATCATCAAGCTTTGAATGGTTGCAATGCTTGACACACTATCAGTGAAACCTATGGTGCTGGACGTATCCGTATTCATATACTTCTAATGTGTATAAATCGACTAAATTGTTTTGCATCAACCGATGGTGTTAACCAACGGAATTAATGTATCTTATCCAGACATCGTATTAAATATCTCTTTTGTATATGTAACAAGATACAACATTCATATATAAAAAACCTCGGTACAGTACGTGCACAGTAATCATCCTTATAAATGAATAATGCCAGGTCCGCTATTCCATAAATAGCCAAGCTAAGAACCAATATCCCACCAATTAGTAGTATCTACAACTTATTTCGCTCATGCCTATGTAATATATCCTTTCATCTGTGATGACTGACAGTGCTTGGGGGAAAGGCTTTTGGAAAACTTTTCCAACGTTTTCAGATCAATTACTATCCTGAAAGAAGGGTCGTAGTAATTGACCCTGTTACTTCTGGTGTAGTTTCATCATTTATTCTTTACATCGCTGATTTACGATAAATGCTATGACAAAACGAGTAAGCCTTTGATTCGATTTCGAAGAGATAAACATGACGATCTTATTTTTACGCCTGATTAACAACATCCGGCGAACTTTACTGGTTCTGCGTAAAAGCCTCGTGTTCTCCATAAAGAATGTACCTACATACATACATATATGAAACTAGGATTTCAGGTCGATTTTTACGTTTAGATTTTACGGAATATACATACTTATGTACAGAAAGATATGGCTTTGGATTGTTTAGATATACAATCACTTCAGTAGCTGTCAGCCACATTTGTACCTAGAGGCAGATATCTGTCAATTTGCGATAATATAGCAATCAGCTGTCGGAGTATCTATTAATAGATTTTGTCCGAAACTCCACACGCTCCGAGGTGTATTGTTTTCAGTTAAGTAAGTCAAGCTTTTTGACAGCAGAAATCTTCTCGATTTTTGGAACCTAAGGCATGAAATTCAACGATTATTCATTGTGCATCTGAAAATCATGGTACGTTTCGCTGGTGTATCTTTTATTTTGATTTTGAAACCAAATACCTAAAGGACTTTTTATTTTAAAAATCCTTACATGTGCATAGAGTACTTGGTGTGTAGAGATGTATTGTTCATCATATCGATTAAATCTATTCTGATGGAACCAGAGGAATTTATGAAGGATAAAGGATCACTCTATGCAGCCATGAATATGATGTATGTATCTTAAAATTAATGAATTGAACAAGGATATCGATTAGATGTTTGTTTTGAAATTGAAGACACATACATATGTGCTGCACGATTCAGCTGGCTATCTAAAGCAGAAGTTGTACTAATTTTTTACGTTTAGAAGATCTAAAATACTTTCTTTCTACATGTCTTTCCTCGCACAATTTGCGCATATTTAGTCCTTGAATACTTCTTAGTAGGCAGTACATTCACTTAAAGGCTAGGCATGTGATGAACTAGCGGATGGTATATAAGTTGGATTGTTAGTCTTATTAACGTTTTGATTAGGTAATGGGTTTGGTTGGATAGTTAGCTGACGCAGATACTGCCGATAGTTTGGTTCTTTCACCGAATATTAATTAAGTTTGTTTAAGGCTGAATTTGCCGATAAATTAGTAGGCTAAAGGGGATTATTTCCCCCCGTAGCTACGCATTTTGTCTTAGAAGTCGGTACGTGTTTACTTACAAAGGATACTACACTTTTGCCTTGCTCTCCAGTAGAACAGAACCACGTCATGTTTAAAAAGTGGAACTAAATTTCTAGTCACGACATTAATGGTATATGTAGGTACAATCGTTATCGAAACGTATCTACACTTTCAAAAATTTGCATGTAGGAACTACCACTATGGTCAAAAAAAAAAGTCCACATTTCTAAAAACCACCATCTCTACATAAGATTACTGCCATCTCTAAACTGTCACTATATACAACACGTGATTAGCACTCTATCAGTGATCTAAAACGCCTAATGAGCATCAATTCAAGCAGACATTTAGTTAAAAAAAAAAGTATTTGATTTAGAAAAAAAAAAACAAATTAGTAGGAACAACAGCAAAATGTTAGAGAGCGCCGCATATATCTATACATTAAACAAAAATATTTAATATTTTTTATATATATCGTTGGGTGCTCACTTAGTATGATTAGTAAGCAAACAAGTATTGCTGCTAAAGCACCCATGCTCAGTTTAAGTGTTTGACCCTCTTGAACAAGTTCACAATTTTCTCCCCAATATCCATCGGGACATATGCAACGGTAGCGTAATCTTGGTTCCAAATTAATGCAAGTGGCACCATTTAAGCAGGGTAAATCCAAACATTCGTTACGATCCATACAGCCTTTGGCATCTGGCGACATCACCCGTCCATCGCCGCAACTATTCATTTTGTTTTTTTTTTTTTTTGGTTAGGATTTTAATTTAACATTCAGGATATAATATAAATATATAGATTGATATATATATTTATTTAAGGGATTAAAAAGAAAATAAAAAATAATAAAAAAACAAACGTAAATCATTAGAAGAGGATAAACGCATGCAAACGATACAAAGATATGAATTACTTTGAGGTGTGAGGATGGGGTGTAAAATTTTCCCCATTTGGCAAAGGACAATGGTCAAGGATGGTTACAAATGAATGAATATGCTTGTCTTAGCCAATTAGAAGATGTATGTTGTATATTATATCTATTTTGCAGGTGTAGAGCTTAGTAAGGTATGTATGTCAGACGATTACCTTTCTGTTTGTATCTTTTTAGGGAGGTTACGGGTGGGGGATGTAAACACTTTTGGTATCCATACATTTATTATTTAGTGTAACTGAGGTCCTTTATTGTGGTGAGAGTAGAACATGTCTTTGGTTGGTTTCCTAGGCATACTGAAGGGGCAAAACTAATAAGGAAGAAAATACGACAGATATCTGATTGAAAGTTGTGCATGTTTGCCAGTTGCTGGTACTTTCTGATGGAGTTTTTGTTCTTAAGATTTTCTCAACTCCTACTGGTGAGTTATTATGATACGATACGAAACCAGAAGGGCAGTTCATGCGTGTTATAAGGGGAGGAAATGTGTTAAAATGTACAAATCATCTAAAGTAAGAGCAAGAAAGAGCTGAGGAGAGATTCCAGCATTGACAAGAAGAAATTGTAAATGCATGTTGGTTAAGTAATTTTTCACAAGAGTTCCTTTGAAATGTGATAAGTTTGCAAAATTTCCCTAAAGTAACTCAAAGGATGTTGTAAATGGTTTTATTTGAAACGAAAATGTCCATTGCAGGACATGAAATATTTGACATTGTTTAAAGGGACGTTGAAGTATCCTTACGAATGCAAGTATTAAAATAAAATCCAGGCAACTCCTAGGTAAAGGGTGATAGTTTTAATTTGATAAAATATTAGAAAACTTCAGGATCCCAAGTGCTTAGTATCCCTTTGCGTACCTAGTTATAAAGCCGATGTATAGGTACTACATTCAGAGTTACTTGGAAGAGATTTCATTTAAGGACGAAATAAAGAGATGGTTTCTTATGAAAATGAATGTATTTTAGATTCAAAAGTAGTCTTATGACGAAAATGTCGAAGAATATTATTTAAAAACTAAATGCTGTCAAGATAATAAGTCTGTTCGCGTACTCTCCCAAAACAACGAAAATCTACGGAAAGTCACCAAATCCTGTTCGAGTACGCAAAAGTTTCATAGATTTTCGTAGAAGAGAGCGCTCACGGGAGAGTAAAAAATGTCCCCATGCAACGAATTTTAGTGCAGGAAATTTCTTTGCACTGATATACGACATCTGTCAAATCTGTCAAATGCCTATAAGAAATTTTTTGTTGTTTGTGTATTTGCATACATTTGCTTTTGACGTCTAACAAGTGGGCGAATTTCGTAGCTTTCGTGTTCGTTTAATTTTTTGGGATTTTACCACTCTTTGAGAGAATTTTACCCCCACTCCTTGAAACTTCACAATCTAAGAATTTTGGTGCAGAAAATACGCGAATAGACCTAATTATTAAACTATCTAGACTTCCTACATGAATGAACAAGTTTACACGTTCACGTTACACGTTTACCAAATTGGTAGCAGAAGAACAGAGAACTTCACCTCGTTCCGAAGTAATCCAAATATCAAAGTTCTAAGTTACAAAAAAAAAAAACAGACTTAGATACCAAAAAGGTGGATAGTCAATCGCAATTGATTGGAGTCAACCCATTTCCACAGAAATATCAACATCTCAATATCACATACAAATGCGCGACGCATTGGAGCCGCTCAGAAGTATCTATTTATTCAAAACCTAGGAATAGGTACAGATAAATGTAATTGGGTGAATCACAGAGGAAAATAGAACAAAGTACCAAATCTATATGCGAAACAAATCCATTGTTTGATTTCTGTCTAGAAATTCTTAATAAGGTCAAAATAAATGCAAATCTTTTGAGTCTCTTTACGAAACAAATCATAGATACAACGAAAGAAGTACAGATGATACAAAAGTTATCTCAAATAAAAGGTTCACTTCATGGGTACACGGAAGTACTCCAGCTCAAACCATAGATGGAATAGTTTAGTGCAGGAAGAATCCCCTCAGGTTTGGAAAAGCTCACTTGTCAATGGGTTCATAGTTAGTGGCTAACAAATTGAGGAGTAAGGCTCTCATAGAGATCGATCGGAAGAAGTTTGTTGGAGATCTTCAAGGATTCCACCTGGGGCCTATAGTGTTGATCATAATATGTGACGGCGATAGAAATTTCTCATTTTATAATATACAAGAGCGTTTTGGCTACGTAACAGATATTTTAAAGAGGAAGTAGTATATATCTTGATATTTTGTGATTGGTGTTGGTCAGGTGTATCCAAACTGGTTTAGAGAATTTTCGTCAAGGCATGTGAAGAGAAAAATCTCATGTAAGATCGGTATATGATGAGAGGGTGCGCAATGCGGGTCAATACCAGAGAATCTAATGTCTATAAATCAAAGGTCTAGAAGTGTGGACTGATCTATAGATGGAATATAGTAAAGAAAACAACAGCGACCTTAAAAAACCTTGGCAAATAGGAGCTGTTGGTAGTAAAAAACAAAAAAAGCAAAGAATATCGATTCAAATGATGAGTAACATGAGCGAGTTACAAGTGTAAAGAAGCGAACATAACTTCTACGTACTATGTACAGTACGTCTACATCTTCGCCTCATAACACCCCAGAAAATGTTTTTCAAAGAGTTTACTCACCGAAAAACATGTCAAAATGTTTTCCAAGTATAGAGAACTGGGTACTTATTTATGAAGATGCATATGCACATGCGACTAAATGTATCTTCCAAGAAAGAAAGAAGCGAATAAGGACTAAAACTGTGCATAAGACAGGAAAGACCAAGCCTGTGTCGATTGAAGGAACGCGAACCAATAGATAGATGTACCCAAGAAGTACAAATATCAAGAACATTATGATAGAAAATGCATGACATTAAGGTTCGGCAAAAATAAATATTTGAAGCTAAACAACTAGGATTCTTGTCATAACCAATGTTTCTCAAGAAGTAGAGTTTTTGTTGGAAAGAAAATGCAGAAAGGGGAATACATAGTAACAATTGAGATGTCAACCATGTTCTCTTTACACAATTCTGTAAAATAAAATATTGACATGAGGTTCGTATAGGGTAAATAAGACCAACCAATCCGACTGACTATATTAAAACTACTCGAGGGATGTGAATGAAAAAAAAAAAGAAGAAGAATTTAGAAAATACCATTCTGAACGAGTATTAGAACTCAATTGTGCCAATCGCATCTACCTCACTGACAATCGAATCGTGAGCCCTCACCTAGAATCGATTCGCATTTCCCTCAGTTTCCCCCAACAGCATTTTTTCCCCCACTATGAGTACATAGTACTCGTACTTCAGATTAACTTCAACATCAATTGCTTCTGCAACTGAATACGAAAAAAATAAAAAATGGAAAAAAAATCGGAATTCTCAACAATCCTTGCGTATCTACTCCAACAATTTTCCAACTTTTCCTACCGAGTACGAGTACAGCCAGTAAAAAAAGTGAAAAAAAAACTCAATAATCTGCTTCGCTGGCTTGTTCGACATCTCACATGCACGTTACGTTAAATCAACTATTTAATTAACAGTAAACAAAATTTCCTGGGGAACAATAACAAAATATGTAACTGTAACTTCGGATGAAGGAACAAAAAAAAAAAAAAAATGCGAGAAAATGACGTAAAAAAGCAGAAAAAAAAAAATCGAGAAACCGAACTGAGTCCTTAAGCAGGGTCCTTTAAAATACACTTTGCGAATACGATGCGCAAAAGCACTATTGACCCAATTATTATGCAAACCTTCGTCCTTCATCGTTCACTTAACGCAATTGTTAACGAAAGTCAGAGCGGGAAAAAAACAAACGGGATTCCGAATAAATTAAACGATCCCAAAGGATACCCATCATTCCGATGAACATTTAAATTAAATCCACATTCGACCTTTTCGACAAAAAAAAGGGGTGAACAAATATTAAATGCAAATGAGAGTGTGTTCCTCCTACCGGAACACACACCGCCTGATGTCCTTCAATTGAAATTATCCAGTCATTCGTAAAGTTGTTACCGTACATCACCAACATACGAGTACACACGCACAGTGGCTTTGTGTAAAAAGCATGGTTGGCATTGGTAGGTACCTTCCAATTAAGAGCGAAAATAAGGACTAACTAAATGGATAATTTGAAATTATCCTTTCAATTAAGTGAACTTAGCTTAATGGGTTGTTAAAGTCAAGCAATATGCAGTTTGTGTACCACCAAATTGTTGCAGTCAAGTGATAGCAGTTACCAGAGCAGAAACAGGACTAAAACTCAATGTAGCAGATGATGTGATGAGTTGTCAAAAGGACGACTAACATAACCACCACCAACTTCGAACACATACAGAGAAATGTAGTTGAACTGAGGAAGTGTCATCAGATCACTTTGTTATTTTGCACAATCTAACAATGTCCTGCTAGGACTGCTGCTTGCCACACGATTCCCCGTTTGGTCATGTTCTTTTGTGTAGGTTTTTTTTTTTTTTTTTGTTATTTTTCCTCTGTCGTCCTACGCCATTTTCTATTGTCCTACAATGACAATAAAAAGAAGTTCAAATGTGATTCAGCGAGACCTAGCTGAATGTGCAGTTTTTCTTCTGTCTTCAACACAAAAAAAAAAAGGAAAAGAAACTTCCCAAGGATAACACATTTATTACAGTGTGGAGCGATATAATAATGGGACACGAAAATCAGGTTTCATCGGTAGGTAATTTCTGCTACACTACAAGGAATAGCATCGTCGTTCGTACTGAATAAGAAGTTCCTGCTTTCACCTCTCATTGTACTGTTGGCACTTGTACGAACAAGGATAATGAACGAACAATGAAAGGAAGACAGGACTGGGCGATTGGAGACATCTGTTGTTTGCTTAGGTTTTTTTTTTTTTTTGCGATGCTGTTGCGAATGGGAAGACAATTTAAATTCTCATTTTGCGGACTGCCGCCCTGAAATAATGGGGCAGCGGCATAGATGTTCAATGCTAGTCACAGCTGTGTTTCTTTAAGCAGCATATTGCTGATGTCCTGCAAGGAAGAAATATGATGCAGGCGGAGACGATAAAATCACAAAACAAAAAGCATTTCACTTGGGGTTATTTTTTTTTTTTTTGCTCTCTTATTCAAAGAAGGAAGCAAACATTCCAAGGCGAAGAAGCCATGTACGTAGGTGGCTGCGGCCATGGAAGGGGCAGTCACTGAGGCAAAATAATGTGGACAAAGTGTGTGCTGGTAGCTAGTTAAAGATGCATGGGTACTAATAGCTTTTTGAAAATTATGAGAATTGGAATATTTCAGGACTTTTTACATCCGGAAAGAAATATTGTTTAGTGGTTGTGATAAAATTCGCTGTCCCAGCGAATGACTTGCAGACATTTTGGTCTTAGATGCTGAATGCGTTATGTCGTTGACTTATGGCAGGCTGGTAGTAAAGTTATTCCAAATTCTCTCCAGCTATGCATGCTAAGAATCAAAGAGCTTTACTTTAACTTAATAAAATTTTGGTTCAAGAAAATATACTAAAGTCATTGTACTGATACCCAAGGACACGCATTTATTGAGTGAACTGAAATTCTCAAAAGTATCATTAATGTCCTGCTCGCTTTTGCAAGTTACAACCTTTCACTACTTTGTCTATTCCAGGATTTAGTGAAACGAGTCCTGAAATCTCACTTCATTTGAGCAGGTTACCTCTTAATTCTTTATAGCTTCTATCACTCTTAGTAACATCTGGTATCCTAGTGATACTCGTTGACTATTGCAGAACTTGCAGAAGCGAAGTATACATACATAGAGGTATAGCTACATGTAAAATACAAATCTATACAAAGAACCTGAAATAGTCTCCAACCAATTGGTAGCTATTTCGACTCGGATATTCCTTCAGTCGAAGTGGAAAAAATTCTTCTCCCAATCGCCCATATTTAGGGAGAATTGATGGCCGTAGACAAGGTTGAGTAATAACGAGGATCAAGGACTTGTATTTAGATATTCTATCGAAAAATGGAACGGTTTATTTCAAAAGTTTGCATTTCAATGGCTAAAGTTAAAAGAGACCCGTCTTGCACTCTTGATTTTCTAACCATCATACACTTATGAGACCAACTAGGTTGGCTCAGATGTGACAATGACCAGAAAATGAAACAAGTTCAATAGGCAGGATAATAAGGACTTATCATAGGATTCCTTCTATCAAATGGTACTCTGTCCGAGTCACGACTCAAGGAACATTCATCGAGGGATAAGCTTCTGTACATATTGACGTTCGAGCCACAGCTTATATGTAGGTAAGTTGATCGTACGATCATGAGGACAGAAGTCAGGAATGTTGGCGTTTTCTAAAGCCTGTGTTGGACTGGGACTTATGTAAAACGGAAGAATATATTAAAGCTCTCAGTTCTGTGAGTGATTCTGTGAACAGCATAATCCATAAGCTTGAAGGCTTTCTCGATCCTGTAGATTATGTCATGTTTCAGAGATTTGTCACTGTTAGGGGATTTTTTTCTACGGCTATTCTTCTGATCATTAGATTGACCAGTGAGTACGGGATCTGATAGCAGCTTGACTGTGTTTATAGATTTCGACAACTTTCTTAGATTGTTCCTGTGAAATGCTTCATGACGATTACGGATTCAGTCGAAACGATTCTAAAGTCTACTCGCGGATATTTTGTGCACTAAGAAATTAAAAGTCAAGTTATCAAGAAAATACTGGCCAAAATCACCGCGGTCCTTCAAGTCCCCGTCTACTTCATGAACGTCGTACTACAAAAACTTACAGCTTCTGCGGAAATGGATTATCTAGACCAAAATATCGACTATGTAGAGTAAATGGTTGATAACCTATTCCTAGACCACCTAAGCTGATCAAATTTTACAAACACTAGAGCATAGCTGAGTGCAAGACCCTAATCGTATCAATGGCTATGCAGTCCAGTGAACATACGACCCATATGTATCACTACCCAGACCTTTCTCCTCATCCTCAGTGGATTAAATGGATGTAAGATGTTAACAAGGAACTGAAGCTACTCGCTTTCATTGGGTAGGATAATCGCCGTAAAAATATAAAAATACACCTACAACCTAGATAAGATAGCCAGTATTGGATAAGGCCCAAGGGAAATGAATGAAGGTACCCTGTCCATTGGCATTATACGTATCTCTACTAAAACTTTTCTGATAATCCATGTTAAACACTGGCGAAACCTTAATTTTGAGATAATCTCCCCGCAAAGGCAAGTTGAAAACTTCTCTCATTGTGATTTGCCTACTAAAAGAAAATCCTTTCTATTTTCCTATTCAAACCAAACCCTCACTCAGCAGTTGCGAGTTCATAAACACGTTCTCTCACCCACAACAAATTCCACATAAAGGACCTCCTCAAGTACACGCAAAGACTATACACCATGCATTAGGTTCGAAAATTCAAAAACGTATCGCCACTCTAAATTCACAACTACGTGATGGGAATGTGAACTGCGTCCATATGCGGTTGTACAGATCCCATCCCACCACCACCATCAACGTCGTTCAAGTTCGTATCTCAAAAAAAAAAAACAAAGGCAAGGTTAAAACACAAAACTACTGCCAAACACACCCACACTATGGCTTCTTCACACTATATCGATCGATTGTACTGTCGGAGAACAGGATAAGGAAAAATCCGCCTAAGCACCTTCTGGCAAAAGATGATAATTGTTTTATCGGTACACCGAATCATGTATATGTATGTAGTGTGTCTAAGTTTCTGACTGTATGTGTAGCTAAGGACCTCCTGAGATCGAGTGTAGGAGTATCCATTCATATTTGATTGTGTGTGCCTAAAATCTTTTAAATTTCATTTCGTTGTGTTCGTTCTTGTTTAAAGGGAGGGGGTATATCAGAGAAAGAAACTAAAGAAAGAAAGAAAAGAAGATTGAAAAAAAAAAAACAAAAAAATATTCGAGAAAAATGAATGAAGACAAATGGATGTGGAAAGCACAAAGTTCGCAGACTTACAGTGCAATCGCCGAAATGGAAACATTCCTTACTCTTTCGACTCATCAATTATTCAAAGTCGGAATGATTTCGAACGAAATGTTAAAGGACGAAAGGAAAGCAGAAGGAAACCACACATCTGGCGATTGAAAGTAAGCGTAACTTAATGGGAACGAGGATAACATAGGGATGAATGATAAAAGTAAAACACAATGAAGTATGAGGGGAGAAAGTCCCGCTTTTTCATCGTTAGACACATCAAGAAGGCGAACAACAAATTACTCACGTGCACTCGTATTCATTCCAGAGGTCGACACACTCGAACGGATCGGGGCAGATAACATTCGAACATGGCTTGTTCGATGGACAGTTCTTTTCCAGATTCCTCGCCATCGTTGCCTGACCCCACTGTGTGCCATTCATTGCCGGTGGCAGTGGGAGGTGCTTGCCTTCCAGTCTGTCAAAGGAAACAATGCAAAAAGCCAACCTGTTTAGCCCGAAAAAGATATAAATCACTACACTGCGTTACCTAATATCATCCAAACAACTTTTTTGGTAGTCCGCGTACACTTCAAAGGTCCTCACGCCCGTGTATTCGGCCTTGCCACCGGCATACACTCCCTCTTGCTTGTCCACCAACAACCACTGGTGACCTTCGAACGCAAAGGTCTCGTTGTATCGTCGACCCTCGCCACCGTCCAGCTCCAGTGTGGCTGCTGATCCATAGCGATTTATCCGCACCACATGCCACTGGCCGTCGTCCACTGTAATCGCATTCAACCACAAGTCCCTCTCCTCTGTCCGAAGTGAGTTCAAATTGTAACGGAAATGCAGGCGTGCCTCTTTGATCTCCAGAATTCCGTATTCCCGGTTGTGCTGGTCACTCACGCGGAACAATTCGCCGTGCTGTTCCCTCGTTCGGAACCTCAACTGTATTTGTGTACTATAGCGGTCTGGTTCGAAGCTCAAAGCATACTTAACGTAACTCTGTTGCTTAAATGTTGTGGGTATCGTTGGTATGTTGCAAGCAGGTCCCGTCCATCCAGGCCTACATTGGCAACGCGCTTCGGTCAAACTGCCCACACAGTTGCCATGCTCCCAGCAGCGTGCTGTCTGCTCACTTTGTGCACAAATCTCCTCCGTTTGTGGACAACCAGCAACACTGTTTCGCGACAAGCCCGGATGGGCTAGGTCATACAATTTACTATTGTGCACCACATTCCGGATGCATCCATCAAAACCCTTCGACGTGGGTGAATAATGCCAGAAGTACAGCGACTGATCGAATTGTTCTCGGTACAGGCCACCAATCTGGAGAGGCGCGTTTACATTCAGGTACTCATTGAATGGAGGTATCTGACCACGTGCCTGGCACGACATATCATCGAATTCGGGTGGCGTACCATCCTCCATTTCAGTCACCTCGGCTGACTTGCAAAAGTCCACCACCATGCGGATGTCCTCTGTGTCCCAGAACAGGTCGACACGATGCCATTCACCATCGTCGAGTGTCTTCTTGGTTTTTACCCTCAACTCTAGGGTTCCGGAACCAAAATCGATGAGCAACCGTGGGAAACCACGCTCCAATTCGAGCGAAACAAAATCCGATATCAGCATTTCATCTCGTTCCGGTGGTACTATCGGACCATTGTACAGAATCAGACCGTCCGGCTTGCGAGTGATGAACTCGAGACTCAAATGTGATTCATCGCACATTTCCAGCGGTGGATACCATGCCCATCCATTGCCACGGAAGCTTCTCGTTGTCTGCTGACATCGGGGTCCGGTATACCCGGCTGGGCAAGAACAATGTGGACCGTAACGTGTCTCAATGCATCGGCCTCCATTGTAGCAGGGCGTGTTGCGGCACGATTCACCTTTGCTGAAGTTTCTCGCACCACAAGTGCACTCGGCCAGGGTGTCCACTCGCACACCCACCAGGGACGTTTTGTTCGCATTCACCATATACGGCAGGGTGCTTATGTCCAGGGTGTTTGTGCATGAACCCTCGCACATTTGATTCTCGTAGAGACACTCATCAATTCCCACCATTGTGATGTTGATGCCAACATCCTTTTCAATCTCCTCTCTGTGCATCAATACGATGCCGTTTAGTCGGACTGGCTTGTAGTACGGTGAACCATGGGCTGAGAATCTCACGTCAGTCAACGGTGGATGGCGCCGTTTCAGCTGCACACTAAAGATGTCCACATTCTCCCGGTCAGTGTTGAGGAGGTCCGCCAACTTGTCCCGGAACCTATCCAGCTTGCTACGTGACAGACTCTGTGTACGATAATTCCATACGCGTATGAAGTCCTCGTCCGAAATTCCAGATATCCTCACCGAGCCCGAATTGATGACCGCCTCATGGGGAATTTCACGCACTGTGACGGTTATATTGGCCGGCACATCTGTCTGAGTGTGTTTTCTATCGTAGACCTTGAATCTGAGGTGATAACGTCCCTCACGGGTGCCAGCTCGCATTGTTACCATGCCAGAATCCTCGTCCAGTTTGAATCGCGGATGCTCTTGTGCTTCCCAATAGAATTTCTTGTCGGGTAAATCCCAATCGTCCAAGTCATACACATATACACGTCCCACCTGTGTATCTGGTGATTGTCCCTGGTAGTTGTAGACGAAAATATCCTTAGAACCAGGCTGCATCTTGTTATCGTTCACATCACCAATGACTACAGTCAGGGTACTTGTACCAGTCATTGCCGGACTGCCATGGTCTTTAATCACAATCGGGATTAGGTATTCCTTTTGTTGTTCACGGTCGAAGGAGCGTAGTGATGAGACTACAGCCATGCCATCGCCATTGGCACCCTCTGCAAAGAGAAAAACAGACAGAAAAGTGGATTTGAGTTTATGAAATGTACAAGGGAAATCACTTTGGGTGATTCCGGGACTCCATTCAGAGGCCGGAAACAGCCAATAATGGCAGAGTGTTCTACTCGTAGTATATATACTCGTACATTGGCCACAAGCAATTTGCAAATTGCGATTGCATTAAAAATTGAAGCTATTTCCTGAACACGCTGCTTACCGGGCAAATGATTGAAGAACTGAAGTGATTGCCACTTCGGTGTTGTACGTAGTAAGTCTCTAAGGATTTAGAGGAGTCAAGTGGTTTGGCTTGCTAGGGTCGGGTATCTGTGTGCTTTACTTTAGTAATACAACGATTCGGTGTAATTAAGTTTTTATTCAAACAGACATACTCTTCCTGCTACTATGTACCTGCAGGATGTGGATGTGTACATAAAAAGCAATTATGTAAGGATACTTCTATCGGAATGTGTGGGGGAAATCTCCTCACCGCATTGTGTTAACAGTAGATTTGTGGTAAATTGATTTTCCTCATAAATCCTAGTAAGCTTAGCAGGATTTCCTATCAAACGAATGGAATAGGTGGTTTTTTTTGGAAAACAAGCACAGTTTAGTCCTGCGGAATTGGTTATGCAATTCCGTAAACTGCTGCATTGATCTAGACCAATGGCACACAAGGATGTGCAGTAACGTGCACACAAAACTGATGTAAGAGTTATGTAACTTTAAAACAACGAAAAGAGTTAATGGCTACGAAAGGATAAAACCGTAGCAAACCCATCACTTCTTAGCTTTCAATTTA
The DNA here is from genome assembly GCA_963583995.1 of Xylota segnis. NCBI lineage: Eukaryota > Metazoa > Arthropoda > Insecta > Diptera > Syrphidae > Xylota > Xylota segnis. The sequence continues at coordinate 32,146,568 of OY757239.1, forward strand.
AAGAAAAACACCTGCAATCACAATTCAAACAAAACGAACAAAACTCATACTCACTTTGATCCTGTTCGACCTTGAACGATGCTCGTATAATATCATCTGCACCAGGATCCAATCGAAACTGGAACGGTGGTCCATTGCTCTTGGATCGATCATCATCGTCTGTTGCCAAAATTTCGACCACCTTACGTGGTGGCACATGCTCCGGTAGTACAGGCCTATAGTCCTTTAGGAATTTCGGAGCATTATCGTTAATATCTTGTACAATCACAGTCAATGTCGCTGTTGCCGTCTTCGGTGGTATACCATCGTCGATGGCCAATATCTTCACTTGATGCCTGGGCACCACTTCCCGATCCAATGATCTCTGTATCGAAACCGAACCATTCTGATTGATCGAGAATTGTCTTTGACGATCCGATGAACGATCAATCGAATATGATACCTTACTCTTGCCACCCTGATCCGGATCGGTGGCCTTGAATTTCTCCAATTCGGTACCAACTTTTGTGTCCTCATATACGGACACCTCAATGTTCGCTCGCTCAAAATGCGGCTTATTGTCATTGATGTCACGCAGCTTCACCACAACCCACGAGTAGGCAACATGATATTTGTCATTGTCATTGTCCTCGCCTTTGTCGTTAACTTGAATGCGAAACCGGAAACCGTTGCTTTGCAATTGATCCTCATAGTCAAGGGGTTGGACAATTTTCAAACTGCCCGTACCATCGTTGTTCCGCACCATTGTAAATTTATCCGCTCCATAGCCACTGTTATCAATCACTTTGTACTGGAATTTATTTGTCTCATCCTCGTCGTGCACTGTCACTGTTAGTATGGGCATCTCTGGGAGGCTGGTACCATCGGTCTCATCCACCTCCGTAAACCATTCGTCTTTTGTGAATTGTGGCGGCATATCGTTGATGTCTTTCACACGTATCGATGCTGTGCCAGTACCCTTAAGGCCACCCCCATCCATGGCGACAACTTGTATAGAATAGTCTGGTGTACGTTCTCTGTCCAGGCAACAGACGGCCGTTTTGATAACACCCGTTTCCGGTTCTATTTCGAATATGGGCGAGCCAGTCTCCTCCTCGATAACATTCTTCTCGATGGAGTACACAAGTTTCGCATTCAGTCCCTCGTTGGGATCGTCATAATCGACGGCTGTCATTGTCATAACAACCATTCCGGCGGTTCCGTTTTCAGTGACATTACCAAAGTACACACCCTGCGGAAATATTGGAGCATTGTCGTTGATGTCCTTTAAATTAACTTGCACATCCGCATAGCCGACCAGGCCTTCGCCGCCTTCATCTTGTGCGAACACAGTAAATCGCCATTGAGGTCGTCCATTTGGTTGATCACGGTCCAGAGGCTACAAGCAAAGACAATGCAAAAAGGATAATGAAAAAAATGTGTTTCACATGTTTTAGTACAGAAATGTAGTCGTACTACATATACATATGTATGTAAGTGGTAAGATAGACGTTATGAGCGTTTGCATGCATAAACTATGCCAGTACAAGATAGTGGGGAACGCCCTGCATGTTGTTGCCTGTCGAAGACATACACACAGGACCGTTAAGCGAGGAAAATTCATGAAGGTGGTAATAAAAAAAAGGACATTCCCGTCAACGAAACAAGCTGAAGTAGGAGGTGGATAAAGTGTTTCTGAGAGAAGAATAGATTCATTGCCGGAAGGATGTTTGTGTTATACACTTTATGACCGGGTAGGAACAGAGACAGTTTTCTGTTCGGTTTTTTTTTTTTTTTTTCGTATTTTAAATAATTTAAAGGTAAGAGTTTTGTGCCGTTGTTACTGAAGAGGCGACATTTATAAATCTCTTTTGGCAAATCCTCTGGACAAAGTTTTCATGTCAATAACAATAAAAGTTACGGGTGAAAGTTGTCGCTCAGTTTACCGCAAGAGGTTTCTTAATTAATTGCAAAGCGTAGACCGTTAAGAAGTTTAGGGTCACTTTAACGTTCATCAAAGCAATTTTGTGTACAATACTCGAAGGGTGTATAAAGCCGACTGAAAGCCCACTGCTGGATGGGAGAGTGTAATACAGTGGAGTTGAGGCTCTGCAATGGGTTCCATAATGGGCTCGTGGACGGTAGTGATACTTTGGCTCATTATACGTGGTTAGGACATGCCTTGCATGAAGTTGAGTTTATCATACAAACTTCTTGCTTCACATATAGGAATTCACAAATTACGTGAAGTCTAGCTCTATTGGACTAGACTTAGAATGCTTCTTGACCCAGAACTGGAAGTTAGCCTACAAACCCTCTTCTGACAGGAGACCCATTCTTGTGGAATTATATGCATACCAAGGCATCAGTTAAGCTCGTTTGTGCCTAGGACGCACAGAGACAAGATATCTGACTTAAATTGTGTCACAAAAGGCCGGATTCAGGATGGAAGAACTTGGTTCGGTGGCGTATACGTAACTTTTTTTCTCAAACATTTTTCGGTCCGAAATTTTCTGTTTCTACTACTCATACCGAGGCACCGGTTAAGCGTGTTTGTGCCTAGGATGCACATCTATAGCCCTTGCATGTCGTAACACCTTTGGTGAGAAGGGGATTAAGTCTACTACTGATAAGTACATATATTAAGTATAGATCTGACGAGGATTGGAGGAACCAAAAATCCAAGTTAGAAGAACTTCTCTAATTAAAGTATTAAAGGATATTAGATCAAATTCTCTTAGCACAACTGGTACAATGCAATAAATCTGGCCTTTATTCTATAAAAAAAAAAAAAAAAAAACAGACCGACTGATACAAACAGAAAGGCAATACACATCCGCCCTCATAGGAGTGATCACGGCGGAGCACATCACTATTCCGAGCTATGTCCCTGTGCCTAATTTCTGACTTAAACACTTCCAAATCTGCGGATACTGAAGATTCTAGTGAAAAAAAGGAGCTCCATCCTCGCACTGCAAAAACAGGAAGTATTGTAATATAGTCCAATGCCAAGGATTCAGCAACAAAAAACGAAGTATCCACGAAACTCAGTAGAAGATCAAGAAAGCGCATCATAGTCATTCATTAAGTGGAAGAATCACACTAGAATCACTCTAGAAATGCCCATTTCTGTGGATATTTGCCCATCAGTCCACAGATTGTACCCTATCTGGCACTATTCTGGTACTATTGACCAGTGCGAAGAGGCCATTAAAGGATTCCAGAATACTTGTTAGGGGATTATAACACAACCACCATAGTAGCTATATATTTTCTTATAGTGAGCTGGGGCATTTCTTTCGTCTTTCGTCTTCTTAAAGATAGACTAAAACAGAACTTTAAATTAGACTAATGCCCGTGCTTCAGCTGGGAGCTCTGACCTCCATTTTTCCCAAAAATGTTTGTGATATCACGTCCTACACAATAATTTATGGAAATCTCTAAGGACGTTTTGCAGTCCTCCGGGTCTGGAGAGGTTGCCCGCCTGCCCGCCTGCCGACAGGTCTACAGCCCACCATTTCCATGTACAACGAACTTTGATCAATTATCTACGATTATTCATATTATAAGGGTGCTCTGTAAAACAGGGGGAGATTACCTTTCCTCAACGAGAAACGTGAACCGTCCTGAATTGGGTAATTTTTCACGAGGCGCAGGTAATGGTTTGGCCATCAAATTTCGTACAACAGCGATGTGTCCTTGTTTCGGCGGTAAATGTATTCATGGCCAAAGGATAATAGTATTAGTAGTACCATTCAGTTCAAGTACTACCCCTTATTGTGACAAGTACCTAAGTTCCTACAACATTTTTTGCATAACGAAAATGTCTGTAAAAAAATTTCATTTCGCTAAAGTTTTTAAATTACTGTCAAGTGGTTGACACAGAAGTAAAAATCAACATCAACCTAAAAAGGGTGCAAAATACAAAACAAAAAGAAAAGCCGACCACAACATTAAGGAATTAAGTCTCCTCTCCATCCATCCTTAGGGGTCGTACATACTGTTGCTGGTTTTGGCCACGTCCGCATCCGTAGCATTAACAACGCGTTTCGTTTTAAATCAATTTTCCGGGAACTCAGGAAAGTTTCTAAAATATGTAGGAACCGAAGCCGAAGGGCAGAATTTAAAAGGTATGACATTTTAAGGCTCCCAGCTTAACCCTTTTTTTTATAAGGCGATGCCACACACAAATCGGCACCGCGGTCACGATGACTCTTTCGAAAGTTTCTTCGTCCTTCATCGTTATGGGTTGACTTCGTTTTTCGACAATGAGAATGTGTATCCACCCCTAAAGTTTAGGGATTTCGAAATTCTCGAGAACTCAACACAATTAGCTATAAATCAATAGGAAGACCACTCGCACAAATACAAACATCCAATACCCCATGTTTGTCTACCAAATTAAATGCGGAATGGGGCTAATTTTCTTTGTAAACAAATAAATATCTCCACTTTGCCAATTGGTCCCTTTTTTTCGGTCGGTGTCGCAAAACAAAACACATTTTTCGCGACACAATGTCTGCCTAATAAGAGGGAAAAAAATCCAAAAAAAGGGACGAAAATCCTTTGAAAAATTATCCAAAACGCAAACGCACAAATACACAATAAATTTTGTATTCAGAACGGTTTGGTAACATTTAACCGATTTAGGCTAACCAAACAACATCAACATACAATGATTGAACCCACCCGGCCTGGTGTATTGGTTATCCGTTTTTTTTTCGACAGGAAAACCCCAAAATTAGTACGAAAATCAACCGAAAATTTAAAACGGTGCACAATGTGTGTTTAGGCAAATGGTTTGCCTGCAGCCAGTTCCAATGGAGAGCCGAACAAGTGCATTGCACTAATCCCAGACATGCAGACATATCCTGACAACTGTACAACGAGGTACGACAACGAGTCGACAGGATACCACTTCCCATCGTCGACTAACATTTTATGTCGTGTGTGCTCGTATACCGTCGTATAACTGATTGTTATCGTGCTGTGTGTATGTACCACGAACTTCACATCTTTAGAAATTATGCCTTCGTAACTGACATTTAATTTCAATTAGTCGCCTGCACCCCAAGTGCACTCCACTTCATCCTCCAACCCAGACCCCAGACCGAGTAAATCCGCTTTTTTGGGTCAGGCATTTGCCTGCGAACACAAAAACGTTGGTCTCCCCACAAAACCACCCATACTGCAGCGCATTTAGATTTCATATGCAGCAGCTGGTGTAGCTGCTAATACAAACCACAATTGAATGCATCCCGTTTTCAGCTGTATCTCATGCTTAATTTTGAAAAGATACATGGCAATAAACAGATACTAGGGGGGAAAACAAAAAACAAAAAGAACGAAACGACAGCTGCTGACACACAAGTATAAAAACAAGAAATCCGTTGCTCGTGCTAGCACCCCATCAGTACAAGCCAGCCAGCAGCAGCAGCCAACATTCCAGGACCTGACCCAACGAATTAATTTTCAAATCTAACCGATGTGTATTTGTATATCTCTGTCGGCTCTTCGGAAACAATAGGAAACAATAGGTCGGCGTAATTAAAAAACTGGCTACCGGCAACCAGCTAGCAGCTACCAGCTACCAGCAGCGTGTGGCGTTCGAATCATAAGAAAAAGCAAAATAATAAAAAAAAGAAGAACCTTTTTCAATTAAAAACTGTAAACAAAAAAATTGGAAGGACGAAAAAAAGGATCCGCGAATTCAACAAGACGATGCCCAGCTTCGCGAAGCCGAGAGACGAATCCGAACAATGTAGCAGACGTGGGTGATTCATTTTCTTTAGGTTTTTTTTTTTGGAGTTAGGGCTTGCTTCAGAAATTGTTTTAAACTTCCTCGGGGCGGTTTGGGGTTTATTCAAGATTGGCATGTGTATGTTTGTTTGTTTTGCAATGTCTCGCGTTTTGGGATTTCAAGGCGAAAGCTGTAAATGTCTTAAGGTCTGCTTTAAAGATGAATGAACTTGATAACTTTTGGGTGAGCGGTAATCCATCTGGAATAGGCTGGATAATACTCAAAGCATATTTTTTCCAGTCATGTAACCAAAAAGGGATCTAAGGAGTATGAATGTTCCATTGAAAATCAAGAAAAAAGTAAAAACAGTAGTACTTCAAAACAGAACACCCTAACCAAAACAATTTTGATGAACTTATCGAAAAGCAGAGGCATCAATCTTCTGAGCATCAACATCCCAAAACCTTCGGATCTAGGATCAGAATATCTCTAATCGACCAAATTTTCACATCACTTCTCACCTCTTCAACGGGGATGAAAACATTTGTAGGGATGACCTAGAGATGCCATACTCATCCGACAGAAAAATTTACCAGTTTGTCTTCACTTTTGCTATGGCGATTTGTTGCATTGTTGTTTCTGCTGATGAGAGGTTGAGGTTAGTTACATACACATGGTTCTTGTGACAGTCTTGAAGTTCAGTTTATCACACAAAATCCATGCTGGGAAAGATTAACCCAGAACCAAGGGTGTGACCTATAAGCCCTCCTCTGACAAAAGACCAATTCTTGTCGAATTATATACATACCAAGGCATCAGTTAGGCCTAGGAGTCACAAAAACAGGATATCTGACTTGAAATGTGTCACTAGAGGACAGATTCAGGATGGACGAACTGGATTCCGTTTCCGTTCCTACTACTCATACCGAGGCACCAGCTAAGGTTGTTTGTGGCTAGGACGCACAGAAGGAGGATATCTGACTCGAATTGTGTCACGAGAGCGCAGATTCAGGATGGATGAACTGGGTTCGGTGGCGTATACGTAACTTTTTTTCTCAAACGTTTTTCGGTCCGAAATTTTCCGTTCTTACTACTCATACCGAGGCACCAGTTAAGGTTGTTTGTGGCTAGCACGCATAGAAGCAGGATATCTGACTCAAATTGTGTCACGATAGCGCAGATTCAGGATGGATGAACTGGGTTCGGTGGCGTATACGTAACTTTTTTTCTCAAACGTTCTCAGAAAAAATGGGTAAAATCTTAGGTAAAAATGGGGCTAAGTCTATCGTCGTTCATTGGATCTACACAGCCGTCGTCAGGAACCTGGGACGATCAGAAGATCCTGGCTCTCGTCCGCCTTGTACTTAGTTGGGCTATTCTAAGCGAGCCAGGAACGAAAAAATGGTAATAAGCGCGAGTGCGCTTCAATTTGCACCTAGATTTAAACTCATATAAACTCTTTTTAAATTTTAAATTTAAATTGTGTATCCTCTTTTTCACTCATCAATAGGAAACATAGAATATGCTACCATAAGAACTGTGTGATGGATGGATGGATGGATGGATGGCGTATTGATATTATGTCTCAACATAAGCACGCCTGCTATAGAGCCCTTAAAGGAACTGAGTCTGCTTCTTCAAAAAACTGTCAATGGCTAAGTTTCCAAACAATTTCCACCACAAACTTTGAATTTCTCAAACTTACATGCCACATTCAATTAGTTTAAACAGACTGTCCTGGTACAGGCTAACATCGCACAGCAGTGAAATTCATATCAATTTCATAGCCTTAGGAGCAACTGTCATGAAATCTTATTGCCCTCCGACTTCATTGTCTACACGCAGAGCTTCTATTCTAATTTAATAAAGTTTGCATCAACATGCTACAGTCGAATTCGAATTGCGCTATACTTCCGAAGTAAAGAGTGACATGGAAAGCGCCCTCACCACAAGCGTCGCCCTGCTGCAGCCATTACCAAGACATAACAATACAATTTGGCAGCAATTGTGCAACGATAAAGTTTGTTGCCACAAAACCCCAGTAAGACTGTACACATTCCCCCCCTAAAAACCAATCTACCCACAGAAACAAAGGTAAAGATCACGGCATCCTTTAATTTAACCGCTTGACTTCATTTCCAACCCACAACCATTTAATTACTATAAAATATTCAAACAAACAAAAATTAAGTCTCCACTCACCTTAAGGACGAAAATCTCTCCGGTGGTTCGATTAATATCGAATTTACTATTAGCTGGATTATCCGGATCAATACCTTGGCCAGTAAGGAAGTAAACGATGTTTTGCGGCCGATCCTTGTCTCCGTCCGTTGCTGTGACCTGTATTTACCAAAATGAAGACAAAAAAAATAACATTGTTATCCTTGTTCACTTAGTTTTGGGCAAATAAACTTGTCTCCCACTAAAACAACCAATTTGAAACTACTTAACAAACACTTACCATGCAAAGTGCAAAACTCACCACAAAAAAGGCAAAAAGCGCAACAGCAATGCCAAAAAGCACAGCAAACCAAAACACAAAAAGCAACATACAAGTGCAAGCAAACAGGTAAAAAGTAAAAATAAAATAAAATAAATAAACACCTGGGTTACCCGCCCAGTGGGGGGTTATACATACAACACATGCACGGGAAGGATATCTATAAAAGCAACACCTGAAGTGAAATTTCCACAATTTCAGGAACATTTTCATTTTTTTTCTCTCTTTCCTTGTTTTTTTTTATTTCGTCCTAACACCTCTGTACATCCTGCAGGTGTCGGTGGTAGGTAACGAAATTTCGAAACACCCCTTTTCGCAAACTTAAAAAACCAACATACACCAACGCATCCACACAAATTGTGTATTATGGAAACCGAATGTTTGCCTAAGTGAAATGTTAACATGTCCTTGCTAGAGTGCACACATACATATTTGCGTCAGGTATACATACACTAGCTAGTGTACACTAGCGCTGCATTTAGCCTTCATTATTGCGGCGCAGCACCATCATCATCATCATCATCAGGACTCGCTTTTAAGCTGCAAATATAGAAATTTCGACGACGACGCATCCTTCTGTGGTGTTTGGTAGACATTTTGAGTAACACGAAAGGTGGTGGCTCATTGGGGCAACAACGACAGTCGATTGGAGTACCTACTACAACACACAGACGTACATACGTGTGTAACCAATTTTGCAAGGTGAATTTTCCTAATTTCTAGTATGTTTATGTGTTTGTGTTTGTTTATGCAAATATAAATTGCTTTTGCAAGATCTCATTCCAATGCATGGGTGTTCCTTTTTTTTTTTATTTATATTTGTTTTCACGTCACCCTGCACTATACAGCCGAGTTTCGTGAGATCAAGAGAGAGAGAGAGAGAACTTGGAGTTTGTGGCTTCTGAATGTTGGATAAATTGAACAAGTATTTTGAACACAGACAGGGGCTGTACAAAGGACCTGTTATTTATTATTTGGGTGGGAATTGTAGATGAGCAGCCAAAAGTGGTCAGAGCCAGCCGGGGATGTGAGGAAGCGTAGGAGCTAGCAGCATCATTGTCCATGTACACATAGTACTCAGGGGGGACAGGGGGCCGGAGAACTTTATTAAAGTTCCATTAGGCGAAGATTATTCACTGATTATTTATGGTAATGGCTTTTCAAGTCATGAAAGTGTACACAGAAGCAATTATCGTTTAGAGTTTAGGTTAGAAGTGTAATTAACTTGGTACTCGGGCGGGGCCAGGACGCTCTGCACGCTGCTGCTGTTTGAAGTTAGTGGTTGTGTGCAACAAAAGAAAAAGCTTTAGCATCGAAATTGGGCAATCAAATTAATTATGGTTAATCGAGGAAAGATTGGTCGTAAAGTTGAGGCTATAATATGGAGCAACAATCAATTGACGCTTGAGCGGGCTGCAGTCGACTTTGATTCGAATGAGATGCCATTAATTGTTAAGTGGCTAATCGGAGATGAATTGATATACACAGATTTTGGTGGGGTCATGGGTGGGGAGAAGTCTTTGGTTCTGGAACTTGTAGGTTTCGGTACGGTTCGGACAAACTAGGCTGTAGCCGCCCAAGGGATGTAAGCAATGGATATTGTGAATAAGCTAGCTCGATATTGATTATGAAAATATAATATCAACAAGGAAGAAGGATTTTAATGGGATGAAGATACATATTTCTCCAACAACCTGGAGAAGAATATTTAACTGCATCCACATAAGGTGCACAGTGACATCAAAGGAGTCCAAACGTATTAAACTGTAGAGAGGGTGGTACATGTGGGCTTACATACGTACATAAGAAAGAACTCGGGTGAATATATTAAAGAGATGCAAATACAAACAGAAATATGCAGTTTTAACAAACAAGGCTCAGATTGATTCTGAACTAAAGCGTCACATGTCTAAGTAAGGAGCACATATTCGTAGAGTGTTGGGGTAATATTGCACTCGATATGGCAAGGAGTTCAGTTCGACCCGACAGAAATGCTTTTCCTTTTGAATAAGTCCATGCTTATCCTTAAGAATCCGAAAAAAAGATTAAAAATCAATCTATTATCACTAGAATCGCATTCATCTAAGAACTGAGTGCTGAGCTGTAGTAAAAATGCAGAGTAGGATGAAGGATACAAGACATAAGTATTTGTACTACTACTACGGTAAAGATCTCTCTGTAAAAGCTAAAGGAAAAGCAAAAAACATATCCGTAGGGCTGTTTTTAAAATCACAGAAAATTTATGGATAGTCATAGTTCAAAACGTGACTGCTGAAGACAGTTCGTTGTTGCACTAGTAAAGCAACAATTAAGAAGGCAAGGGAGGACCGAATTTGAGTAACCATTTTTAAAGCATAAATAATTATATCGACCGGATTGTTCCATTGTATCATTTTTAGAAGATAGCTAGACAGACTTAGTAGAACTATAAGGAACTCGATGATTTTGAAAGCAAAATATAAGCCATGACAGAACTCTATATTTCCAAAGAAATTTCAGGTAAGCTGGAGATACATATCGTCAAAATAAATGCACTCTTTAAAACTGTGATGCACAAGTAAACATTGGTGAACAACAAACTTTGGACGTCGCATTAAAGCTTTGGATGTTCCACTCCAATAAGTCTGTAATGCTATAGAGGTACAGCCGGCCACATTGATTTTCTGATACCCAATTTCTTTTCAGCTTCTGAAGTCTGGAAAGTAAACTTATGACAGCGATGAAGAGGAGGAAAAGGGTAACTGACTTAGAGGGACCAATGACCGAAGTACATCATGATTCACATACAGCAGATATCCTTCAAACTTTCTGTACCAGCAATGTTGTGTCTCTATTCATTATCCTCAAGGACTTAAAGTCGATAAACTAAGTAATTTCGCTGCATATTGAACAAGGATATTAACTTAATCAAAAGCTTTCACGAAAGCCAATCAGAAACTATAAATAATTCCTACGTTCCATTTCTATAATTACAATCGAAAGAAACACTTAAAGTTGAAAATGTGTATATGTAAGTAGGTACGCATTCCATAACATTAAGTCCAGATCGATGAATACCAACCAAGGATAGATAGCACACAATCCTTTGTAATGTAAAATCATCTGAAACAATAATTGAAAATTGAATTGAATGTAAATAATTGATGGGGTGTTTTCTGATTCCACCCACTTTACGTGTTAGCCACAACCAACCCAGTAGTATACCAACTACCAAAGGACCTTTCTGTTAGTAACAGCTATACATATACATATCCATACCTATCTATATATACGATTATACCAATACAATACATAAACAATACAGTAATTACAATTTCGAATGGAGAGTGCGAAATGCAATTCCATTCCCAAGACTCTTCCCAACCATTCAACCAACCACTGGGAAACGTATTGCCAGGGATGTAGGTACATACACCGAAATTAATTGCATGAGTTAGGGTTTTAAATGAGATATGAGCGATCATTTTCAATTATAAATTGATGTTAATTTATATTCGTTCCTTTAAACAATTTCATACAATCAATTTTTATATTTTTATACATATTTTTCTGTTTTATGAGAGAGTGGATGTGTGTGTATAACCTGAATTATGGTGAATGGTGCATCAATTTCCTCGTCCAATGTACGCTCGTAGAGCGTTTGCGGAAATACTGGCGGCAAATCGTTGACATCACGAATATTTATTACAATTGTTGTCTGGTTCTCATTCAAACTATCAGATGCAACCAATTTCAATTCATACTAATAAATAAATAAAAAAACAAAAAAGTTCTATAAAAACAATCACTTTCGTACATTAAAACAAAAAACCAAAAAAAAAAAAAAAATAATAATTTACGCTAACAAGTAGTAAAATTAAATGAACACGGAGTGTATTTATGTATCCTGCAAAACACTGTAAGCCTTTCATAGTTAAATCCTTTTTTTTTTGCATTTTAAAATTTACTTCCGAACCCGAGGAAAAGTGGAAAAAAAAGAAACACTCGCAAACAATTATAAAGGATCATCCTGTAGTGCATTTGTGGAGCTTTTGTTTTTTTGTCAGAGACAGTTCAACACCACCGAAGCACTCAGTACTCAGTATAGTATGTAGTTGCCAGTATTTTACAGTAATGTGACAGTTTAAATTGGTAATCCCTCCTGCAACAGCATCCACTAGGAGTCGGAGTTAAGTTCCCTGATGCATACACTTCAATGCAAAACGACCGGCCAGCTGATAAGCGTATAATAGAACGGCTTGACCAACATGTCTGTGTCGGCCTCGTCCTTTTTTTTTGGTTGAGTATGTGAACGTTGTATGCATACACAATTTGTTATGATTGTATTTTTCCTACGACGACGACACATTAAATTGAGTGTTTTTTTGGTTAATGCTGATTTTTAATTTAATTTTATCTCTCATTACTTTCCAGATAGTACGAGTATAATGCGGATGGATACACCGCAACGCGTCTCATACCCATAACCAACATAGTTCTTGTTTCGTATTAATTTTCGTAATTAATTCCAATGCAGTGAAGGGGAAACATAAAAATATTTTAATTCAATTTGCGTACTGATTAAATGGGATTGTCGATTAAATTAAATTAAAATCACTGTTCCCGCTCTGTCTCGTGCTCTGGGGAGGCAATGGGAGTAGTCTAGGACGATGTATCCATTCATACAAATTTGGCATAATTGGGAGATTTTTTTTTATAATTGAAAACCCATGGGAATGGGGAAGTAATATTTTTAATGAGGCGACGATTAATGGGGAAGCTGAACACCCTTCGTAGTATCCATGATGTCGTGCAAAGTGTATTGGAATTAAGATACTAGTGAGAGGGGTACTTTGTAGTTAGGAACTGATAACTTTTTTTTTGGGTAGGATGTGTGTACACAGGCTAAAATATTAAAAAAAAATTGAGCACTGATCTAAGCAGTCACATCAGCACAAAAGTGAAATACTTACCTCGATGTAACCTATATTTTTAAATCACATAACAAACCTACATATGATCTGAGCTTAGAGATCTGACGTTCATGCCAAAATAAGGATAAAAGATTCAACAATTTGCTTTCACCTTCTCTATTCTCAAAAAAATGGAGAAAGTCTTAGACTGAGTGTAAGGAATCAGTACAAGTCCTCTTTTATGTATTATGCCTGACGTACCACAGGGATCAACATTTAGTGTGATTTCAGGTAGTACTACATACAGTGATACTCCCACGGATTAGAATTCGTTAATGGCCACTATAGGCAACATCGAAGCATAGAACTGTCTTTCAAGGATTCAAATGCAAGTTTCGCCTTTACGCACATCAAACCGAGAAAGCCAAGGTCGCTACTAGAAAAGTGACCACCGTAGTTGTCTATACGTAGATCCATTTCGTTCCTTACCCATCGCAAGTGGACAGAACATATGCGAGGAAGCGATGCAACCTTAGTAGCACTACAAGGATCCCTCGAGTTAATATCCTTGAAAAGTCAAAAGCCATGAAATTTCAAACTCTGAAAACAATAGGCATATGCAAGAATGCGAGGTAGTATAAGTGGTATGAAACTGAACTTCCACCTAAGCAAGTTCCTGACACGCTTACTTTCACATGTACCTGCAGAAGAACAGGAATTATGATAGTCCCCTCTGAAAAAGATATATGTGTGATAAATGCATGTAAAACGCCAAACACGTGTTTCAAATTCCTCAGTAAAAGGGATATGCACGTGAAGTAAATTTGGCAAGCCACCAACACACGAACATATCGGCAGTAATATGCTTCAAAGGCAAGAGGCATGAAATGCAGTCAGTGAGAGCATAACTGGCATAATGAATGAATTATACGTGCCTCTGAGAGTCAGGGAAGGGAGCTCAAAACTAAGATATATGCATGAACGTGGTAAGTTAAACCGTCGGTACCGCGGGGAGCAGAAATGATTTAACGGGTAAGAATTACGCATCCTACTTTGTACGACTACAGTAGTGGGAATGTGGTTTATCCTTACCAAGTTGAGGAGGGATGTGTGTCAATGACATTGTCTATAGGTAACAAGGTCGCCATGAGATCGATTTACAAATCACTTAAGTCTTTAATAAAACGACACCCCGACAGGGTTGTATGAGGGGGAAATACAACGAGACACTAAAAATCTTCTTCAATGCGTTCTGTAAAATCAGCAGGAAAAGTGACAACCAATAACTTCAGATACTCTGCCTTCGAATCAAAAAAAAAAAAAACATTTTGTAAGGACAGTAAGGATGGGGATATGTTCAAGGATACACCTTTTCTTCATTGTCACTATCCAGACGTTTGTCACTTTCGATTTCAAGAATCCAATGACTAATGGATACAGCAATAGGTGATGGAAGGAAGCTACAAACTCTATGACCACTGTAGTTGCTTAAAAATAAGTAACTTTTGGACAAGTCACATAAATGATTCATCTTTTATGAGGTATCCATGAGTATTTCTACGAAATGCTTTTGTCAGCTCCTCCCTTTGAATGAGGTCCTTAGAAATATTTCTATCTATCATGGGCGAATACTAGGAAACATAGTATCGAGTAGGGATTGTTTACCAGTCATATGAGTATTGGGGCATTGACTGAGGAACAAATTATGTAAATTAGACAAACTTAGCCTGGGCTAGCCTGGGGTAAGATCTCAGTAGAAGCCTCACGACTAAAAAGGAGGCCCCACAGGAGTTTTTTCTAGGTTCTGCTCAGAAGATGACGAATCATCTAAACACATTCTCCGTGAATCCCTAACATGGTTAGGAAGCCGTATTTTCAATACCGAAATAAATTATGCTCGTCAGTGATATTGAAAAATTTTGCTTCATTAGGAAGGTAGCACGTCTGTTCAATAGATCGACCCATCATGGTACACTTCCTAACTATGAAAGATAGTGTCCTTGGCTGAGACAAAGGAATGCCAAATGGAGAAACACTATGCAGATTTCATGTAACCTAGCAAAGAATAAATTCCAAAAACAGTCAACTAATTTGACAACATAAATTCAGTCACCTGCTATGAGAAGTTGATTACTATAACCAAAAGCACTATAAACCCAGCATGTTGGCAGGCGACACAATCCTGCGGTGTAGCAGCACGCTTCAACTATTTCCTTCCAGTCAAAGTTCTTTCGAAAAATCATATACACCCTATGTAGGTACTACAGTATTCTACATAGAAAGACCACAAAAACCCAAAAGCAAATCAAATTTCAAAAGGAGTTTGATTAGAGGTTTCTGGGGGGTTATTTCCTGTATTGGAAAACCGCGATGATTTTACATTGAATGCCAAACCATGTGTATGTGTGGCATGTGACGGTTGCATCGATTTCTCTTGCTACGCGGGTATGTGGTGATAAATCAAATTACGTTTTTGGTTGCGCTGTGATAGCGTTTAATTAAAATATTCCAGCGTACCATTGGGTATGGGTATTTTCGTTGCTTTTTTGGAAAAACACTCAAGAGGTGAACTGGATGCTTTGTTTGCTTTTGAACAAAGTGACTCGCACAACAATCAAGGCTGGTAATCAAATTAAATTCCTTTGAGGTACATATTCCGTTGAAATGAAAATCTGTGGTTGTAGTGTATTTTAACAAAAAAAAAAAAAAAGTTTGAGATCATTTTTAGATATCATGCTATGCAACATTACCTAATGAGGAATATTTCTTTACAGTGCTCACATAATTACTTAAGTCTTTGAAGGATTTCAGATCCTTTTGTGGGAATGATTTCAGTTTCCAAAAAGTCGCGATTCTCTATCCACTTCCCACACATAGGACTGGTCTTTGAGTCATTGAATCCTGGTGCCTATAGGTTTCTGATCCGTTCTCTGTTAAAGCAGTTTAGTTGAGCTGATTTACTGGAAAAACCCTAAAAATATTTTGTAGACACTGACTGGCAGTTAATTGTTTTTGAGAATCGGAAACTTGGGCGAAAGGTAGAACTCAAGGAAAATCCATTCGTCTTCCTTTCAAGACACAGACGGGGTATGGGATTGGTCGCTACTCTACGATACTTATAATAAAATCTGAAAGTGTGAAGCCAACAAAACCCGTACTGTAGAGGTGAAGAAGGAAACTTCGTAGTAGGGTCACAGTCAGGCCTGAGAATATGGAGACTGTATATCGGCGACGATGATCCGCTGTCAGTCGGAATAAACTATTCAACCCAGACGATGAAATCTAACAAGGGTGCTCGACCTGACGGCTTAGCAGCCGAACTGTTCAAAAGTAGCTGAAAATGAGCTAGTAGAGAGCATACACCAATACACCACCAATACACCGATTACAGTGGTATCAGTGTCCTCAGCAAAGCATATAAGATCTTATCTGCCATCCTGTCTGAATGTCTGAATCCCTTCGTCACCAACTTGACCTATCAGAGTGGTTTCAGACGAGGAAAGTCTACAATCCTTCACCATACCTTCACACTTAGGCAGATCTTGGAGAAAACCTAATTCAGAGCCATGTCTAGTTTTAGCATCACTGGTTAACACTTCGGATCGTGCCGAATGACGATGGAGAATCTCCGCTGCTCCATCAAGATCGGTGGTAAGGATTTCACCGAAATCTTTGATGCGAAAAAAGGATATAGCAGTCTTTGGAGGAGGAGATTCAACATCGAACTATATGTCTTGTACAGGGAGTCTATCGTCGGTCTATCTGGAGAGGCTTAGAAAAAGAAACTCTGTTAGCGAAAATAGGGAAATCCTTTAGTCCGGATAAAAACGGAGAAGAAGCGGCATCGTCAGAAACAATGACTTGGAATGTAGGGCGAGACCTAATATCCTGAAACCTCAGAGACATATTCGGAAGGTTTTCAACGACTTAACTTTATTAGATAGAAGTAGTATGGAGAGTCAAAGTTAGAGAACAGTTCTAAAGAAATCAGGTAGCCAAGGCAAATTGTGAAGACACAAAGAGCTCAAAAATGCAGGTTTTCAATTTTCAATTAAATACCAATGCATGTACACATGTAAGTGCCTACTTGCCGATTCTCATGAGTTCACTGTGTGAACATCACTTACCTGAACTCTGATCATCAGTTCAGACCCAAGCGTGAAATGCAAGCCGTAACAATAACAAGAAAACGCTTCTATGCTAAACTGGTAATCACACTCTATTCTGTGTTGTGTTGGGATATTAATTCTTCCCCCAACAACATAAACCATCTGACACTGAAAAAAAAGGATGCAATGTCCTGCACTTTTTTCAGTTTATATTTCATTTTTCCACAATCCAACTGGGAACAATATAATACTTTGCGGGATAACATTGCACGAAATCCTTTTAAATCAATTAATCCTGTCTCTGAATCAATTTTGAAAATATTTCATTCAAATTTGAACGAAAACAAAAGGTATAATCCCAACTAACCCACTTCTGATTTAATTACTCCAACTCTCTCTCTCTCTCCGGAATAAATCATCGGTATTCTGTTTATTGTCCACGAAAAACACACACCTATGTATCTCCGCTCATACCATCAAAATCAGATTAACAAATATACGACTATTTTTTTCGTATTTTATTTCTCTTCTCCTCGTTTTCAAATTATTATTTATTGTCTTTTTTTTTTGTCGTTGAATTGTCCTTTAGGAAATCCATAAATGGGATTCCAATAAAAAAAAAGTCATATTGCGCCGCAAAACAAATAAAAATAATAATAAAATCAATTCTCAGTGAAATAAAAAGGACATTTATCACAACATTTAGTTTTCATGCGTTTCTGCCTGAAAATTTATTGACAACAGCATAACGAAATAAATATAAAATTGAAAGGGAGAGGGACAAAACAAAACCAAAAAAAAAGGAGCTATAACAACATGGATTTACTTATACAGGACATTGTACAAACAATTACTGAAAATCGTATTTTCCAAGACTTTTATTATTTCTTTTGTTTGCGAAGAGGATTTTTGATCTGTCAAGGACGAGAATAAAAATGCCATGACTTTGTCTTTTGTTGTCCATGAAAAGTACACATTTAATTAAAAAAAAAAAAAATGATATAAAATTATATAAATAAATAATTTGTTGTATTGTCCTGCCACAGTCTCATGTGCAATACATCGGAAAAGGAGAGTCCAGGATTTATTTTTGAGTATCTGATGGCTTATACAATTCGAAGAATTACTTCGAATAATGTTCGCGTTTTAATTGGTCTCCTCTCAGTGATTACCTGGAGGAGGTACTCGGCTTACAAAAGTGACAAAAGAAGGCGATATGTATATATCTGTTTATAAAAGATTATGAATTTCCAACTACAACATTCTGCTGGAGGACTTTTATGCCATTTACATGCTGCGACGAAGGGCAATGGACGGTCATGGAAAAGTTTCAAATTGATGTCCTTAATGACTTTCCCTTAGAGATAATATCACCGAAATCTGTTGGGTCAACTTTGACTCTCCTGCACGATGAGATTCCTGAAAAGGCAATTGGAAAAACTTTTACCCTTGTGTCCTGAGGAAGGCACAAGAAACAAAAAAATGCTGACAGGAGATACATATGTACATCGTGATTTGACTAAACTCACGGTGAACACTTTGAGGTTTAGAAAGTCGCAAGGGGACCTGATATGATTTAAAAATTGCAAATGGTATCCTTTGAAACCCACAAGCCAACTCCGGAGGTACAATTACTTGCATATGCTGATGGCATTGATATCGTCCACAGGACACAGGAGCTTCTCACTGAAATATTGGAACAGAAGGGTTCAAACAGGTATAACTTTGAAAGCGTTATTCTTGACAATCGCTGTTTCTGTGGCCTAAGAAGGCCATTTAGTAGATCTGGACACCAAGAATACTCTATATTAGACCCTCAGTCCCTCTCTATGGTGCAGTAGCATGAATGGTAAAGAAGACGGATGATGATAACCTTTGACATAGATCTGGTCAAAAAGTACGAATAAGTCTTCCAGGACGGCAAGAGCATGAAGAACGAAAATACATTAAAGCTCCGGCTACGGAAAATAAAACGAGTTGTAGGACATGACTAACCAATATTCCTGACCAGCTTCATCTCAAGGTAGACAACCTCTCGCCTGAAAGGAGTCTACTTATTGAGTGAAGCAATCATGGTACACAGAAAGTGGTTCCATTTGGAAATGTATTTCATCCACATAGGCATAGCCGAACGATCAGATCTTAACAACCACGGGTCTGGAACTAATAGACATCACAATACGGTGCGCGAAGATAGTGGCATTGGATAGGAATGGAGACCCCGTACTCATCTATGAAAAAAGCAGGTTGTCGACGGCAAATATGGGACAAAACCTTTGAGGAACTCTTTGAGGATGAATTGGAGAACTGGCATGCATTCCAGAAATTCGAATAAGATGCTCTCGAGAGTTCACAGGACTAAAGATGAAGAGCAAAATGACAGTTCAAAAATAGTGTCCTTTGTATAAATGGCATATGTTCCACCATAGTGGAAGTATAGACTTATACAAGGCCTTGTGCCTTCTGTGGTGAATACTAGATAAAAGCCAGTAAGAAACACTAGGAAACACTTCGAAAGGAGAAATATCTAGAATAAATTCCTATATAGTGGAATGTAGATAAATGGGTACAGAAATATCAGGTGTGATGCCCCAAACCCACTTACTGCCAATGGCAACGCAACGAACCAACTTTTGGTGACAGTTTTTCTACATTCAGGACAATTACAAACCAACCAGCCAATCTGTGTACGTAAGAAGATTACACTGTGCGGATTTCGTTTTTCACATACACATAACTATTTTCGTATTTTCCATTATTAGAATTAAAGCTTATATCGATTCATAATTCCGTGTAGATACTTTAATTCGTCTAATTGCTTTTAAACCCTATATTTCAGCTGCACGTTCGCATTTCATTAACTAATGGAGCTTATTTACACTTTCACATCGTTATACATTCCGTAAATGGGCTTAAATAAATAAATTGAATTATTTAATAGCGCATTCAATTAACACAAAAGGGATATTCCCATTGTAGTGCCTTCTAAAACCGTTTTGATTTTTTCATGGGCTCTACAGAATTCGCAAAAAAAAAATATTCAAAATCCACAATCCTATAAATACATATTTCATAAAGCTCATCGTAAAATCAATGATAACCTTAAATTTATTCAAATTTCCCACAAATTCGAAAATTCGACTATCCTGTCATATGCATATCGTTCACTCTCACCCAGGTGAACAAAATTTATTCTTTGCATAAATAAACAAAGCGGAGATAAACTTAAATAAAAAATAAATTAATAAATAAATAAACACACACTAAAACCATTTCTAAAATTAAATAAAATCCTAAAAGGACTCTATATGTGGACAAAACAAACGAAAAAAAAGAAAGGAAAATAAAGAAACGCAAACATTAAGTCTGAAAGGATATTCGTATGTAAATACCACGAGCGTATGTATATCATCAATCAAAATCAGTACAGGTACTCGAACAATGCACAAAAAATCAAAAAAAAAAAAAAAATTCAAAACAGAGAATAGGAAGAAGAACAAAACAAACAAAATCCTCTACAAGGATTAAAATCGATTATTTCGCTATACAACTCTAGGTGTACATATACATAGATAGATTTTGTTTTGTATGAACCTGTAAAACACGCTTCGGCAAATTGCGGTCATCCTCTTCAGTGATTTGTGTTCGATATGTAGGCCGTTCAAATACTGGTGGATTATCGTTGACATCTTTGACATGGATTATGACAGTTGTGTAGTTTTCCTTGAGATTATCGGATGCCGCTAAACGAAGTTCATACTGCGATAAGGCGGTAATGATAAATAAAGATGATTGATGATGGCCGAGTCATATCAATGTCATGTATTGCGGCATGAAAAGGACACAAATTGAGAGAGAAAAAGAATTTTTTTTTCTTGAATAAATTATTCGGCAAAAAGTTTGACAAGTTAAGTGTAAAACAAAAAAAAAAAAAGAGGACAGCTTAAGAACTTAAATTGATGTATTAAGGGGCGGTATCTGCCTTGAAGTGCATCATGACCAGGCAGGCGACGACCACAGTCAATCATGTCGATACTCGTATCTGTGGGGAGACTTTTTCTTAACTTTTCGTGGTGAGGAATGTGTCCATCAAGCATGAGATGTAATGTGATGTCCAGTGGACGTAAAATAAATGACTTAAGATTGCAGCATCGATTTATCGCTGACTCAGCGATGTCACTTTGTTCCGGTTTTCAATCTGACGCCATTGCCCGCGAAATATTTGCATCCTACACAAAGTTCATTGCAATTATAATTATCGTCCATTTCTCTTTGATCTTCTCATATTGGTTGAGGAAGTTTTTCCTGTCAAAATACCACACAAAAGGCAGAGCAATTAGTATCTGTTCATCGCAGGAATAAGTGCAAAAATGTGATTATCCTTTTATTCACTGGCAGCATGCTTGTGAATCCTTTTAGTGCTTTTTTTTTTGATCATTTTAAAATTTTCTCACTTTGGGATACATTTTTTTTTTTATTTTCAATAGTTCATTCTTTTTGTGTGTCCTGTTTCCTTTTCATGCCTCAGCGCATTTTAAATTGACGATGTCCTTAATTCTTTGGCGAACAATAGAACCAACGATTCTCTGTTCGCCCACAGATTTAAATGAACCGATTGCATCTGTACGAACATTAGTGTGAAAGTATATGCTTTATATTTTTTTTTTTGCTGTCCTTTACGATTAATGAGCAGATTTGTCCTCTTTTTTTTACGGAAAAAAAATAATAAAAAAAATATATTCGGAGACGGATGGTTCCTTTTTTTTGCCTCAGAAAGGACATTGTAGGATGGTATTTGATATCAAAAATATTATATCTATTACCACCACGCGTTTTTTTTTTTATTCTTTCTCTGTTGTATGATATAAATATTATTATCGGTTCTAGAATTTCAAAAAAAAAATGATACAAACCAACAAAAAAAAAAGATGTCCCTGGAAATGTTTATGATTTTTATGACAACATTCGTCGGATGGATGGGTGTCCCATCATCGAATCGAGATCCAACGAAATAAATGACGAAAGAAAAAGTATTCACTTACCCGTCGTCTTGTTTCATAGTCAAGGGCACCAGCGACATAAATGGCACCCGTCATATTTTTTACTGCAAAAGCGCCACCTATGTTACCGCTTGTGATCTCGTATCGAATACGCGAGGCTATCAAAAGAAACAGAGAATAAAATACACCAATAAGTATGAATAATAATTAGTGTGTTCGCAGCAAAACGAGGATGTCATAGAAACATTTTTTTTTATGGCAGAAAAAGTCATCAAAGAACGAACGAGAGAGAGATTTTTTGGTAGATGAATGAAATAAAATTCATGACAGCAATTAGGAGCACTGGATGGCGATGTTTAAATTGGAATTTATTGTATAATGTGTGGCTCAAAGTATTAGGAATGATATATGTATGTATAAATTGGAACAAAAATACGAAAAAAAGAAATACTTCCTCAATACCAACCCTGATAAGCAGACATATACAACGAGTTTTTCAGGCAGTTACGCTGTTTTTCTCTTTTTTGGTGTCAGTGTTAATAGGATTGCAGATATCAAATAAAAATCGCACACATATGTAAGCACGACATGAGTCATTTTTATTTTACGTATCTGTCACAAATTAACCACACTGACTAACTTCACTCTGTTGACATTGACACACCACACGTTTAGTGGTATTATTCAAATATGCAAATTTAAGGCACATCGATTTATGGGATGCCTTTTCTTTCAAAACCTGCAGTCCATAGGTGTCCTGATAAATGACATTTAAAGGAGTCAACAAGGATTTTGACAGTTGAAAATACCCAACAGCTTTTGTCCTGTATCCTTTTCGTGTTAAGGTTTTGGTAGTTTAGGTTACTGTGACGTTATGTTGTATGTCAGTCATTAATCATCGTTCAAAAACAGACAATTTGTCAATGTGAACATTTGTTAACTGGTCACTACCTCACATATGATACGATATGTTTTGTAAAGGAAACTGGAAGGAATTTTTGCGAGCTGTGAAGAATGGAGTCCTTTGCACTAATTCTTAGACTAAAAGCATGCTGTTGGCTTTCAACCTAAGTGAATCGGGGAAATTTGTATCTGTGAAGTATAGCTCTAGTCGTGCCTTATCCACGGAGTCATTTGACAGAAGACTGACGGATAACCAACACATTTACTTCATATAATGAAAAGGAAACTGGTAAGTTCTTTTCGTAGTCGTTTTTTTAGATAATAGTGACAGGACAATAAAGGGTTCAATGTCCGATACGGAGCGCTGTTAAATGTCTTTCTTTACTCAAGCCTCGGAAACATTTGTCTAGAGTAAAGACTCATGTAATACCGATTTTGCAGCTTTGAAGGTTTCGTCGATCAGACAGCCTTAATCGATTCAATAAAGGCAACGGACTTTATCGGATGTTATCCTTCGCAAAAGTTCTTAAATCGGTCAAGTGAGTTCCTCGATAGGGCTTCTCGATGGTACTCCCAGGGCTTAAGAAGTTGGGTACAAAAATTTAAGGTAAGCAGTGGATATATTCACATTTTTCTAAACGTAAAATTGTCTACGTGGTTAGCCTAAATGAGAAATCAAACATCTACGTGGCATCAGTGGTCAGCTTTAAGCTTTGGGGAAGTAGTATAGAAATCTAATTAAAAGATACATCTCCTCTAGTTCTTCCAAAAGGGCGAGAATATTCATATTGAGAGCTAATTCCTTAAAATGGGCAAACAAAGAATTGGAGTAGACAATCAGGTTAGTTACGAAGTCCTTTTTTCAAAATTGTGGCAGGAGTCACCTTTGAGACTGTTAGTCTGATAATGAGTGTGACAATGCCAGTTTTACACAAAAGATCTGTATGAGGTGATAGTTCTTTCTTAAGGCTATTTCTAAGCTCAAAGCCTAAATAATCTTTTAAATTAGTATTAGAATCATGCAAACCCTCAGTTCCTATCGCCTATTCATAAATATCGAAAATTTGTGATTATTTCTGGTAACCACATTCGGGATGAGGTATTCGTTTTGAAGAGAATCAAAAAGTAAGCTTTTTCAACAATTTAAAGTTCTTCGCGAATGTAGTTTCTGTGATTATTCTGAAGTTGAATATTGCGTTTAGTGTTAGAAAATTTATTCCACTGAACCCAGGCTATATTGCAAAAATGAAAACTTCTTAAGTTTATTCATTTTCCACTGTCTGTCAGTCACTATGATAAACGAGAGTCCGTGGATGTATCTCGATTTTGCAGTCTCGTGAAGAGTTGAGTTCAATAACATCCCAGTCTGTACGAGTTCGTTACCAGTACCAATGCAGAGTGTAACGAACGTATTCTCCCCGCATATTGCATAACAAGCAAATCTTCCGTATAATGCGACATGATGGGTGTGTTAAAAACTCTCTCATATTACTACATCACGATGTACATAACACACGTCACAATTGGTTTTAAATTTCAAAACAAAAACAAAGCCTGACATCGTTTCTACCGCCACCCACTTATTTTCTCCACGAATGTGTATCTGTCACTTCCTATGGTGAAACTTGAAAGAACCAATGTAACATACTCCCACAAAATAAAATAAAAATATGAAGTGGTAAACACACTGACACGCCCTTCTTTAATCAGCTCCATTGTTGGTGACATTTGTTGTCTTTCAATTAAAGAGTACAATTTATATAACTTAACACGTGTGGGCTGTAAATTTGCTAAAACGATACCAAGGATACGGATACAATACACATTTTCCTGTCAAATTGAGCGGAAACACGCCGAAGGAAACAGCATGCGAAAGAAAAACAAACATCCTTGTAAGATTAATTGCATATGTCGTCGAGAATTATGATCAAATGAAGAGAATATTGTCTTGGTGCACCCCTTTGCTCCATACTCCGCGAAAAAAATGGAGAATGAACTGGAGCTGCAGAAGTGAAGAAACGGAAATAAATCTCTCTTGTCTCCTTTGAATAATTTATTAAGAGGAAAATATTATGAATATTTTTCTTCGCGTTTTCCTTTGAGATTTACGATATGTGGAGTGGATGAACCCCATATTTGATCCTTGTATTAGGATACGTGAGTTCTTATTTGCTTGCTATAGACGATTTATTTTTTTTTGTATTTTTTACAGAATGATGGCAATTTAAAGAAAAAGTTGTATGGCCTGGGTTCGATTTGATAAGCGTAATGCGTATCCACTTGCTGATCAAATAAATTAATGGCTTTAAACTGGTGGTAGATCCTTTTTTTGTAAAGTATACAGTTTGGACGGAATATACTTTTGTTTGCCAATAGTTTGCCAAACGCCAGGACCATAGCTCGGTCAACAAACAAAAGCTAACCAAAAACAATGTTTCCTAACAATTCTGTATCAGACTAATGTAAAAGCATATTTTTTTTTTTATTTGTGTATTCTTTTTAGGATATTAGTCATGCCATTAGGATAATTGAATACTTACACTCATCGTGATCTTTGGCGGTGACAGTGAGTACGGTATGTTGAATGTCTTCATTTTCGTCGACTTCCGCCTCGTATAGGGACTTGTCAAAATACGGTGGGTTGTCGTTTTTGTCAGCGATTCCAATACGAATGAATTTAGTCACTGGAAAGAAGAAAAACATATTCGTTTAATTAATTGTATTTACTGGCGGGTAATGTGTGCGGTTATTTATTGATATTTGCACTTTGTTAAACATAAAGGATGTTAATGTGAGTAAATATTTGGAGACATAAGGAGGTTCTTGAGGGCGGAATATATGTACACATGTTAGGCTGGATATACATACACGGTATGTTGTGATTACTTAAGAGTTTCGATGGCAAACAGGATGTGTATGGATGGCAAATAGAAGTATCACCTAATATGTTTACCAACATCCAAGTGGCTAGATGATTTATGTAAATTCAACCAGATGATGATATGAAACGGAAAATTTTATAACTCAATTCAGTTCAATTGGCTAGCTTACTCATTTCTTTGTGGGCAGAAAGTACTATCACAAAGCAACTCCTATACCAACATTCATTGTTCACTCACACACTCTTTTTCTGTTACCAGTATAAAGGATCGCCCAAAAAGCCTTTAAATCATTTTAAATAAAAAAAAAAATAAATTCTTGGCGCAACAGGTCGATGGGATCAAAGTTCGAAGAGCAATTTGTTATTTGAGAAGATTTTCAGGACAATTTGTACTCTCGGATGTTTGTCAGACGTTCGCGAGAGGTGGGGCCGTGAAAAACTTTTAGGTGTTCCGACTGGAATTCGAACCTGAACCCCTTGCTCCATAGTCCAACGCACTAACCACTGAGCCACGGCGCCCATATCAAAATTTAAATCATTTTAGTGCTCGAAAATGCAACTGTGTCGACAAGACAAAAGGCATGTAACCAATTAATATCAAAGAAAAAAAAAATCTAGAATATTATCTGTCCATAGATTAGGCTAGAACGTAACTATTGGTAACCAAAACGTCGTGGTTTTGAAGGAGTTTACCTACCACGGATATCCGGCTAAGAACGATCATAGAAAGCTCAATATACATAGTTAGCTCAATTTAACAAAACAACTGAGTTGAAAACTCCTTAGAGGAAAATAATTAGGCCCCATAGTTTCACTAAATAGCAGATCTAGGGGCCCTTGGTAGAAAAATGAGATTTAAAGTGATTTCCGTCATAGTCTGTGTTGACAAGCTTCACCAGGACTTACACTTTCCAATGACTTGAGATGGATTTTGTATGATTTCAGTTGACTGTTATTTTTTTACGATTTTAAATTCGAATTCAAGAAGAAATAGCCAGGCTTTAATTCTTAGTAATAGCCTGGCTCTGTACAGCTTAACTCTGAAGGAGTTGACTTCAGGAAATCTATAAAATGTGGTCTGACAAAAGAGTGACTGATGATTGGAATGTAAGGATCAAATGAGTATTCCATGGAAGAGCTGTCAATATTTAAAACATACATAAGTTTTTTTCTAATCTAGCGATGTTTAGAAACAGCCTATAGCTGTTTAATTAGATAAAGGACCACTGCTCAAAATTACTTAATCGGTACAACTTTTACCACACAGACAAACAAATTTAAGAATTACCTTCACGTGCTTTGAGTTAATTTTATAAAAGCCACAGGATACCTACATACATATGTTCATACATATCACAGTATGGTCACACGCGTCCACATTATCTTAGATTTATGTTGTAAGTTTGTGATGGACATCCCATGGGAACATACTGATATTAAAATATTTCATTCAGCAAATGTACTGTGCGGACATTAATCACTCAAAATGTGTGGCAATCCACCTGTTCCATAAGTGGAGTTACATATGTATTAACAACAACTTATCATGAAGTTTGACAGAATTCAATGATTTATTAACTTCAATTGGCATTCAGATAATATGACAGAGTACACTGGCAGGATAGCTGTGGTGTGACATGAATTTTAAAATACTGAATTCATGGATTCATACCGGTCTTTCTGAACCAAGCTAACAATCCCAATCGATCAGTTCGAACTACGACTGAACGGATATTTGTGACAATCATGCATAAATATCGCACATTCGAAGATTATAAATGCAACAAACTAAGCAGCATTTTTGAAAAGAAAAATGACCATGGTAGGTGCAAAGGCTATAAGTATGATTTGCCCTCCAGCTCGATAACCACATAACCATTGAATGTACATTTATTGCAAGAGGTGAGCAGGTTTGAACTGTTCGTTATATAACTCTAGAAATGTTCACATGCGTTCACCTGTGAAATTCGATTGTAAGCTTCAACGCCTCCCACACTGATAAACATTAAAATGCTACAATGTAGATTTTCCGTCCAACTGCGTACGCTATTTGGCTCGTTCGATTTAGTTATGTAATCAAATTTTCCACTCAACTTACTTCTATATTGTTTCTAAACGAAATTATCAATAAAATTCCATAACTCAACACGTGCGTTTCGAGGAATTTAAAATCAAGAACAAGAATACAGAAAAACTTATTCTCAAAAGTATCTCCAATTTGCATAAGGATATTCTTGTTATTCGAACCCCGTCCACTGAACGAAATGAAAATAAATAAAAACACAGTAATGTCAGCACATACAATCGATAAATGTTAGAATGTCCAAACTCTGTCATTTGCAACTTCTCATCTATTGAAAAATATAAAACAAAAAAAAAATGAAATTTTCCATTTGACTTCATCCACACGAAAAATTTCTCCAACTGGAAAACTTATTATCTAAACATTTCCGCATCACATCACATCGTTACACTTCCAGCCCCACCTAGACAGTTGCCCTTCATTCAACATTACAATCATGTGCCAGACACTCAAAGATACACAGATACGCAATGTCCTAGTTTGAAAATTGTTCTCCGCACACATCATGTTTCATATGAGAACAACGAACACAAAATACTTCAAAGGATCAACAAGCATGGAGGAAATTTAAAGACTAAAACTTTCCAAGCTACGAACAAAAAAAAACACAAAAATTTGAAATGCAATACAAATACTTGTGTAGAGAAAAGAAAGAGAATCCTTTTGAAATTGTTGTTTGAAAACTTTACATTGAATTATGTATCTTTTTAAAAGTTACATGCAGTGTTTCTTTCGAAACAAGTGAAACCCTAAGATGCGCCATCACAGGATACCATCAATCTATCTATCCTTTTCGAGATGGATCTTCAAAAAAAAGAAAGAGATTTTTAAGTTTATCTAAGAGGATTAAAATACAGACACATCGTCGTTTGATCTGGAATCTGGCGAAAACGCTGTTTCACATAGAAAAGTTTCATTTCAAGGATTTCGTGTGAAATTGTTGTAATACTACTACTACTACCACTACTAGTAGAAGAATTTTGAACTTCTTTGCTAAACCAAATGCCAATTAAAACGCGTTTTCCAAATAATAATTGCATTCAGCTAGATTGTAGAGAAGACGTCCTGTACAGTCCTTTTGACTGCATGCGTCTATAGTTGTTCGACCAACTAGGAGCTATATGTATGTATGTATGTATAGATTCCTTTAAGTGTTTGCATCACATATTCTATTCTGGTCGATAACGTCAATACACACATTCAGGGTGTGTTCATTATAGAACGAGATGAAGTGAAAGGATAGATGATGTCCATTTCAGAAATTGGATTTTGAGTGCATGGGTGGTTATGATTAAGGATGTGAAAGGACTCAAATGATTATTATAATAATGGAGGTGACGATGATGGCGATAATGGATGGGAATGAGGCGAATTAGTCAATGAGAATGCTGGTCACGTATGGGCGACAATAATTTCTATACGAGTGATTTAATTAAGGGGAATTTGTTTAATTTCGTTTTCTTATCTTTAAGCTCAAACAGATTTTGAGAATGAATTGGAATGGTTGCCTTCCTATCTCTATTTTTAGACATTAAAGCTTGGAGTGCTTTAAATAAGATTTAATCAAACCGAGGACTAATTGATTTTTTAATTTTAAGATTTTTTTCATGCTTGACCACTACAGACCACTCGTTCCCAAACTAACTGGCTAACTGGCGAGGAGCTGAGTGCACCAAAGTCTAAGTCATTCGATTTGACTTTTTCGGTCAATTTTTTTGCTAAATTGCGTCCGTTTGACCCAAAACGCCAAGGGAGAGGAGGTATGACGGGAAATTGCATTTGAAGTGGATTAAGAGATTTTTTTCACTCTTGACCTCTGCATACCCAACTTCTTCCCAAATGCTATATACCAAGCAGCTGAGTGCACCAAAATCTAAGTCATCCGATTATTAATGTACCTACTAGACACATCCTATTCCAAGAAAGAGAAGAGAAGTCAAGGCTAAAGCAGTGTCCTGTGTTAAGTTGGCAACCGTAAAGCCACTCCTTTCTGATTCGCGAAAAGTCAAACAGACAGATGCTAACGTTTACGCTGTAGAGTTTCAATTCACAAGTTCTCCGAGCCAAAAAAAAAGAAGAAAAATCCACCGAATCACTGCGAAAAAAGAAACTCCCACAAACTTTATGTCCTTTGAGTGTTAAAAAGAGAAACAACACGTAGAGCTCCTTTCACAATCTTCCAAAATTAATTACAAGAAGTATTTTAATTAAAGAGAATAATTCCCCGCGTCTACTTTCAAAGCCGAAAGAGAGAAAATTAATGACAAGAAAAAATGTATCTCAAAAAAGGAGGGGGTGGGCAAAAATGTTCCTCGCTTAACATTTTCTAAAATCCGTACAAAAGCCAAAAAATACGAGTAAGTTCATTCATGAAAGGAGAAAAAATATTCCTCTACACCACAAGGAATAGGAGATGAAAAGAAGCAGTCCTGAAGTACTTTTGCCGGCCATTAAACCAAGGCGTACTCGTCATTCTATTTCACTCGTTCCTGGCACAAATGAGCACACAGCGCGCGCCAGAGCGGGCGGGTGGATGACCAGATGAATGCCGGTTCAGGCAACCGCCTAATTGCATTGTCCAGTCGCTAGGGTATAATCCTTTATCCCGCAGTTGCCACAAACCTCCATGACGCATAGCTTAAATTCCTATTTAAGGATCAACAATGTGGTAGCTGTGAAGTGCCACCAAAGAGGGGAAGGGATTGCGAAGGAGGAAAAAAAAATCTGAAAATATAATAATAATCATAAAACGGATACAAAAAAAAAAAGAATACATTTGCCATTTGCAGCAGTTGCAATACACAATAATAGTCGCCACACTGCCATCCTGATAATATGAGGATTTATCCTTTTTTTCATGCTACCCTCAACTCATAACCGGAAAACCACTCCCGAAAAAAGCAAACAAAAAAAAATAAATAGTTCGTTGGATAAAGCGGTACCAAAGAGAGAATTGTTCCATAACCAAGCTCAGGATAACTTTGTTTAGTTGGTGGTTAAAGGACAAGCACTGCTCGCAGTGTGGAGGCTAGTTGGTGGGGTTATTGCAACTGCATTATTGTTATTATTGTCGTTATCGCTACACATTGCGCGCCCGTCACCATAATAATAGAAACCCTCCATAGCCGCCTGAGTTCTCTTCTTCTACCCATTAGAACGGCGAGTACACTTCCTGTGGTCATGCTACTATGAATCCAATCATTACGTTCTATTCGCTGAACCACATACGAAATATCCTCCACGACGATGTTGTTGTCGTTGATTGCGGCGGCGTCCACAGTGGCAACGGCAGCGGTGGTGTAGTGGTTATTATAGCTGCCATGCACGCTGTTGACAGTTTTTCCTCTTCACAGCCACATTGAGAGGAACTGTTTCCATAGAGAATTTCTCATTTTTTTTTTCTTATTTTTTTGCTTTGTGTCCTTGTTGGTCCTTTTGACATCTCCGCTTCGATTGGTTTGCATTTGTATAACAACCTTCAGGGAATGCTAAAAGCTACTCCGATGGTTGCCCAATTTTTGTCTTCCCCCTGCCCTACCCATCGCAGCAAACCACTCTGTAAGACCATTGTATTGGGTGTAGTGGTCGTCTGTCACACTCTGTGAATGGACCTCAAGTTTTATGTGTGGCAAGATTTAAAACATCGATATGTGTTGGTATGTCATAGAAACTAATAGCAACAGCGAATGGAATTGTTGACTCTTTTGTTTGGCTTTGCAAGGACATGAAACCAGGATATTTTCTACTTCCATCCGCCTGCCCGTCCCCTTCATTGTTAGTGAACCTTTTTTCTGGTATTTGTCAAAATAAAAACGTAAATATTTGAAATGGTCACATATATCCTGTCAAACATTTCCATGAAATCCTTCAAACAGAAAACCAACAAAAAAAAAATTCTGACAATTTTAATCATTTCGTTGGAAATGAAACAATGAAAGACACCAGAGGGAGAATTTTACACTACAATAACTGCTCACAGAAAAGGACATAAAATTTGATCCATGGATTTGGTATAACAAAAGGAAATTCAGCGAATAAAATCGCGATGTTTACTACGAAGAACATCCTGCGTGTATTCGGATTCCGGTGTTTAAATATCAAATAAGAAAAAAAAAAAAAAAGGAAGAAGGATACTAGTAATAGAAGCTCTGAGTATCTGTTTGATTAATATCCTTGGGATTGCTATTTGTTTAGTTGTTGATATGTTTTTTCCTTTTAAATTTGATGGCACTATTTATTATTGCCATGCCACACGCTGAGTGAGCATTACTGTTGGAAAGTTAATTAAAATTATCCTTGCTAGTGGTGTGTGTGTGTGTGTGTGTGTGTGTTCGGTGCGATGGTAGCAGATAGTTGCGGCTTTAAATTTCTGTATATCACTTGGGGGGATCTAGCAAACTGGCGGACCATCAATCTTGTCAAGTGAACAAAATTAATTGAGTCATCGTTTGGCAATGGTTTTACTGGTAAAGCAATAAACCGAAAGGATGTGTGAACGGAATGACGTGGGGTTTTATTAATTGTTTAGATTTTATGCGGTGGCTTAATGGGTTTCAAGACTGCTGCAATAGTTCTGTGAGTTAGCGTCGCGCTCACAACATGAATTGTGAAAATTTTCAAATGTCTGTTTAATTGCTTTTGCGGTGGTTATAGGGGATTTTATTGTTTTTCGTGGAAGTGATTCGGAGTTGGTGCTAAAGACAGCCTGTGCCATAGTGTCGGTGGATTGTGGAGAAGTTTTGTTAGCGTGATTGCCTATTGATTGTTTGGAATTTAAGATGTTTTCTTAGGTACATGTTGAGCTGTGACAGTGATTTACTTTTTTCGACTTTATTTTGGTAGTTCGTCTTAATTATCTTTGCATGCACTGTATGCATTGTCAGATGTGTATTTTTGAACACAGATTTGCTCCAGATGTCTGTCAAACTAAAACATAGGCCCAACCAACCCGTAGCGTGGCATATATTACATGCGACATTATTTATGCCAGGAATGCTGAAAAATGCTTGGCCGACTAACGACTTAACGTAAGGAGCGAGGTGGCTGTTCCATCAGACCATTTCCTGAGATTATACGATCACCAAAATTCCCTTTCAATAGATCAATCGCTTGACCAGCTATGTGACACGTGGCACTATTTCATTGGAACCACACATCACTAATGTCAAGTCCATCCAATTCTTAAAAAAAAATTCATCAACGGCCCATTTACACCTCCGTCATACAATCTACATGAGAGTCACTTTCGTGGATCCAATGAAATCTCCTGCCATTCGCCAAAAATGAGGCTCATTTTTCGATTAAATTCAGGATTTTCTTCAAACTTTTGCAAAGCTCAATCGGCTCAATTTAATCTTGTGAGGGTGTTGGCCAATATTCGTGACAATGTCGACTGAGAGATTTGCAGTTCCTGTGAACAACGTGGCTCTGACTGATGTGACTCATTTTAAAGCTCTGTCAGCTGCGATATTTGAAGTATTTCGACAGATGCGTCGACAGTGAGACTGGCACAGGAAAATTCAACATTTCGATTCGCATTCATCAACAAATTCAAAGCCTGGTGGCACGATGATTATGACAGAAAATTGAAAAATACGTTCTCCGATGATTGCATCTACCGAATCAGAATTTCGGTTGCAATTTTTAGTAATTTTCGAACTTTATTCGTTCGTGATGTTTTTCATGACAAAAACGTAAGTCTTCTCTGACGTTTTGACAGTGACAAATCATAAAAAAACTTTAAGAGTGTGTTTGTATAGAAAGTCAAAATTGTTATGTTCTTATTGAAAAACCCTTCAGTTTTAGCACAGTTGGTGTCTACATATTAGAAGTGTTCGTGTAAGGGCTTTTTAAATTTATGAAAGTCTACTAATTAGTCTTAGACATTCTGTCGTCAATAATCATTGACATAAAGGAAGAGCTGCCAATACTAACTTTTGGAGCAACACCCACAGAGAGTTGTACAAACGTTCGATTTTACTGAAATAAGATTTTTAAATGAAATGAACCACCGTGTCCTGGCGTTCAGACAAGTCTTTGTGCATGTCCTTCGGGTATGATAAAAATAAAACCATACTTGCACAACTTTGCGAATAGTTGCGGATGTGTTGCAAGTACATCCCAAATTTCTGACCTCGCTGCATTGTATCAGCCGTAGGGGATGCTAGTCACTCCTTTGTCGAACATTCATTCTGGCATTGAGAAAAGAGTTTCGAAATTGTTAAAGTTGTCATGAATATGACTGGCATAGAGCATTGCAATCTTTATTGCCTCCAGATACATCAGGGACATCTTGTTCATCTGCGACCCGACTCGAACTTCTATTTAAAAAAAGGAAACAATTAAACTTTCCTATTCCAAGTAATAGCCACAAACTTACAAACTTAGTTAATCAAAACATAATCCCTTACTTCATTAGTTTGACCTTAACCTAATCGCTGTCTTAATTCAACCCAAGAGATACAATTTCACAAAATTACACTTAATACCAGCGTTGAAGTTCGAAATTATTTTTCACACTTCTCACAAAACACCATGTACGAGTATAGATCACAAAAAACACACGTATTCCCCTTTAATTAAGCAAAGGCAAGGAAAACAAAACCATAAACTAACCGCATAATTGAAATGGGTTATGAGATACACTCGCATCATTCCTCTTCGTTACCCCATGACAACAAGATGGGCCAGAAGCATATCCGTAAAACTAAGAAATATATATGAACACACTCGTAACTTTCGCTTTATATGTGTATCAGTACCATCCGAAGGAAGGATGTATCTGCAGGGTATAAATGACGATAATGCCTTAGATGACTTTCGGTTCCTTGAATTAATGTGCGGTGATTCCTAGGTAAACCAAAGCACGGTGGACCGTGTTCGCCTTGTGTTGAATTGTTACAATGTTACTACTACTACTACTACTGGGACATACATATGTACATATGTGGTTTGGTTGAAGGTGGATACCAAATTCCATTGTGGTATATGAAATTTATTACATTCTCTATTAGATTCAGAAAAGGATTATAAATAAATATCTAAATCTGGTCTAGTTATAACGCATACACAGCCGCACAAACACTCTAACACACCCACACAGATGATGCTCGTTCTGTGGTTTGTTATGACTTTCGAGTACAGATACTGAGTAGGGGTTGAAGGTAGTCTGGTCGGGGTTTTATTGTAGCGACCTGAGAAGGGGATGGATGCTTCGGTTTGTTTCGTCTTTCTTCGAAGGGTCGGCTTTATTAAATTCCTCATTAAATGGGGGGCGAGAGAGCGAGAGATATCCTGTGGAAAGTTTTCATGCAATCGAATTGTTACACTGGCCAAGCTGACGATGATGACGATGATGACCTTAGGAGTTTTAATTGGGGAGGGCTTTTAAAATTAAATTTAATGCGAGTTTTATGTTCGTGGGGACCTGGTTAATGTGGTTAAAGTGATTGAATGTGTTTTCACATTGTCGTTAAGATTGTGCAGAGACTTTGTTTAGCGGACGTGTTGGTTTGCTTGTGCGTTTTAAAGGGTACCCGGGTGACATTTGGGAATTCGACAGATGATGCGAGAGGCGGCTAATTTTTTATGCATAATCGTACATGGGTGGGGGTTTCTTGATGCGTATTAAAGGACTCGAGAACGTAATTGAATTTGTTGAACTTTGTGAGCTCTAAAGCGGGTAATGGATGCTAACAGATGAAGTGATCCATCATATCGCAGTCTTTGTTGTCAGTTTTCCCGGTACAGAGGAAAGGCTACTTGCTCATGTACTACACGTCCTCTGATAAACTTTCGTTTCTCCTATGTAAATGGGTGGATGCCACTAAGTGCAATTTTCTCTTTTTATTAAAAAATTCAACAAGACTTAAGAAAGTAGTCGACATCTTGTCGACATCATCACAAGTATCACTCCTCTTAATTTTTGTACAAAAATTATTCGAATAAAACCTGCTCGGTTCCATCAATCATTCAATTAAGTAGAATTATATGATAACTACTGAGTAGTACACAATCTAAGAGCACTGAATCTGAGACTAGAAACAAAATGACTTTACGAAGCTCTTTGACGAGAAAATGTCTTTTTTCTATTCCTCATATCATTCAGTCTGCTTGTAAACGACGAAGGAGATACAGACATTATGCCAGAAGGATGCGTGATCACTATCTGAAGTCATTTCAAGAGTAGCTAACGATATTTTGTCTGATAGGTTTCAGGTCACTGGAGGATTTCTCAGGCAGAAATAATGTTAAAAAATGAGGGGCTATCTGAATTCTACACCACTCAAGGCATAGGCAGCCAATCGGAGTAAACCAAACCAAAATGACACGGCAAAGGACGTGTCGGTTTCAGTATTTTCAAGGCCAGTTCGGCAAGTATTAGATAGAGTATATAAAAATCATTTGCTTATAGCCAAATCCATTTTGATGTTATTCGAAGCATGTGAGCCAATAAGGTGACGCCCAGCTGGGTCGTAGGTTACGAAAAGGCTGATGTGCTTGCAAGAAAAGGATCGCCGCTCAGTGTATCGCAGGCACTTCTCTTTGTCAGAATTTCAACATGCTCCTGAATGAAAAATTTACAAAATGAAGCCACCGATTGAGCCAGTTGACGACGGAGTCATCTGTCAGGAGGAGGTGAGTAATATTGAATTGATGGATCTCTTACGAATCGCTGCTCTTTTCCCCATTTCCTGCGTCAAACAAGTGGGCACAATGAACCCAATCCTGTTGGTCTTAGTGGGCTGCAAGGGACCCATAAATCAAAATCTAAACTTAGTACTCGGGACTGTCGCCATTAAATTGGTAATCGAATGTGGCTTAGTAGTTAGCAGTCTTAATGCCAGAATACTCTATCATTCACATGTTTTCCTTAATTTTGGCCCAACTTTGCCAGAAATAATTGTACAAAGGCTCAAATAAACCGCTTTAATGAGAAGTGAACACACTTCCTTAGCAAGGACAACATGTGATAGATGGACGTCTTTTGAAATCTTTTGAAGTGAAGAAAGAGCAGAGAAAGATGTCTTTTTTGAAACGTGTCCTTTGGATTTGGTTTTAGGAGGTATTTTACTAAAACTGTTTGCTTTACTAAAAGTTTCTCTATTAGGTTAGGGTTCTGTCGGAAGGATTTTTTATTTGGAAAGTATATGTTGTCACACATATGTTTATCAACGAAAGTAATATATATTGCGTATACTAGCAATAAGTAAGGCTCTCAAACGTATTTATAAGTAAAATGTGAGCACAGCATTAATGCATTTCCGAAACGAACGATTTAAAGGGAAACATTCAACAATTCAGTATATTCAAATAAAACCGACTAAATCCAGAAGTCCTTAGGAAAAGGGATGTTAACCCTGAGCATACTGCGAACGGTTGAAACTTGCTTAGCAGTTAACGCATTGTACTTCATTTCCGCGAATCGTTAGTAGCCGGACTAAAAAACTTCTAAAGGAACGATACAAAGCAGACCACAATACCTCAGAGTAATTTCTTTGAACAAAATTTCTCCTTAAAACTTTTTCCTTTATCCAAAAAACCGTAGTTCTACACTCCCATTGTATATACAAGCATACAGAGGTCAACAAAGGACTATACTCAAGTTGGAAGCATAGAGTAAGTACCTAACACTCATTACTTAGGCCACCCGCCTAAAGCGAGCGTAATGAATAAAAAGAAAGTCGCCAATTAAGGGTCCTGTTTTCCAAGTTATTTTTCTTCCTTTTTTTTTTTGCTTTATCACAGGCACTGATGTAATGTTCCAAACAGGAAGTAACAGCAAGACCGATGGAGAGACGACCGCCTTTATTAGTTCGGTCAAAGTTGTTAACTCTGTTCGAGGTGAATTAAAAGTGCGGTCGTCCTCCTTGTGGGCCAATTAACATACAATACACTCACACACACATTTTATGGATGGCATGGTATTAAAGTAAATTTGCATTTATGCCGGAACGTGACAAAATAGCACGCGACAATGACGCGTAGCGTATAATAGCGTTCGTGCATGAAGCATCTCAGTGTATTTAGAGGAAATTAGCGTTATTGATTTCGGGACACGTAGTCCCGGGTAGTTTAGTTAGAGGGGTTTGTTATTATTCGTATCGACAAAATTGTAAAGTTTTTTTATTTTTTGCAGTGAAAGAGCGAAAAACTTCCTTTCCTTTGCGATGCGATGGACGGAGAGGAAAAATTCGTAATTAAGACAAGTGAAAGGAATTCCCAATGAAGGATATTAATTAATTTGCAATTTGAGTAATAAAGTTTGTGGATGCGTGGTGGAATACTAAATGAATGTGGTTCTGTCTTGTGGTAGATGGCAGGGAAGTAATTACAAAATTGTGTCGGGTCAAGATTTTGTTTTGGTTGTACTTATAAATTGCAGGGTGTCACAGGGGACACGAATAAAAGAACGAAAAAGAGTAAATGTGTTGATTTCGAGGCCAGATACTGTGTGTAGAGAGTTGCAATGAATTCTTCTTTATCTAGGAAACAACCTAGATTGAATTTGCAGTGTTTGGCAGGAGAAAGAGAGCGCAAGTTCTGTAGTCTAGGCTTCCTGGAGATACGGGACGTACACCTAAAATATGAGTACTCTCCTTCAAACCTTCAAACACAAACCTACAGAGAGATATACTTACAAATATGCAACTCCGTGCGATTTAGAACAATGTTAGTAGGCTTAGTAGAGCCAACAGGATGTGAAAATGATAGTTGGATCTAGCAAGAGATTACTAGAGTTCCTTCGAGTTGGTAGGCAATAATAGGTAGCAGAAGATAATTTTCGATTCCGTATCCAAGTATTAAACGTATAATTATCGTATTCTTTGCCAAAGGACATATAAAGAAGATAAAAATATTTAGAGCTCTATTCGAGTTATAAAACATTTCAAGTACAAGGACTACTTTGGTGATTAGGTGAAGAATCCAGGCAGAATATTTGTAAAATCCAACATGGTAACCATTGAAGGATATCGGTTTTGTTCACTTGAAGGAGTTTCTAAGAAATGCAGGGAATACACTATCGCATTGCGACTTAGAAGAGCCAATATTCAGCTGTTTTCAAGTTGACTTCATACTCAATGAATAGAACACAAGCGAACTTTGACAGAAATAACCAAACTTTCACATCAAATATTTGTTTTCATGCGTAGAATTCTAGTTACCGATTGATTCAAAAATTTGGCATTGATTGGGAAAAATCGATTAGTGGGTCGGGTTTGGTTGAAAGGACAGCCCGTAAGTTACACTAGCACACTTAGACAAACATAAGCTACGTTCAGGTCCACAGCATTTTAGACAGTTTCCGGTTATGACATCTATGGTAATACCTACTTATCCACCTAAGATTTGCAGTCCCCATAGCATAAGTTTTAAGTTTTAGTTTGTGTGTAGCACTTGGTAAGTGGCCCTTGCGCAAGTTCATCAGCCTTACAGTTCATTGGAATGAAGGGATTTTGATTTTGTTCAGAAGGGACCACTGTACGGTAGCTTTGAGACAAGTGGCTACACGAGCTGGCATTTGCTTACTAAATATTTCTGAAGGTAACAGGTGCAGTAAACTGTTCAATGCCGCGGAGGGAGCTATGCGCAGAGTCCCTCTTGTGCTATGCCTTGCTTAAACCTTGCAGTTAGTAGCTTTATCCAAGGCTGTCCTCGTATGTGAGTATCGAATAAGCGAGATAGAGACCCAGTGCATTATCCGGAGAGTACGACATCTATCGATGGGTTACTGCAAAAAATCTCGAGCTAGATATTCTGTTTCTGTCTCTTCGAGGCGCAAAATAGCTAAGCTGCAGCCTCGAAATGGAAATAGGAAACAGAAAATTTTTCAACCAAAAAATGTGTGAGAAAAAGGGTAGTGTATAGCCCACAAAACTAGACACCCACAATCTTGTGAAATCTTTTAATCACACATCTCGAGCCAAATATTCTGTTTCTGTGTATTCGATGCGCAAAATAGCTTAGCTGCAGCTTCGAAATGGAAATAGGAAACAGAAAAATTTTCAGCCAAAAAATGTGTGAGAAAAAGGGTGGTGTATAGCCCACAAAACTAGACACCCACAATCTTGTGAAATCTTTTAATCACACAGCTCGAGCCAGATATTCTGTTTCTGTGTATTCGAGGCGCAAAATAGCTTACCCGCAGCCTCGAAATGGAAATAGGAAACAGAAAAATTTTCAGCCAAAAAATGTGTGAGAAAAAGGGTGGTGTAAGCCCACAAAACTAGACACCCACAATCTTGTGAAATCTTTTAATCACATATCTGGAGCTAGATATTCTGTTTCTGTGTATTCGAGGCGCAAAATAGCTTAGTTGCAGCCTCGAAATGGAAATAGGAAACAGAAAAATTTTCAACCAAAAAATGTGTGGGAAAAAGGGTAGTGTATACCCCACAAAACTAGACACCCACAATCTTGTGAAATCTTTTAATCACACAGCTCGAGCCAGATATTCTGTTTCTGTGTATTCGAGGCGCAAAATAGCTTAGCTGCAGCTTCGAAATGGAAATAGGAAACAGATAAATTTTCAGCCAAAAAATGTGTGAGAAAAAGGGTGGTGTATAGCCCACAAAACTAGACACCCACAATCTTGTGAAATCTTTTAATCACACAGCTCGAGCCAGATATTCTGTTTCTGTGTATTCGAGGCGCAAAATAGCTTACCCGCAGCCTCGAAATGGAAATAGGAAACAGAAAAATTTTCAGCCAAAAAATGTGTGAGAAAAAGGGTAGTGTATAGCCCACAAAACTAGACACCCACAATCTTTTGAAATCTTTTAATCACACAGCTCGAGCCAGATATTCTGTTTCTGTGTATTCGAGGCGAAAATAGCTTAGTTGCAGCCTCGAAATGGAAATAGGAAACAGAAAAATTTTCAACCAAAAAATGTGTGGGAAAAAGGGTAGTGTATAGCCCACAAAACTAGACACCCACAATCTTGTGAAATCTTTTAATCACACAGCTCGAGCCAGATATTCTGTTTCTGTGTATTCGAGGCGCAAAATAGCTTAGTTGCAGCCTCGAAATGGAAATAGGAAACAGAAAAATTTTCAACCAAAAAATGTGTGGGAAAAAGGGTAGTGTATAGCCCACAAAACTAGACACCCACAATCTTGTGAAATCTTTTAATCACACATCTCGAGCTAGATATTCTGTTTCTGTCTATTCGAGGCGCAAAATAGCTTAGCTGCAGCCTCGAAATGGAAATAGGAAACAGAAAAATTTTCAACCAAAAAATGTGTGGGAAAAAGGGTAGTGTATAGCCCACAAAATTAGACACCCACAATCTTGTGAAATCTTTTAATCACACAGCTCGAGCCAGATATTCTGTTTCTGTGTATTCGAGGCGCAAAATAGCTTACCCGCAGCCTCGAAATGGAAATAGGAAACAGAAAAATTTTCAACCAAAAAATGTGTGGGAAAAAGGGTAGTGTATAGCCCACAAAACTAGACACCCACAATCTTGTGAAATCTTTTAATCACACATCTCGAGCTAGATATTCTGTTTCTGTCTATTCGAGGCGCAAAATAGCTTAGCTGCAGCCTCGAAATGGAAATAGGAAACAGAAAAATTTTCAACCAAAAAATGTGTGGGAAAAAGGGTAGTGTATAGCCCACAAAACTAGACACCCACAATCTTGTGAAATCTTTTAATCACACATCTCGAGCCAGATATTCTGTTTCTGTGTATTCGAGGCGCAAAATAGCTTAGTTGCAGCCTCGAAATGGAAATAGGAAACAGAAAAATTTTCAACCAAAAAATGTGTGGGAAAAAGGGTAGTGTATAGCCCACAAAACTAGACACCCACAATCTTGTGAAATCTTTTAATCACACAGCTCGAGCCAGATATTCTGTTTCTGTGTATTCGAGGCGCAAAATAGCTTACCCGCAGCCTCGAAATGGAAATAGGAAACAGAAAAATTTTCAACCAAAAAATGTGTGGGAAAAAGGGTAGTGTATAGCCCACAAAACTAGACACCCACAATCTTGTGAAATCTTTTAATCACACATCTCGAGCTAGATATTCTGTTTCTGTCTATTCGAGGCGCAAAATAGCTTAGCTGCAGCCTCGAAATGGAAATAGGAAACAGAAAAATTTTCAACCAAAAAATGTGTGGGAAAAAGGGTAGTGTATAGCCCACAAAACTAGACACCCACAATCTTGTGAAATCTTTTAATCACACATCTCGAGCTAGATATTCTGTTTCTGTCTATTCGAGGCGCAAAATAGCTTAGCTGCAGCCTCGAAATGGAAATAGGAAACAGAAAAATTTTCAACCAAAAAATGTGTGGGAAAAAGGGTAGTGTATAGCCCACAAAACTAGACACCCACAATCTTGTGAAATCTTTTAATCACACATCTCGAGCCAGATATTCTGTTTCTGTGTATTCGAGGCGCAAAATAGCTTAGTTGCAGCCTCGAAATGGAAATAGGAAACAGAAAAATTTTCAACCAAAAAATGTGTGGGAAAAAGGGTAGTGTATAGCCCACAAAACTAGACACCCACAATCTTGTGAAATCTTTTAATCACACATCTCGAGCCAGATATTCTGTTTCTGTGTATTCGAGGCGAAAATAGCTTAGTTGCAGCCTCGAAATGGAAATAGGAAACAGAAAAATTTTCAACCAAAAAATGTGTGGGAAAAAGGGTAGTGTATAGCCCACAAAACTAGACATGTCAGTGACTACATCCAGTACAATTAAGGGTGGAATAACTCCATTGTGATGTCGCAATGACCTTGAAAAAAAACTTATTCTTTGCTGCTAGCTGAACTGATTTGAACTTATGATGAAACGAAGGAGACTTTTCTAAGTTTGCAAACAGATTTCCTTTCCTATCAGCTTTTTTATTTTATCCTAAAAAAACGAGTCCTCTGTACTCTACCATCACAGAAGTACTAATTTGAAAATTCATAGAATTATTACTGTATACATAATCGTTGGCTTAACACTTATCTTTGAAGTCCATCCATTCTCCAAAACGCTTAAGTAATTCTAAGAGCTCTATAAATATTTACCTGAAAAGAAAAGAAACAAAACATCAAATTAGCTCCAACTCATAGTAACGAAAAGAATATTAAATTATTTTTCTAAATTTAAACATTAAAACCAGACCAGTGTTCATTCATTAAATATTCATTTGCCTCCAAGAAAAGACCCAGCCAGCCAGCCATAGTCCAAAGTCATGTCTTGACATTTACAAAAAATTTAATAAAAAAAAATTCTTCAAAAATTCCCAACAAACTTTTCCAACACAACACTTAAGTTATTTATTCTCATCACGTGCATCATCCTCAAAAAGAATTCGAAACGCGAAATATCTACGGAAAACCCCAAAATACTTATTCTTCCGTCAGCGCGAAACTTGAAGTTTATTAATGATTTCCATTCCCAACTGCTTTTGGCGATAGTGAGATAGTTTTCTTCATGTTATATATACATATACATATAATTTTTTTCTGTACTTTAGAATTAATTTTGAATTTCAATTTTCTACTAGTTTAGCCAGCCTTTTCCTTATGTAATGGTTGGTAGGAGGGAATAATAAGAGAATCTGCACCAAGAAAAAAAAGTCCTTGGAATTGCTCCAAAATGTACCTCAATATTTTAGAGCAAAGCACCGAGGAGGGAGTTCGAAGGAGGCAAGAAAAAAAAAAAAAAACCTCTAAAACCCAGCCGTCTAGAAACTTAAGATAAAATTCCAAACCAAATGGGTTCATGGGAATATCATATCCTAGTGCCTCCGCGTTCTGCCGAAAAAAACATATGTATTTCATAAGGCAAAAGGAATTTTCTTACAAGAAAGGATGCAAGAAAGGAAGATTAATCAGAATGTATATGTATGTACGTAGTGACTGCAATCTGTTTGGGAGTCTATAAAGATAGATTTCCAACATTTTAAGAATGAGGATATAAATCGAAATTCATTTACTTGATTTACAAGGAAGAGGATAATTTAGTTCTTTCGTTTTTTCAAACTGAGTCATTATGCAGGGATAACGAGTACTCTGTGTGT
The DNA here is from genome assembly GCA_963583995.1 of Xylota segnis. Classification (NCBI taxonomy): domain Eukaryota; kingdom Metazoa; phylum Arthropoda; class Insecta; order Diptera; family Syrphidae; genus Xylota; species Xylota segnis. The sequence continues at coordinate 32,190,676 of OY757239.1, forward strand.
GTGTGTTTTATTTTGAGAAGTATTAGGGTTGAAAGTGTATATTACGTTAATGGTTGAATGTATATCTTCTTAAGTGACGAAGTAGATAAAGTAGAAACCTATATCTTTAGTTTGGCGCCAGTAAAGTGAACAAGGATATACCAAACATCTGACTAGGCATGTGCATCTTCGTGATGAATGGGTTTTCTGACCGACTGATTGGATGAGGTTTTGGTTAGAAGGATGGCTTTATGCTTTTAAATGATTCAGAGGATACTATTTAGTTCCTTGGCAGAGATAAATACATTGCAATCTCCGCAATGGAATGCGCTCACATATGTAGCTAATAAGGAAGATAATGAGGGAGAGCAACTAATGAGGTACATCTGAGGTTTCCCGATAATTGATGGGAGATGGAGTGTCTTATTGGGGTAATCAGTCACAGCTACTTATGTAAGCTATGAAACGCACTTGTAAAAGAAAAATCGAAAAACACTTTTCTTAGTCTGCAATCAGATGGTGGATTGGCCAACACGTAGTCGGGCAGAAACATCTAGCGATTCATGAACAGGTCATGGGAATAGATTCAGTATACAGTGTTTTCTAAGCAGCTTTTTAAGGATGTACTTCGATCGAGCTTGAAGGTAGAATCAATGGAATAAAGGTCCAATAGAGTTCATGAAACCGGAACAGCTTATACCTACACGAATACTCAGACTTTCAAATTACAAAAGTGTGAGACTGCGTTGATGGAAATACTACCAGTTATGAGAACAATATCTATTAGAGAAAGTTATGTTTCTTCTGACAACAAGTAGTTCAGTGCTAGCCTCGGATGAGACCATTCCTCAGACCATTCAAAATGCTGGCTTAGACGTTCACAGATGCAAATTCATATATGAAAGTAGAAAGTTCAGGCAATATCAATAGGATTCGACTGTCGATTGTATTCCTCTGCTTTCCTCCAGCAGTCTTGCTGGACTAAGATCACTACGGTTCCGAAACAGGCAATAACGAATGTATCCAGCCCATGATACAATAACTTTTCTTCGGACAGACAACATCTAGAAAATCCCAAGTAAAAAGAACGACCAATATGTGTGGCTGTAAGACTTTCTATGACCATGAATGATATTCTTAAATCTTCTTTCTCTTTATGAGGGTAAATCCCGAAAAGATGCAGCATTTCTAGGCTATGCTGGGAGAGTCCGTAACGTTGAAAATACAGCCAAAAATTCCCTTCATTTTACCGGAGATATATGTATTCATTATATTTCCTTCTCTCTATCGAATTTAGTATAATCAATCTCTCTTATTCGTTGGAAGATTTACCTCACTGCAAGTCTAATCTTAGCAATCTTATATGTAATAACTATCTCCTGCCATCGAAGGCACAGCCCGTATCTCTACATCCAAAAAGTCATACCATTACTGGTATACATATGTTATGTCAATAACCGCAAACTTAAAGTGCAGAAGAACGTGCCAAATGCCTACGTTTCCTCAGATGGTGCAAAAAATACTTTATGTCCTCTGAACTGGCTGCAATTCAAAAGCCATTAATTTGTTCTTAGTTTTCCTACCGACCTCTCAACTGGCCTGGGAGACATAAAACTACAAGGAGCTACATACTTCGAAAAAAAAAAAGAATTCAAAATTTCGCGTTTAAGTTATTAGGCGACAGGGTATGGTTAAGACTACCTGACTCGCCCGGACAATGCGCTTTGTCTGTTCTTGTGAAACAGGCAAGACGGAAACTTGCCTTACCAGACGCGACTTCTTTTGTATTGCACATCACGGGTGTCCTGCTAACAATGACTGAGTTGAACATTGTATTCGAAAATTAATTCTTTTGCTTCTCAAGGTATTTCATTTCGATTTAAAATTTTGCAAAGTATATTTCTTAGAGCATACTTTCAATTGACATGGGTCAACATTTTTGGGGAGAAAATGCGCAGGTAAGTAGGCCATGGAATGATTGGAATTGACTTTTGATCACAACGTTTGTGCAGTGTACATACTTACATAATGTTGTAACGATAGGAAGGAGTCGAGGAGTACTCAACAACAGTTGAAGGCTTAAAGGAAACAATCAAGCGTATTTATTTCTACGTGACAATACAATTTCTACGTTACTATACAATTATCCTTAAGCAACATAGGTGGGGTACACTACACAGAAAACAAAGAGCCATTTTTTGAAAAATTTTCAAAGTGAAATTCGTACTCTGTGATTGACAATTATAATTTTTAATTGACCTAATTCCAGGCTCCTAGCAGTTGTTGTTTTCCCCCCCTTCCGACTAAAAGATCGATATTTCAAAAGTCAGCCCCAAACAAGTGTAATAGCCACTTCAACTTCAATTACCCATCAATTCAAGGCAGAAAAGTATTTCAGATATTCATAGCAAAACAAAAAAAAAAGAGAAAAAAAAAATCTCAAAAACAAAATTTATGGAATTTTAACCGCTAAAAGGAAAGAAAGATATAATTAATGGGGAAATTAAAAGCTTAAAGGATCCATCTGCTTTTGTTTTTTCGAATTGTTTTTGAATGAGTTTTTTTTTTTTTTGAAAAATACTGAAATGTCAAACAGCAGGCTCAGTATGCCGCTGACAGTTACATAGAAAAATGACTTTGATAAGAGCGAAAATTAAAATCATGGCAGTTGAACCCTTTTTATTTTCATTTTCATTCCTGTTGTGTTTTTTTTTTTTTTAATTAAAGGGGGAAGGAAAAAAGTGTAATCTGATTAATATTTAAAAATCAGTTTAACTATCAGTTGCATATTCCTTTTGATTTACGATTATGATTTATACGTAATTTTTGTAAATGAATTAAGCACCAACCCTTCGTAGTAGAGAATGGGTACCTTCTCTCCCCTGCTTGGTGTGAAAAGTATAAATTGGGCTCAAAGATTAATTAATCGAAATTTAACAATAATTTTCGAGCGTCATATTTCAATTTAGGGTGTAAAGAGTGGAAGGATGCTAGAGTAATGGTATGGCGGATGCCAACGATGGGGAAGTGTTGGAATACTACGGCAAAAGTATCTCAAAGAAATTCCGAAGTAAATTGGCCAGAAAACGCCTGTGCCTGACACATTTTCTTTCCATGTTACCCCATGTGGGGGTAATAGACATTTTCCTTTGATAATTTATCAGTTGATGAACCAAGGACACCTGACATTTTCAATTAGCATAGGACGTTGTGCCTAAAACTGAGGATATTTTTAGAAAGATTTGCCAATTCCAGCATAGCCCATACCCTTGGGAAATCATGCGTATTACGGGCTAGTGTATTAGGCTATTGTGCTATTATAAGCAATTGACCTTATGGAGCAAATTTCAATGAACTGTTTGATTCGATAGTACTGAAGCCTTTCCGATTTAGCTTGACGTGGCTGTAGATACAGTGGCGACTGTATCATGGGTCATGTGCAGTAGACATAGTGGCTAAAATCAGAACTACATATGATGTCTAAATCACTCACACATGAGCCAGAAAGGGATCTTAGTCGAATTAACATGGAGGACCCCAAAGCACCGAAGGGTCTTTGTCGAGGTTCTTTACAGCTCAATGTTTTAATACCCATGGATTATATTGTACAGAATATGTGAATTATCTGTGCTTGTGGTGAGAGCCAGGCTAGTCTTAAAGTATTTCGTCAAAACTTGAAAATATTAGTTAAGTTCCAAGTCAGCCTGGAATAAGGGAGAATTAGATCTTCAATCGAATTACTTGACAACGCTGAAGAGATGATTTCTTGGGAACTCTGAGTCTACATTAGCCCTTTTAGCATCGTCCGTCTGACCTTCAATTAACGATAGGATTTCTTACGAACACAATTCTGTCCCGTGCTGACATTTCTTTAGCACTTTCTTGTAATCGTACCTAGCAAAGTTTTTCACAGTACAAGAGTACCCTTGGACCTTGAAGAAGGTAAATCCGTTCGTCAATACGAAAAATTGTCCTGTAACGCCTGAGATCATACGAATAACAACAAATGTTTCAATAATTATCGGTAAGTCGTTCAGACTCTCTATTTTTAAGGATCGGGTAAAAAATATTAAACGCATCGAGGATACTTTCGTCCGAGCATACCCCGCAGATAATTTGTATTGTCTACCATCGTTCACTTTGAATAATTGTCTTTAAAAGTCTTTCCATATCTATACCCTTGGCTATGATTGTACTATCTACTATGTAATGTACTATCTTTGAGTAGGAGAGGCTAATCCAAACCCAAACGACTACCAATCATTTTTCTAACATAGTTTCGCCGTATGCTCTAAGGAGTTAAATGGGTCATTCGGATACGTCCCTTAACTTGCTGCACGTCTAATAATCTTTCGTTTTCAGAAAAGTTAATCGGGCTGACAAAAAGGATAAACGGATAGCCCGCAATGTATTAAAAATTCTATCTTTCTAAGAACTACAACACATTCTAGTTGCAAAATACAAGATACACCCTGACAAAAAATTTCAATAAGTACACCGAAGCGCCCTTCGCAGAAGTCTCCTTTATAATTAACCCTAAACCCTTGAGAAGAATTTTAGAAATTCTAACTCGTAAAATGCGGTCTTCCATCCACATTTGAACATAAAATTTGTACAAAAGGTTATATTACTCTCAGTAAGCCCACTCCTTTCTGTCAAAAATGTCCTTAAAAAAGTGGGGGGGGATGAGAAAACACAATACATTATGACATCATTTCAGGAGACAAATATTTCCGTCATGTAATACCAGCCTTAAGGTATAAATCCTTCATTGACTTATTGATTTAGAAAAAAGAGATTTCAAATGAGCTCCTTCTGCTTTGGGGGCTAAAATTCAAATCTTCCCTTTCATCCTTCGTGCAACAGTGATCAGAGATTTATAATTCTATTCCCAGTAACAAAGAAGGGATTTATTGTTATTGTTTAGCTTCAAGCACACAGGAATAAAATGAAATAAAAGCAAAGTAGACTACCACAACAGTATGGTGGTACCTATCTGTCTCTCAAGTACATATCCTTCAAAACATATCCTTTTAATATCAAGAGCAAAAGAAAAAAAAAATAAAAAAATAAAAATAACCCTCTCTCCTCTTTGCTTTATCGTTAGTGTCGTGAGGCTTATCTTGGATAAACAAATCTCAACTCTTATGTTGGGGCTTTGCCAATTGAATGGAGTCGGTGTATAGGCGCTTTGCTTTTTTTTACGTCCCATCAGGGTTGTTTGACAAAAGGATGGATAAATGGAATTCAGGACACAATAGACCTCTGAAAAAAGATAGAAGAGCAGACTTTTAATAGTTAAGTGATCGCATCCGTTGTGTGATAGTGTGTAGACCACATGTTGATTGGTACCATTATTTTCTAAGACCATGCTAAGGTTGTCGAGACTATAGGTCAATGGTTGTTTAGATACGAGGACGAAGTGAGTAAAGTAGTCGGATTTAGTGGAATTAGATCAGCAGTGGTTTTCGAGTGCCAAGTGACAACAAATCTGTTGTTGTGGCCACTAACTTTGCACAAGGATATAAATCGTCCAATAGCTACATACGTAAGTGTGGTGTATGGCATATCACATTCGTGAAAACATAGATGACTCTTAAACGTCAGGTGGGACCAGATCTGTGGAAGTAAGACATCTTAACTAAGGAATGGGATCCTTAAAGACAAACATTTTTCCAGCAGTTTTCTTTGACGTCATCTAATCATTTGCTTAGACACAACCGCGCCTTTGTTTAGCTTTGAATGGAGCTTAACGTTAAAGGATATCTGCACATCTTTCGAACCAGTAATTTTAGCGAAAACCGTATCAACTTTTTACCATATTCAACTAACATGACTCGTCATGCTCCATTGGTCAAGATTTTGCCTATGCTAGATGATATTACAGTGGAAGCCGCTTATACCGACTTCGCTTTAAAGTCCACTTTCCTTCCTTGTCGTTGGTTTTATTATATTTGTGGCTTCCGTCAGATATGTATAACGTTGTCAGATATAACGACATTGTTTCCTGGGTCCCTTCACCGTCTTTATAAGCGACGTCCACTGTAGGTCCATAAACCGATTCTTTCCCTTGCTGGGGTTACACAGTTCAAAAAAGCTAACCATGAACAGGGATTACAGCCATTTAAGGACTTTTATAGGTGTATCTAGGTGTAATTAGGACTTAAGTGGCTAAGCATTAATCAGACTGATGGTTGTTTTAGCAGGTAAGTAGCTGATGTCACAAGTGTTGAAGTCTGAAATAGGGCCCCTGTTGTTAGTCTTCAAATGTCACTGACGATGTGCGTACAGAATTGATCCCCAATCTTGTTCCGCACACAAAGGACTTTTGATTGGAAACTTAAGTAAGGTTGAGGTGAAGTCTTCAAAGCTTGATATTCATAGCATTTTTCATTTCATTTAAATTACAGAGCTTCGTACTCGTATTTGCATGTAAATATGTCACAAGGCACTCCAAACAATTCAACCCACAGTGCATTCGCTGTACCCGCTCCCATTCTCATTCCACCTGAAACTAATTTAAATATAAATTTGCACATCAAACGATATTAGATGGCAACAGTTGCTATCATCAAAATGCATACATGTATAGTATAACTTTATGTACCCACCTAAATAAGTGCTGTTAGTGAGTACCCAAAATATCTTTAATGGATCCACCATAACTCCTTCAAGGATATGCTGCACAGCTAGTCAGCAGCAATACCAAAGGTATGCAATTAATTTGCAGACGTTGCTGTTGACATGTTTACGAAAATTTCGTTTCTGCTGATGGTGTCCTTGTTGGTGTCGTATAGTCGTAGTAAGATGATGTCGGTCCTGTTGCTGTTTCTGCAGATGTTGCTCCTGCTGCTGATGATGATGATGATGGTGGTGTTGTCGTTGTTTTTCGTGGTTTTTGGTATGATTACCAAATTTTTCGTGTTCTATATTCACAGGGTTACGTAGCGGAGTTTTACACAAAACAATTTTATTAAAATTTTTCATAGTAAATATGAGTGTTTCTCACTTCTTCGACATATAAGCAATTATTGTTAAATAGCACAACGTGTGCATACACTTACACTTGAGTTATTCAATTAGGAGGAAAGGAGTGCGACACGATGTGGCTGTATGCGGAATAGAGAGGATTTTAAAATTCTTTAACTGCAAGTCTTATTATGTAGACTCATAGAACTCATTTGCAAGGCACACATATGCTTCAGCTATCTAAAGGCTTATGTTTGCATCGTAATGATGTTCAAGTAGGGTGGAGACACCCCAACACTTTGCTGTATATTCTGACGACATTTAGCCTCAGAAATTAATTAGTTATGAGAAGAATTTTTAAGCACCTTAATGTGGTAGTTAAGTACGAATGCAATTTGTCTTCAGCTGGAAACATTTGCTATTTCTTAGTTTTGCCAGATTTCTTAATTGGCGACCGTAGTGTGATGTAGACATCAACTCCTAGTAAGTGAATATTAGGCTTTGCTTTCTGCGATTTGAGACAGGCTTCGTTAATATAGTAAACTTTGGTAGACAGATACATTATCTACCAGTGTTTATGACCAAACTGTTCTTGACTTTTGGAACATATGTAGAAGACTATTAGGTAGGGTTAGAACTACTCCTTTTATAAGAGAAGTGGACTATTACCACAGAATTGAATTGAATTTTGAGGCCCAAGTTCTTATGACAAGAGAAGGACCTTCCCTTATAAATGATATAATAAAATGGTTGTAAAAATTGTCAAACATGCCCAACTAAGGGAAAACGAAGAGGTCAATTCCTAAACTAATTCTTTGAGGACTCTAAACACCTTTGAAAAGGCAGAATGTAAAATGGCATATAAATAACTACAGACACGACACATCGACTTGACTAGGTTCAGAAGGGACCCATTAAGGGCAAATCCTTGCTTGCTAGTTCATTCGCTTGATCATTGCCTTCGATTTTACTGTGACCTGGTACCCAAAGAAGACTGAACCTGAACAGATAATCCAGCGAAAAAAGATCCTCTATATTCTATTAGTTTCTAATACGTAGTGACCGATACAATAACCTTAATAGCTGCCTGGTTGGGAATCTGACGATGTCGTCAATTCTTAAGTTCACTCTCGGTTGGATTGGCTACCAGATACAGGATGCGGTTGTGGCCAAAGGGTAAGGTATACCACCATCCTAAGTTTTGTGACTAGGATTGCTGTTACAGATTAAGTTCATGTAAACAGAATCATGTTTGTCGTGGCATTTCAACCAAAAGCCTACAAGAAATCAGAGTGAATCGTGGTTATACCAACAAGGTGACATAATGGAAATGATTTCAAAGTGTTTTACTCATGGTAATACCTATAGATGCTCACAAAGTGGAATAATATGAAGTTCCATTTTAGTACTTCCCAACAAATACCTAAGTATCTAGGCACTGTCTGATTTATTTTTTTATTTACATCTCTCAGCGCGTATCATTAATTTAATCTCAGCAGTCCTTTTCAGTAAACGACTCAATTTATTCCAATTTGCGTATCATCCGATTTGAACTTTGGGTCGCCGTGTTATCCTAATTGCTTTTCGCAGGCCTTTTGTAAATTTCGCACAACCACCAGTTTATGGTTATTGAAAAGTGCTCATCGCTATACTATTCGCTCACAGCGGCATTGGATTATCCTTTTTACGATGACATAAAAAGTGTAATTCCTCAAGACCCTGGGATTTTTCCAATCAAACCACAAATGAAAACCCTAGCATTGTAATCAATCACTGTAATGAGTTAGATAACCCTCAAACTTTTATATTAACCTAACCGCAATGGCTATGTTGAAACGATTTTTTTTTGTTTAGGGGTGTGATCCTTTTTCCTTTCTTGTCGTTTGTCCTCGCACTAAAACGGGATAGTAATTCTTGTTTAATGTATTCAAGAAGTTTTTCCACAAAAGAGATTTATATTCCCGCATCGTTGCCTCAGTTAGAGACACTATCTGACACTATCGCAACGTGACAAGACTGCCTCATGTCACATTGTGTGTTTCATTTCAAAACTGATTCAAAAGTTTTTTCCCATAAAACATGATTTATACCCAAATCCTGGTATAAATGGCGAAAAAACTAAACCAACCACAATCCATCCCACAGCCAAACAATAAACAAATAAATGCTGTTTGCGAAAGATCAATTTTAGTATCTCATGGACGACCCCAAAGCACACACATAAAAGCATTCCGTTGTTCCAATAAAACGAAAATTTATAATTATTTTCCCTCAAGCGGAATTATTATTTTAATCCCTTATCTAATTCCGATGCCCCGAAGTGGAGGATGTCCGGATGGATGGCAGCGCCGCTAATTTTCGTATCCCTGCGGAAAAACCAAGAATCCGTCGGGTGAATAGATGATGAAACCCCTAAAGCCCGCAAGGAAGTTTCATTGGTTATTAATGTAAATCCTACCCACACACACGTACAATAAATCCACCCCGTGACTATCATTTTTGAATACAGATTAACAGCGAGCAGATCGCTCATGTTGTAGCGATTAATTCGACGAATCAATTAATTATTCCGTGCGATTTATTATTTTTATGCAAATCAAAGGCGGAAACAGATTTTCTAAGAATCCGAGTGTCCCACGGTGGGCGTATGGTAATTAATTATAATTTTTGTTTCCCCATTTATATGTTAATTGAGGCGAATTAATTGCCAAGGCTCTTACACGCCGGGAATTCTTAGATCTAATTAGCGTAGACAGCACGGCGACGGTGGCGACAATGTCGGCCTCTTCAGTGGGCTGAGTGGGGCCACTGGATACAAGGATATTCTTTATTACCATCGCCGACGCCACTCAATGAGTGCTCAATCACTTTGTCATTTATTTGTAAGTAATCAACGAGTGTTCGATTTGATTTGGGAGATACACATCCTGCAAGGATAAATCGAACTACCCGCACACCACCCACCCATTGGCAATTTTGAAGTTGCTACTGGTCGAAGAGTGTAGCAAATTGACTAGAATGTCCTTAATGAAGTCATAATTTATTAGCCGAGACCAGTGGACAATGGAAATGTAATTTTAATTGCAATTTTCGCCCTAATGGTCATTGTGGGCTGCGGTAGAGGGGTGTGATGATGACAACTGTAATTGATGTTCAAGTTCAGGACGAATAATAACTAAAGAAAAAGGGGTTGAGGGCATGCTGTGAACGTGCCTCGCATTGGGAAACTGGCCCCAGCATGCGGGGAGAGCGATTATAATTGATGACTTTGTCAGTTGGGTTATGGATGATCGGGGCTATTGTATAGGCTTTAAGGAAATCAATGAGAGAATGTGGAGAGATTAGGAGGATGTACGAGCTGAATGATGCAACTAAATTTTGGTCTGAATTTATGAATGCTGATAGTAATTTACTCTCGATTACGATAGTGGAGTTCTAGTGCTACATTTTTGGCATATCCTTCCAACCAATGGTATGTTTTTCCTTTTGGATGCTGAATGTCCTAACGAGGACTCATTTCCAACAATGGCTTATAGTAAAACGACGGGGCAACGGATGGAGTTTGTAGCTTTGTTTGAAATGGTTTTGCCGTCATTGTCTGTTTTGACAATGTTTTTACCATTTGACTATACTAACGAGGGTATGGATCTACAAATTGATTAAATTGTCCTGACATCCTTAAGCTAACCATATTTTCAGTTATCAGCACTAAATGATGAGTCTGTGAATGGGTGCTTGTATTAAGCCCTATACAACACAGATCTGATAGTGCTAACATAATATGTATATTTGGCAACCAAACAAAAGCCTCTACAAGAAAGTATTAATTGACCAAACGCAAGTGTCCAAGATTACCTATATCGTAGAACATTTCCTTGATACGATCGGACTGATAGGCAGTGCTAAGACGCCTCGAAAAATAGTCATGCAAATACAAATACTACGAGACTTTAATTTACAACCAGATTTTCGAGAACAAGACATAACAATTGCTTTAAACTCTTAACTAAAAAAGTGAAAAGAACTTCCAAATTTACCAATCGAAACAAATAAACAGAAAATCTAGCTTCAGAAATGTGACTGGAGGGTAGAAGAAAATTGTGCATATCTAATGCATTCGGTGGCGTATACGTAACCATTTTTTTATATAATTTTTGATTCAAACATTTTTTGTTTCCTATTTTCCTTCCGAGCCAGCAGCTAAACTAGTTTGCACCTTGGATACACAGAAACAAAATACCTGGCTTGAGATCCGAGATTGGAAGATATGACCAGATTGTGGGGCTCTAGTTTTGTGGGTATACACTGCCCTTTTTTTCACACATTTTTTGGTTCAAAAATTTTTTGTCTCCTATTTCAATTCCGAAGCAGCAGCTACGTTATTTTGCGCCTTGGATACGCAGAAACCAAATATCTGACTTGAGATCCGAGATTGGAAGATATGACCAGATTGTGGGGCTCTAGTTTTGTGGGTTATACACTGCCCTTTTTTTCACACATTTTTTGGTTGAAAAATTTTTTGTTTCCTATTTCAATTCCGAGGCAGCAGCTGCGTTATTTTGCGCCTTAGATACACAGAAACAAAATACCTGGCTTGAGATCCGAGATTGGAAGATATGACCAGATTGTGGTTCTCTAGTTTTGTGGGTTATACACTGCCCTTTTTTTCACACATTTTTTGGTTGAAAAATTTTTTGTTTCCTATTTCAATTCCGAGGCAGCAGCTAAACTATTTTGCGCCCTGGATACACAGAAACAAAATACCTGGCTTGAGATCCGAGATTGGAAGATATGACCAGATTGTGGTTCTCTAGTTTTGTGGGTTATACACTACCCTTTTTTTCACACATTTTTTGGTTGAAAAATTTTTTGTCTCCTATTTCAATTCCGAGGCAGCAGCTACGTTATTTTGCGCCTTGGATACGCAGAAACAAAATACCTGACTTGAGATGCGAAACTGGAAGATATGACCAGATTGTGGGGCTCTAATTTTGTGGGTTATACACTGCCCTTTTTTAACATATTTTTTGGTTAAAAAATTTTTTGTTTCCTATTTCAATTCCGAGGCAGCAGCTAAACTATTTTGCGCCCTGGATACACAGAAACAAAATACCTGGCTTGAGATCCGAGATTGGAAGATATGACCAGATTGTGGGGCTCTAGTTTTGTGGGTTATACACTGCCCTTTTTTTCACACATTTTTTGGTTGAAACATTTTTTGTCTCCTATTTCAATTCCGAAGCAGAAGCTACGTTATTTTGCTCCTCGGATACACAGAAACAAAATACCTGGCTTGAGATCCGAGATTGGAAGATATGACCAGATTGTGGGGCTCTAGTTTTGTGGGTTATACACTGCCCTTTTTTTCACACATTTTTTGGTTGAAAAATTTTTTATCTCCTATTTCACTTCCGAAGCAGCAGCTAAACTATTTTGCGCCCTGGATACACAGAAACAAAATACCTGGCTTGAGATCCGAGATTGGAAGATATGACCAGATTGTGGGGCTCTAGTTTTGTGGGTTATACACTGCCCTTTTTTTCACACATTTTTTGGTTGAAACATTTTTTGTCTCCTATTTCAATTCCGAAGCAGAAGCTACGTTATTTTGCTCCTCGGATACACAGAAACAAAATACCTGGCTTGAGATCCGAGATTGGAAGATATGACCAGATTGTGGGGCTCTAGTTTTGTGGGTTATACACTGCCCTTTTTTTCACACATTTTTTGGTTGAAAAATTTTTTGTTTCCTATTTCAATTCCGAGGCAGCAGCTACGTTATTTTGCGCCTTGGATACGCAGAAACAAAATATCTGACTTGAGATGCGAAACTGGAAGATATGACCAGATTGTGGGGCTCTAGTTTTGTGGGTTATACACTGCCCTTTTTTAACATATTTTTCGGTTAAAAAATTTTTTGTTTCCTATTTCAATTCCGAGGCAGCAGCTAAACTATTTTGCGCCCTGGATACACAGAAACAAAATACCTGGCTTGAGATCCGAGATTGGAAGATATGACCAGATTGTGCGGCTCTAGTTTTGTGGGTTATACACTGCCCTTTTTTCACACATTTTTTGGTTGAAAAATTTTTTGTCTCCTATTTCAATTCCGAAGCAGCAGCTACGTTATTTTGCGCCTTGGATACACAGAAACAAAATACCTGGCTTGAGATCCGAGATTGGAAGATATGACCAGATTGTGGGGCTCTAGATTTGTGGGTTATACACTGCCCTTTTTTTCACACATTTTTTGGTTGAAAAATTTTTTGTCTCCTATTTCAATTCCGAAGCAGCAGCTACGTTATTTTGCGCCTTGGATACACAGAAACAAAATACCTGGCTTGAGATCCGAGATTGGAAGATATGACCAGATTGTGGGGCTCTAGTTTTGTGGGTTATACACTGCCCTTTTTTAACATATTTTTTGGTTAAAAAATTTTTTGTTTCCTATTTCAATTCCGAGGCAGCAGCTTAACTATTTTGCGCCCTGGATACACAGAAACAAAATACCTGGCTTGAGATCCGAGATTGGAAGATATGACCAGATTGTGGGGCTCTAGATTTGTGGGTTATACACTGCCCTTTTTTTCACACATTTTTTGGTTGAAACATTTTTTGTCTCCTATTTCAATTCCGAAGCAGAAGCTACGTTATTTTGCTCCTCGGATACACAGAAACAAAATACCTGGCTTGAGATCCGAGATTGGAAGATATGACCAGATTGTGGGGCTCTAGTTTTGTGGGTTATACACTGCCCTTTTTTTCACACATTTTTTGGTTGAAAAATTTTTTATCTCCTATTTCACTTCCGAAGCAGCAGCTAAACTATTTTGCGCCCTGGATACACAGAAACAAAATACCTGGCTTGAGATCCGAGATTGGAAGATATGACCAGATTGTGGGGCTCTAGTTTTGTGGGTTATACACTGCCCTTTTTTTCACACATTTTTTGGTTGAAAAATTTTTTGTCTCCTATTTCAATTCCGAAGCAGCAGCTACGTTATTTTGCGCCTTGGATACGCAGAAACAAAATATCTGACTTGAGATGCGAAACTGGAAGATATGACCAGATTGTGGGGCTCTAGATTTGTGGGTTATACACTGCCCTTTTTTTCACACATTTTTTGGTTGAAAAATTTTTTATCTCCTATTTCAATTCCGAAGCAGCAGCTAAACTATTTTGCGCCCTGGATACACAGAAACAAAATACCTGGCGTGAGATCCGAGATTGGAAGATATGACCAGATTGTGGGGCTCTAGTTTTGTGGGTTATACACTGCCCTTTTTTTCACACATTTTTTAGTTGAAAAATTTTTTGTTTCCTATTTCAATTCCGAAGCAGCAGCTACGTTATTTTGCGCCTTGGATACGCAGAAACAAAATATCTGACTTGAGATGCGAAACTGGAAGATATGACCAGATTGTGGGGCTCTAGATTTGTGGGTTATACACTGCCCTTTTTTTCACACATTTTTTGGTTGAAAAATTTTTTATCTCCTATTTCAATTCCGAAGCAGCAGCTAAACTATTTTGCGCCCTGGATACACAGAAACAAAATACCTGGCTTGAGATCCGAGATTGGAAGATATGACCAGATTGTGGGGCTCTAGTTTTGTGGGTTATACACTGCCCTTTTTTCACACATTTTTTGATTGAAAAATTTTTTGTCTCCTATTTCAATTCCGAAGCAGCAGCTACGTTATTTTGCGCCTTGGATACGCAGAAACAAAATATCTGACTTGAGATGCGAAACTGGAAGATATGACCAGATTGTGGGGCTCTAGTTTTGTGGGTTATACACTGCCCTTTTTTAACATATTTTTTGGTTAAAAAATTTTTTGTTTCCTATTTCAATTCCGAGGCAGCAGCTAAACTATTGTGCGCCCTGGATACACAGAAACAAAATACCTGGCTTGAGATCCGAGATTGGAAGATATGACCAGATTGTGGGGCTCTAGTTTTGTGGGTTATACACTGCCCTTTTTTAACATATTTTTTGGTTAAAAAATTTTTTGTTTCCTATTTCAATTCCGAGGCAGCAGCTAAACTATTTTGCGCCCTGGATACACAGAAACAAAATACCTGGCTTGAGATCCGAGATTGGAAGATATGACCAGATTGTGGGGCTCTAGTTTTGTGGGTTATACACTGCCCTTTTTTTCACACATTTTTTAGTTGAAAAATTTTTTGTCTCCTATTTCAATTCCGAAGCAGCAGCTACGTTATTTTGCGCCTTGGATACACAGAAACAAAATATCTGACTTGAGATGCGAAACTGGAAGATATGACCAGATTGTGGGGCTCTAGTTTTGTGGGTTATACACTGCCCTTTTTTTCACACATTTTTTAGTTGAAAAATTTTTTGTTTCCTATTTCAATTCCGAGGCAGCAGCTACGTTATTTTGCCCCTTGGATACACAGAAACAAAATACCTGGCTTGAGATCCGAGATTGGAAGATATGACCAGATTGTGGGGCTCTAGTTTTGTGGGTTATACACTGCCCTTTTTTAACATATTTTTTGGTTAAAAAATTTTTTGTTTCCTATTTCAATTCCGAGGCAGCAGCTAAACTATTGTGCGCCCTGGATACACAGAAACAAAATACCTGGCTTGAGATCCGAGATTGGAAGATATGACCAGATTGTGGGGCTCTAGTTTTGTGGGTTATACACTGCCCTTTTTTTCACACATTTTTTGGTTGAAAAATTTTTTGTCTCCTATTTCAATTCCGAAGCAGCAGCTACGTTATTTTGCGCCTTGGATACGCAGAAACAAAATATCTGACTTGAGATGCGAAACTGGAAGATATGACCAGATTGTGGGGCTCTAGTTTTGTGGGTTATACACTGCCCTTTTTTAACATATTTTTTGGTTAAAAAATTTTTTGTTTCCTATTTCAATTCCGAGGCAGCAGCTAAACTATTGTGCGCCCTGGATACACAGAAACAAAATACCTGGCTTGAGATCCGAGATTGGAAGATATGACCAGATTGTGGGGCTCTAGTTTTGTGGGTTATACACTGCCCTTTTTTAACATATTTTTTGGTTAAAAAATTTTTTGTTTCCTATTTCAATTCCGAGGCAGCAGCTAAACTATTTTGCGCCCTGGATACACAGAAACAAAATACCTGGCTTGAGATCCGAGATTGGAAGATATGACCAGATTGTGGGGCTCTAGTTTTGTGGGTTATACACTGCCCTTTTTTTCACACATTTTTTGGTTGAAAAATTTTTTGTCTCCTATTTCAATTCCGAAGCAGCAGCTACGTTATTTTGCGCCTTGGATACACAGAAACAAAATACCTGGCTTTAGATCCGAGATTGGAAGATATGACCAGATTGTGGGGCTCTAGTTTTGTGGGTTATACACTGCCCTTTTTTTCACACATTTTTTAGTTGAAAAATTTTTTGTTTCCTATTTCAATTCCGAGGCAGCAGCTACGTTATTTTGCCCCTTGGATACACAGAAACAAAATACCTGGCTTGAGATCCGAGATTGGAAGATATGACCAGATTGTGGGGCTCTAGTTTTGTGGGTTATACACTGCCCTTTTTTAACATATTTTTTGGTTAAAAAATTTTTTGTTTCCTATTTCAATTCCGAGGCAGCAGCTAAACTATTGTGCGCCCTGGATACACAGAAACAAAATACCTGGCTTGAGATCCGAGATTGGAAGATATGACCAGATTGTGGGGCTCTAGTTTTGTGGGTTATACACTGCCCTTTTTTAACATATTTTTTGGTTAAAAAATTTTTTGTTTCCTATTTCAATTCCGAGGCAGCAGCTAAACTATTTTGCGCCCTGGATACACAGAAACAAAATACCTGGCTTGAGATCCGAGATTGGAAGATATGACCAGATTGTGGGGCTCTAGTTTTGTGGGTTATACACTGCCCTTTTTTTCACACATTTTTTGGTTGAAAAATTTTTTGTCTCCTATTTCAATTCCGAAGCAGCAGCTACGTTATTTTGCGCCTTGGATACACAGAAACAAAATACCTGGCTTTAGATCCGAGATTGGAAGATATGACCAGATTGTGGGGCTCTAGTTTTGTGGGTTATACACTGCCCTTTTTTTCACACATTTTTTAGTTGAAAAATGTTTTGTCTCCTATTTCAATTCCGAGGCAGCAGCTACGTTATTTTGCCCCTTGGATACACAGAAACAAAATACCTGGCTTGAGATCCGAGATTGGAAGATATGACCAGATTGTGGGGCTTTAGATTTGTGGGTTATACACTGCCCTTTTTTCACATATTTTTTGGTTGAAAAATTTTTTGTTTCCTATTTCAATTCCGAGGCAGCAGCTACGTTATTTTGCCCCTTGGATACACAGAAACAAAATACCTGGCTTGAGATCCGAGATTGGAAGATATGACCAGATTGTGGGGCTCTAGTTTTGTGGGTTATACACTGCCCTTTTTTTCACACATTTTTTGGTTGAAAAATTTTTTGTCTCCTATTTCAATTCCGAAGCAGCAGCTACGTTATTTTGCGCCTTGGATACACAGAAACAAAATACCTGGCTTGAGATCCGAGATTGGAAGATATGACCAGATTGTGGGGCTCTAGATTTGTGGGTTATACACTGCCCTTTTTTTCACACATTTTTTGGTTGAAAAATTTTTTGTCTCCTATTTCAATTCCAAAGCAGTGGCTACGTTATTTTGCGCCTTGGATACGCAGAAACAAAATATCTGACTTGAAATGCGAAAGTGGAAGATATGACCAGATTGTGGGGCTCTAGTTTTGTGGGTTATACACTGCCCTTTTTTTCACACATTTTTTGGTTGAAAAATTTTTTGTCTCCTATTTCAATTCCGAAGCAGCAGCTACGTTATTTTGCGCCTTGGATACACAGAAACAAAATACCTGGCTTTAGATCCGAGATTGGAAGATATGACCAGATTGTGGGGCTCTAGTTTTGTGGGTTATACACTGCCCTTTTTTTCACACATTTTTTAGTTGAAAAATTTTTTGTCTCCTATTTCAATTCCGAAGCAGCAGCTACGTTATTTTGCGCCTTGGATACGCAGAAACAAAGTATCTGATTTAAAATGCGAAAGTGGAAGATATGACCAGATTGTGGGGCTCTAGTTTTGTGGGTTATACACTGCCCTTTTTTTCACACATTTTTTGGTTGAAAAATTTTTTGTCTCCTATTTCAATTCCGAAGCAGCAGCTACGTTATTTTGCGCCTTGGATACACAGAAACAAAATACCTGGCTTTAGATCCGAGATTGGAAGATATGACCAGATTGTGGGGCTCTAGTTTTGTGGGTTATACACTGCCTTTTTTTTCACACATTTTTTAGTTGAAAAATTTTTTGTTTCCTATTTCAATTCCGAGGCAGCAGCTACGTTATTTTGCCCCTTGGATACACAGAAACAAAATACCTGGCTTGAGATCCGAGATTGGAAGATATGACCAGATTGTGGGGCTTTAGATTTGTGGGTTATACACTGCCCTTTTTTCACATATTTTTTGGTTGAAAAATTTTTTGTTTCCTATTTCAATTCCGAGGCAGCAGCTACGTTATTTTGCCCCTTGGATACACAGAAACAAAATACCTGGCTTGAGATCCGAGATTGGAAGATATGACCAGATTGTGGGGCTCTAGTTTTGTGGGTTATACACTGCCCTTTTTTAACATATTTTTTGGTTAAAAAATTTTTTGTTTCCTATTTCAATTCCGAGGCAGCAGCTAAACTATTTTGCGCCCTGGATACACAGAAACAAAATACCTGGCTTGAGATCCGAGATTGGAAGATATGACCAGATTGTGGGGCTCTAGTTTTGTGGGTTATACACTGCCCTTTTTTCACATATTTTTTGGTTGAAAAATTTTTTGTCTCCTATTTCAATTCCGAAGCAGCAGCTACGTTATTTTGCGCCTTGGATACGCAGAAACAAAGTATCTGATTTAAAATGCGAATGTGGATGAAGATATGACCAGATTGTGGGGCTCTAGATTTGTGGGTTATACACTGCCCTTTTTTCACATATTTTTTGGTTGAAAAATTTTTTGTCTCCTATTTCAATTCCGAAGCAGCAGCTACGTTATTTTGCGCCTTGGATACACAGAAACAAAATACCTGGCTTGAGATCCGAGATTGGAAGATATGACCAGATTGTGGGGCTCTAGATTTGTGGGTTATACACTGCCCTTTTTTTCACACATTTTTTGGTTGAAAAATTTTTTGTTTCCTATTTCAATTCCGAGGCAGCAGCTACGTTATTTTGCCCCTTGGATACACAGAAACAAAATACCTGGCTTGAGATCCGAGATTGGAAGATATGACCAGATTGTGGGGCTCTAGTTTTGTGGGTTATACACTGCCCTTTTTTTCACACATTTTTTGGTTGAAAAATTTTTTGTCTCCTATTTCAATTCCGAGGCAGCAGCTACGTTATTTTGCGCCTTGGATACGCAGAAACAAAATACCTGACTTGAGATGCGAAACTGGAAGATATGACCAGATTGTGGGGCTCTAATTTTGTGGGTTATACACTGCCCTTTTTTAACATATTTTTTGGTTAAAAAATTTTTTGTTTCCTATTTCAATTCCGAGGCAGCAGCTAAACTATTTTGCGCCCTGGATACACAGAAACAAAATACCTGGCTTGAGATCCGAGATTGGAAGATATGACCAGATTGTGGGGCTCTAGTTTTGTGGGTTATACACTGCCCTTTTTTTCACATATTTTTTGGTTCAAACATTTTTTGTTTCCTATTTCCATTTCAAGGCAGCAGCTAAAAACTGGCATGGTGCTTTCATGCAAGCAGAAAGAAAAGGAATACCCTGCTCGAGTGTCCTATGATCTCAGTTCAATAAGCTCCAGCTTGAACTTTGAATATCTTACAAGGCAACTTGCTTGAAATTATGTACCCTGTCCTTCTCAAGGATAAACCAACTGTACTGGTGACAATAGCATGTACCACTGTCAGTTCTGTCCTTGTGCAAATGCTATTAAGCGAAAAAGAATGTTCCGTCTAAGGACATTTAAGTGTACAATCAAGAAAGAAAAGAACAACTCGCGTGGCAGCGTACATCCTCCTGCCTACTAATTTGTCCTATTGTACCTAAATCATCCTCTCCCTTATTCTGCATAAGAGCAGTGAAATTGTCAGAAAGGATGCGTATATCTACCGTGTGTTCAAAGTTGTGTTTCCGTCCATCGTTCTTTATTAATTCTTAGTTTCCTCCAGAACAATATCATGAATGGAATATGCCCACCCAACTCCAGTGCTCCTCCCCCTCGTTTTCATTCAATTTTCTACCACACATACCATTCACGAATCAACTCCAAAGCATAGCATTAAAAAAAGACGATTCTCTGTAGCGCCGGCAGGGAAAAAAGAACCAAGATCCTAGGGATGTGCATTCTAAGTGGTGCTGTTCTTGTTTTCCACGCGCGACTAACAAAAAACTAAAAATTGTTCTTTTGATGGCAGTTAATTGAAAAACTCATGCAGATGTGCATGCAACGAAGGGGTTGTGGCACTTGTGCTAGAAATAGAAGGAACAAAAATCCAGATACACATGCAAAGCCCAACTTAAATGAGAATGTTCTTCGTGCCCACGCTATTTTTTTTTTAGCGAAAAAGGAATTTAAATGCACTCTTTCCGTCGATATATGCATGTGTATGTGTACTCGCTTCTATTGGGAAAAAAAGGACATTGCAATTCAACAACTTTAGTATCTAAGCTGATGTAGATATGCTGCATCTTGTGCCATCAACTTTACATTTACCACGAATTTACTTAGGTTCTGTGCTTTTTTTTCTGTTTTAGTTCATTCTTTCTTTCGGCGGAACACACACTTTACATTTAAGGATTACGCCGCATCGTTGCTTTTTATTTGCGAACAGGAAGCTATTTGCAAATGTGAAGTAAAAAGCAAGAAGAGAGATGCCCGGGAATGCCGGAAATAGACCAAATTGTTTTCAATTGTTTTCCTTGTGCTCGTTTTGGTATCTTCATACATACATACCTAGCTACCTACCTATGGTTGTATTTTATTCTTTTTTATTCTTCGAATGAGAACACGAAAGGCAACGAGGCGCGCTTTTCGTAATGATTTTACATCTAAAGCAAGTGGGTGGGATGGAATCCCGAAATTCAAATGTAACTACAACCGCCTTCGTTGTGAGAAGATACAAAACATTTGGCCCCACCATGACCCCGGAATAAATTGAATTATTGTTAACGGTCCGGTCATTGGCTGTTGCCAAGTTTCCTTCTTCGTCCTGGCTCATTAATCAAATTTAAGGAAATTCAAATGGGGGGCGCTATGGTCTGGTACTGGTACTATGAGGGCGGGAGGATATACCACCGAAATAAATAAAAACGAAAAGCAAAACAAATAAAACATGCGAGAATGGTAGAATCTACCCTTGGGTTATGTGTGTCCTTGCTGGGAGAAAATAAATGATTTATTTGCGCAGAGAAAAACCAAATAACCATATGCATGAGCATGGACCCGTTGCCGCAGCGCATTCACCGAAATAGAAAAAGATCCGTGTACGGCGAGTGTAACCGAGAGTTATATGACTCTTTCTTAATGGTTCTAATGATTTATATTGATTTGTACTCGTACGTTGTGGAGGACATAAAACTGTGTACCGTGCAGGACATTACGCTATTGCTTAGCTTAAACAAATGTTGACAATTTGCGAGTTTTTGTGATGAAGTACCTACCTTCCCATGGTTCTTGTTTCTCGGAAGTTTTATATTATTTTGGGACAAATGACCCATAAATATGATCAACCGTGCATTTATGCTATGTTTGCTCAGAACTTTTGTACGAACCAAGCTTTTGACTAAACGCGCCCTCGGAAGCAGTAGAATTTGTCGACTGTTTTAGGAAGTGGCTTCGTTTTATGAGGTCGCGAAAAAGTGGGATAAGGTACGCATGGATTCGAGGTTCTTCGCGAGTGCTTTGCCATAAGCTTAAGTGCCCCGAGAGAGGATGTAGAACAGAATATGATTATTGAAGCTAGAGGCATCCATACTTTAGTAGTTTTGGAATCAGTACAGAAATCTGTTGCTCTTTATATCGACTTGTCTCAAAAGTACCTAAGGAATCAGTATTAGTCTAGCCAAACCCTCGGTCTAAATCCTGTGTGCATTGCCCAGTTTCGCAATAATCTCATTGACTCTCTTAGTCTCTGTCAACACTACGAGCATTTCGAATTTGAAAAGCGATGTCCATAATGTAATGACACTTGTTTGATGGTCAGCTCATACAGATGCCATCGATCGTTAAATAGGTGAGGCTCCTAGAAATGATCGGTAAAGACTTGGGAAAGACCGAATTTACTTCTGCAGTGCTTACAATGTGTAGTAGACTCGAGGGTTAAATGAAACTGGAATGATCATTTGTTGGAATCCGTATATAATGGCCAAGCCAATCCACTTTACAATCAAAGAAAGTCGTGATTTGAAGAAGTCACATCATAATTTACAGGATGTGACATAACAGATGAATGTTTAAAACAGTCTTTATTGGAAATATACTTCGCTAGGGTGCTGGAACCAGGGAATAGAAACTTTGCGGAGTTTCAATAGCATGTCCCGAATTTATTTGATTTTACAAAAACACAGGACAATACAATCGAATCGCTGTGTTGACTTCTACACCATAAAGATACTCCAAAACGTGGATAGTCTAGCATGAAAGGGTGTCATTCAGTATTGTAAGAGACTATCAAAGCTTGGCTAACAATTAGGTAAAACAAATACCTATTCCGCCTCTGTCCTTCAGCAAGTTTCAACAATGACAGGATACATCCGATACATTAGAACTTTTATGAGACTTGTGGAAGTGTGTAAATATTTTCAGTGAGTCCATGTCTAGTACCGCAAAGTTGTTGAGTTCGAACATTTAACTAATGCAACCTTGATTGCTCTGGCTGTCAGGATAATCCCACAATTCATCTATCTATGTGGAATATGACTCTGCTCAAGGTACATAGTGAAAGGTCCCATAAGTCATCAATGAGAAGTCTGGTATTTAACGAAGAGGAATCGAGATACAGCTATCAACTTGTAAGCCTAGCAATCCTTTATCATGAGACTAGTATTTAACATGCAATGAGGCATGTCCTGGACAGAAAAAAACCGCTGATTGTATGGAAATAGTGTCGTTAGACAGTACAAGACAAGCAATGCTTAAAATTGATGCCGCGCGTAAGTAAGTAGATAGATCGAGGGAGCAAAGGATGATAGTATCTGTAGATAATGCAATGAAACGAATATCATTGCGGACAAAGAGTAGTCAATGCCAAACGGACAAAAGCGACTGCCATTCTTTAGCTTCAGCTGCTCAGACAGTGTTCAAATAATAAATTGTTTTTCAAAAGAATCAAACAATGACTTTAATATATGAAAGTGAAGCGAAGAAGAGCTTAGTTGTTTCACCTACACTCGCATGTATGGCAGAAAAAATCCTGCAGGAATTTAAAAAAAAAAAAAAAACTTTAACAATCTACTTCGACATATCTTTGAAAATTGTCTTACAAACTTTCTCCGATTTTAAGTTCCAAAGCAAACACTCTGGTCATTTTCTTTAGAACTCGCAAACCATATTGTATAATCCTTGCGTACGTGGGTACATACCAAGGAACAGAAAAAAAAAACTCAACACAAAGTCCTCAGCTTAGAAGAGTTGACAATTCCTTTGTCCTGTAGTAACCCAGATCAATGGTTTAGCTCCGAAAATAAATTGAAATTCCCTGCAACTGACCTTTCTATTGTTCCCCCACCAACGAGCTTTGCTCTAATTGTTTTGGACTTTCTGGTTGTTCCGTTACAATTGCATTACACACAAATGCGTTTCAATGTTTCGCCATAAGTTCTACCACACAACAAACAATACTGTCAGATGCATCCACACATATGTACATACATGAATGGAGAAACACTGGTAGACACGCATATTTAAAAAGCAGGATAATTGAAATATTTGAATGAGAAGGTTTCAAAGCAATGTTGGTAGCAGCCCCCCGCCACCACCCCTCGGTAGATTGTAACCATAGTGCAATGTGCAACAAACGCCGGCCGTCTCTCTCCCATTCGCCCCATGGACGAATTCACATAAAACAGGATAATAGCTCTGTGAGTACAACTATTTGGGTCAGTTATGGCATTCGAGGCAGCTTTCGCCGGTCCTAGTCTCTTCTCTATTTTGCAATTCACCGTGCGCCCCGTTCTACGCGAATTATTCTTCCTTTTATTGTTATTCTTCTCGCTGGAAGCAAATATTTGCCGTCATAATGCTAACGAACGGGACGCAATGGAAAACCATACATGGTAGCGAAAACAAACTATCCTCTGAACTTTGAGAATAATAAGGATTTTTTCTTTTTTTGTTTCTTCATATCCTCCAACGTTTGTACAATAAAAATTGTCGTCCTGCACAGGTATATAATATTTTCCACTTCGAACTAAGAAGAATAATAGGAAGTAGATTCTACTGTCTGTGGCTGTCTAAAGGTGAAACTAAAATCTTGGGATAAGGGAACATTTAATAAATAAAGGACACCAACGAAGAGAAACTTTACCTCCTGCCGAGGTGACCAAGGATGTGCGAAGGAAATTAAATCTTTAGACAAAGAGAATATTTTCAGAATATTTTGTTAAATTCATTTAAAAAGACTACACAACAGACAAAGGATATTAAAAAGGGAATTTAAGAAAGTTCCGTTCCTCTCGTCGTCTCCCACCAGAAGGATTTTTGGATATGATAAAGTTTCTGCAACAGATTTGCCCTTCGCAGGAAGATTAATTCAATAAATGAGCAAAATCTCATTTCATTTGTTTTGAAAATGAATTCTTTGTAAGTTTTTGCAAAATATTTAAAACTTTGCCCTGATGAAAGAGATACAATTCATCTACCAGGTCGGATGGTATCTATTTCGATGGAAACAAGTTTTCCGTGGGTTAAGTTGGTATTTGTTGTTTGGTTGAATCATGCCCGCAGCAATAGTATTCTTTGAGAGAAAGGATATGTACCCTCTGTACCGGTGAATGAAATTATGTTGAATTTCATAACCCGTACTGAATAAACTTAAAATATCACATCGCCTAAAGATATAAGCTTTTGTAATGAAAACAGATGGTTGCTTAAAAGGAAGCCAATGCAAGTATAAGCAATGGTTACGAGAAGCTACTAACAAATTTGGAAATTTAGTACATAAATTACTGATGAACCTATACAAGCTTAGAAAAACGTCAGTCTTTTGTTCATAGGGAGCACTGTACTGTCAAAAACTTCTGGTCTTCAAACTACGCCATAGTGTAATACTTATGATACTTTCTGCGTGATGTATCGTTTGGAGATTGTAGATATTTTTGAATCAGTCGTATACCTTATTTCGATATTTAAAAATAGTTTCTATGAATATGGAGAGCCAAAGTACATGACGCTGATAGAAAAAATCTAATTTCTTGCTGAAATCTTTGAAATTTTTAAAAGCCTGACACCATCACTCTGCAATATGATGTAGAACAGTCCAATAAAACTCAGACGAGGCAAGTAAACTGCCTCACAACATTGGTCATCGCTTAGGAAAAAGAATCATCAGAGCTCTGATTGAAGACCTTAGGACAAGTGTATCTGCAATAGCTTCCTTTTTGAAAACCATTGTCAAAGTGGATGTTTGAAGCTTTACATCAGAAAACCCAACCAGAAAGCTAGACTAGAGTATGCCATTGAGGGCATTGAAAAGGACGATTCATTTTGGGATAAGGTCACATTCACTGACGGAATGGTAGTTTAAAGTTGAAAAAACTTCAACTGTCAAGCATGGAGGGGTTTGGGTACCTTATCTGCTTTCCATTACAACCAAAATGGACAGATGTGGCCATGTACTCATGTTGAGGGAGACGGTTAGTTCAAGCAGAAATAAAAACAATGGCTTCACACTCACCCTTAGGATTGGTAAGGGAATGGCTGCTTTATAATGCGCCACGACAAATGAGACATCCCACTCAGTATCGAGTATTTGGACAAAAAAAAAACTCGTCATGCCGAGTCATAACTAGCAAAAATCATCTCGAATCCTTTTTAATGAAGGAATGGGTAAAAATTTGTCCAGAAAGTACCTCAAAGTTAATTCATTTCATAAAGAACGGCCTTAACTCTATGTTGACTTTTTTTTATACTTATCTGAGTTCAACTATAGTAACTTGGCATAACGATCAGTTCGAACAGTTGGCGAATAGTGTGGTCTTCATATCAAAATTTCCGAAAATCTTACTCTCACATCCCTAGGATTCTATGTCAATATTTCTTTCTCTAAAAATCCTTGATTTAAGAAACCAATGAACTTGACTTGACGAACGATAAGGTTTTGAAAACTAGTACTAGTACACTCCCTCCTTGGCCAAAAAGTTCTCATTATAAGCAAAAAATAAATGCGTAGTATAACACTTTTAAACCAAAACTGGTAGAGCTGTGCTAACTGACTGGATATGGAAGGCTTTCGGCGTGGTTTTTTTGACTATTATATGATGTCCTGAGAAGGTAAATTCTGTGTGAAGGTACTCGACGAATGACATTCAAAGAATCCTGATCAGAATAATAATTTCCTTCTCAACCCACGAATCCGAATGTCCACTATGCCTATAAACATTTTCGAAATATGTCACAACCAATTTCAAGGCAAATAGTATGAGAGTGGTATGGATACCCGGAAGGATTAAATCATTCCATAAGCGAAGCTCATAACTATGATTCCAACTCCACTATGTACACCCTCCTAACCCTGCATTTGACAACAACCATACGCATCTCCATGAATTGCAACTCCAATTTTGTTTCAGTCAATATAGTCCATGCGGTCCATATCCCTTTATCGCAATCAAAATTACCCTACTCGCACACGAAAACCTCTTTTTCGAAAAACCTTCTAAAGACCAAAGTTAATGTCAGTTGAAATTCTACGAAGTCCTTAATTGGCTGAAGCTGGACTGTAAATTTATGAAACTGCATATTTGTTCAACGAACAAGAATATGAGCTACACATCACTTTGAAACTTTCTGAATTTACTTTTCCAAAACTAGAAGTTTTTTTTTTCTTATCCCTACGCAGGAGATCTACTATCAAAATAACAGATACAAAAAAAAAAAAACATAAACCATGTACCATGAAAATAATTGTATCTACTCGTATGCTGAATACACAAGGGACTAGCAGTGTTTACGAAATTACTTGCAACAACTTTTCCACACTGAGGGCAATGTATGAACCCATCGTCCTTTCGTCCTTAGCATAGAAAAAAAAAAAAAAAAACAGTATACGGTAGGCGATGAAGGAATAGCAATCTAAATACACAGCACAGAAACTGAGAGACAGTATGATGGAAAACTGTAATAAAACTCATATCAAAAAGCGACTGACAAGTAGGAAACTTAATGGGACCGTAGAACCAAAAGTCGGGTAACAGAGTTTAGAGTTTGGTAAGGAAGTACTGTGTTTTTTTCCTTCTCTTGTTTAGACCCGAAGGGGGGTTGAATCAACCACCCCACCTTAGTACGAGTTTGCGTTTAATATATGTATGGGTGATGACATTTTGATATGTATTTTTTTTTTCGACTCTAAATTCGTAGCTTAAATGTTTTTTAAAATTTTATTTTTTGTACTTCGAAGGATTTCCTATGCCAATGCCTGGTGTCGCAAGATAGAGAGTATTTGAAATAGGCCCGTACCTCTGTGTAATGTAAAAACTTCTCAATCGATTTGTTTTATTTATTTTTTTCACTAAACATTAATTTGTTCGATACATTTAATTTCACACAGTCAGCCCTCTGTGTGTGCCTATCCATTGTGTACATTAGGTTTGTTTATTTAGCAGAGGGATACATTTTGACGCCTCTTTTTTGAGTTTTGTGAGTGTATTTTGTTTTTATTGGCAATAAATTTGAAGATTCGAAAACCGTTTCAATACACATGTGGCGGTGGATACAATAAAAAAAAATGCCATAGCTCTCTGTGGTGGTGTGGGATCGTTGGGTGGTTAGGTTATAATTTATTTATAAAACATGACTTGATGATGGTCCTTTTTTTCCTCATAGCTTCGATTTTGAAATGCTAGCATACTAACGCCCGGTGGATTTAGAAACCGCCTACGCGATAAGGCTCGATATCCGTGACTATGCATTGTAAGTTAATCCAACTGGTCCCTGGTTGAGTTCACGTTCAGTTTGTTTGAATTTATGAGCTGATGGGCGACAACAAAAGGGTGGCTGGAGATATTTATGCCTGGTATTTCATTAAAACCGAAAAAAAAGGTTAAACGTGGCTACGCATCACGTGCTGAATTTCTGAAGTTTTAAATTCAATTTTGTCATTCTCCTTAACTGTGACAAGCAACCGCATATTTTAAAGTTTGCTACACAGCCCGTCACGAGGATGTTGAGTAGGATTCGGCGTTCATTGTTCTTAAACGTGAAACTCTTGTAAAAATATTGATTTATGCATAAATATTCCATAGGAAGTTTCCATATTTCACATAAAGTTAGTGACGAATATCTTAAACTATTTAATAAAGTGAAATAATTATATACAATCCATCTTCCGGAAGTAGCCATGTGAAATGTAAATATTCAAAGCTATACAGGATACAGAGTAAATCCCTGTATTTACCCAAATTATGTCACATAGCTAATCTACATAAAAATAATAGCTAGCTGACAAAATTTCTAAACAAAAGATAGTTAGTCGTCACGTACGACAACAGTTGAGGTTGTCGTTGGTGAAATCCATTTTAAGTGCATTAAATACCAACGGAGAATAGTGTATCTATGAACAGCTTACAACCATGTGCATTTAAACGCTCTACCACGTCAATTAAAATTGTATTTTAAACCAGGAAAAGGAACAGCATGTCCTTAAATCCTTAAAGTGAAATTATGGAGCATTTTTAAATTCATATGCACGAATCTACACAAAGGGAGAGAAAGCTACTTTTCTGCAGCAGGATAAACCATTCGACAGGAGCGGCGTCCTTTAGACCAGTTAATCTACCATCATTTCTGTTAAAGCCAATGGAAGGGATTGTGGTTGATCATATGGTGAAAACAGC
Organism: Xylota segnis; assembly: GCA_963583995.1. Classification (NCBI taxonomy): domain Eukaryota; kingdom Metazoa; phylum Arthropoda; class Insecta; order Diptera; family Syrphidae; genus Xylota; species Xylota segnis. The sequence goes on from OY757239.1 coordinate 32,219,720, forward strand.
ACAGAAAATGTTACCCTTGATGGTTTGTGTACGGAAATACGCTACATCAACATGTAAGCGTTGCGGAAGATGAGCTTAGCACCGGATATATGCATGTATGTATGTGTGGTGACCAAAATAAATGACATTGCGGTAGCCCTCGCTAAATATGGTCTGGAAGCCACTTGTCATATGTTATTCACTTGGGAAGTTCAAGTCTTACTGTTGGAAAATATTTTTTGGGCAGTTTTTCGGACTACATATTTGCAATCCACATAGCTTCCAGATGGATGGGGACAGCCGACAATTTTCTAAGGACCAAATTCATGCACATCATGAGAATGAAACACTGGATTGGTATAAGAAAGACTGGCTTGAAAGACTTTACTACCAATATCTAGAGATCAAAACAAGGCGGTCAACAAAATTAGGCCATCGTGTGGTAATGGGGATGATTATCTGTTAGATAGGTGTGTATTACAGAATCAAAAAACACACAAACTGCATCACTGTTTCTCTGCTTAAACTGCCATATTACCGAAGTTGAACGAGTCAGTAAAGGGGTCAAATGGGATACAATTGTGGGTTTCAGTAGTCCATTTGAATTTAAAGTTGAAGGTTCTATGTACCTAGGACAGGGCTTCAACTATCAACTAAGGACTTCTGTTTCACTTCCTTAAAATAACTAAGGACTTAAGCCTAACCCAAGAGGAATAATCTGAACTCGCTCTTTGCATGACTCCCCGGCAAACAATGTAATCGAAAGTACGCAATGAACCCCAACAAGACACACAAATTGATAACAATTTTCCCAGAAATATACGAAGAACGTGTTTCCTGTGAAATATTTTCCTGTACGATAAGCTTGAAGGATTTTTTTTTCAATTTTTTGTTCTATGCTACTCTGGAAGATACAGGAACAGAGCCAATTTTTTTTTGGGTTAAATAACTATTGCAGGTATTCCCATGCATGGGCTTTTGTCAAATATTTGAACTAAAAGGATATGCAAAACGAAATTAAATTCACTGTCAACGACCAAAGTATCATAAATACTTATTTCCCAGATAGCAAAATGTAAACATTTACTCTTAACCATTATTGAAAGGATACCATAAAAAAAAGGGTTTTATCTGATTCCTATCATATGATAGGCCATAAATAATTCAAAGTACGCACACACACTAATCCTCTCCTTTTTATTTAAATCTTTATTATTCGAAATAAGGTCAAAGGGTGAACAATAAATTATTTAATGCGCAACCATTTCACTTAAAGTCTTACCCAACACCATCCGGCGTGCGAGAGGTGCGAATTTGAATAGACGATATCTTTTGTTCTAGCCTGTTTTAATTCTACTAATAAATTTCCATATTAATGAACATAGGCGGAAAACAGAAGCAGAAAGGAATGTCATGGCGTTGGAATTCCGATTCCGAATTTTGATGAAAAGAGCAATTTCAGGATATAGCTAACATCAAAAACACAGTGCACAGACAGTTCAAGGGTGAAAAGCAGCAGCTGCGTGTGCTTAAGGTTATCCTTGAGCTGTTTGATGGAAGTGTATTATTTGCTTTGATCCATGAATACGTTTTTCAATACTGAGAATGGGGAAATTGTTTACTTCTATGCGGGAATTGGAATCATTGTTAAAGCCCGGGTGGTACTTTTTTTCAGGACTAAGAGTCTGTCTGTTAACACAAATATGGATTTAAAGTTTTACAGCTGACATAATCTTATAGATCAACGAGAGCATTAAGACAGAAAGAGCTTTGATTTTGTATTAAGTTGTCTTTCATCTATTTTTGTAAGGCAAAGGATAATAATGGAACATTTTACAACATAACCAACTTCAAAGAAGAATCAGAAAATCGGACTCATGGCACTCATGGCAAACCAGGAAAACTAGTACAACGACAAGTGTCAATATTTCCAATTACCAAACTGCTTCCAGCAGCACACACACACACAATGCTCCTTGTTAACAGCACCACTTTTTGACTCTGCATCCTTTCACCTCAACTTCACATCGAATAACTTCTAACACAGTGAACCCAAAATTTCCTCTCTAGTTGCTTTGAATTTGAAATGAAAATTGGAAAAGTTACCGCATGCTTCAACTTGTATCCGCAAGGAGTAAAAATTTCACTCGAACTGTACTTACTTTGAAGTCATACCGATACACCTAATTGATTTTCTCTGGTTCATATGCATTGTAGGTACGAAAGGATGCACAATAGATATTGGATAGAAGTCAGTTAAAATCAATAGATACAATGTGAACTTCTCAAAAGGAAATACGGAAAAATTTGAGTATAAAATAATTCCTGTTCATAAGGAACAGGTGAAATATTTCACAGAATGCACCACACCGCAACGAACTCTAACACTAATGCAATTCAATCAATAGAATTAGCCAGATAGTTAAGCTGACGATCCAAAAGTTTGATCATTGGTTCCCTGGCACTTTGGCCTTCTATCTTGCAGATAGTGTGGATGGCGGCAGTAAAACTCGAGACGATTCAGTTTGCAAATTTTATGTGAGAAACTGTGAAAGTTGAAGGAACTTTCCACAAATCATTCTACAGCTAACTACTACATGGTACCTGACTATTGTCGGCTTACATACTACTGCAACAAGAGTACTTTCAAAGTGAGCAGGAGGTACAAAGTTAAAAACACAGTAAAACCTTCTCGTGCTCCTTGTGCGTAGGACAAATGCCATGATGTCCACTTTGATTTGAAGTCAAACTTTACTTCTAAAGTTTTCTACAGAAAAAAAAAAGAAAAAACAACATCCACCCCCACCCACTATAACAATAGAACTTTGTGACTTTGATTCTCTTGGGAGAGGAATTTCCGTTTGATTCGTCCTTTTGGCCATTTTTCTTTATTTTTTATTTTTTTTTTTTCGTTTCTTTTATTCAAAGGATTAATTATTTCATTTAAGCAGATTTTCATTAGCATTAATTAAGATTAATTAGGTAAAGCAACAGCGCTGACTTTATATTCAATTTTCCAGAAAACCTAGACGAGGTGGGTGCTTAGGTTCTATGGAACTGTGGCAGAGCTTTGTGTAAGTATCGAGTGGTAAACATAAGAAGAATGTTCTCAATTAGCCACTTCATTAATTGATAATGAAGATGAAAGAGCACTTGAAAATGGTTGTAAATTTATAAACTGGCTTGTAATGTTTTTTGTTTTTTGCTTTTTATTTTACTATTTGGTTTCGATAGATGAATGTTCGTTCTTGTTGATTTGTTTCAGTTCTGTTTCCAAAGAAGGCTTTTAAGACCCCCTGAGGGGTGGTATTATTCTTATTTGTTGGTTGGCTTAAGTGCTTGGGTAATTAATTGTTGATTTTTTCTTTTAATGTCAAAGGAAGTGAAGTAGTATGGATGGCTTTATACATTTGTGCTTTGATTTTGTTTAAAGCTGTTGAGTATCAAAGGATTCAGGGGAATAGAAAGATTCATAGTGTAGACGAGTAATACAAACAAATTATTAAATTTTGTGTAAAACAGTGAGAGATGGAACGTTAAAGAGGACAAAATGAAAACCTAGCTAGTGGTGGTAGTATGATGAACCAGGGTAGAATGGGAACATTTTGTTGAAAACTTAAGGATTATGAGTAGTGGAAGACATATCGATTAAGACGTGATGCCGAAAATGCACTGAAGCCATGGCATTCATATGAACAAGATCCTCCCTAAGCTTCTAATCAAGGCTTGATGATATAAACCAACAAAGGGAAAACCAATCAAAGCTCCAATATGTACTCATATCAATCAATGTTATGTTTATATAGATACATAGATTGTGTAAGGATTTGCTTACGACGTTTTGTCGTATTGAAAGGGTTGCGATGAACATCAGATACCGCGAGTCTTATGCTGTCTTTTTCATAAAGACTTAGACCATTTGAAAATACATGATCTGATGATATAGTCATGTGGAGCTACGGTGACTATGACAGCCAAACCTGACACCTTTCGAGAATCTTAAAGGACTCTTGTCCTTTTGTTACAAAGGTACACTAAACGTAGATTTACTGAGTCTTAAAAGCTGACCAAAGAAGGTACAGCACCAGAACCTAGGTAGTCCCTTCTTTCAGATCAAGTAGATGCATTAAGTGTTTTTGAAATTTCTGGGAGAAGAAAGGCATATTCCCAGCAAGCAATAGCATGGAAATACCAACAAAACTGACATAAACAAATCAATTCATTAGAAATAGAGTTAGTTGGTATCTGTTGGACAAATAATAGAAGGATATTGTTGTATGCGTTCAGAAAGATGAAGGTTGACTTTCCATGCACTTTATCTAACCCACCTCCTACCTCTATACCCGAATAAGTGAACTCAATTCTCCTAATTCCATATGGGACATAACATAGAACTTATATTTTTCCAAAGAGTTACCAATGTTTGTATGCCAATCGTGCTGGAATCAAAATACATCTTCTTATGGTAAATGATTTTTGACAAAGCTACCCTGGATTGCCATTAGTCTGAACCAGTCCTGAACAATTTCTAATGTATCTGTGATTCCTATTTATGCTGATGGTATCCTTCCATCCATGCTGAAGTAAGTATAAATTGACGACCCAACGTTTCCTGTATCGATTGGTCGTTAAACTCTTTCCATAAGTAGGAGAATGTCAGTACAACATAGTACTGAACCGATGACTCAGTATATCCTCTCGATAATTGCATACAGCATAACTTTCAAGTGACTACAATGAAAAATATCCTTCCACATTTACATAATAGGAATGAAATTTCGATATTTGCAAATAAATTTTGTAAAACTTTTACAACAATAGATGTTTCCTGGCTTATCGTACTTTTAATAAGTTACAACAGTCGGTGGACTGGACTGGACTGGACTGGGTATGCCTTCACAAAGTATATAAAGCCAAAGTGCGTTTTCTTTCACTTCACCTTGTCGAGTAATCCTGCAGACTAATAAACAAACTTTTGCAATATCTGTGCTCCGCTTGTATCTTCTAAATTATAATTCTTATGGACTTTGGGAACATTGTTACAACTTTAGGTTGTTGAAGAAACTTGCCACTCATTGAAAATGTTTGCACTTGAAGAAACTTTTCGTGGTGATAGGATTTTCAGGATAGCATTACAATGCAATAGTACCCACAAGGATTACTAAACAAAAATCGCCTCATCTTCAGAAGTATGTGCCCCAAGCTGTACTCGGTTACAAAATATCGCTCTTGGGAAATTGACTGCAGTAGTTTGTCTCCATTCAAATGGTTGCAACAGAAATGCATTGGCAGTAATCAATTCCATTTGAAATCTGGTAAGGATACGTGTGAATGTCAGCCAAATTGCAATTGCCGGAAATTCAAATTGGCTCAGTAGTATTTTCTCAGAATCTATTTTCTCATACATAGTTTCCCTTCGACAAATGTTTGCATTGGGATTTTGTATTTACATAAGAATACCTGTCTGTATTTCAGGAAAAATGATTTCCTTGTTTTGTAGGGACACATACGATCCTCCAATTACTCGCATATATGTATGTACATATGTGTTCCTCATTCATGTCAAACAAACGAGATGTAATTTTCTCTGAATATTTATCAATACTAACCCAAAACGAAAAAAAAAACTGAAATTGCGCTACCCGCTCTCTAACTCATGTAACCTATCCTTGCGACACGTACACAGCATAGTAGCATACCAGCGAGACATATCGTAGCTATTCCGTCTTGTGCCCCCGTAAAGTGAATAAAAATTTATTTTTATTTGTTTGTTTTTTGTTCCATCACCAAATGTCTGCAATTTTCGTTCGTCCTTTAGCTCTCTAGTTGTTGTGATCTTCATCTTCATCGCCTATTCCTTCGTCTTCGCCTTACACACAAGGCTATGCACATTAAGCAAAGTAATTTTTTTTTTCTCTTCCTTTATACTATATCTTCTTTTTTTTTTTTTGTTCATCATCCTCCAAAAAATATATCCTTTCTTATTTCGCATTCAAACTCAGACCCTTACTAAATGCTAAAGGACTTGCCATAGGTGTGTAGGTGGCGATGTGTGTTGACACAGAAATGGTGAAAGGAGTCGTTTGGCTTTTTATCGTCGGGATTGGAAAACGTAATTCTAGCGAAAAAATATTGAGGTAAGCAAGTGCGCACCGAAGGATGGGAAACAAATTGAACGGTTATGCATGCAGGGGTGGATAATTGGTGGAATAAAATCATAATGAGGACAAACCAAGTGGTCCTAGAATATTGGTCGGTATGAGTGGTGTAGCCCTTTGCTATAGCAAGAACGAGTAGCTTTATTTTGTGTTAATTGGGCGTTAGAACGAGTCGAATTTCTAGGTTTTTTACTCAATTTAAGTAGCCTGGAATTTGAGAGTAGCTTAGCAAGGACGAGAGTCATGCATTGGTGTAATTGATTATTCTGTGCCTTTAACGTTGAATTGAGGAAATTAAGGAAGTCCTTCGACCTTGTTGATTGTAAAATGATGCAAATAAAATCGGAGATGATTTCCGATATGATATACATACATTCTTAAGAATATTTATTGGAAACACGAGATTTGTTATACCCATACACATATGCGTACAGTGGAAACCATGTGTACTTGTTAGAAGAATTCGACATTCCAGTGCTCTTGTTTGATATAAATGTCAAGCCATGGTTAATGAAAGACTTTCGACTTTATATCAGAAACCTAGCTTACCAGTAGTATGTAAATATATACTGAAGACGACACTTGAGAATAGATTTATATGAAGAAGATACAAACATCATTTTCATCAACATTAAGCCGATAAGGTCGCAGTCTCGTTGGATAGTTTTATTGGCTTAACAAAGAAAATACAAACAAACAAATGCAGATTTTGTCAGTGGGTTGAAAGGACCAATATTATTTTTCTTGAGTCAATGAAAGCCATACAAGTAATTCCTCACATGGACTTGCATCGAAAATATTCGTTTAGAATATCCAATTAGGGAGAAATAGGATAAGTCGTTTGAAATTTTGGAGCACCGCTTTGTAGGGATGGATCAAGATCGAAGCGAATTCGGAAGCAAAAATCGTTCACTGCAAGTACCCATTAAAATGGGGTGAACGCCCGCCCATTCAGGGCAGGGAATAACTCACAAGCTACGTCTCTTCAAGGAAATGTTCAACCTTCTTGAATATCGAAATTAAAGGCTATTCTTTCAGTATTATAAATATATATATAATATAACCGGTTCGGTGGCGTATGCGCAACCAATTTTTTGTACATTTTTCGGTGGAAAAATTTTATGAGCAAGGCTCGTTTGTGACTGCGAAGCACAGAAACAGAAAGTCTGACTTGAATTGAGCCACGAGAAGGTAATTTCAGGATGTCAGTATCTGGTTCGGTGGCGTATGCGTAACCAATTTTTTTCTACATTTTCCGGTGGAAAAATTTTCTGAATTTCCCACACTCAGCTCATTTGTGCTTGCGATGCACAGAAACAGGATATCTGGCTTGAATCATTTCAAAACTTGTGAGAATATAAATTGCCTTTTTGTGAACCATAGCACGGTCATGATCTCAGAAAAACGAAACGAAAAGTACCTAACTGGCACAATGTTGCTAGGGGTTAAAACTACTCGGATTCTAGGAAGGACGATCCAGACTTTCTGTCCTATTACTCAAAATTCAAAAAATTCTATAGAAATTTCCTCTCCAGAATATTTGTGGTAGTGATGGCTGATATACCCAAGATGATAGACACTAGAATAGAGCAATCCATCATGAGGTAATAATAGAAAATATTAGGAGAGTCGTGACCTCAAAAATAAAAAGAAAACTGGAATAGGAAAAGGATGCTTTAAGATCAGAGTACATGACTTTTAAATATAAATCGTGTAAGTGAGCGAACTCCTCCAAGCTTTTAGACAACAGACCGTAAGATCTGAAGTAGTGTCCGACAAATGATGAAGGAAAATCTACTCTGGAAATTGTTTTCCCATTATTTTGAAGAAGGTGTGGCAGGATGTAGTGAGATAGGTTCTGTATGAAGTGATCCATTCTTTTCACTTCCTTTAATGAGTTTTGTATACATTAGCTTGAAACGGAACATAGAACATTTAAATTAAACTCTGGACGCAGAATAGGTTAAACGAGGGGATTCATCTCGACTCTAACATGTGTCACGTTCAACTATCAAGGCTTCCATTGGAATCTAAGCTAAGCTGTTCAATGTCAGATTTTTTCAAACCTTCAACGTGTGCTTCAAAATATCAAAATATTTCTAAAAATTTCGAAATTGCAATTTTTCAAAATGAATGTAAAAAATCATACATTCCCTGCACACGTTTTGGTAAAATATTTTGGTGACAGTACTATAGTATTTGTCAGCGATTTACAGTACTCGATACATGTGCACAACGTCTGAAAATCGATCCAAAAGTACACACACATATGTATGTACCACCAGTCAGAACTGGTGACATCATCAGTACATATAGACTGTACAGATACACATGCATCTGTTATTTAATAATTCCCTCTGCTGTATAAGCTGAAAGTTAACTGTCTCTTTGAGAAATCAGTAAACTGGATACAGTGCAAATAGGTTATTCGCTGGCAATATTTATTTCGCCGTCCACAACTATCCTCTAAAGGATTCAGTGACTGACTACACTGCCTACACTGCCTACGGTGTGTGCATACAAATGTTGATCAACCCAAATGTTTATTTTTAAGGATTCGCGAGTTGACATCCCCAGCAACGTGTATGGATGTTGAACTGTAACTTTAGCCCGGAGTGAGGCAGAGTAGATGTACGAGGTTTTGATTTTCATTTTTTAACAGACTCAAAGGAATTTTAAGCACAGGAGTGCATGAGTTGATATGACAGGATATATCGCAAAAGATGGATGCTCGTTGGCATCTGTAATGATTTATTTGATAGACTAATCCAAGTTTTTGAAACATCGAGGCAAACGTTTTTTTGATTTTCTTAATCAAAATTTGTTTTTTTTTTATCTTAGAAAACAAAAAATTTTTACTTGTTGTAGAAAAAAAGGCTCATGTATCATTCAAACTGAACTGAAGCACGTCTTAAACCCTTTTGGAGGTTATATTGAAGAGGCCAAGTGATCATATAATCCTAAGATCGTAAAGAAATCGATCGGTTCCTAAAACTACGTGGAAGTACATTTTTAGACCGAAAAACTAAACATTCAGGAATGATCTTACAAAATGTTTAAAATGTACACTGATTCCAAGAACTATGCGAAGAGTAAATTGTGGAAAAAAACAAGTATTTTGAAAAGATAGTTAAATAAGGAGTAAGTGGTGATAAGTGGAACGTAGAGCAGCTAGATACAAGATTTTTTGTTCCATAGTATCATTTTTATCAACTCTGAACTGGTTGCTGTGGTGTTTTCAATGAGAGGAAACCATTAATCGGAAAGGAACCACCATGTTCTGTGCAACATGCTTGTCTGGATATAACGATATTTTACGACAGATATTTTCTTTAAGTTTCGGAAGATTAGCATATACTACACTTTCCGAGCAACCCCACAGGAACAAGGTAGGCACAAGGTATCTCTAAAGTGACTAATCCTTCAGAAAATTCATGGAATCAGCCCATTAAACTACACGCAATTTCCCAAGATGTCCCCTCGCCCACACTACCAGTTTATAGAGACACATTTAAGACAAACTCTGCTTGAGAACCTAGACATCGCTAGACCAATATAATACTTCATGAGTTCTCAAAGAAGCTTGAAAGACAATTAGTCCAGGCCATAGTAGTAGCTCTACAAGTCTCACTATAGCAAGGAGGTCTTGCTTGAGCCCTAAACCATCCATGAATTACAGGCATTTTAGCAAGAATTCCACTACAGTAACAGTCAGATAAACTGTGTTAGTGGATTGTCTTAAGTGTCCTTTATTTAAAGTTGTTAGAGTTTCATAAAGACGATCACAGTACATATTTCGACTGACAAGGTAGGATAGTAAAATTTTCCATAAAAATATGGAAAAGACTAAGATCAGTTTTGGAAAGACATGTGTAAGCATTTGAGTCTTAGAAAAAAGGCTTCATTATCCGTATAATCTGATCCCATATAAAAGGACACAAAAACCAATTAATCTTCACAGCATTTTGCTTATGGCTGATGGATTTGAAATATTTCTCATTGTAGCACCTGCTATTATGGAATTTAAAACTTTTTAAATAAATATGACTTATATGACAAGTCACACATTCCCCTTTGTCTGAATTAACTCAACAAAACCCGAACAAACACGAATCTATTAGATTCTCAAAGCTGTTAGGTACACCTCATCGAACATGTATTTTTCACAAAATTTTGCAAATTAAATAAGTTTATCGATATCCTTAAGTGTGCGCAATTTGTCTAAGACAATCCTTGCAAAATGAATGACCAAATGTATCTCACTCCTATAAGATCCCATACACATTGAAAAATAATGACTTATCTAGCCAACAGCCTTTGCTTTCCGACTTAATTTACTGCCTTCGATTTGTCCTGTTGCCCAGAGTTCGGAAAACGTGTGCAGATACTCGATAGGCACACAATCCATATCGTACTCAAACAAAATCGAACCGATAAAACCATCTTCCAACTACCACCACCGCACACAGACTGGTAGCCCATTAATCTGGCCGAAGAATAACCGTGTTACCCTGGCAGCAATTTATTTCAAAATAATATAAATCTAAGTGAAAATCTATTTGAAATTTTGCATCCTTTTTCTTATCTCTCGAGGGCCGGAAACAAGCCTGAATAAAACATTCAACATAGCTAAATCCTACGATACGACGACGAGTAGGTATTTCCAACTGAAGACAAATGGTGAGTAATTTGGAATGATTTATCGGAAACACGTAGCCAAGAGTGTACTGGGCAACGTCGTTTCCTTTTCATTTTTATTATATTTTTTTTTTTCGTTTTATAGCCGCAGCATCATCATTATTACCCGCAGAAACAGGATCATTCCACCAAATGTTATTTCCTTGTACATATAAGTATATCCTTTTCGACACAAGACCACTTTACACTTTCTTTTCTTTTTTTCACTATTTGCTTGGCGTATTCTGTAATTACGATTTCATTTCCACTGATCACACACAATATTTCCAACATTAATCACAACGATACAACGGTTGTTCACTTTTGAATAAATTTCCGGCCCGGAATACATTATTCATGGAATGGATCGGTCGGTACACGCGGGAATGAATTTTATTCTGTGTAATCCGGAAAATAACTTAGGCATCCCCAGAGATAACAGAAGGCAGCTGCATCACGTATTATCCTTAGGACTACTGGGAAGCTTAGCATATCTCTAAGATACTTCTGTTGTCAGTTTAAAGAAAGGAAAAAAAAACAAACCAAAATAACAAAAAAAAAAAGGAAAAACCGAAAGCCGATTATCGAAAATATCAAATTGTGCCCACGATGAAAACGACCGAGAGAGTATCCTTGAATTATGACAAAACGGTACGGACCCAGAATCTCTAGGCGATACTTAAATTGACGGACTTTTCTTTCGTTAATTTCGCGCCTTATTGGCTTTTATTGCGCTCCTGTGTCTATTCGTACTACGTACACGCACACACTGTGCCAAGGGATATTATTATTCCTTAGCGATCCTTTGCAAATAAATAGAAAAAAATATGTATATTTGAACACGCGCGTTTGCGATGACTTATCGGCGCTTACTGATAGCGTATCCTTGAATTGCCTTCAATTTTCGTGGGGGGATGCTGTTGTTTTCAGAGCAAATGGGAAATTTCTGTTGTTGTGCTGCTGTGCAGACTAAAGAGAGGTCCTGCGCATAGTCAGTCATGTGGATACGCCAAGGCATCCTTACATGTGGAATCTGTAAAGTAAGCGAGGATGCGGACTTCTGTAAAGTGTCTCCTTCAAAACGAGAGCACACGAGCACAAGAGCGACCAATCACTTCTCTTAGGGAATTTCTCTTGTTTTATGTCCAGGCATAAAGTTTTGTAGTGCAACTACAAGGATTTACGATGAAACGAATATTTATGAACTTTTTGCGACGATAAAAACGAGTGAAAAACAATTTTATCGGAAAAACCCAGTTTTGGATTTACTTTTATACCATCCGTGATAGGTGCCCCATAAAGATACATCAAACCTGTTACGTGGGTTTTAATTTCAAAAAAATCTTCTCTTTGAAGTGATTTCTGATTACAATTCTCTTGCAAAACAGAGATTGATAAAGCCAGAGGGAAAAAACGAAGAGTGGGAATAACTAGGATTACAAAAATGGAACGTTGATTGACAGTGTACGTGATTAAATCTGGGTTACTCGAGTATGTATTTAATGATGGTTTTCTTTTTACGACGACGGATTATTTAAGTCTGTAGCTTGGGTTTGACACGTTCACTGGATGACAAAGGTTGGAATTGATTTATTTTTTTAAACATGTTGGACAGATTTTTTTTGAGATACTCATTCTTAGGATCTTTTGGTCATTTGCTCAAAGTAGATAGGTAAAGATGTAATGCTCAGATACTATGTTCATTAAATATGCAAGGAGCTGAAGCTCATAAGATAATCCTTGAAAAACTTTCCAGACAAATCTTAATGGCTGTTTCAATTTGGAATCATAGAGCAATACGAAAATAACCATGAATAGTTCACGCACTCTGGTAAAGCCTTACTCAAGCAAAGAAAAATTCTCCCACATTTTGAAACCTGGAGCAATATCTCCTGTTAACATGACTTGCGTTTCAAAAAACAAAAAAAAAAATATTTGATTTCAGTACCTAGTACCATTTTGTGACGTTGGTCAGTCAACATTGAACATATGGCTAACGACTTAAAGCATTTTTCCACTGTACTATATGTATATGACATCACAACCTTCAGAGGAGTCACACTAGAGCTTTACGTTCATATTATAATTGTACAACTCCCCACAAATACTTAAGTCTGCAGGTAATTGGTATCTCCAGAGCCAAAGAGTAGTAGTAGCACTCACAAGAGTCTCTTAATCCCTTACAAGATTATATTTCGGAGAAACCATTTCACTTTTGTTACCCCGGAGTAGCTATTATAACGAGACTCTTGCTTTCCCTTCGAAAGAAGAAAAAAGGAGGAAAAACCCTGTGTCTGACAACATTTTGTAAAATGAGTAATGACAACTGTTAGGTCAACACTTTTGGTATTGTCTTACCAATTTCTAAGTGTGCACTAAAAATATTAAACAAAACCGGAAGAATCTGTTCAGCAAATGTGGTGGAAATGTGCAGAGGAAGGACATGGTGCACTTGACTGACCATTAGATGGAATAAAGGTTCTGTATTTTGAGGCTCAGATTAACCGTTCTCCATAGCCCAATTTAAGTAAATAGTTAACTAGAATATAGACATGTGTAAGAACATAATATTTACTGGGATATTCCATTTAAAAATACAGGATACACTCGAGGTATTCTTGTCCAAAAATGATCACTAAGGTAGTATTCTTCCTTCAATAATGATTACAAAGGTAAGTAAGGTAAGTATTCTTCCTTCTTTTAAAAAGGGTTCTTTTCCTAGAGAGAATGAAGGGAAACCTTTTTTCAAAACTAGATAGCCTTTATCGCTACACTAATCACAGCTGACACTCCTTATAGCCATGCTTACAGGCCACAACTCAATGGCGGACTATCTTAGAAGAATAAAAATCACCACCATATGCAGTACATTGCCTCTGCGATTCTTCTCCACAGGACTAGATTCCCAATCCTTGGAAAAATATCTTTCAACGACCTTAGCAAACTAGCAAATATGACACCTAAGACAACCCTAAGATTCATCATGAAAACGAGTTCGTTGAGGAGGTATTGAGGCATCACACACGGGGGAGCACACACAAAATCCATTGAGATCCGAGTGAGGCTGCACTCATGTAGATGCAACCCCACCAACCTAACAACCTGGACCCTTATCTATCTCTATTTCGACACTTTTCTGAAAAGTACTAGTTTGGAAAACTACGGGTAAATTAATCCTGTAAATTCCATTCGAGTACGTAGGTACAAAATGTACATTTCGTTCACAGAAAAAGGAAATCAAATATGGTGGCGTATACGTGATTTTTTTTTATTTTTTTTTATTTCGAAGTCTACGAAAAAAAAAAGGGTGGATGTCAATGTCAGTTGGTTGGTTGGTTGGTTAAGATCGACCATCGGTGAGAATGCACGTAGACAAGAAAAGGTCCATTCTGTAAGATGGGTGAATCATCCCCTTACTCGTGGAACCATTCTCTCCTTTGTAGGAGCTAACCTTAGCCATGCAGACAGTGCTCAGATCGCTAGGATCATTGAATACATATTCACTTAGTGTTGCCTTTCTGATGTAAGCAAGTGCAGGGCATGTGCATAGGAGGCGACTGATGGTCTTCTCTTCCTCTTCGTCCGTACAGGCTGCAGAAATAGTTGTAGGGGATGCCAAGTCTTTGAGTATAGTGGCCAATTAGGATGATAACTATCGTGAAGAAGGTTCCTCTTTTGTATTTTGTTCACGGAAAAGCATATTCTGCCAAGCATTCATTCAGCTTCTATAAATGAGATGAGAAATACAGTTCTTGAGTCTAGAGTTGACTTGAGTTTAGAAAGAAGCCTGGGGTTATTGTTGTTTATAAATCATAAGGAACTACATTCAATCAATCTTTGGACATCGTTCTTTGTTGTAAAATTTTAGCCAAACCAATGGAAACTATGACGAATTAGTTAGTCGAGAGAACAATTGACCAATATTAGACCACTGTTGGCAAGAATTGTAATAAGAAATTACGTGCGTCTTTCTAACGAAAGTAAAAGGAATTGAAAAACATTTGGAGCCTATGAGCCATGATGTCGATATCTTGTATGGTTTCCATACATTAGGTACATTAACTACACTGGTGTAAGCTAATCCTCACGTATCATTTTGCATGCAAGGCTGTATTTTGAAGATCAATGAATTTCTTTTTAAGACTTAGTCATTCCATGGGGTACATATACACAAGTGATAAAAAGATTCGGAATCCCGTTGAAAATGGCACAAGAAATGTAAGAATATACATATAAGAGTGTAATATATTTTCTTTGCTTAGTATTGTGAAAAGGACTTCGCAGAGGAATCTGGAAAGCCATTTTTTCAAACATGAACTAAAAAATACATGTGTTTTAGACATCAGTCAGTCATTCGAATCTCTTTGGTAGAGATATTGAAAATTACAATCATAAATCCCTTCAAGTTGGGATGCAACTACAAGCAGGTTGAGTCTAGTAAAGACAAAAGCTTTGCATGGCCAAAATAGTATCGTAAGACCAGTAAGGCTACAAAGGTACTTTCGGCTCAATTTCTCTAAATCACTCCTGTTGTGAATTTGATACTCTTCACATTCAAGGGACTACTGTCTAAGGCCAAGGGACAATTTTTGTTTGAGAAACATTTTCATTACTCTCAAATGATTGTCAGATGTTTCTGAGGGTGAAACTGTGAAAAACGTTGTTGTTTTTTTAGAATATAGCAATCCAACATAAATTTTATGTTTGTTACATGAAATAAGTTGCGGTTTTTTTTTTAAACAAAAATCTGACAAACACTAAATTAAGGTCCTTTTTTCCTTTTCCGAAATATCGCTAACTAAGCTCTGTTGTACTAAAGGGAGCACTCTATTCCAGCTGGCTTTTACTACTATCATCTAAATTGAAGGTTGTAATGGCCTGCAAAGGAAGTAGTAGGTTCTGCTGCAGATACAGACGCAGATGGTTTTTTAATGAAGCTGCCGCAGACCGCGTATGGTACACAGTGCATTTTCTGACAGTCGGACTTAATTTCGAAAGTCATTGGACCTAGTGGTCGTAGTAGGTGTCATAACCGGGCACTGCCTTATAGCCTCCTAGACTAGAAGTGCAATCCTTGAAAAAATATCTTTCGACGAGTCTAGGGAACTAGCAAACACCCCTATAAACTGTATGCGAGTTCTTAGTGTATACCTTCATGTACACTTCGTTCACAGAATAAGAAAAAACAAAAATATGGTGGCGAATACGTGATTTTTTTTATTAATTTTTCAGGTCTGCGAAAAAAAGAAACACGATTGATGTCAATGTCAGTTGGTTGGTTTGTTGCTTTACATCGCCGTTCTGTAAGCCTGCACGTAGACCAGAGGAAGTCCATTGTCCTTCGGTTGTGTAAGGCGGATGCATCAAGTAACCATTTATTTAATCTTTAAGTTTGTAATTTAGGGAGATGAAAAGTGACTCCAATACATATGTATATGCATAGGTCCACATCTATTTAAACATTTAGAAAAGAAAACTAACCCTTGTGCAAATAACACGTGTTCCGAATGACTTATGTTCCACTACCTGGAATCATCCAATTTTTTACCCGACTGGCTCGCAACACGTGCAAGCCATTTCCGACTAATTACAGGTGACTCCATGCCCTAAAGTTTGATGTCCTACATTTGGCAATACATAGTCCGTTCTTTTGTCTTTTTTTTTTAAGGTTTCGTAAATAACCCACCCATAACACGTTAACCTCGTTTACCGAAAGTATTTACAATTAAATTCCCGTGATTAGCCTACTGGGCTGCTCATCTACACGATGTCTACACACGTATGTACTTAACCCATTCCCAACCCGTCGCGGTCCTCGGTAGGCAGGTACCATAAAAAACGGAGTGCAAACAAACAATATCCCTCTTTTTTGTCGGCACACGGGAAAACTCATTAAAACTCACCTTTGATTAAGATTTCAAACGCAAATCCACTCCGGTTGTGTAGGGCGTAACGAACCCGTTTCTGTAAAAGCATGTTCATGTTTTTTGGATGCGCCTATCCTTGCTCTATCTATCTCGCTCTCTTCATTCAAAGAGGTGGATACAGACGCGCGGCGCAAAAAGGTGTAAAATAATATTGATTTAGCCCAAGGGTACAGTGTAGCTTGTCACAAGCGCACACAGAGCGCCTTATTAAAACAAAATAATTAGATAATATGCTGCGTATTCTCTGTGTACATAATACAGAGTCCTTTTTAACATTTTCTACTATACCTGGGATTGGGGCAAGAGGACCTAACGTTCATGAACACGGAAGAATGAAAGAAACAAAAAAACAGAAGCAGAACATCCTCCAATTTACTTAAGTGGATAGTACCTAACTTGTGAATTTATTATATTATAATTATGCTTTCAACACATTGGTCTGTCGTCATCGTCCTTGCGGTGGGTACTTTCGTTTTTGTATCCGGCCTTTATGCCGCCATGAAAATGAATGTAGGATATTGCATAAAATGCCATATTCCCCCTTATAGGAGAGTTCCATTAAATTTTATTCGTTAGTCCTTGCATCTATTATCCCCACAGAGATCACGTATGTCATTGGAAACGGATTAGGTCCTTTCTGACTGACATGCTGCTCAACGAAAACTGCCATGTAACCCACATCTAGATAGATACCGATATATCTGTAACGAATTCAATTGGAAGTTGACATGAAATGACGACTCCTGTTGGTGTGGTGTAAAATTCGAAATGGAATACGATACAAATGATCCTGCAGGAAAAAAAAAAAGAAGTCAGCCATAGCTATGATTTAGCTTCCGTGACCCAGTGTGGCGTTGTTTTTTTTTTGTCGTTCCCATTCACTCTGTCAAGGAGTTTACGTAGCTACATAGGTTATGAATCCTCTAGGTCATAGGACATCTGTCGCATTGATGTGCCTTCGTTAGCGAATTTCAGCTCAATTTCAATTGACGAGATTTGCATTCACGCTTTGCACACCTCGTTTAGATTTTTTTTTTTTTATTTTAAAGAGAGCTGGTTTCAGTTACGAAGGATTTGTTCGCCGTCGATGGCGTGAGAGAAATCTCATTTGCAGTCGTATTACACAAAAAAAATTCTACTGCCTGTATCTACTCAGGTTTTAAGTGGATGACACAGATAAGAAGACGGTAAGTCTGCTACTAAGAAGGATTAATCCCAAAAAAATTGTGAAGAAGGATGTCCTTTAAAAAGGAAGAGGTCGATCACGGCATCAGTACTCGAAGCGACGACCTGTTGGGGTTTGTTACGGGTTCTATATTTCAAGGCAAGGTATTCTTGATAGTGACTGGTTCTGGTAGGTCCAGAAATATGTACTTCGCATTTTCGATAGAACCACTTCCCTGTTTATGGAACAATATGTTGGTGTCAAGGCAGGAAGAGAGTCTGCGTCCTGTCAATGAAGAAGCAACCCCAAAAAAGCTGAAGAACAACAAAGCCACCGGCTCTGATAACCTACCAGCGAGCTTTTCAAAGATGCTGGTGATGATTTGTTAGGGTGCATGCACCAAGTCATCAACCAAGTATGGGTAGCTGAAGCCTTACTCCATGACTGGACTATCACCTATATATGTACATATGCCCCATTTTCAAGATAGGCGATACTATGTCTTGGAAGAACTATCGACGCATGTCCCTGCTTAATGTCACGTAAAAGATCCTATCCAATGTATTGAGTGAACTTTTCTGCAACACACTAATCGGCACGTACCAGTGTGGCTTCCGGCCCAAGAGATTGATCAAATTTTCACGTTAAAGCAAATTCTGGAGAAGACCAACGAATTTCTAGTCGAGACTCACTATCTATTCATCGACTTTAAAGCCACATATGACAGCATTCCGTGTCTTGAGCTCTACAAGGCGATGGTCGAATTCGGGATCTGGCAAAACTGATCCACCTACGCCGCGTGACGCTGGAAAACATGCGGTGCAATGCATGGGACAGTTCCTCTGAACTATTGCAAAAATGCACCGGATTTCGGTGTGCAGGGTAGGTGTTAAGACGGAAAGTACTATTTTTAACAAATCTATTCAGCTGCTGGGATATGCAGACGACATTCACATCATCGGTTGGTCATAGCGTGCCGTTATAGAAGCTTTTATGGCTTTTAAAGAACAGGCCAAACGAGTTTTCCTTGAAGTGAATGAGGACAAAACCAAGTATCTGTACAAAGAATCATCGGTCCACTGGCTAGGAGAAAACGTCACTCTTGACAGCAGTAACTTAGAGGTAGTTAAAGAGTTTACCTACTTCGGAGTAAATATCAACTCCACGAACGACGCCCTAGTGGGAATTGGGCCAAGACTTACCCTAGAAAATCGTTCCTACTTCGGCTTGGCTCAACAAATCAGTTCAAGAAGATGAAATGCTTGCTCTACAGAATGTTGGTTCTGCCGGTTCTGCTATATGGAGCCGAGTGCTGGACTATCAGCAGGAAAGCAGGTAACCCAAAAAGCCAAAATACGTCGACTACACTGACTCAGTCACATCGAGCGAATTGACAATAACGCTCCAGCAAAGAGGCTCCTCGAATCACGCCCCCCAAACCGAACCTCCATTTTAAGGACCAAGCTCTGGCGGATACCAGAGCGCTTGACCTTTACGACTGGAAGTAGGGTGACCGGGATCAAAGAAAGTGAAAGGCCGCTGTGTCTCAGGTAGAAGCTCTTCACGGGTCGAGAGCTCGTTAAGTAAAGTAAGTAAGTACTCTCTGAGTTGTATGAGATCTATAAGCGGTCTTATGTTATGTAAGTTAAAACCTACGTATTTCTCTACATGTGTACCTACACTAAACTCCACAGTAATGACCTTAGAAAGTAAATTTTTAATTTTTTGTTTAGAGAATGAATATCTTAGCTTCAGTTTCAGAGATATACAGATTCAAAAGCATGACAGTCAATCTAAAATTTCATCAAAACTTAATCCATAGTCTGAGTTACTTACGAGTATTTTCGAAAATGTAATTATCTAAGTGCACTTCTGTCGCTTACCTGAAAATAAAAAAGAAAGAAAAATTATTTAATTGAATCGGAATCAGAATTTATAGACTACATTCTACAACCTCTTGTCTAACCGCAATTACTTTAACAGAATTCAATTAAATCCTTAAAATACAATTTCCATTCGCCCACATGGCGATATTCTTTATGGGAACGTAATACCCGAAAGGGTCAAAACCCACTTTACGAATGTGACATACAATAGTGTCCTCCGATAAAACACTCTAAATTGCTGAGGTGAGGCTAATTTTTTTATTGACTTGGCACCATCTCCAATTGTCCTTTGTAAGCCAATGAACGCGACTCTCCCCCCGCCGCAAAGCCCACAAGAACTATCAAATAAATGAAATAACTTCTCCTTTACCGAAGGCAATACCAGTGGCTACATCTAGAAACCATACTCACACATTCCCGAATCACTTCAGAGATGAAAAAAAAAAAAATCGCCTAAAGACCACCACTGCTAACATCAAGCCACCAACGCAACAAAGACACTTATCAGGCGAAACGATGACGACAAGTATACACTGGGCCAGGATTGTGAACAATGGAAAGTGAAAAACTCAAAGGCGATTTGTTCGACCGATTCACTGTACACAGGACTCTCTCTCTCTCTCTTCATGTGTATGTGAGTGCTTACGGATTGTGAACTGCTTCTTCATTCAATTCCGAAGGACTTCCGATGACCCAAATAGTCCTTTCCGGCTTCGGTCGAGTGCACAAGGATTGAAAAACCTCTGAGTGGAAAAGTGCTTGTAAACATAAATCTTAAAACTGCATTATCTGCAAACCGTGTAGGTAGTCGAGAAACCAACTACCACCGCCATATGTCCGTACTGTAGATAACGTTCTGCAGAAATCGTACGCCTAAAGCAACCACACACATCTACATCTCATCACAAATAGAAGGGAAAAATCCCTTTATTCAAACAGGTATAAAGGACGATAAACAGAACCCACAAATAGTACAAACAGTCAACCCACACACACACACTCTCACAACCAGATTATGTATGTTATCCTGCATAACCTACAAATACAAGACGTTAATTGTGAACCAAATGCAACTTCTTGAATTGTATTCAAACGAGTATTGAAAAACTACACAAAATCGCACAAAAAAAAAGGACATAGGTACTTCTCCTTGCACAACAACCATTCACATTCGACCTCTTGTATTGCACTTGTGCCACACTATATGTGAATCTCGGTTCGCTGGCATGTTCTTCCTTCCTCATGCTTGCTTGTGTTCATCGTTTTTAGATTTCCCATTCAAATTCAACCAAATGCAACATCATGAAGAAAGGACGTAACAAATTGGTTGAGAAAAAAGAAAATCCAATGGAAAAAAAAATTGAGGAACAACAACAGGATACAAATCAGTAGTTCTCCCGGTGAGCATGCATTTTCATGTAGTTTCTAGTGTTTTGTGTTCTTTTTTTCTTCTTCCTTTTGACAATTTTACTTTTTGGATTTTTTTTTCTTTTTGGATTCTCGGTTTCTCTGGTTGTTTCCGCATTTCGTGTGAATGATTTAATTCACACACACACACAAGGGAAGAAGATGGATGAATGGTGACAAATTGCACTGGGGATTGATTTACAGTTGCCACAGTATGCCTAACGAGCGAAAATAATACCAATGAAAAACGGACAGTTACAGATCGAATTACTGAAGTTGAATTACTTTTTTTTTAAAATGTACACTTGAAATGGTGGCTTCTTTGGTTACAAATTAAACAAAAAATTGTTGCTGGAACTTTTAATGAAGGACTTCTTCAAAAGTTGGGGGAAGAAGATTCGAAAATGTGTATATGAATGGCGATTTCTTTGCACAGGAATCATTCGGGATAGTTGCCAAGGAGAGTAGCTTGCCTGTATATACTATTCTCATTATCATGTAATGGTACATGGTCACTCCTTATTCCATTACTAAGATGGCCCTCAGGCCGAGACCTTTAAATCCATTGAAAGTTCTTAAAGACGAAAAAGGTACGCAGGGAGTCCCAGTTTTCCAAAACCAGTGGTAAGAACAACTATCTTGTTAAATGCATGGACCTATTGAAATACTCCACAAGTCCTTTAAAGCCCTGAATCCAGCATCGGCATGAGTCAAGAAACATTCACCATTGCACAGAACAGTGGAACAGAACATCACTGTTGGCAACAAGTTTCAAGTGGTTAAGGAGTTTACCTGCTTCAGGACTTAATATCATAAAATCGAATGACACTTTAGTGGCCTAAGGGCGAGGACTTGGCGAAACACATGCTCTACAAAACACTGATCCTGTCAGTTCTACTATATGGGGCTCGAGCCCAGGACGATAAACAAGGAAGGGGATTAGATACTTAATAGCTCCGAGATAAAAATTCTTCGTCGAATTTTGAGTCCAATATGAAAGGAGGACAAATGAGAAAGATAAATACAAACGCGAACCCTATGAGCTCTACCAAGATGTGGGTATAGTCTAAAAAGCCAAAACACATCGATAACCCAAGCTCGGGCACATCAAGCGAATGGACAATAATCTTCCACTGAAGAGGAGACTGAAGGATAAAGCTATCGTGAATGTCAGACCGCTTTGGACAGCATGCACGAGATCGAAGAGAGTGGAACACTTCCATGCCTCCTTGTAAAATGTAGAATATGACGCTCACTCCAAGAGAACGCCTTTAAGGACACAAGTGGTGCAAATATTTAATTTACTTTGTCTGACATTTAACCTACTTTGAGTCACTGCTTCCTTTAGTCTACCTTTCATCTGTGAAAGTTGTCTTCAATATCCTTCACTCTTACCACTGGCAGCTATGATCGTCTAGTCCTTGAAGTTAGAGCCCCTCTTGATAGTGAGTTTCAAAACTTCATATTTGGACAAACTTGGAAGCAATAGATACATTAGACTGATTCTCGTGGAATTTACATTAGAATACAATTCTTAGCGATAAAGGTGGATAAGGATACGCCTTATTCTGTGAATTGACTGTCTTTTGCCCCAGTAGCTGGACAAGTTTTATACAAATGCAAACGTCTCGAAACCTGATAAACGTTTTTGAAAAAATTACCAACCACTTGTTCAAAGGAACATAGTGCATCTTATAGTCGAAAAAAAGGGATAAATTTAGGCGTTAAATCCCAACAAAAGAAACCGCATGAATAGAACTTCTTGGCCACCGCTGTGCGGATATAATGCATCTTATACTTGAGAGCCCTTGTATAAGATAGGAAGAAAACCTCTAGTAACCATGCCTCCCATAGGAGCACCTGTCCCAAAGAGCCCCTCTCATAATTCGTAAAAGTTAATTTATTAAAATTAATACACAACCTCTCTCTCCCCAAGGTACACCTTGGACCATTGTCACCTCGGAGGTAATCGTTTTAAGACAACAAATTTTATTACTCTCGCCATGTTCGCTCGACAACACAAAAGCGACACCTAAATGACTCCCGTGTTAGAAGTTTCCTCAAGACGAGAACACCTACCTTAGCATCGATCGTAAAAAAAAAAAAAAAAACAAAAATAATAATCCTCCAACGTGTTTTGATTACCGCAATGTTGTTGTACACAAAATAAACTTTGTTCTCATTAATTTGGACGGCGCACTACCGACACCAATTCCCTATAAACTGAGCAACGGTGCCCGAAGCATCCAACAACCCACCCCCTCGTTAAGGGTGCAGAACAAATAAGAAAGTTTAAATTAGGCCAGCAGCACTTACTTTTCTAATATCGTCCCTCGTTCTTTTTAATTCTTCGGCTGGAAACTTTTAAAATGGCCTGGCCACCTCTCCCACTCCACTACAAAAATTAGGACCACGAAGGAATAAAGAATAAAGAATATACTTGTACCCGTATCTCCTGCAGGAAACATGGTGAACTAATATTTTGTTAATGTAATTATAGGTGCAGAAGAATTATGAAAACCTCTCAGTAACATTGGCCAACCGAGACTTAGAACGAAAAGTGCTTAACCATGTTTAAACCATGCCATTCGATATTCAACACAAAACGAGTGCTCAAGTGTGTCATGGCGAATATCCTTTCCAGGGGCTGGAGGTGCATTTATAAAAATAAAAAGATACAACCGGAAAAATATCCCTACGTAGTTGTAGTAGTATTTCAGTTGCACATTTCTGAGAATATAGTGAAACGGAACCTTCATCATCCTTTTGCGAACATGTGTGGCTGAATGCTCTGCTAGGGTGTGGAGGTTCTATTATTTCAACACATGTTCCAATGTGCTTTGCCTAATTTATCTGTGGTCTATGTCGGGACATAGAGGGAACGTGTGTCAGATAGAAATGCTAGAATGTATATTACACACAGCCATAGAGAGAGAGAGAGAGAGAGAGAGAGAGAGAGAGAGATAGCGAGAGGGCCCTCAGAGTGAGAGCACTTACCGGAGGAGTGTTTGTCGAACTGAATACAATGGAACATTAACCACTCGGGAATGGGGTAGTGGTACAGAATATCCTTTGGGGTGTTTCGGGTGCATTTTGAATAATGGTATCGCTACACTTCCCTTGAATGGATAAAATGAATTTCAGAACAGTCCAGAATAGGCAACGACGGGGTGCCTAGTATTACTAACTACTATCTCTAACCACTGACACACCCCATGCAGTTCCTGCCGCCTGGTCCTGCTCGAGCGAACGAACGAATGAACCGCACGAGAATAATTTAATTTGAAATAGTGTTACGGTCACTTTCACATTTGAATATTTTAATTACTCGTATAGTGGTGTCTGTTTTTAAGTTTGCGTTTTACATTTAGTTCAATGGAACGTTATGGGCTTTCCCATCTGGGCATAGTTCCTCTATGAGTGGGGGTGTTCAAACTATATCATGCTGAAAGGACATGAAAATTACTTGCACAATTGGTAGGGATTTCGTTTTCAAAAGAAAACTAGAATTTGTAAGAACTATTCAGAGTGCCCTGACGGTAAAGCGTTTCTGACGTATGAGAGTATTTATTTGAGGTTTTACTTGTGAAATGAGCCAAAAAGGATAGAGTGTGGCCAGAAGTTTGTGTGTGTATGTGTTCGCAAAAAGACTTCATCAATTGCTTGGTTTGGTAAGTAATCATCAAATGAAATTGTTGAATGTGCTCGGTGTAGGGATGGAGGCAATATTGATCTACAAATTGGGATTCGATCAAACCGACGAAAGATTGGATACCTGTCAATCGTTCTTTGACATTTTGTTGCATCCATGGTACTTACTGAGAGCCTGAATGGTAACCAAAAGTTTGAATAGTTTCTGTTACAAATGTTCGGAAGAAGAGTAGGTCATGCTCATGCTTTCCCTCAAAGATTATTTCATTGGAAAACCGCATTATGAATCTAACTCATGGCTTAAAGAGTCTGTGCAGCTGAAAAAGTCTAAAACTATCATAATTCGCCATGTATCCTGCCATACATCATTAGATACTCTCAGCCCAAGTGATATCCTTTCCGGTAGGTGTGGTTCACTGGAAACCAACCTCAACATTGGTTTCCACATTTGACTATGTCATAACGAATTCTATGTACAATTCGACCAAACAGGATAGTTGTTTAATCAATAATTTTCACCTTCGGAACATTCAAGTATCGAGACAACGGATCTTGCACCCATGTCGTTTGCAACCGGATTTAGTTGCAGCCTTTGAATGGTACCAGGAAAACGTAATGCACGTAGCACCTGCACTGAATGTGAAATGACTTTGTGGAACACACAAGACCCTAAGGGGTAGAATCAAATTGAAATTGATTCGGCTTTGTTTGCAATGAGTTGATGCATCCTCTTTGCATTGTGGGCAGGAGTATTCTAAGAAGACCTTTAGTTTCAGGTGCTATGCCATTAACAAATTAACAGCAGAGGAGTGGTGTTCGTGTTACACCTGCTACTTATCGACTTTCAGGAATCCGCCAAATACATATCTGTTACCGAAAACGCAATGAATGACAAGACTGTGGCCGAGTGTCACTGTCAAACAGTGCACAACAATAGGTTGATGAAGATTTTGTATTGTGCCACTAACTGTTGGCGGTGTTCAGCATGGTCTTCTAATGGACATTGGTATCTTAATTACGACATTGGCTATGTTACCCAAGGGAAGTGAAGTGTGCCGTTGATTTAATAGACCGTGGAGTGCTAGGGTTTTAATTAGAGGACGCACGTAATGTCGAGGGTTTGCCCAGGCTGCATCTGATTCAACTTTTTTAACATTCGGTGTCATAAGTCTCATGGAGATTGGCTGGTGTCATACTCCAACTAGTCAAAACTGAAGAAAGCTAATGCTCGCAACAATTGAACAGGAAATCCAGACCAAAGAAAGTAAGGAAGACTTCGGTTTCGAACTATCACAGCAAAACATAAATGAGTTCCTTACACATCCTTTGTATTGCTTAAGGTTAAGAGGAGAAACTGAACAAGAACACGGCGTTTAGGCTTCTTATTCTAATAAATTGAAGACTTATGGGATAAGTCAATTCACCTACTATAGCTATTCTTGTTTCCTAGGCTACTACGAGGTACATACGTTTTTAAATTCGAGCTATGGGTTTTCTAGATCAACCTTCCTTCTAACAGAAGCTAGCATAGTATACTCTGAACTGAACCGTGGAGTTGTAGTCTCACCTAGATGGTGAAAGAACTTATTCAGTTTCCTGTAAATGTTCCTATCAGTTAATCATAGGCTTCCTTAACTATATAACCTTCAGCACTCGAAATACTCAGAGAATCAAGAGTTATGCTATATAAGCATAGGTTCAAGTCTGACCTCATTACAGCGCGAACGTATCACAGCAATTGTGAAGGTATAGCGTTCCACTTTTTAATCAACTCTATTGGCCTCCAAAAGAATTCGAAGTAGCATTCCAGTACAAATACGAAATCAGCAAGAGAGAACTGTAGACAAACATCCATGGAACTTTAGAGATGGCCAAATCCCAAATCCTAAGTAAACCATGGCTTAATATAACTTCGTCGAACTGAAGAATTTGCGTAAAGAAATACTTCACGTCAGAGAAGTCTCGTATAATATACAGGGCATAAGTTAGACCAGGATTACAGAACGTCAAAGGTTACATCTACTTACTAGTATACAGCGTCGAGCATAAGGCACTCTTATAGCCAGTTTTCAACTGGTATTGCATTGAAAAGTAATTTAAGATTAGATAGTCCTGTTCCTGTCAGGTCTTGAGTGAAATATTACCAACATCCGGCTACCGGAATGGAAGGCTACCGTGTCGCAGGCAGGGACTCTTCACGGGTCGGGAGCCCATTAAGTGAGTAAATACTCTCTCTATTCCTAGTACCCTTAAGTACGTAAATTGAAGTATCCTCGCGTCTACCAGAGTGATTTTAGATTTAATTTCAAAATTACTTAGTTTGGTTGTCAATACTTCACCTAACAGTGAACGTATATCCGATTGATGCTTCAAAAATCGCGAATCTACGTACCATGCCCTTTGCCAGGGTTCATCAAAGCCTGCGGTTTTGTAATTAAAAGTGGTCGGTCGAATCACCTACCTATCCATACTGCTTTGGCCCTTTGTGGCCAAACTACCGATAAATGTCAATCAAATGAAGCCTTCCGAACCTTAAACGCCATCCGGTTTTTACTCCTCTTAAACTCATTTCATTTCGGCAAACTGCCCAAAAACCAAAAGACCCCAATTAAATCGCTGTCCACTTCGAGTGAAAATATTTTCTCCGAAACTACAGTTGACGACAACAGCCCCTAAGCCCTTCATAAATATTCAAATATCCTCCTGTGTGTGTTGATTTGCCCATAAAACTGCTCTAAAAAAGTTATTTTACGACTGCAGCATATTTTTCCCTCAAAAATACATCCTCACGGGTAAAACTGACAAAAACAGACGATTTTACGAAATAATCAGGTTTGAAAGCCACACGCACACAGGCTAACTTACATCACCAATCCATCAATATATCTAATTCCATTTCCCAACCGAAAGAGGAGAGAAAAACAAATCATCAAAGGATATTAGTTCCACATTAAACCACCCGAAATGAATAAACTCTCGAGGCAATCGTAAAAACGTTTTTGCTGCGAAATGACGTCCCTCATTGCCATTGCCATTGCCATTGCCAGTTAGGAAAAACAAACACACTGACCTCCCAACTTCCTGTTGGGCTTGGCTATTCACATTTTATTTACTCATTAAAAGGACACTCATTCAGGGGTAAAGTTAAGTTTGTTTTTGCACACTTTGACACTTTTTTCTGCCACTTACTCCTACTCCTCCTCCTCCTCCTCGTTTGTATCGTGTTTAGGGTTTATTTTTTCGTTTCTTATCATGCATGGCGGAATCCTTCAATTTTACGAGATTCCCGTTGGTGTTAGCCAACGTCCCTAGAATTAAATGCATGATTTTAACTAGAGACGCAGGATGCGCGTGCTGGACGATAAAAAAAAGGATATATCGAAAAAAGACGACCCGGAACGATGAAAGAAATAATAATAATAATCATAATCATAAAAGGATATATAATTTATATTTATTTTTATATTTTACAACATACATATGTATATGCTCCTTCTGGAGCCATGTAACCCATATCTCTATGGGTTTCCCCTACAGCTATTGCACAACTATTCCCCTTTAGCGTGTGTAGGAGGTCAGTATCAGAGAAAAAAATGGAAAAAATCATAGGAGGTGTATACAGGATACTAAAACAATCCTGTCGCCTTAACATAGCCAGAGGAGACGCACAAAAGAGAGTTTTCCTGCAGCACATATCCTTGGGAGAATATAAAAACAATCTTTTATATTGTGCATACGTTTTGTACGTGGTGTCGTCTTTTTGTGTCGAAATAGAGAGAAAAAAATATCAAAAAAAAAAAAACACCGACTGTGAGTAAAATTGTCCTTCAGGTATACTTATACTTGTAGGGCAAGTGGGAGTTAAACGGGCGCTTGGTCAAACATTGAACGGAGTCTAATAGCTGAAGCAGCGTTTTAACTTCAACAAAATTACAAACAGATCACGAACTTCTCCGGAAGGAAGGATGTTCATATATGTTTGTACGTATGGATGTATGTGTTTCTTTTATCGTTTGATGATATGAATACTCCTGTGTATTGTGATATGCTTGACTGTGTAATGTAGTAAGTGGACAATGCTCCTATGCGAGTGGTGAGTGATTTTATCCTTTAAGGAAAAACAATTGACCTTAAAGAGGATGAAAGGTACTTTTATTTAATAAACAATTTTTTCTTTAACATTTTTTTAGAGAAACTGATTTACAAGTGTTGAGCATAATCGTTTGAAAGGATTTTAAAAATTTTTTTGTGGAAATCATATACGTGTCACTCGTATCCATAGGATATAACAAATTTTGAATTCGAGGCTTCAAGCTAGATTTTACGGATATTTAAAAAATATAGTTAACAGATACATTAAGGGGTTGAGCAAGGCCTTGAGATCATGGTTCATTTGGTTTCCAGGCCAGCCAATCTAGATTAGATATACTCAATTGTCAGGGACATCGAAATAGTCCCAAATATCTCTATTAACCATTGGCTGGAAGGACGTCAAAATTGGTTTCTCTCTGAGGTGGGGAAAACTTTTTTGAAAAAGAATAACAGAGAAGCTAAAAGGTGAGTATAGGACCAATAAAAAGACGAAGAGTGATATAGGGTGAAAATCAGAAGAGGCTTTTTCACATTCCTTTAAGTAGCTTCTTGGGTAGGTAGGTAAAATGGAGTGGCCACATTGGCAGCTAAAGGTAGCCCTAAACGACGAACAGCAAAAATGAGGTTTTACTCGCAGTCATGGTATTAGACGGCGAACATCGAAGCCAACGAACATGAAAAAATCGAAATTTTTCGCCAACAGCGAGCGGCTTGCGAACAAGCCCCTACACGAGAAAAACATAAACAGGCACCATGTTCGTCGTTTAGGGCTACCATAACACTCGGATCAGTTTTGTCTCTATTTTGAGCCCCTGTCGTGGTTTTACTTAAAAATAAATACAAGGTTTCTTATTACCATTGGAGTAGCTACACGGCCTCCCTAAACCATCTTGAAGTTGTAATAAATTTCGGAAAGGTTGATGGCGACTTTCCTGACTAGTCGCGCAGGACTTCAAAGAGATATTTCCCGAGGGCCGTTTTTCTGGTTCTGCATAGGCTCGGGCATTTGCAGAAGTAAAGATTACACTCGACTGCGTCCGTGTCGTTACAGCCTCTGCAGAGATTATCATTTTCTATTCCCATTCGACTTCAAAATTGCTTTGAGTTTCAAGCATGATTTTCCATACTGTCCCTTTGAGAAGGATATCGATAGCTTTAGGTCAAAATATTTAAGCCTACTATATATGTTACCGGTAGGTTTTAGAACTTCTCGAGCATTACTTACTAAAGATCCTTGCACTGTCGCTAGGTAGATAGACACGGAGTCAAGAAAGTGGCTCTTTAAACTTATCTTGCGACTTTAAAACAAACCTTTCTTAAAGAAAAAGCACACAAAAGGAAAGTTAAATTGAAGGCGTCGATAATGGATGGTTAAGAATGTTCATTTTCTTTAACAAATAATAGTAGTTTGCTCCTAGTCGTATCCTAACCATAACTTGTACCCTGATGCCATCTAAAGAAAGATATCTATATGTAAATCTGACTATAGTTTCCTGTATCTTAAATAACAACAAGGATTCCTTAAAGATAGAGAAAGTACTATTATATCTCTAAGAACTTCTGAACTTGGTTTGGAATTTCAAAATGTGGAGAATGTAAGAAAGCATCATCATTCTGGACTACAATGAGTGCCCATACAACACAAGGACCACTTCCTCATAGTCGTGAGGTGTAGTGAATTTACTTCGAGAATAACAACATAATTCACTGATAAATATACTTTTCAATCATCAAGTCCCTCTGTTTCGACGAAGGATTGCTTCAACTTGCACTTATTTCCTGATTTGAAAAGTGATTGGTTCACAAAAGGACCACGATCTACTTTCATATGAAGGACCAATCTCTTCTAAACGATTGTAACGTATTGTCATGCAATATCGATGGGTAAGTATTTTAGTTTAAAATGACTGTATATGGTCGGAAATGCATTTAAATACGTATGGAGTAGTACTCTGGGCAAGAAGGACCACGCGTTCGTGGGATCCCTAACACGGGATACTCTGAGAGAACACGAAAGTGTTGATACTTGATTACGTGGAAGCAGCACATACTGGAGTGCATTTATGTACATCCCTGTTGATCCCCTCAATCTGCGATCAGGATTAATAAACTGACAGTGATCCTCAGATGAGATCTCTCGATAGTTGGACAAAAAATTCATACGAAACAATCAATCACAATAAAAGAAGCCGACACCCGACTCCAATTATTTGAGTGAATCTATTAATTTCCCCGCTGTATTACCCGAGTTATTTTGTCAACCAGGATTGTCCAGAAAGCTTTATGAAAAACATTAATAACTATCAACAGGAAACGGAGGAATTCGATGGACTCTGACATCTGAACTCAAACACCTCGACTACGCCGACGACGTATGCCTGCTGTCACATAGAATTATGGACCTTCACCAAATGACAACAAACGTGGAGAGAGAGGCAGCCGTCGTTGGGCTGATCAGCCTAGGAGCGAGCTCATCAGCTCATGTATGCATTGCTGGACAAACGGTTGAGAGAGTTGAGAGTTTTCAATACCTTGGAAGTATTGTCTCGACCGATGGCGGAACCGAACTGGATGTAGCCAGGCGAATAGGCAAAGCAAAATCTGCGTTTGGGATGCTATCTACAGTTTGGCGTAGCAGTGCGATTAGTTTAACCACCAAGCTACGACTGTTCCGTTCCAATGTTGAATCCGTGCTGCTATATGGATGTGGTACCTGGAGGGTGACTGCAAACGTTCGTCAATAGATGCTTAAGTTATGTCTTTAGTATTTTTTGGCCAAACCGTATCTCTAACGAACAACTCTATC
This sequence comes from Xylota segnis, assembly GCA_963583995.1. NCBI lineage: Eukaryota > Metazoa > Arthropoda > Insecta > Diptera > Syrphidae > Xylota > Xylota segnis. The sequence continues at coordinate 32,251,468 of OY757239.1, forward strand.
AGAGAACGGGCCATAAACCTATAGGCACAACAATACGACGACGAAAGTGGCAGTGGATTGGACATACTCTCCAAAAGGGTGGCAGGTCCATAGCTAACCACGTGATGCAATAGAACCCGCTTACTCAGGATGGCAGGATACGCGGCGCTCCTAGGAGTACATGGCGCAGAACAGTTGAGAAGGAAGCACGGCAACTGGGAAAGAGTTGGGGAGAACTGAAACACATTTCCAGAAACCGCACACGATGGCGCGTGGGCATTGTCGAGGCCCTACGACCCACAAGGGGAGACAGGACTAAGTAAGTTAATAACATCTTAGCGTAGTAAAGGAGTGAAATTGCCATAATAATACGTTCTTTGATGAATTAATGAAGATTTTCTCCAAGCATCACTTAGACGCAGTTTTACGTTCCTGCTCCACTTTTTCTATCTTTCTTTCAGACAAGCACAACCATAAATATTCATCCTTGACTAACAACTGTATTCAAAGAAAATATTCTTCTATCTACTGCCAGTTAATTTTCTTCTTAAACTTAAATTGAAACCAATAAGACATTTAGATGACAGCGATTTTCAAGAAGCGCCCATAAAAAGATTTGCTAATTCAGGTTAACACAGCATGAACTGTATAACAAAAAAAAAAAATAAAAAAACCAAAACGAAATAGAAAAGAACAAAAAAAAAAGATATGAATCACGTTTCCAATCTACAATAGTTTCTCCCCATAGATTTTTCTGGTCTTCCTTCCTCCTTGTCGTCGTCCTCCTACTCCTCCTTCTCCGCCTGACTTGTTGGTGAATTGAACTTTTCATCGATGAAAAATGAACGAGTTTAATGGTTTCTGACAGCTCTATAAAGCTAAGCAAATCGAACACAAAAGCCAACGCCATCGAATAACTTCATCCTTTTTCGTACTATCCATAGTTTCGAACGCGAAGTTATGCGACCGAGATTATGTACTCTACATCTCTGTTCTTTTTAGATTTCCCATGCGAAATGATTGCCATGTAATAGTGTACATAGTACCACTCTATGTGCATCTTTCTTAGTGTTAGAAAAAAAAAAAAAAAAACGTCCTGAAACCCCAGAGGTTTGAATTGCATTATCCTTCTCCAATCGAAGAAAAGGAGCAAACAATTTCTGTTTTAACAGAAAAAAAAAAGATCCCCAACCCACCTACCCGTACACACAATGAACGAGAGAAATGATCCAAAGCATGATTGTTCAAAAAAAAAGAAAAAAAAAATAATAAAAAGCGAATATACCCACACAAAAAACAAAAAAAAAAAAAATATAGCAGGGGGGTGCAAAAAAAAAAATTATTTGTATAAAGAAAATATTTTCCTGACGCCACTGTGTGTAGTTGATTTATTGTCGAAGGATTAAACTCGAGAAATATCCTGTGCATGTGAAAAATTGAAACAATTTTTAGGGAAATATCCCACAGTACCTACTCTGTATCGCAGTAATCCATTAAATTTTCTGGGGGAGACGCATGAAATGAGTTTCGCACTTCTTCCAGTCGTCGGTCGGTGTCATCCGGATGGCCCGCCAGGGGGTTATACAAAACACACGTGTGTGTGCAAATTGTAAGGGGATTGTTAGAAGAGGATCAAGGGTTCACCCAGTAATGTGATGTAATTTGTTTGTTTGCACATACGCCCAGGGTGAAGGAGTGGAAAAGAAAAAAAATAATAAAAAAAAACTCTCAGTGGATTGATGTAATGAATGAACGAACCTACTTAGGATTGTAAAAAAAAAAAAGATATAAGGGACAAGCAAATTGCCCAGGATTAGCATTGTAACCCCGAAAGGGTTGCAGCAGCAACCCAACGGCAGATAAATTGAGACTCATTTTGGCCAGAAAAAGGATTATCACTTGGATTACATGAAAATTTAATGCGTCTGATGGACTTAATCCTGGAAATCGATTCATTTGAGAGATGCTCTTACTCGCATGCATCAGAATTGTTGGTTAAAGTTCGTTCAATTAATAATTCATTTACATTCAGTAAGAGATCTACATATGTACATGTGTCGAGTGTTTTTTTTTCACCAATTAACTAGCGATTAAGGGATTAATATGTCAAACTTATGATCGCTCTCATTCATGTATGAGTGCGTAATTATCTTGATGTGCACTTTTATCACGCAAGGTGAAGGATTGGCTAATCCTCATAGTGCTTCTCCTGCTGACCTAAGGGCACTGAACTTGGTGGAATTTGAAACCCCAAACTATGATACCCAAATGAAAGAGATTCATCAGTAGCTTTCTATCGCACGAAGGATACAGGGCCTATTGTCTCTAGCCTGGACCAATGCGAACACCTCGCGAATAGTCCAAAAAATTTGAAAATGTACCTGCAGTTACTTCAAAAATGCAGAGAATTCGAAATATTTTATTCGTTTTCCCTGTTCGTTTGGATTCAAGACCTTGAGAACAAAATAAGACTGCTTACGTGCCATATATCCAGGATAACTGAAAGGAAAGCTAAACTAAAACTGCTAACAACAATAAGATCGATTTTTCTTAAATTTTAAAGACAATATACCATTTTCTAGAAAACAAAAACCCATCCTTAGCAATTCCATACTATCAGATCGACCGGATAGAGAGAATGAAAAAAAAAAAATCAGGACAAAAGCCAAAATTTCAATAGATCCACCGATGAATTGACTCCTTTCTAGTTTAGCAATGTCTACAAATCCCAAGTGACACATTTCCTCCGCTCTGGGACTGAAAAGTGTGTTCAAAAGGACGCGCCGAACAACAATTAGAAAAAACAAACAAACTCATATCCTTGACATGGATTTTTCCTTCAATAGCAACGATTGGAATTTTATTTTTGTCATGCAAAAGATAGGATCCATTTGAAATGGATTACAAACATACATATATGGTTCTACGCTCCCATCATCAAGCGGTCCATTCGATATTTGATAGAGTCCGTGAAAGGATTTGAATAAAACATCCGTCGTCAATAGTGCAAACAAATCGAAGGACATCAAAAGAAAAATCTATCCATTTGACAGAAGAAAAAGAAAAACTCGCCAAAGGATAACAAGAATATGTACATCTTTGTGTATCTGTATACACTCTGCCTGTCTGTTGTTCGGTCTATATTAATGAAAATCGAAAGGATATGCGTAAGGGAACGCACAAGTTCAACGCTTGTTGACTGTGCCATATGCGGGTGGATGGTGATTTCAACGGAAAATGTTTACAACCCACAACGAATTTTAACAAACAACAAACAATATCCAACGAACAGGACTCGCATGCAGGAGAGCAGCACATACACGAGACAGAAATCAAAATCAGAAACCAGAACACACTGGAACACATATACGAGTAACGTACCATAACCGAGATATTATGACATTTCTCCATTTCGCCATCGTAATATGCTAATATTTGGCAATAGGATTTCATATAACATCGTTGCGCCCTGTGTGTCTTTGTCCTTGTGGTTGCCATCGATGTTGTCGTCGTCGTCGTCGTCGTCGTAGTCGTCGTCATATTGCCGCACCTATTTGTAGCCAATGCCTTTTGGTAATCTCCCAGCTGCAAAGTTTGTTTGAATTACTTGTGCAGTTAACATACATATGAGGAATACACTGTAGAGCCCAACGACCACCCCCTTATCCATCTGGCAACCGCTGCAAATGTCATCAGAATTTCCTGTATCTTCTCATCCCTCGCATCTGACAGTTTCGGAATAATTGTCGGGTGGCTATATATAATTATCCTCAGAAGTGGATTTACCACTCGCTCTCCCTCTCTCCCTCTCTTCGTCCTACAGACCAAGGATATTTATTTTATTCCTTACTTTTTGTATCATTGTCATTTGGCACTGTGCGCGCGGGGCATTACAAGACAGAAATCGATGTTTTCGTGTCTGCATTTAATGAGGACTCTTTTTCATCTCGTATCTAGATTTTAGGAGAATATTTTCCTTTCCTTTTGAAAGCACAACTTTCCGGCCGATCGTTTTTCGAAAGAAAACTTTTTCGCAAAACCATTTATCAAACCAATTGCTCGCGGTTGAATGTCATCCCTGGCTGGTTGTGTGACACATGAGCAAAGTGAATTGCTCTTCAGAAAAACGACCAAAAATAGTTTGGAAAAAGTTCTGCGATTTTTTTTTGTACTTGAAATCGTTTCAAAAATCGATTTGATTGTGCGCTGCCTGTTGTATATTTATGTACGAGTAGTAGTTGAGTGAATTTTTCAATGTCAGATCGAAGCACGTTCGTATTGGGGTTGCCGAACACGTTCTAATGACAATACAAGTTTTTGGAATTACGCGAAATTCAAGTTAGATTTGTTTACGTGAATCGAGGACGAAGGAGTTGACTTAGATTTGGAAATTGGATTTTAAAAGTTTGTAACCAATTGATGGGAAGAAAGTTTTCGCATGTATGCGATTGTGTTTGCCTTTATCTGGTCTGACAGATTCATTAAATTTGATGAGAAACGTCTCAAGTGTTTCTGTTCAAACAATATGCCTTTTACAGTGTATTTCCATCTTGTCGAGGTACCTTTTTACCCAGCCCATCACTGGTTGCTTTATTCTTGAAGCACGTGACTATGTGAGGAATTGGATATTGAATTGGGTATTGAAGTTAGACAAGGAGTGGCTCAGGATCACTGTGAACTGTGGTGTGTCATATGATATTGAAAAAATATTCGAGTAAGATGTACCTGCTTGCCAAACCCATCCATTTCACCATGCATTGTTCCCAAACTGTATGATTTAAGATATAGTGTGCGAGTAGTCATGGCACGAAGGATTTGTGTTCACAGTCCTGAGTATCTAAATATACCATTTCTACACAAAAGGAATCAATTTTAAAATATAAATGATTCCTGTAGTGCGCCATTCGAAATGAAAACAAAACTGGCTTACTTCACTGGCAGAGACAAAACCATGCTACCAAAAGGTTATGACCAGTATCAAACATGACATTATTCAGTAACCCTTCCTGATGTACAATCTGATTCAATAAGGTACAATGAGAAGACTCTGAAGCCAGAAATAGATCCCAACAATTGACTGAAGTACTCAGTGATGGGGTACAGTTATTAATAAAATTAAAAGGTCAATGACAGGTTCATTAAATTCAATAGATACACATACATAGGTGGTAAGATATCATCATTAAGGAAATGTTTCCATTGAGTGAAAGAACAAAAATCTCTTAGACTTTGCCCAAAAATGTCAAAGGTCCATCTACTGTTGCACGTCTACCTTCTTGGAAGCTCGAATCGTACTCTATCAAATCTCCGTATATCACTCAAGATTCAAGGACTTCATCTTTGTATCTCTGTGTAAAATTACACTAATTGTAGAACCAAATGAGATCTATGAAAGAACAGAAATAGAATAGGCCTAGACCAAGGAGTACTCTATGTTCTTTCTTTTTGCTTGTACTTCCTACTTACTTCTGCTTCATTCGAAATAGTTTTTGGTGAGATTTTTGGGAATATTTAATACATTTTGATCGAGAACCCCCAATGCGAAGAACCTGCCAAAGTACGGTAATCATCGGTTAGAACTAATTAAACTACCAAATGCAAAGTAAACTATGATACCTCGCCAAGAATGATGAAATCAAAAAAATGTTCCACATACGCCACCGAACCACATACCTACCACTTGGTTCGGATGGCACAATCCAAGCTAGATATTCTGTTTCTGCGCGTCCTAACCAAAAATTCGATTTACTGAGGTCTCGCCAAGTATAATGAAAAAAGGAAAATTGAGAAACCAAAAAATTTATGAAAAAAAAGTTACGTATACGCCACCGAACAAGATACCCACCAGTTTGCTTTACCCCCCAATCGCATATCTTAAGCCATATTTCAAGCCAGACTAGACAGTGGCTAGCGCATTGCCTTACAGAGCAAGGGGTTCCAGGTTCAATCTGTAGACAACGCTTATAAAATTTCGTTTGCGGTTATACATCTGTCACAAGAAAACTTCTCAAATAACAGAGTGGCCTTCGGACACAGCATTGGACAGTAGGTCCCTTCAATTCTAGACTCCATAGACCCAGAAATATCAAAGAAAATAAGATCTCCACATAATTCCTTAATCAACATTTAAGGTACACACCGTAAGCAACCACCTTTCAGCCCTGTTTGGTCCTTAAGTCTCCAAATTCTTACAAAGTTGCAGTCTCAACTATAACACACCATAGTGAACAAAATTGAAAAGCTCACTATCCTTGACACCGTTTCTAGAGAATGGCAACGTACTATCCATCTTATTTGTAAAACCTACACCTCAATGGTGTAAATTGTTCACGCTTTTGGAATAAATACAAACATATGTGCATATACCATGATAATTGCGCCAATCTTTGGTAAATCAAAGCAAACGTCCTTAAGGCCCTAGGCACACACCTATGTATTAATATCGATAACACAAAAGTTTCAACATTCCATGCCAACTATAATGCGAACTTAATGAGAATACTACCATACCCTGGCCAAAACACTTACACACAATCACAGATGTGGTCCTCTCCACCAACGTTGTTCATTCTGCTCATTTCTATTCCTTTTTAGAAATTCACAGCCACAAAGAAATCCTTTTTATAAGTTTCATATGAATTTTTAAAAACCTTTTTATGCTCTAGTTATCGCTGCTCTTGCCCTGGCTTTAAACGTAAGAGGATTACAAATTATCCAACTTCATTTGGTGCTAGGTTGATATTTGCATTTCAGATCCTTACTTTCATATTCTATGCAACTGCAAGTTGAATAGTGCATGTATATGGATGTGAATAGATGGATATACACCGTCATTTCAATGTTTCCTTCCCCTCTATCGAGAGCCATCAAATTCTCAGTTAACTCGCGAAAGTGAACTTGCATATAAAAAGGAAAATCAGGTAGATTAGCTCCAAGGACTAGCAGTGCGACGACACAACGATTATATTATGCAATCATGCAATATGCAGGAAAACCAATAACACTATTCGAAGGAAGAAAAAAAAAACTCCACTTAAACTTGAGACATAATACTGTATTGTGGGAAAAAAAATAGGAAGGATACACGCAGTCTAGAACGTGCTCATGGTACCCTACTTCACTTATCCCGCTCACGACCTTCAGATATTTTTGTCGTGAAAGTATTGAAAAAGTATGAGATGAGGACCCAAAAAACGATCTAAATTCTGAGAAATAAAATTTGTTTTTTCCACAATATTTGTAGGAGATCAGCCATAAAGATAGTTTACAGAGGTATGACGCAAAAGTCCGTGACATCTACGACTACATCTTCGAATCAAACCCGGAAGGACATCGCCTAGCTGGCGCGTACAAGTAGAAGGGGACCTCAACCAAATTGGAGTGCGCAACTGAAGACAGATAGCTAAAGATCGGGTTAACTGGAGGGACTTGATGGTTGAGGCCCAGGTGCACCCCGAACTGTAGCGCCACCCAAATAAGTAAGTATTCTACGAGTACATGATAAATGGTAACAAGGACCCTGGAAATTATTTATAGTCCAAGCTAGGTTAAAGGAAACGGAGTTTTTTTGCGATCGAAAAATGTACTCAAGCAGGATATGAAATACAGCAGATATGCACATCCTCAGACGAATAGAAGACTAAGCCTTGACATAAAGTTTTTAGCTGCTAATTCGTGGAGCGAAGCAGAATAAAAAGTTCATGTCCTTTTGGTTGACGTAATGGACGTGACACTTTCCTTATGAAGGTCAGTATGTTCTTTGTACGAATAGCAGAGTTTTTCAACTCTTGTCAATTTCTTTGTAGCAGATACGTCGTTAAGAATGGTATTGTCTTGGTTGGTTGGTTGGATAAGACTGGCCCTCTATAAGGATGCACTTAGACCAGAGAAGGCCCATCGTAAGGTTGGTGGATCACCTCTTACTCTTGAAACCATTCGCTCCTTGTTATGAAGGAGCTAATATTAGCCGTGCAGGCGGGACTCAGATCGTTTATAAGGTATTTACCTAGTATAGCCTTTCTAATATTGGCAAATACTGGGCATATGCATGGTATTCAGACTCTAGCCACAATCTGATCTTTATTTTTTTTTTATCTAAGTTGGGCGTTTACTTGTACATAGGATAGGCTGATGAATCGTTTGGCTTGTCAGAGTTCTTGTACATTTTCCCGATGGGCTAGACAAAGTTTGTGTTCGGAGTCATTAATCAGCACAGTGGTGCCAGCCTAATTGACGCCACAGTAAGGTTCTGTTCATGTTCAGATTTGCTGTCTACAATTCTCTGATGACCAGGGACCCAGCCAAGCCTCTTATGTTTAACAAAAACTTTCGCAGCCATTACAGTTCTAAGGAAAATTGCTTCATGTTGAGTACCACCCTATTCAATCTAATTTGTAATCTTTTGATTGAACTGCACGGCCTAAGCTTGATTTTGTAAGCACTGCAGGGCGTGGCAATATGGTAAGGAGTTTAAGGTTAAGTGCTTCACGGTCCTGTCTTTTAAAGATATAGATATGTCGTTTGACTGTATGTAGCACACAACCCTTGTAATAGATAGTATTACTAGTTTTCACGGATCTGGACTCGTGTTATCATCATGGTAATGCTCTGTTTAATGCAGAGGTCTAGTGACAACATTCGAATTGACAGACAGACAGACAGGATATCAGACAAATGACTGCCTGCACACAGAAAATAATCGACAGAAGCATTCAATTATGATTTCTTTCTGTTACAAACCATATGTCAATATCAACATGCACCCTATACAAATTGACACCAAAACGGATACGAATTTTTTTTGTCAGCTTAACATTCAGCGTGTAACAGTAGAACAAATATATACATACGAAACCAAAAAAGGATATGGAAGTGGAAAATAATAATAATTTCCATTTCGCTTATCTGGTTCGCAATAAGGACGAAACCGAAGGACTACACTTGGGAGTGGTTCAATTTTCTGTTGAATATTCGAATATTGCTGGCACTTATCTTTAATCCTTATGTACCACATTGCCATATACATACACACACTCCTTGAAGAACGCAATAAACGAGCGTTGCACTGTGAATCAGTGCTGCACGAAGGGTGTGGTATTTTTGGTGGAAGGTAGTACTCCTCCCGGACACTTGGACCTTTATTTGTTTCGTTATATAAATATTGTATGTGTCCCTCTTTTCCTGCTAAAATGTCCTGTATTCCAACTCTTGCTGTCCCTCTCTTACTGCCATGGCCATGTGCATTTGATGCGGTTGGCGATGGGTAGCAAGGGCATCTAAGATACTTCCTTAAAATCCTTGAATAAATGCAAGTGAATTTATGGTTGCACTACCGTACTTGGGTTTGGTCAAAGATTAATAAAAAATTCATGAACGCTGCTCTTATTTCCTGAGCCACTCTCGCTGTTGGTATTCGCAATACTTTTATGAGTGTCTCGTTCTATGGCGATGAAAAGAATATGCTCTCTGTCTGTGTGCATACAGACATATTGTGACTACAGCTTTGGCTGTCTTGTAAATTATCGCTATTCTGTATACATACACTCATCAGAATGACGCTGTGGTGTTGTTCATAGTGTGTGTTAAGCCAGCCACAGATGCACGATGTCTACGAGTTTGACTTCTTTGTGAGAAATGGAATGAAATTTGCAATAAAAAGGTGTTGACACCACCATAAGTGTCCTCAGAAACTTGTCCTGAATTATTCCAAGTCAGGACGACTTATTGTATATTTCAATGGCGCGCCCAACGTGAGACTTGAACTTATCCTCCTTAATCCAAGGTTTGTTGGCTTTTTCCGAAATCCCCATCATCTTGGATGAAAAGAAATCCTACAATTGGATGTCATTAAGGATAGGGTGCAACGTAAATCATCCTTAACAGAATTTGTTGCTTTCATTTAATTTTTTCTTGTTTTCTTATTAGTTTGTGTTTTAAGAACCTCCTCCTGAAAGCAGCTTTAACGCTTATGAATCCATCCTCTGCGGTTCAGTGTGCAAGTATATGTGTAAGGATGGGTTTTCTAGAGGAAAACTTTTCAAATTATTGTGAAACACAGCGCAAAAGGATAAAAGCAAGGATTTACTTAAGTAATTTCACCGTATGTAGTGCAATATTATTTTTTTTTTCTTCTTCATTATACTTACTCCTTTAAAACACTTTCGAAGTATAAAAGGAACTAAAGATAGAAGGTGGGACGGTTCATTGGAGGAGTATTACGTAAACGATCGAAGGCTAGAAGGTGGAGGATGCAAATGGATTCTATGCTATACTGGGTGTCCCATATGTGTAGTTTTGCCGCTGAGTAGCATAAAGTTGGGAAATTGTATGGAAGATTCTACTTAAGAAGGAAACTTGCAGAGGGAATTTCCCGATTAAGAGATCCGGGTAATTACTTTGAAGTTTTGACTAAAAATTTCCCGAAACTTAAATAGTGTAACATTCGCTAGTTTGAATAGGACTTGCGATTTAGGTGAAATGGTTTCAAAACTGCCAATTAGATTCCATGTGAGTAGATTCCATGTTTGCGTCAAGAACCAGTGACTATCATAGGTTACACAGAACCATGTTTGATACCTTCAAGAGAAGTTAGAATTCTTCACAAAACCAGGCTCAGTTCAGTGTTGAACTGAAGTCAAGAAGATTCTATCGACACTCTACGACAAGAAATTGAGATGTTTTTCAGTGAATCAAGCAAGGCGTCTATGGGAGGTCTGTCACTAGAGACTTTTCTAGGAAAAATAGTTCTCCAATCCAAAATTTACAACCAATTGAGATCGACATTTCTAGTGAAGCTATCTATTGCATCGGAAAGGTAGACCCTTCAGTGATGTACTGCGTAGCTAACATGGCATTTGGACGATGACAAGTGGAATTATTCCATCTGGAGTGGCAGTTTGGTGCGGATTGTGGAGTGGTGGCATCATTGGACCATTTTTTTTCAAAAATGAGTTACAGAGTCATGTCAACCGACTTTTTTTTACTGAAATTGAAGACCTGAATTTGGACGACCTCTGGTTCATTCAGGATGGCGCACCTTGCCACACAGCCCATGCCACAATCGATCTTTCGCGCATCAAATTCTCAAATCGTGTTATTAGCCGTCTTGGCAATGTCAATCAAGGTCGGAGCTGAAATTTGAGCCCTTTGGATTTTTTTTTGTAGGGAACAGTGAAGGACCGATATTATGCCAACAATCCGGAAACGATTCAAGCACTTAAGGCTAATATCATCCAAGCTACAGCCCGAAACCATCAACAAGGTCTTGGAAAATTGGAGTGACAGAGTTGGAGTTGGAGTGACGTTGTGTTTCATAATTCATGGGAATGTTTGCTCTCACTAACAAAGCCATAATACCTGGAAAAAAATGTAATTTTGCTCATTTAAGTGCATTTTTAAGAAAGAAACTTGTATTTGGCCCATCCTGTACTAACTAAGCACAACCGGAAGGCACAGAATGACCAGCGAAAGTTCACATGAGAAGCAACCATAGAATAGAAATCCTCCTTCGATGGTTCCTCAAATTTTATATACAAATACTATCTGAGACAGCCGTGTAGTCTACACATTCTCCAGAACAAAAACTTCCCAGTACCAAGATCCGGAAGACAAATCAACACGGTCGCCCAAACAGAACTTAATGACAACAAAGTTGAAATTTATTTCATGCCTAAGCTTTCAAAATGACTTAACATTAAGTATACATAAATTAAAAAAAAAAAAAAAATACCCTTTAATCTGAGGTAAACATTAAGAAAACCAACATTCCTGAGTAGCCGAAAATATTTCAACGAATTTCATTCCACACAACAAAAGCAAGAAAAAAAAAACTTCCTGAATTAATTTTCTCGGAAGATACATTGTTCGCCGAAGAACCAAAGTTTCCTGTCATAGAATATTTCTTTACGTGGTTTCTTCAACAATTAATGACACCAAGCTTAATGCGCTTGTATTTATAATCCACAAACCATCCTTAGGTATTTTTTTCCTTTTTACCACAAAAAATATTTAATGAAACGTCACTTTACAACTTTCTTGTTTTTTTCTTTTTAATCACAATGATGGCGGTAAAAATAAAAAAAAAACAAGTAAATGAGCTGAATAATATCAAGGGAAGAAAAAAAAAAATAAAAATTACCATCACAAAATTGCGATGTCAGGAATTATGTCCAATTGTTGCCTCAGGTGTCCTTATTTTCTTGTTTTCTCACAAAAATTCCTTGTCAAATACAAGAAATTAAATTATGTAGGTACAGGGAAAAAGTTTAGGATAAAAAAAAAACCTTAGCTGAGACAGGATATTGTATTAAGTGGGTAAGTCAAGGTAGTTCGCAAAAATCGTATGGCACGTGACTTGATGTGAACAATTAAAATGTAGTGAGAGAGGAATTAAAGAAAGCTTCTGGGTATCCTGTGGGCGGTGTCTATACTTAGGTTAGGTTAGGAGAGTGGAACAATTTCACATCGCCACACCCCGGGACAGAACAGACCCACAGGGGAAATATGTCCCTTGACCATTGGTAAACCCTAGTCTAACAAATCTGTTTCATGTGAACCACCAAACCATCCAGTGGATCTGATGATCAAGATGTCATTAATTGGTCTGTTGGATAATTCAAGTGTCGCCCAAGAAATTCAATTCTTAGGTGGAGAAGCCCAGGGCAGTGACAGAGAAAGTGGGTATTATGGCTTCTGGCGTGAGTCAAAGTTTTTTCAGATGGTATCGAAGTTATGCCTCATGATTACTCCTATCATTGTAGAAAGGGATTTCCCATTCTTTTCCACAATTCTGTTGGTCCTACACTTGTCAAAACAAGGCTATCGACTTCCATTAAGTACACATTTGTCCAGGGAGGACCATCTACTATTGCTTCTTTGCGCAAGGCGAGTTGAAGACCGAGGTGTCCACTTGTTGTGATGTTGATTCTGAACCTCTTCTTGCCAGTAAGGCTTCTCACTTCCTGGTATTAATTCGTGTACAGGGATCAAGCAGAAGGCAACCTTGTGCTGTGTTCCAAGAACACTAAGCTATCCCGACAGAATTCACAAGCTTGGATTTTATTTCTGTAGTAACTTCCTGGTTGTCGATAACAAAGGTGATACCTCCTTGTGGCATTGCCTTCAACGCAGTCTGACGGGCAGTTATTGTCACTGCTAGGAGCTCCGCTTGAAAAATCCTGCTATGGTTCGGAAGATGGACTGATCTGGATATACTCAGTCTACAGAGATGGCGATGATGTGTTCTGGCAGGCTATCCATTCTTCTTTGATCGAGAACGAGCTTGTGAAGGGTCTTTTGAAGTCTACGTACGAAGTGAGATAGTTCCTGGTATGAACCTTTCTTAGATATGTCTCCATGAATTGTTTCATTATGTCTACAACTTTGTAACTGACTTATTCTTAGGTCACTAAGTGCTGTCGAAGTTTAAACGAAAAATGTCTAGAGGTAGCGATTATGGATAGCCTTCAGTCCTGCAGTAGGTGCTGTTCACATGACACTTGTGGTACCAATACAGACCAGTTTCTGTACCTTCGTAAGTGTCGTTTAGTTGGTGATCTTGTATCTACACGTATTACGAAGGCTGGATCACTTTACGAATATTTGTATACACATAGTGGGTGGCTTCAGGGAATGATGGGTATTTGTTCAGTGAAACATTTAAAACACCTAAATGCTTCAGATTTGTAATTTCGTAATTCAGGATTGAAGTTTAACTAAACTAGTCTAAATGCTCCAATGAGAGGTTTAACATTCGACTCATTTTTCTATAGGCATATACGGCCTAGAAAAGTATAGGATATCGGAAGAAATATTTCAAAAGTACTTCCAGAAAATGCTTCTTACCCGAGGAGACCAAGATAACCACATCTTACGAAGGAAAAAATGCAATAAGCTACAAGGCACTAACAAACGACTGCAACCCTTCCTTGTAGCGGAGACTATAAACCAAAATCAGTCTTCAATTTCAGCCTTTATGAACAGAAAAGGGGGTTCTGTGCTCATCCAATTATTCCCCGAAAAGTGGCGTAATCACCACCTCCTTAGTGCAAAACCAAAACAAAAAAAAAAAAAAACACAACAGCAAGGATTCTTTCACACAAAAAAGAAAAAAAAAAGAAATGCTCACTCCAATAATTTATTTTAATCACCCTCCTTGTTCGCGATCTGAATTAATGTACACAGTACACCGCACTTAATTCAAAAATTCATAATTACGTACACAAACATCGTAAAAATAAACTCTAGCTGTTCCCTCCTTGCCAGAAGATACTACTTTTTCGCTAATGGATATGTTCCCATCCTAATGGACGGGAACCGCGCTCCGGGTTAAAAAAAAAAAAGATGGAGAAAACACTTTAATTCGTTTTAATGAATATACTTCAGTGGCAGGAAAAAAAGGAAAAAAAAAAAAATATCAATCATCTCAAGCATATCCTGTTTGTCCACCCAACACCCATCCCATCCGTTGAGTGCTTAGAGACACGAACATGCACACGTACTACTTCATTCGAAATCAAAACATGAATTCCAGGTACACTTTGAACAATTGCCACCCTGGTGTATAGAGTATATGTGTTTATTTGTGTATAGGTACCTGCTATTTATACAGAGAACTAACTATACACACACTCGCGTACAGGAAAATGTGGAATTACATTACATTAGATTTTGAGAGAGAGAGAGCAGTGATTGCCATAGTTAGTGCACAAAACATGAATCCCGGAGCGCAAATACAACGACACAATCATGCAAAGTTTCAAGCGTCTCTGTATGTATAGGTGGTGTGAGTGTTACTATCTATCAGGAAATCATCGTGCTCATCTATCATCGAAGTGGAAAAAGGACATCATTCATCTCGTCGTTGCCCATTGGCGCAGAACACAAGACCGAGAGTGAATAGATTTTTGTTGAATGGAAATTCCGCTATTTATCTTTGTAGCTGGTCCAGGACGGGGGGATAGCAGATAAAGGAACTGCTAAAGGTGGAGGAATGTCCTGAAGGGAAATACTTTTGTGATAATCTTTAGCAATTTCAGTAATTAAATCTTTATGGAATTGAAAATTTCATTCCAAATGCGAAACAGGGGGACACGCTTAAGACATTTAGAAAAACAGGAAGACATTAAGTATTCCTGGCTTTCTAAGAATGTACATAGCCCGAAAAGGACTAATTTTAATGTCATGATTAAGAATTAATTGCAGCGCAGATGGAAGGGGGGTCTTATTTCAATCCCATTTGCAAAGTAGGAAAACCTTGGTTTGACCGGAAAGGACCATATAGCACAAGCCCCGATCAAAATGATTCATCCAGGCCCAATCATACAAAGTAATACAAAATCCTTATTGTTATGTTCGAATTGAAAGCGTCCAATTAGTTTATTCCAAATGGCCATCTGTAGTTAATCCATTTCACTTGGCAAACAACCAAAAATTGTGCGAAAAGCACGTCTCTATTTGCTGACAAAATTTGTATGAACAGGGTAACTGCCACACCATCAAAAAGGACATGAAAGACGAACCCAACTGAACAGAATAACAGAAAACAGTAAAAAAAAAAAAAAAGTAAAAAGGAAAACTGAAATAAATTGGAAAAATTGTGTTTTGATAACAATCGAAAAATGATTGCGTTTCTTTTGTTTTTCTGTTTTTGTTGTGTGCGTTTATCCAACGAAAAGGAGCGTCAAAGGAAGTGGCAGAAATGTTCTCGGTTTTATAGAAATGTCAAAAATTCATTTGTTTTTCCTCGAAGGACATTTTATTTCTCACTGGAATGTCACAAACTGCTTCGACACTTTGTGCTTTTTTGTTCTATAGTCTTACATTGCGAAAGGCCTTTTTACTGATTGCAAGGATTACAAAGAAATGTCCTGAGATGAGACAATGATCCCCACCCATGTAACCAATTAGATGCGAAGTTATAAATTCAGTCTATCCGAAGTCATATCTATTGGCATGTGACCTTGTCTGGCGCACCTACTTGCAAAGGACTTAAGTATCTATGCAAATACCCATATATTCCAGAGCTAAGCATTGATAAATAAACGTAATAAAATAAGATGAGTCGTACTTAAAAAGCGCTCAAAGCAAAACTCTCAGACAGTAAAGGTCCTTGAAATAAATCTCTTAGTTTATTTGAATTAAAAAAAAAAATTGTTAACGCATGTATTATAGACATCTGTGGGCTGAGGTTCAAAAGACTCACAAAAGCACTTTCAAAGTACTATTCATAAATTCACGAACAAATTGATTTAGAATATTAGCGATTCGGTTGAAGGCACGCAATAAGTCACATAACTTAGGGATTTACAGTCCCCACTACCATTGCTTTTGATATAATTTTTCACATAGTCTACTCGTAGGCACCGTAGAGCACGAACGTCTATGATAACCACGTTCAAAGTTCATCAATCCTTGTTTAGATTATCGATATTATGAACTTCTACCTCCTGATCCATCTTCAAGGATCAAACATATCACGAGTGTATCCAGCAATGTTAAATAGTGCCGGCTTTCCTGCATTCGTCTTCCTTCTGTCAGGGTATAGACGGAGGACTGTATGATAGTTTGATGTAAGACATATGTACTGACAAGACGAGGCACTATGAATCCATCACACTGAAGAATCATGACACTGGATCATTACGAAAACAAGCTTTGTATGCAAGATCAGTACAAGCCTTTCCATGATCATCTTAAAGTCAGAAGACTTAGTTAATGGAAGCTATTGAAACGGTACAGAGTTGCGTACACAATCCCACTGAAGACAGTATCCAAAGTAAATTTGATAGTAAATAATCGAAATCCGCTGAAAGGTGGATCAAAAACGTGCTGGCAGGTTGAACATGTTACAGTGACCATGGATTAGATATATTATCGGTGACTTTACAGGGACTGTGTGATAGGCCAACATGGTCAGAAGTTTGACCTCACCTATGTGGTTCAGTTCTACAGAGACCTCAGTGAAGTGGTGTTCCTGCGTATGATCTAGAAGGTACACCATTGAATCAGACATTTTTTTCTAAGCCAAAGAAGCTATGGTACAAACAAGTGTAGTACCATGGAAAAAGGCTAGAAGGAGAAGAGATATTGGGTCACATAAAGGAAAGCAATGAATGAAACGCCTTAGATATGTTTCAGATCAAAAATTTAGAAGTCTAGCGAGCGCAGGCATGTCTGAAGTCTGTCTGAAACACCTTTAAACACGAAATGTAGCTACAAATGTTTTAGGTGGAGTATGAGAAACAATAGTGTCCTAGTAAGCCAACGAAAAAGCAGCCATTATCCTCCGTGAAATGGTCCAACTGAGTTTGTTTATAAAAGATATTGAGATTGCTCACTACGGCCTCGTCAACGACTTAAGCGAGCTGAAAACCCGCAAAGAACTAAGTGAACCTTGCAATAAAGATTCGTCTTCCAGAATCCCAAACAAAACGGAACTGGCAGTATATGTAATCGGAAACCCAGGCTTAAGATTCGAGACGAAGGAAACAAATGCTCCAACCCTTGATACAGGATCAAAAGGCGAAAGAACCGAACTCGAACACTATGCCTTGTCTCACCGAGGATGAGTGTCTGTGACGTCTTAAACAAGGACTCTACATGCTTACAACATTTTCAATGAGACTAAGAGTTGGATTAAGTTTGGGAGGTCTTGGGACGAACCCATTTGCATAGACTATAGCATATAGAGGCTTGGTAGCCCATCTGTTCCTAGGAAAACAAAACGAATCGAAAGTCCTTCGACTTCTTCTTTCGTTTTCAACAATAATCGTCCGCTCGTGACATCGATTTGCTCTCAACAATACGTCCATTCAACGATTTTTTAATGTCCGATAATAGGCTTACATGGAAAAGATTTTTAGTCCCTTATCAAGCAAATCATATCTCAGAAAAGAAAAAAAAAAGTTAATAAGCTCATTAAAAACATAAAAAATCTTTCATGGTAGTTCGTAGTTCATCCTCCCTCTGCCAGGAACACCGAGAAAGGTAAATCCTTTTAGAGTTGCTTTGCAAATAATTTCCATGACAAATCATTATTTACCAAAGTAATTATAATCTAGAGGTTGTTCTGACCTGCATTCTCGGCGGTGGACTCTAAATTCATGTTACTAGCCATTACTTCTACTACCTGATGGACATGCCACAGCTCTTATTGTCCAAAATGTCTTCATTACTTCCTTTACGTTTCAAACTATCAATCAGAATTAGTATGCTCTATATGGCATTAAAAGGATGTCATAATAGAAATTAATCCTTCGATATGTAACTTCATTCTATCCTCATGTAAACCACGAAAAAACAAGGACGAAAAAGGATTTAAAAAAAAAAACCAAATAAACCCTTGATTTGTGGTCACTGCGACTGGAGAGGTAAGTTCTTCTTAGCAAAAAAGAAGGAAAAAAAAAATAAATCCTCTACTTCCTTTCGACCATTCTCCCCACAGAACAAGTACGTGAACATAGTGAAGTTTATTCGAAAATCACCCTACTGTACGAGTAATGGTTTGTCATCGCATATCATGTTGATCCAAGGGACAACAACAGCTGAAGCCAGAAAATCTGTCGTCACTTTGTAATGAAATTTATGGTGTACTATTCTCAATTTATCCCTCACTGCTGTCTGTCTCTGCCTCTGTATCCTTGTTACCTCAAGTCCTGTTTCTGCAATTAAGTAGGTCATCACCGCACACCATTCAAATACCACACCACACACATCTGGGGGATGGGTAGTACAAAAAAAAAAAAAAACAAAAAAAAAACCCATACTGGGGGGGTAGAAAAGATATATGACTCCTTTCACAGGCACCCGAACGTACCCATGCAAGGATAACACCCAGTTGTGAAGTTGATGGTGATGCTGATGATGATGATGACGGTGATGGTGGGAATGAAAATGATTACAAGGGAGACGACTCATATATGCGATGAGTGTATGTGTTTGCGTATGTCATTATCCAACGGTAACCCCTTTAGGTATAAAAGCAGTAAGACAATTATCATCCAAGCAGGATGACTTTATCATGAGCGAAGAGGCTTTATATCATTATGTGTTTTACTGTCGTGGATTTTTCGTCGAACACAATGGTCATGCAAGGAAATAACTATCTTATTCCACCATGTCTGCCAATATGGTGGGGCTTCGCATTGTGCCAGGCTATAATGACTCTTTAAAAACATTGGCAGAATAAATAGTCGGGAGGTATTGTGTTGAATGAATTATTTGCTTTCATTCCCTGGAACCTATTGACTCTCCATGCAGGCAGACACACATGTTCATACTTGTTGCGTTACTATGCAGAGGCTTATGGCGAGACAAGGTATCGTTGCCTTGTGAAGGGCTTAGCCAAATATCTTAAAATCCTTTTTCAAATAATCGTCTGGAGATACCAAGCCATCTAAGTTGAGAGATTTTTTAAATTACATCCTGGGTTACGAGTCAATATTTACTCATCATCACCAAAGGAGTCCCAAAGGGATCCATACTAGGTCCGATATCGTTTAATAATACATATAATGGACAAGGAGGGAGGTGGGATGACGCCAATTATAGAATGGATTGATGTGTTCCGTATGATGACGATAGGTTCTCCTTTTCGCAAAAGACAGTAGAACGGTCTCCGGGACATATGGATCTCCAAGGAAATGAAATGGCTCATGAACTAGCTAGAAAAGGATCAGAGTCAGACCACTCTGTCTGAACGTTGATCACTCTTCTTATGACCAAATTACTACGGATTCATACAACATGATCAACGCAAGGTATAGTACACTCACTACATGTTGCGTCTCGAGAAAACTTTGGACAAAAAATGGCTATCGAACTTGCATCACTAAATAGACCACAGCTTTCACAGCTTAGAAGAATGAGAACTAGCACCACAGGCTGTGAAAGATACAACCAATTTCCTCTGGGAATGCCCAGATAGCCCTTGCAAAAGTAAATATATTGTTATGCCTTCTACGAACTAGCTGTCATGTCACCTAGGGCCACGGGTTGGTTCAGAAGAGCTGCTCCCTCGGACCATTTTTTTTTTTTTTTGTTTAAAGGATACTTTAGGTGACGGGCTTACGGCAGCCTCAAGAAGCACCGCAAGCTCATAGAGATCTTTTGTGCTATACTCTTGCAGGTGCTGAGTGGATTTGCCTTCTTGATCAAACCAAGTTCATTCATGAAGCTTAGGATTGTTTAAGAAAAGAAGAGAAGGAAAAGTATTTGAGTCTAGTCCGAGCAATGGCGGAACATTCAGATATAATATGTTCCCTATATCTCACACGGGGAATACAATGGATTCGTTAAGATCCGAGTGGCGGTACACCACTCCCACAGTTATAGTCACCGCCTGAAAATATTTATCTAGGTGTCTATGGAAAGACCTTTTTTGTTGCATCACTCTAACTTGTCTAAGCTTATTGCTCGATGCTAGAAATGGTAACCCTGTCATACTAGAAACGATCAATAGGTTACCATTGACGGTGTATCCCAATCTCCATAAATCGACTAGAAAACTGTCAGTGACTAGTGGCCACAAGAGTGAAGTATCCTTTGTCTTTCTTTGGGACATTTAAATGATACCGACTCTTCTCTGAAGCGGAAAATAATAATTCGAACTTCCAGAACGGCTAAATCCTTGACATCCTTGCTACAGAGATGTCCGTTCTGAGAGATGTAGCAGGAAGTGGGATATGCCTCATACGAGAATCAAGAAAAAATCGGGATCCAATGCCCCATTATGTGCGACAAAAACGACAAATGCTGGAGAAAATTAGTTACGCATACGCCACCGAGTCCGAAACGAACTTCCTAATGCTACGTCTCCACATATCTCCTCTTCCTTAGCTTTGGAGAAGGGTTCCAATTCAACAGCTGATCCGATACGCATCGCGGGTAGAATATTACAAAACAAAAAAAAGAGTCAATCTTTTTCGAAAACTACCCACGAAGACCGTAAGCTCTGATGTTAAGGAAATTGTTTGAAGCTTGATTGTAGCTAAGGACCCCCGGGAAATCCTTTCGTAAAAATGCTTAAGTGGGCCCTATCCTATTATTTTTTATGACACCTCTTCCAATAAGGATTACGAAGGTTCTAGTTTCTAGTTCCTGTTTATCCCTATCGAGAATATAATTACCCAAAAGGCGAACCCTCATCGCCGACGGTCTCCCTTTAATGGCTATACAGGGAATTGTAATACATTAGCCTATTCCCACAAGTGTCCTCAACTCAGCCAACTTCATCATCCTATCAACCATTTAAAATTCATTTAGACTACATTACACGCTCGCTCGTCGTCCTAATTAATCATTAACTTTCCATTTAAATTCAGTGTGCCCATTTAATATTTATGTCGGGCTTTCTCCCAAGATAATGATTTTGTGTTTCCTGTTCACTTTTTTTTTTTTATTTTTGAATTAAGAAAATATTTCAATAATCATCTGTGCGAGCTGTAGTATCTCGTATTAATTCTAAGCATGTGCGCGTAATAAATTACAACATCATGCAAAACTTTTAATGCTTTTGCATATTTTCCCAAAAACACCAGGGGTTGTGGGGCAAATATGAATGCATAGCCTATCAACTCCTTCTCATATTTATATACTATATACGGGGAGAGAGACAAATGAGTGAGAAAATTGCAAATTCCAAACACCCGCCCCTAATTCCCTATTCATAATTTATCCCTACCACACACACACACTAAAACTACGAGAGTTGTTCGGGCATTCGGGTATGTACCAGATATCAAATATTTAAATGTCCTGATTAGATTATACACACAAAAACAAGAAACAAAAAAAAAAAAACAAAACACAACAACTGTGTAAACTGTGTAGGACTACTAAAAATGCATGAAAACGAACCAACTAACTCGTCCGACCCCCTTACTGGGGCTGGTTGGTTACCACCCCAACCATCACATCCTTCGACTCTAAATAATCCGCCTAGATATGCCACTTTACAATTTAAAAACAAAAACAACGGAAACAAAAATAAAGGAAAACCTTTGGATGGCAGCTGAAATGTACCGCCGAATGTGTTTTCGCGTATAACCTACATCGGAACGAGTTCAACGAGAGGGAGACTCATACAGGAGCAAAAAAAAAAAAAAAGTCCTTTCTCACAGTGGGAAGGGTGAGGGTGGCGTGCGACTCGAGTGGAGAAAATTGAAAATAGTGCGCGGAAAAACTGCTAAACTGCTTCGAGAAAAAATGCGAAACACGAACGGCTGCGACCGAGTTGAGTGCGAGAATCCTGAAGAATTTTAATGAAAGGGATTTTTTTTTTTTTTTACTTTCCCCCACCCCTTTTACATCCAGACTCACGCGGATGTTAGATAGGACTAGGGCGTGCATGTGATGTAATCTCAGAACATATGCACAGCGAGGACGAAGAGAGAGAAAAAAATCGGTCACAGAAAATATGAACAGAGTATTACTTCCTCTTGAGATTTTACTTTGTGATGAAATCAAATAGGGCCAGGGGCGATACACATATACATATGTATGTAAGGATATGAGTCAAAACATTTGACTTTGTGCTAAATTAGTGCACCAAATTAAAAAGGAGATACCTACAGAGACTGTAAGCAAGTTCTACAAAAGGATATGCTATTTCAAAGCCTTCTGTGAGTTGAAGACACATAGTAATGGTGTCCTTGAAGGAGACTTAGTCCTATTGGGAGGTAACACGAAAAGTGAAACGGATGCTCGGCTTGAAGGCAAGATAGCGAAAAAGCACGCTGACAAGAAGAAGTAACGAAGTGGCTGTAGTCCTTTGGCACAAACCAAAAGCCAGTGGTTCACAGAAGTAGTCTCTGGAGCGCGAAGGACACACAGTGTTTGTTAGGGAAATCCAAAGGAGGCTTTTGCTCACATTACAGAATGGACTAATGAGGAGCATGTATGCAAGATGGATCTTGAGGGAATCTCAGTAATTTTAAACAAACACTTACAACTACTCAGCACTGAGGAAGAAATCTTTCAAAAATCTGTGCAAATACTAGAGTATACCAACATCATTGGCATAATACAGCGGGCCGGGAAAAAATGGATCTAGAGAAGAACTTCGATTCTGCTGCCCAACTATGTGTCAAGAAAATGACAAATTCTTGAAAAAAGAAGTTACGCATACGCCACCGAGTCCGAAATGAACTTCCTGAACGCTACGACTCAACATATCTCCTAGTCCTTAGCTTTTTGGGTCAAATAAGCGAAATTTAACAAACAATTTGCAAAATCGTATGATCTACACGATGAGCTACAGAGATCCCCGTTCTAAGAGGTGTGGCAGGAAGTGGGATATGCCTCACACGAGAATCAGGATCCAATGCCCCATTATGTGTGACAAAAACGACAAATGCTAGAGGAAATTAGTTACGCATACGCCACCGAGTCCGAAATGAACTTCCTGAATGCTACGACTCAACATATCTCCTAGTCCTTAGCTTTTTGGGTCAAATAAGCGAAATTTAACAAACAATTTGCAAAATCGTATGATCTACACGATGAGCTACAGAGATCCCCGTTCTAAGAGGTGTGGCAGGAAGTGGGATATGCCTCACACGAGAATCAGGATCCAATGCCCCATTATGTGTGACAAAAACGACAAATGCTGGAGGAAATTAGTTACGCATACGCCACCGAGTCCGAAATGAACTTCCTGAACGCTACGACTCAACATATCTCCTAGTCCTTAGCTTTTTGCGTCAGATAAGCGAAATTTAACAAACAAAACTTAACAAAAACACGCAAATCGTATGACCTACACGATGAGCTACAGAGATCCCCGTTCTAAGAGGTGTGGCAGGAAGTGGGATATGCCTTACACGAGAATCAGGATCCAATGCCCCATTATGTGTGACAAAAACGACAAATGCTAGAGGAAATTAGTTACGCATACGCCACCGAGTCCGAAACAAACTTCCTGAATGCTACGTCTCCACATATCTCCTCTTCCTCAGCCTTTTTGGGTGGTGCCTCACAAGAGAATCAAAAAAAACTCGGGATGAACTGAGTGAACGGAAGTGCAGGTATCCTTAGTAACGAAAGATGACACTCTCTTCGGAGAAGATTCCGCCTCAGTTACACTGTATCTACCACCATCTTCAGACATTGCACTGTCTAACTACAAGCCACTATAATTTCATTGACAACTCCTCAAAGTCCAGCCATCACATGCACATGTACAACAAGCAGCAAATCTCAACTTCAAACTTCTAACACAAGTAAACGCACAAAGTGTCCTACAAAGGCAGCGTTATTTAATTACCCATCCTAACCGAAAAACCATTAAGACATCCACATAATGCCGTAGCGCCTTTGAAGTCGTCCATCTTCACCCTACTCCAGAGTTAATTGACCATCTGCCAAGTTGACCTATCCACTTACCTTCCGTCTTGCCATCCGTTTATCAATTTTTTTTTTCTAGCTTTAGACGGAATTAAATTCTCTTTAATTATCCTGGCTCTCTTTCATCCAGATACAAGGCTAAATGTCGCCGATAAAAAGAAAAGCACACACACTTCAGGAGCTCAAGAGAGAGATATTCAGCAAACAAGCCAAATGTCTTTTCGATTAAATTTGAATTAATCTTAAAGATCCTTGAAGGTTGTTTTTATCTATTTTTTTTACACACATCTACACAAATAACCGCCGACAGAGTAAGATCCCTCTGGCTGTGCATGGGTGTGTGTTTGTCATACCTACTATAAAACGGATATTAAATTGGCCATCAGTTATCTCGGTACAAACTCATTTTTCTAAATACGATGCAAACAAAAAAAAAAAAAGTGACAATTTCTTAGAATTCCTCTCCTTGCGCGTCCTTAAATATTACTTCCACAATACATCTTCTTGATGGAACGAAAACGAAATCTCTCACATCAGGATTCTCTTTTACTTGGTCCTGCTCTTTACTTTGCTGTGGAGGCTTTGTAAATTTGTGTCCTTCCGGTTTTCTAACTAACAGACACACATACTCCTTGAGAATTCTCTCCGCGTCGCGCTCTTATAGATAGATACATAGATACTACTGCAGCATGCTTGCTTCGTGACAAGCATCCTTGAGAAAAAAAAATTCAACTTTTTCTTAAGGTTGTCCTAGAGAGTGTGTTATATATCGTTCTTTGTAATGCCTCTTGCCCGTAAGGATATAAAATGGTCAAATGACTTTTTAACATTTCACAGAAAGGGCAAGCAATGTTAGACTGCGAAAGGACTACAGGCAAAGTATGAGAGAAAAAAAAAACTGCAAGTAAACTACATCCTGAAAGGAAGACACTTCACGAAATGAAATGACCTAAAGAATCACCAGGACAGTCTGGAGAGACAACTGTACTCCTCCTCTCATCGCGGGAGCAATACAAATGTTTCCGGAGGATTTTTTATTTTTTCTTCTCGTAAAAGCTCCTTTTTTTTTTCTTCTCATGTCCGTTTGTTTGTAGCATTGCCGTTTAAGGGAAAGGACAAACGGGTACATTTGCAGAAGAGTGATGAAGAAATAACGAGTTGAAAATAGGAAAAGAAAAAACGAGAAAAAATTAATCACTTTTCAACGATTAAATATTTAATCGGAGTTTTAGGTTAGCCTGCAGGACGGGCAAGGACTGACAGTCATGGATTCTTTTCGTAACATTTTGAACTTAGATTGTGGACACTCGGTCATGACACTTTCTGATTGTTTAGAAGTCCTCGTCTTCAAGAAATTGTTATTAAATTGGTTACGGGAATAGAAAAGAAAGGATTCCCGATGCTTAGGGAATTGCAAAACGGAAACTTTGTAAACAGACTGGATAAAAATGTAATTTCATTTTAGTTGCATCCTGCGGCTATATGTCTGAGAAAAAAGAAGACAGGTGAATGGACTGCTTCGGAATTATAAAATTTCAACCATGACTGTTGGCACAGGAGAATGGTATAGAAGGCTTTATTTGTAATTCAATATCAGAACTTCCTTTACACAACTTTTGCCACAAATTGAAAGAAGAAAGCACAGTTCTTTGAAAAGGACACCAAAGAACAAACTAAGTATAACTCATAAGCGGTTTGGATTTAATAACACTTTCCAGGGGACAGAAAGACAATTTCATCAACATCGTCTTAGTCAATCCGATAATAATGGGATTTCAAATATTACACCAGTGAATAGTGATATAAATAAATTGACCACCTGACTCAAAGATCTAGATTGATAGTGTGAGAGAAGTGCACAGCTCTGAAGATAAATGCAGTTGAAGTTCAATTTGTAATCTCCTTAAGGATGACCAACACCTGTGTGACTGTCCTGATTTCCAAGGAATGCTTTTTGATGTACATACATACGTATGTGACTTAACAGGTCAACATATAAATATTTCAATATATCATCATCAACATCATCATTAATCTTATTGTGCAGATGTGTGTTAAACATCAAGTTTCGCTTGAATTAAATTTTCCCATGAAAGGACACTAACTAACTAACACTTTATGGGTAAATAGCTCTACATACTCATTCATGTATGTATGAGGTTTGACTAAAAACGTTAAGCTGCAAATTTCGAATATGTGTTTGGCTATAAACAAAAGTATCTAATGGTGTGCGTAAGAACACAGGAATTTCCTGAGCAATACAGACCGATGGATGCAATCTTTTGAGGAAATATGCTACAAATTTTGAAAGATTGGTTTGTATACATAAATATATATAAATATACATATGTATGTACACTTCAAGATGTTTAATTGGTCAATTCTACCAATTACTTTGCAAGCCTCTGGCTATTTGCTAATCAAAAGTCAAATGATTTCTTACACATGAATTGCTGATTGCAACTACTCTAGACGTAGGTACATATCTATGATTAAATTGTTAATGTATGAGTGGATACGTACATATATGGATGTACTGAATATATAAGGTTTTCAAAAAAAAGTAAAAACCGCATCAGCAGCCTAGAATACCTTCAGAAGTGAGTTCATATCCTAGTCCAGGCGAAATGTGTGCTCTAAAACGAATTTTAAACAAAAAAAAAGCTGAGCAGCCACAGAAGGACCAAGGATGCGTCAGAGCTTAAGAGAACTTATATTTGTTATGAAGCTGTGAGCCCATAGAGTAGGCGCTTTCGAAAAATTAGTCGAATGGCTGTGGACAGTGTCAACTCTGCGAAAACTCAAGCTAGAGGGGATTTTTATACTTAAACTAGGACCTACCATATGCGGTCAAGTACCTTGGTGAGATTAGAGACAACAAACAAGCAAACTAGGAGAAAACAGGATCTGTCAGTCCACTGTCCTTTTCTACTCCATGTCATAGATGGACTGAAGCACTACGTTTCAACTTCCATCATATGGTCTTATCTGGAAATTGAAGAATTTCAATCAAAAGCCCCCACAGCAGTCATGTAGCCTTCAACTTATGTATGTCCTCCTTATAGGACTAGAAATGAAACAAAACCACAGCCTGGATGCTCTTATAACTCAAAATGCTACCAACGGACTATAACGAGAGACATGGCTATCTGAAAGGAACTACAGGAGGCCACTGATAGGAATACCACTTCAAGATAAGTGGGTTACACATTTCAAACAATAGGAATAGAACCAAACCACTGCCGTCCCATGAATCACAAATTGATGGAAAATTGGCAAAGATTTTCGGTACACACAAGGACGCTTTAGTACTTCTCAGTGCCGTAATCCAAAGCCAACCTGGTTTAGGTACGTACTTTACTCCTACAATATGAATCGAGGCTGTAGATGAATTGGAAAGGAAGAGGGCGGGGAACATATACAAGTAGACTTGACTATCATACATAAGCTCTGTGGCATAGCTCGCTTGGCAAAGAAGAGTACCTTCGTGAGCGTCTGAGTAGAATGCAATTAAGGCAAATGGTCGGCCTGTATTCAAAACACAAACAGACCTACAGATTTGGAATGGTATCGTCTTGCACCTGCATGAGATAAAAGAAATAATGTCTCGAACACTTTCTTGACGATCTGTCTCCTACTTGCATTTCGAGGCATCAGCTAAGCTAGTTTGTGCCTCGAATACGCAGAAACAGAATTTTTGACTTGAGATGTGCGATTGGAGAACTTACCCAGATTGTGGGTATCAAGGAGTGTGGGCTATACACTGCACTTTTTTTCATACATTTTTTGGTTGAAAAATATTCTGTCTCCTACTTGCATTTCGAGGCATCAGCTAAGCTAGTTTGTGCCTCAAATACACAGAAACAGAATCCCTGGCTTGAGATGTGCGATTGGAAAACATACCCAGATTGTGGGTATCAAGGAGTGTGGGCTTATACACTGCACTTTTTTTCATAAATTTTTTGGTTGAAAAATATTCTGTCTCCTACTTGCATTTCGAGGCATCAGCTAAGCTAGTTTGTGCCTCAAATACACAGAAACAGAATCCCTGGCTTGAGATGTGCGATTGGAGAATATACCCAGATTGTGGGTATCAAGAAGTGTGGGCTATACACTGCACCTTTTTTCATACATTTTTTGGTTGAAAAATTTTCTGTCTCCTACTTGCATTTCGAGGCATCAGCTAAGCTAGTTTGTGCCTCAAATACACAGAAACAGAATCCCTGGCTTGAGATGTGCGATTGGAGAATATACCCAGATTGTGGGTATCAAGAAGTGTGGGCTATACACTGCACCTTTTTTCATACATTTTTTGGTTGAAAAATTTTCTGTCTGTGCTGGAAAAATACGTCCCTCTTAGGTCGAATTGGATTGTTTTTTTGCTGTGAACACACTCATACTCATCTACTAAACAGATTTTCTACAGGAGAACACCGCCAAATGCTACGTGATACGTACAAAACCAACCGAAAATATCCTTCAACCTCAGTGTTTCATCATCAGGACTCCCACGCAGATTCTTTATATTAATAGGCAAAACCATCAAAGTCTATCTGAACCAGTTCAATCCAATTTTGAATAATCGAAAAGGTTGGATACAGCTACTCTGGAAGTCACAAGGGCGAACCACACAATTAAATGCAAAATAAGTAACAAACATAAATCAATTACATAAAAATGTTAATTCATTATTATTAGACATTTTAATGAGAACAGAAATGCCAAAAATAGGTGACATCCTTTATTTCAAACGAATTTTTCCATCAGCCAACTTCACGGTTAAATAATATAAATACTAATGAATGCATTTTTTATGTTCTGTTTTTTCTGTAAATAATTCCTCTTAATTTTTCCAGTTCAACGTATGTTTTTCAATTAAACAAATACGCATTTTTTTTTCCTGTTTATTTTTATTTTAAATTGTAATAATGGATTGAAAGAATATTGCAGTGAAAAAGTCATTTATGGGAAATATTTTCAACTCTGTTATACAAAAAAAAATAAAAAAAATAATATCATACATTGTTATTCACACTCAGTTGACAGAGTGTGGAAGCAAATATTTACCCCAACTTAGTGCCTGGAACTATGTGTGTGTGGGTTGTCGTCCTTCGGACTTTATTTCAATTTTTTACTCGAAATATCCGAGTACCGGAAAAAAACAATAATATGAACGTTTTACTATAAAAATTTCAAATAAAACAACATATTCAATGAGTGCAGGACACTTCACACTGATGTTGTTATTTTTTTTTTGAATAAAAAAAGGTATAAGGATAAACGGAAGAACACCAAGGTTTATGGAGTTGCAAGAGTGTGTTTAAGGGGAACGATGAATTTACTCAGTTGTGTGACTGGCATCAAAGGATATTGATTTATCGATCTGCATCTATCATCCATTGTCCAGGAGTGCTCATTGCTAATAGCACAATCAACGTTTATGTCACTTGGTGCGATAGTGCCCCCAGGTAGATACTCACATCACTCACCAAGCAAAAAAACTAAGACTACCTAGAGCGAATGTTCGAAACGATTTAAAATGGAATTTTCATTCAAGAATCTCACCCAAGTCCTTTTTTAAAAAAAAAAAAAAAAAAAACTCACCCATCAGGTGACATACTCCCTCTTATACACACACACAGATACACACCGAAGTAAGAGAAATACTTCAGAGGGTAATAAGGACTCCTTCATGCAAATGCACCGTCCTGACATTTGATTCGATTATCCCCCTTTGTAATAGACATTTTCCACCTGAGTGTCAACATGAGAACCTGCACAGGCATGGTGGATAGAGATATAGATAAGAAACTTGGTGTGCCTTTGTAGGCAGCTAGCTGCTATACAAGTGTACATATGTACGCGATGATGTGGGTGCTATGTGTTCATTCACCATAAACCAAGTTTTCATTTCAGAATTTTTTTTTTTACTCTCTCATCTATGACAGTTGCCAAAGGCAGAAGGATAGGAACATTTTGCATTTGATGCTCAACAGGAGCTTCAAAAGGATATAATATATGTATGTGTGGGTGTAGTGGAAAGAGAATTGTGTGCTGAGGTGAATTGATTATAGCCAGTCTGACACAGTCTTGAAAAGTTTCTTCTTTTTTGCTCATATCATCAGAATTCGTCCTTTTAGTTGCAGTAGTCGTTGACAAGTGTGTGTGTGGTGTAGTTGTCATGTTAAATTGGCTAATTTAAGGTCGATTTTTCATTTGAGTTTTAGAGATTTGCTTAGGGGATGCGGATGCTATTCTTTTGAAGGTCTACTCAGCCAGATTCAGATTTGCTGCAAGAGAATGTGACAAGTAGTTAAGTTCTGCGGATTATGGAAATAGATTAGGGGTGCGGACAAAGTTTAAGAAGAAAATGGCTGTTAGGGGCATGAAAAGGATTTTGAAACTAAGGCTTTAGTATGGGTTTTAATATTCAAGCGGATTACGGAAATATTACGCTCAAGACCATGTGCGGTGTGACAGAAGCCTGAACTGTAAGAGAGAATGCGTCAGTAGGGTTCAGATGCACAGTAAGGAAGGTGGGGCATTTCTATAACATCCATGCTTCTGTCAGGCTAATGATACTTATTTTCATCAAGGAAGAGAGAAAAGTTGTTGGTAGTTTTGGCTACGTTAGTTGAAAAACGAACTTCACACGGAGTCCTAGTCGAAGAACTATTCATAGATTCCATTCGCCAAGGAAACGCATCTTGATTTCCAGCAGGAATTTGTTCTCTGAATATCTCCATGAATCTGTATTGTATGTAGTTTTCCATATATTCTTCGAACTTATTCGAAGACGAAACGATAATTTTTCCTTGACTTTGTGCAGATCTGCAACGAAACTAAGCTCATCGTCAAATCATGGTTAAGCTAGGATGTGGCTCGAGTTGGCTAGATTACTACGTCACAACTCATAAAGGAATTTTAAAGGTTTAAATCAAGGACATTCGAAGAGAGAGCTTATGCCATAAAGCCTCTATGTACCTACACCTACACTGGCAGTTGTCAGTTTGTCAGTTTATAGACGATTAGGATAATAGTGCTAATCCAGGATCACTAAACCAATCAATCACAGCCTCTGAGAGATCGGTTTGGAGATACAACATTACTTGCTGGTTGCATTTAGGGTTCGTAAGTATTTAAACGTAACAAGATGTGTACTTAACACCAAATTTTAGTAATTTAGCAGAATTCTGTCTGGGAAGCTCGTTAGCCTTGAAATTTTGTGGAATATCCTTGTAATCTGGCAATCAATATAGGCGAACGTTTAACTTTGAAGTGAGAGTTCAATATTTCAAGGATTTGCCTTTGACTATTAATGATAATTCACATATAACTGGTAACCTTATATACTAAAAACCTTCTGTCCTTTATATGACCTATTCGACCAATAAGTTACAAAGTACCACTTTGCTACACAAAGCACGGAATTCAGTTCTAGTCTTAAGCTTGGATGTAATAACAGGTAAGTTTAGTTCCAATACAAGCTACATACTACTCCAAGGATTGTAGAACCCATTACCTTGATGATCTCAAAAGAAAGGATAGAGAACTGAAACAGGATCGGGATTATCTCTCAGTTAATGATTTTAAAGATAGTATGTACTCAGGACAGGATCCAAGCCATGAGAGAGTTGTGCCCAACTGCTAAGCTTTCATCAGTATGATGAGTTCCTACAGGATTACTTGGCATAGAATGCTCTGGAAAATCTGAACGAAGTCACTATACTATGCACAAGGATATGTTTTGTGGTAAGAAAGGATGACTATAAAAGACTGTCGTAAAAAGGGGTGACAGAAAAGTCCTTCTGCGGGCTGTGCACAAGAACTTTGCGAGAACTTTTCAGCAAACTCACACAGCTAAAGCAAAAACTACAAAAAGTTTTACATGATGAAATCGAACCTCTAATAGTGGAACTATGGAGTCATAGTAGAAAATGGTAGCAAGGACACCTTTGAATTTTAATTGCTATAAAACCAATTAAAAAATTTGAAGTATTCCCTGCAAGACAAACTGTATTAATTCTACATTTCCTTCACACATAAACACCCGTCATAGAGACTTTTAAGGATTCCTCCTTTTTAAGCGCACAAATGTGTAATAAATTAGTCCTTTCGAAGGTAAGAAAAGAAAGAAAGAATGGAATTCATTCCCATTTATCTATAGTTTTCCGGGAGAAGAAGGATGAGAGGACAAAAAATCTGTTAGAAAAAAAAAACTGCACAATCAGGTCTCTGGGCTGCAATAAAATAAATTCCCTAGCGTCGCCTTTTCTCCATTTCCAAACTCGTCCACGATCATAAATATTCGAATGGAAACTTTTACTAGGTAAGCTCACAAAATTGTTTGTCTGTGCACGCTGCCGCCGCCGCCGCCGCCGCCGCCTCTCCTGGGTGGGTGGAACAGTGTGCTGCCAAATACAACCCATAATGCTACTCCTGCCTGCATCCTGAAATGTGAAAGAACTGCCGGGAGATTCTCGAAGGAACTCGTTTGAAAGATAGTACAGGAGGGACCGTAAACGAAAATAGAAAATAATCGTTGTATTCAACTTTTATAACCGAGCAAAACTACCAATGTATTGTTGCTGGTGCTACCAGCCAGCCAACCAGCCAACCAGCCAACATCCTGAAGGAGTTCATGAGGCTGGTGAGGAGACCAGCATACTCCATTCGAAAGCCATACAGAGCCTTTGCCTCGCTTAGCTTGTTGTGCAAACTGTGACAAAAGTGGAAAATTTATGATCAAGTTTACTACTTTTCCTTATCGATTATGCGGAGACGCAAAACGCAAAAGGAACAAGGGTCAGATCCTGATTTTATTTTTTTTTTTTGCTGACTGTGTGTGTGTGTGTGTGTTTTTGTTCTCTCCCGCACTGAATCGTTTAAGGATAAAGTTGTTCACAGGTAAGATGCATGTGTTCCCCCAGAAGTGGAACGTTGTGATTGGCTGTATCCGCTCACAAATCTTATAGCAATTGTTGAGTGTCTTATTCGCTTTATCCGGGCGAAGTGCAGCAGGAAGAAGTATAACAAATTGAGCAAAAGTCATTTGAAATCTTTTTTCCTCTCCTTCGGGATGCGGTGAATGGAAAAACACATTCACGTTGCATGCACACTCCTAATGGGATATCCTTGTTATACGTGCAGAGTGGATGTCAGCACTGCAATTTACTATACAACCAAATATAGTGGGTGGGATAAATCATATAAATATTTCGCTGCATCCTAATAAAGACAAACGTACCTACATACATACGAACATACAATTTTTTTTTTTTTTATTCAGTTTATGGCGGGGGAGTTGTGACATTTCTCATGGTTTATGGAGTCGTTTAAGGAGCAATTGCAATATTTCCGCAGATGACATCCTTCGAGTGTGTATACATTGAATTTATGTTTGTTTCAATGAGAGTATATTTTCAATGCGAATGTTATGAACGACAGCTGACAGAGTTTATAGCTCTTTAAGTTTGTCAGGGGAAAAAAAAAACACAAACATGATAAAGTAATTGCGAGACTTACGAGTTGAAGTGTGTTGTACATCATTTAATGTTAGGCTTACCTGCAAGGACAAAACGGAAAATTGGATTATTGATGGAAAATGTATGCTTCAGACAGTTTAGATAAAAAATTTGTAACAAGTACCCCTCCGTATCCTTGAATCTGTTCCATTTTCAATTTCCTCTTTTGAGTCATACGTAGAAGGCATCAATAGCGATTACCTATCATAGTGTGGGTACAGATTCAAGGGTGACATACTCTCAAAAAAAATTTCAAAGAAAGTAAAAATCTTATTACAGATATCTTCCCTTACACAAATGGCAAACGGGCTTTGGAGCATGTGAGTGCAGATAACTCCATTAATTATACTAAATATGTCAGGAGCTAGAGAGACAGATTCCATTATAACATGGAGTTGGAGAATCAATTAAGTTCATTAGAAGTTTGAGTACCGACGGAAGCGGGGACGTACTACTATGTCTATGGTAAGTGAAGGGAGGAAATTAAAAACAATACTCCAGAAATGATTTGAGACTGTGAGGTGTGTTTCCTATGCTTTCAATAGAACTAGCAGTTCTCGTATTTATGATCATTAAAGCACCAGGGACAGAGACATACCACACGAATACTCGAAAAGCGTCAAAACGAATTGAAAAAAAAAATCCAATACCTCATGACTTTTAAAGAGTTCTAAACATTCGTCAATTCCCGGAGAATCCTTCACCCTCAAGGGTTGCTGTTCAACTCATAAAGTACGATGCTTAGAAGACGAGACGCACATATGCTCAAAGAATAATTTGGGCCATCACTGAATGCGGCACAGGAGCAAATAATCCGTAGACTTTACTTAACCATCCAACCTGGTCGCAAAACTTTTGAGTACCTACAAAAGAAGGAAGGGTGAGAGAGACTTGAGGCTATGTCACGTATGCTTCATACATGTACCGATGCCCTTTGAGTCGATTGCAGACTGGAAGGCATCCTTGTGGGATAATATGATTATTCATGACCTCTGCATACCTATCTTCTTGTCAAATGCTTATTGTCGAGGAGTTGAGTGCACCAAAGTCTAAGTCATCCTCTAAACGTTTTTTGGTTAAGTTTTTTGTTCAGTTTCGCCCGTTTGACCCAAAACGCCAGGGGAGAGGAGATATGAGACGATATTGCATTTGAAGTGGATCAAGAGATTTTTTTTCATTCTTGACCCAGGTACACCCGACTTCTTCCGAAATGCCAGATAGCTGGCAAGTGAGTGCACCAAAGTCTAAATCATCCTCTAAACGTTTTTTGGTTAAGTTTTTTGTTCAGTTTCGCCCGTTTGACCCAAAACGCCAAGGTAGAGGAGATATGAGACGATATTGCATTTGAAGTGGATCAACAGGTTTTTTGCATTCTTGACCCAGGTACACCCGACTTCTTCCGAAATGCCAGATAGCTGGCAACTGAGTGCACCAAAGTCTAAGTCATCCTCTAAACGTTTTTTGGTTAAGTTTTTTGTTCAGTTTCGCCCGTTTGACCCAAAACGCCAGGGGAGAGGAGATATGAGACGATATTGCATTTGAAGTGGATCAAGAGATTTTTTTCACTCTTGACCCAGGTACACCCGACTTCTTCCGAAATGCCAGATAGCTGGCAACTGAGTGCACCAAAGTCTAAATCATCCTCTAAACGTTTTTTGGTTAAGTTTTTTGTTCAGTTTCGCCCGTTTGACCCAAAACGCCAAGGTAGAGGAGATATGAGACGATATTGCATTTGAAGTGGATCAACAGGTTTTTTGCATTCTTGACCCAGGTACACCCGACTTCTTCCGAAATGCCAGATAGCTGGCAACTGAGTGCACCAAAGTCTAAGTCATCCTCTAAACGTTTTTTGGTTAAGTTTTTTGTTCAGTTTCGCCCGTTTGACCCAAAACGCCAGGGGAGAGGAGATATGAGACGATATTGCATTTGAAGTGGATCAAGAGATTTTTTTTCATTCTTGACCCAGGTACACCCGACTTCTTCCGAAATGCCAGATAGCTGGCAAGTGAGTGCACCAAAGTCTAAATCATCCTCTAAACGTTTTTTGGTTAAGTTTTTTGTTCAGTTTCGCCCGTTTGACCCAAAACGCCAAGGTAGAGGAGATATGAGACGATATTGCATTTGAAGTGGATCAACAGGTTTTTTGCATTCTTGACCCAGGTACACCCGACTTCTTCCGAAATGCCAGATAGCTGGCAACTGAGTGCACCAAAGTCTAAGTCATCCTCTAAACGTTTTTTGGTTAAGTTTTTTGTTCAGTTTCGCCCGTTTGACCCAAAACGCCAGGGGAGAGGAGATATGAGACGATATTGCATTTGAAGTGGATCAAGAGATTTTTTTCACTCTTGACCCAGGTACACCCGACTTCTTCCGAAATGCCAGATAGCTGGCAACTGAGTGCACCAGAGTCTAAGTCATCCTCTAAACGTTTTTTAGTTAAGTTTTTTGTTCAATTTCGCCCGTTTGACCCAAAACGCCAAGAAAGAGGAAATATGAGACGATATTGCATTTGAAGTGGATCAACAGTTTTTTTCATTCTTGACCCAGGTACACCCGACTTCTTCCGAAATGCCAGATAGCTGGCAACTGA
This sequence comes from Xylota segnis, assembly GCA_963583995.1. Classification (NCBI taxonomy): domain Eukaryota; kingdom Metazoa; phylum Arthropoda; class Insecta; order Diptera; family Syrphidae; genus Xylota; species Xylota segnis. Next base: position 32,287,903 of record OY757239.1, read on the forward strand.
GTGCACCAAAGTCTAAGTCATCCTCTAAACGTTTATGGGTTAAGTTTTTTGTTCAGTTTCGTCCGCTTGACCCAAAACGCCAAGGGAGAGGAGATATAAGACGATATTGCATTTGAAGTGGATCAACAGTTTTTTTCATTCTTGACCCAGGTACACCCGACTTCTTCCGAAATGCCAGATAGCTGGCAACTGAGTGCACCAAAGTCTAAGTCATCCTCTAAACGTTTATGGGTTAAGTTTTTTGTTCAGTTTCGTCCGCTTGACCCAAAACGCCAAGGGAGAGGAGATATAAGACGATATTGCATTTGAAGTGGATCAACAGTTTTTTTCATTCTTGACCAAGGTACACCCGACTTCTTCCGAAAAGCCAGATAGCTGGCAACTGAGTGCACCAAAGTCTAAGTCATCCTCTAAACGTTTTTTAGTTAAGTTTTTTGTTCGATTTCGCCCGTTTGACCCAAAACGCCGAGGGAGAGGAGATATGAGACGATATTGCATTTGAAGTGGATTAAGAGATTTTTTTCATTCTTGACCCAGGTACACCCGACTTCTTCCGAAAAGCCAGATAGCTGGCAACTGAGTGCACCAAAGTCTAAGTCATCCTCTAAACGTTTTTTAGTTAAGTTTTTTGTTCAATTTCGCCCGTTTGACCCAAAACGCCGAGGGAGAGGAGATATGAGACGATATTGCATTTGAAGTGGATCAAGAGATTTTTTTCATTCTTGACCCAGGTACACCCGACTTCTTCCGAAAAGCCAGATAGCTGGCAACTGAGTGCACCAAAGTCTAAGTCATCCTCTAAACGTTTTTTAGTTAAGTTTTTTGTTCAATTTCGCCCGTTTGACCCAAAACGATGAGGGAGAGGAGATATGACACGATATTGCATTTGAAGTGGATCAAGAGATTTTTTTCATTCTTGACCAAGGTACACCCGACTTCTTCCGAAAAGCCAGATAGCTGGCAACTGAGTGCACCAAAGTCTAAGTCATCCTCTAAACGTTTTTTTGTTAAGTTTTTTGTTCAATTCCACCCGTTTGACCCAAAACGCCGAGGGAGAGGAGATATGAGACGATATTGCATTTGAAGTGGATCAAGAGATTTTTTTCATTCTTGACCAAGGTACACCCGACTTCTTCCGAAAAGCCAGATAGCTGGCAACTGAGTGCACCAAAGTCTAAGTCATCCTCTAAACGTTTTTTAGTTAAGTTTTTTGTTCGATTTCGCCCGATTGACCCAAAACGCCGAGGGAGAGGAGATATGAGACGATATTGCATTTGAAGTGGATCAACAGGTTTTTTTCACTCTTGACCCAGGTACACCCGACTTCTTCCGAAATGCCAGATAGCTGGCAACTGAGTGCACCAAAGTCTAAGTTATCCTCTAAACGTTTTTTGGTTAAGTTTTTTGTTCAGTTTCGTCCGTTTGACCCAAAACGCCAAGGGAGAGGAAATGTGAGACGATATTGCATTTGAAGTGGGTCAACAGGTTTTTTTATTCTTGACCCAGGTACACCCGACTTCTTCCGAAATGCCAGATAGCTGGCAACTGAGTGCACCAAAGTCTAAGTCATCCTCTAAACGTTTTTGGGTTAAGTTTTTTGTTCAGTTTCGTCCGTTTGACCCAAAACGCCAGGGGAGAGGAGATATGAGACGATATTGCATTTGAAGTGGATCAAGAGATTTTTTTCATTCTTGACCAAGGTACACCCGACTTCTTCCGAAAAGCCAGATAGCTGGCAACTGAGTGCACCAAAGTCTAAGTCATCCTCTAAACTTTTTTAGTTAAGTTTTTTGTTCGATTTCGCCCGATTGACCCAAAACGCCGAGGGAGAGGAGATATGAGACGATATTGCATTTGAAGTGGATCAACAGGTTTTTTTCACTCTTGACCCAGGTACACCCGACTTCTTCCGAAATGCCAGATAGCTGGCAACTGAGTGCACCAAAGTCTAAGTTATCCTCTAAACGTTTTTTGGTTAAGTTTTTTGTTCAGTTTCGTCCGTTTGACCCAAAACGCCAAGGGAGAGGAAATGTGAGACGATATTGCATTTGAAGTGGGTCAACAGGTTTTTTTATTCTTGACCCAGGTACACCCGACTTCTTCCGAAATGCCAGATAGCTGGCAACTGAGTGCACCAAAGTCTAAGTCATCCTCTAAACGTTTTTGGGTTAAGTTTTTTGTTCAGTTTCGTCCTTTTGACCCAAAACGCCAGGGGAGAGGAGATATGAGACGATATTGCATTTGAAGTGGATCAACAGTTTTTTTTTCATTCTTGACCTCTGTACCTATACCCAACTATATCCCAAATGCTATGTAGCGAGGAACTGAGTGTACCAGAGTTTAAATCATCCGAATTATTTTTTTTGGTGCGTTATTTGGTTCCGTGAATTTCGGGTTAGGATGCGTACAATCTCTCAAAATGTTAAAAAGATTTTTGTGTCAAGATATTGAGGCTCACGACCAAAGGAATTTGCTTGAACCCACTTGGGTGGTTTTGAGCACTTTTACGTATAAGACGCAACAGTCCGTTCCAAGGTAAATCATGTCAATGACAGAATTGTTATTACTCATCTGAGACACTTGCAAATTGATTCGCATGCATCAGAAATTCCAAGTTTTGGACTGTTTCAGTCGTACACTTCAAAGCCAACAATCACATATCATCCTTGTAGGGTGACATCAACTCAAGTTGAGGAAGCTTTCAAAAATAGATATTCATAGTAACTGGAAGCGGAGTAGTATCAAAGCAGTATACCGAGAAATCCTATCCATTTTGGAAATCACAAAACGTCAGATTTTTGCATCAACCAAGTAAATCATCACGATATCACTTGCATTTCATTTCACTCCACCAGTACGTCCATTTCAGAAAGTATGTCGACCACAGGAGCACTCTCTCACACAGCGAATCTAGGAATTTGATTCCCTTAACTGAACGATTTTTCTGGTTTTTTTTTGTGCTTTTCATCGTCACTTCCATCGCATTGTAGACTTGCCACAATCCTTCAGCCGAACTCGGGAAAACCATCATGAGTTGGTATGGAAATTCGGAAAGAAATCCCTGACAAATGAGTTCAGCCTTCTGACTCGAATGTGTGCACACACAGGAAAGGAGGTCTCCTTGTTTTTTTTTTCTGCCTCATCTACGTACTACGTATGCTCAGCATATCAAGCTGCACATTTCAAGTGTCAAGCAAATTCTCTGTTCACATATCGGGGGCTAGTGTAAGGAAGTGGAAATAGCTCCTGAGGCTGAACCCTGCCTTACACGCACACACTACTAACCAACCACTCGCATTGTGTTCGAGAGTGAGTTATATTACATGCAAGTGATACTATCAAGAGAGGACGAACCGACGAACCGACGAACCGACGAACACTAAAACATAAAATCCTTGAATAATGAAAATTCTCTAAAGAAGTGTATGCAGAAGAGCATTGCTCGTTGAAAAATTGTGCTAGCCTTTGTCTTGTGCCTGAAGTTTGATTCAGTATGCAAAATGGCTTGGAGTAGGGTTATAGAGAAAATTTATTGCATCCTTGCAAAGCATAGCAGTCACACACAAGCAGAAGTCGTATTTTGCAAAGCCCATTGTTTTAATCCTGTCCATGTTAATCGGTATATCTAATATCTACGAGTCCAGGTTGTTTATGAGATAGATACACTTGAAATTCTCTAACGAACCCTGCTCATGACTGCCTGAGAGTAGATAAGTAATTTGGTCCTGCTGTCACCTCGACATGACACACACCTTCATCAATTTTTCAAAATCCATAGCAATCCCCCAAACTGCTATCTAAAGTAATCACACCTTCACAGCTCCACAAATACCTGACCCTCTTTTTCACGGCAAAAATAAATTCCTATCCTCCGAATATCTTCACATTCTCTCCAAGGAACTGGAAAAAAATTACGAAAAAAAAAAAAAAAACTTTATAATTACTCTCGAGAAAGGACATTTTTCAAATTTTTATCCTGTTGACTACCTCTTTTTGTGTTGTGTGCCCAAAACACACACTCGTACCTGATGAAAACATCCCAGAGATAATAACTAACGCCGCCATCAACATCAGGACGAAGGAATTTCCCTGTGTATCGCTGATAATGTGTATACTACCCCCTCTGCTCCGCCCCTCTGTAATAGAATATCAATTTGGAATTTAGCAAAGGTTGCGAACTTTCAGCTTTAGACCACTGTACTGGCACAAAAAGGACACCACCAGTTGGAAGTACGTCTCTAAAATTCGTCCTCATCTTGCGGCGACGACGACATAGTCAAAACTGTGCCGTGGGAGAGAAACAAAGAGCGAAAGAGAAAGAAAGAAATTCCTTTGAAGGTTACGACAACGGAGGACTTTCAAATATGTTGTAGGTATGTCCTTTTATCCTTCATTCCTCGAAAAGGGACGGATGCGATTTTACCGCTCCATGCTAAGGGGAAACTTTCATCGAAGTTTGATGATGGAGAAAATTTAATGAACACACAGATGAATATGCCATACGATGCCAGGGAGCCAGTCTAGGTCTTAGGGTCCTGGCTCTTGAAAGGTGCAAAAAGCATTCTTCCTTTCTTCCTTTTCATCGTTTGCCCTGTTTTTCTTCGGCGCACAGAGAATTCCCCAATAGATTTACTGAGTAATCCCTGCTGGTATTCCGCAGTAGTACCACCAACTACCTACCGAACAGCTTCTCTGGGTTCAAGTGAGAGCCCAGAGACCTTGCCAGTGAAAGGAAAGGAGAAACTTTTCCTAAGACGATTACGGCTTCCTAACATCGCGGTTTCATTTATTTAGTGTAAAACTTTAATTAACTGTTACCTCCGGTGAAGAACTCGTTCGAAAGTTCGGTGTGTCGGTGTTGTCTGTCGGATCGGTTGGCCGGGTAAATTGTATGGCAAAAACGATGATTTACTGATAAAGTTCGGTTTTGCCTGCATCGACAGTAAATTGCTTGTGTATTACAGATTATTTACATAGATGAGTACTGTGTTGTTGGTAGAAGGACCTGTCAGGTTGTCAGAATAAATTGTTCCTTAGGTGTAGGAAAGTGTTTTGTTCCTGATGTCGCCGCCGCCGCCGACTTAAATCGTTCAGTTTAAAGAAGTTTAAAGTTCTTAATGCGATTTGATGCGACTAGAGTTATGGGAGAAGTGATTGTCTTTCTTTTGTGCAAAGTTTTGGTGTCCTTAAGCGTTGTGGGGGCCACATCACATCGTAAGGAAGTGTTGTGTAGACATGCAAGAGAAATTGTTTTGTACTCATGTCCTGCATAAGGAGTTGTGAGAGTTTTGTTGGACTTTGAAAGGATTTTCAAGATAACACAGATACAAGCGGTATTTGACAGTAACCTGTTTACATTGTCGACTTTATACTATTTGAAGCTTAAACCGATATTTCTTCGTCTCCCATCCTGGCTGGACTGTCCAATACCTTTTGAATTTTGGAAACATTTGGATAAGTTTGTTGTTTTCCCGTAGAGTGCACTGAAACCCCAGGGAAGCTATTGTCATTTTTAAGTCGTCATCTTGGCATCGCTTAAAGGTAAGGAATTTGGGCGAAAATTACAAATTTTGATTTTGGTTAGAGACAGTAACAAGCTAATGAAATTCAAGTGAAGTGTGGATCGTTAGTTTGGACTGACATACCATAACAAAGCTTCGAGTTAGAGCCTCTCTATAAAACCGTGCAATGGAGCACGCAAGTGACTCAATGAGTCCTTGTAATGAAAGAGGTAGGAAACACATGGGAAAAGGTAAGTAGATACATACAAAGGTTGCCGTGACAGGCTAGATCTGTCTAAAGATGAGGCACGTAGTCCTGTCTGGCAATCTAAGATTGGTTGAATCTACGGCATTGATCGCCTTGTCGAACTCGTCGGTCATACAATGCCATGGAATGTCTCAGTGTCCCAATACCCAGAAGAGGTGAAAGTTGAATGTCGTACCCTCTCGTTTAATCCGACAATTTAGGGCAGTTTTTGAGTTCACTATAAGAGATTCCAAGGTCTCGACCGCGGATAGACTATCCATCTGAATGTTGATCTTCCGATCAGATATCACATTGTACTTCTGCCACGACAAGGCCTCCTTCATCGCCATGATTTCGCCTGCAAGATACTACAGTGATTGGAAGGTGAAAGGACATATTTATGTGTAGATTCTTGGACGAGACACCACTTCTTACTCTCGACCGTGTTTTGTAGTCACCGATTGAGTCTTGAGGGGATGCGTGAACCAAAGTTCTTATCGAGCTGAAGTTGAGAAAGTACGTAGTTGACAAGATTGTCAAGAATAGAGAGGTGTCCTGTGAGGTATAAGATTAGATCACTGAGATATAGCCTTCAAACTAGTAGCTGAACAGGCTTACACTTGTGTACTATAGATCTCGAAAGGCGACAAGTGATTCTTAGGGCTCCACTGATGCAAAGGCAAGTCGATCTCTGCACCCGGGTGAGTTGAGCTTGGTAAGGCGAGTTAGGGTATTGGTCAAGTTTTGAGATGATGACATGTCTCTGAGCCTAAACATATCTGCTAGCTCCACCTTTCTCACAGTCTGACCTAATCTCAGACAGATATAAGGAAGTTTCTGCACACATCTTTCCATCAGGTAAGTATGTGAAGGTTCAGCTTATTCTTGGCCAAAAGTAGCCCCTGGTTTTGCTAGTCTGTAAGTCGGTCCATTACTTGGTGGTCCCTGGTCCCTGGTCGTCTCATTTTGGCCATGATTGGGTTGGTTATACCCTGTATTGCTCCACTAACGTATGAGGCAATACTCCGAAAGCACTGCAAACTCTTGGTGCTTGAGATAATGAATGGATTTTTAGGCCAATAATTTGGCTTAATGATGTCTTGAACATTCTGAGCGTAGTATTATGTGTCGGAGATAGAACCAAAGTTCTTCAAAGTTCTGAAGCACTTAACACATCTTCTTCGGCCATCTAAGGACCTTTTGATACCAGACACGATTTTTCACTTTCTTCGACTACATTCTGTTCATTCATCGAAGAATTATATTCCGAAACCTGTCGGCGTTTACCATCAACTCTATCGTATGGCGCCATTATAATTTACGATACCAAAGTATATTCCCCTTTCATGAGCTACCAACTCATCGCTCGTAAGGGGCACCCTTTGCTTCTTCAATCACAAAACAACAAAAAACAAAGAGAAAAAAAAAAAAAAACTCAACAACAATGTCATCACATAGAAATGGTGTCCCAGAGAAGGACCAGCTCCTTCAGCAAATGGTTATCAATAAAATCATATATTGCCATAGGTGGGCCATAAACGCGCCATTAAGAGTTCGCCCCCCAATGCTGTGTTTCTGACGCCAAGCAGTATAACTTACGACTGTTACAACTTCCCATTTTATGGTCACTTTTATACTCTGGCCCTTCAGTTCGCACAGCATCACACAGCACATCCTTCGACTATTTGCTGTGCAATATATTAACCACTTTGTTGTCTGTCTCCAAAGCGAAGCACGACAAAAGTAAAAGCCTTCTCCACCTCCTGCCAACTATCCCCATTCGACTTCTTAAAATCTTACCCTGAAACAACGATTCACAAGTTATCTAAACAATTTTTGCGAAGCCTTAAAGCCGGATCAGCCAGAGTGTGTAGCTTTAAAGCCAGAAACAAACAAACACAGCGACGCACATTCTGAGTCAGTGGTGCTTCCTAATGCCATTATCCTAATCATATTGACAGTCAATGGAACTCATTTTGACTGTCTTTCCCTCACAGTGTATGGCACAGCTGTTGGTGGCACTGATGAGTGTTCCGCATAATGTATGTACACATAAGTATGTTTTTGTAATTTCTTTCCTCTTTTTTTCCCTGCACCCTATCTCGTAGGGTATGTACAATGTTATGCGTGTGTTGTGAGAACGACGAAAAAAAGGACTCTTAAGGTATACCTTGCTTTTGACGCCTAAATTTCGAACCACTTGAGGAGAAATTATATTTCTATTGGGTGTAGGTTAGGTATCCTATCGCATCCCGATGAAATGTAATTCTTCGATTTATAGATACGCAGAAGGCGTAAAAGTGTTTCATTGCTTTGCCTATACATAAGTATGTATAGGACAGGTCCTGGTTGTACTGCTTGCAACCCGGCACGTGTTTAACTTTCAATAGCTTTGTTCCATTAGAAATAAAGTGGAATCCTTGTGTACGAAGGGTGACGCGTAAAGTATCGCAAAAGATTATTTGAAAATGAGAAAACTTCTGCAATGAGATGTTGTTTATGAAGGACTTTTGTGTATGTGTACGTTCCTAACTGCCAGCATGGGTATGGAAATGTATTTTCCAATTCTTTTGAAGTTGACTTATCGTAATCCGTTTTGATTTTGATTACAAGTGCACGTTACTTTAGGGGACACATTAATAGATACCAATGCCGATAACGAGCCAAATTGCGAGTGTTGAATAGAAAATAGGGGGAACATTCGGGAAGTCGACATCAACAGATGGCATCATCTGGTGGGCGTTTAAAACTTTTCGCACGTATATCCTTTCCCATGGTGCGTGAGTTCAAACTCTCTATTGTTACACACTTTAACTATGTAATTTGCGAGAAAGTGTGTTCTTATTTTTAGATCGCTTGTCTTCGAAAGATACAGACACATATATTTGGAGGAACAAGTTTGGAATTCAATTAGGTGGCGTACTTCCTATGAATTGGACTTCCAGTTGGCATTGTATGAAAGGGAAAGGAGAGACCAGAGACTAACTTGAACCATATTTTGTCTGAACAGTTTTATCCGACAATAAATTCGGTCAAGAAAATGCCAAAGTCGCTGTGATACCCTTTAGTGGAAATTTGTATGCAAATTGTGTTCGATAAAGTGGAATTCCATCAGGGAACACCGAATACATCTAGGACAATCGGGGAAAATGTTTTCCACCCAAATATGTCAGCAGTGGTAAGTAGGTCGATATACCTGACAAAAATACGCACTACATGTCTAAGTTTCTATAACAACTTCATCATCACCATCCCTTTTTGATCACACACGAAGGAAGATGCGCTTTTAGAAGATGAGTCGATTCACTTCTACACTGACAGGGAAAAAAAGGATGTATTTTCTCAGACAGTCCTAGTCTTAGGCCTCCCTTTCGTCTTTCAAATCACTGTGGCGTATTTCAAACGAAGATTATGGCTATGAAAAAGTCTTATTTTGCCTTAAAAAAAGAATGATTTCTTCTAAGGATTTCATCTTTTCGGACAGGGGCAGTCAAACAGTTATCAAATCCTTAGAATCGCAATCTATGAATTCTTTAGTAGCCTTAGACTGGAGAGGACTGAGCAACTCAACAAATACCTGTGTTGGGTGGCTGGAAATTCTAAAGAATTGCAAGGCCGATGAACTTGCCAAAATAGTAGTTTCACCATTTTCCCGAATAAAGCCAACTTTGGGATACCAATCGCTCTACACAAACTAAAACTTAAACTATAAGGCATCGTGAGCACAAATCTTAAGTCAATACGTGAACTAAAAAATATCATACTGGCACTACTCTATACGGCATCATGGGACGTTGTCTTATAGGCAAGTGTGCCAAAAAGCTGGGCTTTTTTTTACGAAGGATTTCATTCTTTTTTTCTTTCCGCCCAGCTCTACTGCGGTAGGAGCTTCAAGTAGGGTATGCCGATGAACCAAAACTTTGGAAGATGTGTACATACCCAAGTGCCCAAAATACTTTAGTTTAGCCGCACATCTTCGATAGGTTTCAGTCCCCAAATCTCAAGGTAGAATATGAAGGGACATTAAGTTTCTAAGTATCGAAGATAAAACATGAATATTATTTCATCGAAATTAGACCACGGTGGTATCACATAACAATAATTCCTGATCATATTCACTGACCTGATTCAGACAGCTCTAAACACCATGAGGATCATCTGCCCAAATGGCCCAAAAAGTATACAAAAGAGCACCCGCTTCTTTTTGCCAACATATAGAGCCAAGCACAAAATAACTACAGACAGGCACTTCCCATAAATTCCAATTTTGAACTCATTACTCGTCGAATGTCAGTAACAGACTTATTCTGTTTTAGCATTTGATTCTGTGGAAAACGAGTACATTTGAAAAATTGTACTAAAAAACACAGGTCTGGGTCTCCTCCAAATTTGTAAGCGAGGCCACAAAATATGGTCAAAAATTTGGAACACACTTTCACAAGGCTGCTTCTATTAATCCAACCGCCAAGTTAATCAGTCTTTATAGCTGAAACTGAAGAATATCCGTACTGTGGAGTTTGCTCTTTATTCAAAACGTTTGTTCGTAAAACAAAGGTATAAATAAGTTGAAAGGCTGCAACCCTATACTTTTCTATATGACTGAAGCCTAGTCTTGTTTTCTACGTAGAAAAACGTGTTTCAAACAAATCAAAGAACTAAATAACCCGTAGTTCCCGTCAGAACTTTAAACTTCGAAACTATACATTTTCAAAAGTTCAAAAAGATGATTTCTTTAAAATATCCACATGCTACAGACAACCCAACAATAACTTCCATATCCTAGCAGTCTATTTCAATATCCAATTTCCAGCTCTCAACATGATACCTACTGTCGAGTATCAAGTCTAGCAAATATTGTCTCTCTTTAATTGGTTTATACCAAGGTTAGTTAAGCTAAAACTCAATACACAATGAACCTCATTACAAAGGAAACACAGCACAAGAGCAGTGTAGGCAAAAATTCCATTCATAACCTGCCCCACATTCTGTGTACCATCTGCAATATGCATGAACAAAGGACCTTGTATGCCTGGCAATATTTGAAAAAAAAGGGTTGTAAAAAAAAAGGAAAAACTTTTTCACAAACTTTGTAAACCTTCACCTTCGGTCTACTTAGCTGAAAAAAAAAAATCTCATTCAAAAGTCTCATTATGTGTTCTCCAGTGACTGCAGTGCTTGTGAATTAAAGGAAAGTGGATTGTATCCTAGTTCCACAAATGAAAAGCTTTTCAAATTATCCTTTTGGCGAAGAGTGAGTACTAAATTGTTGGCTATCGTGGGTTGGAGTTCTGGATGGAAAGTGTGTTGTTAGGATTTTTAGTTACAGATAAAACAGGAGGAAATACTGGGTTTAGCTTTTATCTGATACAGCAGGACAAGGAAAAGCTTTCAAATACTGGGAAATATCTAGAGCACACTACAGAAGTTTTCATTCCACGTTCTAAAAGTTATTTATCAGAAAATGCTGAACAAAAAATGGGAATAGGGTGAGGTGAATAGGATTGTTTTGATGAAAGCTTGGGGCTGAAGTTCTAAACTTAATTCTCTCGCGTATCCTTGCTACCTTTGGTTTCATGAGTGGCAAGCATAGACTAAGTTTTGTAGAAATTTTAAGAAAAGCACAAAGTTTCCTCGACAAGGAAGGACTACTATTTCTATTACGTTAGCTAATGTCTAAACCAGTAATTTAAAGCTTTTTTTCAGGTAAATGTAGAACCTTTTTCTCCAACCATGTTTATAACATTTGTGACTCGATGAAATAACAGATGCTTATCTGTGGTGAATGTTAAAGAATTTTAAGTTTAAAAATTTGACACCATTTGGGCATCAACTGTTACTGTCAGTTCGGTTGTATATCATAGTGATAGGTTCCTTAACAGTGTACTTATGAGGTCCAATATGGTAGGACAGTAGGGCTATGGACCTACAAAGAACGCTGAGAAACACGCCCTTATTCATGAAGGTTAGCTTATGGTTAGCATAGGGATGGGTCATAAGCGGATGTACTAAAAGTATCTATCCTAAGTGTAGGCAATCTGCATTCAGAGCAATAGCGGAATCGATACTACATCCAGTATTAGGCTTAAGAGGAATGGAACATAGTTCAAGCGAAATGTACTTCAATATGAACATAAGGACGACCACTAGGACGGATTTGGAAGGTGCATTTGACAGGTTAAGGATATTTGTATGTAGGTATAGGAAATATAATAAAAATAGAAGTTGCCTTGTACTCGCGCGAAAATCTTAAGAGAAAAGGACGAGGTCTGCAAGTGGTGTTCACAGACTGTCCTCTTGCGGTGCGAGAAATTGTGATGAAGTCGATGTGTTGAGGCAAGTGATTACAGAAATTATAGACAAATAGGCTTTAGGTGTAACAGAATGGAACGGAAGTCGGTCAAAATTGTGTTCCTTTAAACGGGTTGCTGGATTAGGCAGAGATTGGAAGGCTATTTGTTTGGAAAGTAAGGCATTACTGAACACCAGAGCACCAATCAAATGATTATTAAATGAAGCAAAAAAAGACTCTTAAAGTTGGAAGGAAAATCTGTTGTAGTGTAGACATTGTTTTACGTTCATATAGAATGAAAGGACACGACCTGCATATCCAATTTCAAAATGGAATTTGAGCTCGCATAAATAGCTCCCGTAATTGCCTTTAAATTTCCAAAATACTACATCCATGACTACTGAATATATCACTATGGCATCCCATTATCATATTACAATCAAAATTCAGTTTACATTGATTTCATTACTTTGATTAACTTGCAAGTGTGTGCGAGTTAACCTTCCCCAATTAACATTTCTCGTGTAACATCGAATTAATTTAAGAACTGCGCGGTCAAAAAAATACATATTTCCTATTCCTATTGCTGGTAATAATAAATACATAATAGATGTTTTTTTATGCGAATCGCAACTTACAAAAATGTTTATTTATTCTATTACAGGAAACGGAAAATAAAAACTAATTGCTATAAAAACACTAAAAATTTAAATTGAAATTCAAATGGACTCATTGAATGGAGGAGGGAATAATATTTTAAATTCATATAAATTCATTTAGTTTCTAGAAATGAATGGGAATGCACTTTTTTTTGATAAGTTTTACTGTGGAGCTAAACGTGTCTGTGATAAATTTAAGGTCCTTTAAAATGTTTGAATTTAATAGCAGGGATGGTATATGATTTAAAAGGGTTGCTATATTTTTGGTAATGAAAGATTTATTGTGTGAAAGTAACTATTATTGGTAATGGGTTTTTTTTTTATATTTTATTACTGAATCAGTTCAGTACCAGAGGATGTACTTTTCAAAAAAGATTGGATTTAAATGTCTTACAGAATATAAGAAGTTAATGTAAATTATATCTTTCCTACGATCAGAGAAAAAATGATTTGAAACACTTCAACAGACTACGAAAGATGAAGCTACGAGATGGATTTTACTTACTTAGGCGGCGTTATAGTCCGAGGTGGACCTGTGGACCTGATCTCCAGTTAGCGAGATCTTTGGCTTACTGTCCTCAGTTGCGCATTCCAAGTTGGTTGAGGTCATCTTCCACTTGTACGTGTCACCTAAGACGAAGTCTTCATCTGCTGTGTTGTCTCTTCGGGTTGGAGTCGAAGACGATACGAGATAGAAATCTCAATGAATTTCCTGCCTTCGTCTATCTATACAGAGTACTTATGCTACCTCTCTTGATAGCAAGAAGCGTGATTTCAAGATTGAAAACAGACTCTTGTACGCAAACAGCACCAACGTTACAATAGACAGCACATTGTGGCCTATGAGTCAACTCAAATTTACTGCATAGGTACAAACCGAATCCTTGACTTCTATTAGAGATACATATGTCAAAGAGGAGTTCAAATTTCTTTCTTTCAAAAAATTGAAGTGGAACCACTAGCAAAACAAGCAGGAAAGGAGCTGATAGTTTTCCCATGCACTTTGGCAGCAATAACTTGTAGCCGTCTAGCTTGCATTAAGCTCGGAAAGACTCCCTTGAATTGGTTCTCCACAAGAGTCCCTTGTAAATCTGCCTCCATTTCAATACAATTGGGAGTTCAAATCAGGAATGGAATCGAGCACACCTCTGAGAATGTATCACGGCGTTTGCTAGTATCACGAGCCAGGATACACCTTTTAATGGGTCGTAAAAGAAACAGAACTTCAAACGTAGATCCACCACTCAATAATTTGGTGTTCTGGTAGGCTATGCCCAACTAGGTTAGGTGCGAAGTCGCCATGACAAATAAAGTGGTAATGTCGTGGACCTTCAGAATTTCTCTAGTACCTCTGTATCTATTGGTATCTGTCTGTATGTGGTATAACTATCCTAGACCTTAACCAATTTTCGTGTGGTGTGTGATAGCAAAGCATCAAATAAAGTACAGTAGATACCCTGAATTGAAATCTGAAGGACGAGGACGATATTCCGAACTATACTGGGAACAATAAAATAATAAAAACATATAATGAAAAAAGGACCAAAGAGCTCCTGTCTCATCGGCATCCTCACAGGCCATAGTCCAATAGTGGCCCACCTTAACAGAAAGGGATTTAATGGTTCAGACCTATGCAGGAGCTGCGGCAACACTGTGGTGGAGGAAGACACGACGCACTTCCTCTGCTATTGTCCAAGTCTCAGCAGGATCAGAGACCAAATCTTCGGGAAAACATTATTGGATTGGACCAACGGGTTGGTTTAGGAGGTCCCCTTCCAACATGGACTAAAGAGTTATAATAATTTTTTCTGTTTTCATATTACTGAAGGTATCCCACACCGAGAAATACAATGGATCCGTCGAAATCCCAATCAGACTGCACTCTCTTAAGCTACCTACCTACATATCTCCTCAGCCTTAACAGTTGAGGCAATGTTACTGTCTTCAGAGAGATGATGAAAGATCAAATTTAGTCTAAATCACTGCAGATCGGTTGTAGTAGCTGGCGGGTACACCCAACACATTTACATACTTGACTGTGCCTCGTAATGACACTCTTGGCAGCGATAATATGAAATCTACTAAGACAGATTAACTTCGCAAATCTGGAAATCCTGGGCCAAGTCTCTTTAGAATAGAAATTCTATTATCAAGAATAGAGCGAATGACAAGCCACGTGCGAGACATGCCAGTACTCTAGATATTCCCTTCAACAATTGAAAGTAGACTAATTTTTTCAGCTTTAAGAAGAAAACCCGTCGGGGAATACTTCTTCCAAGATCTTAGTGATCTGGTCAGACACGACTTAAGAAAAACTAAAAGTTTTGCCTTTGGGTCAAATCTTGCTTGAATGGCAAATCATATAAAGGTTACACTGCCTATTATAACATATACAGATGCTGTATGTGGGTCTCAATATTGGTATCACAATAGACCTTCCTTTTGGTCTAAATATGTCCCTACTCTAGAAGGAACAGTCACTTAACCCAAGTAAGGACATATAGACAACCAATGCTAAAAAACTGGGGACTCCTGTGTTTTTGGAATATTTAGCTCTATGCAACTATGGTCTGTTGGAGTCACATAGAGCCTTTTTGAAGAAGACCAAATATGGGTTAATTTTGTGAGAACCACTTGCCCATCTGTACGCAATTGGGCAAAACGTCGTCAGGGACTCAATGGAGTTAATGTGCAAATGCAAATTTCACAGAACCATTCTGTGTCCTTCGAAAGCGAAATAAAAATCGACCAGCTCTAAATATTTCTCTTTTCTTTTTGAAAAACAAACACTCCCTAGCGGAGGGATAAACAAAATTTGATCGATGATGTAGTAGCTACTACTAGCAGCGTCTGTAGGGAGAACTTTCCTGCTTGCTTTTGACAGAATCCCCTTTTAGTTACTTGACAGGGGCAAAGCATAACTTTTGCCTACTGAAACATACCCCCAAACAGACTCTTCAGATGTCAGCAACCTATTCCCTTAACCAATAACTTTGAACTCAGATACGTCGAAATGCAAGTAATGCATCAAATCCTCGGGCAATCCTTCAAAAACATCTCATTCGCAAACTTATCCTCTCTCTCCTCCGTCCAGCAGACGTGAATATAAAAGAAACTTTCAATTCAAAAGAATTTTCCCAGCAATTACTGGAACATAAAAATAACCTCAGATTGGACTCTGATTCATTTCCGTTCGCAGAGTTTTCCAAGACTCCTCGGCCACCGCCGCAGCAACCAAATTTAATGGACTTCAGTACTTAATTTCCTCCAGAAGCCCACATTTACCCAAATCACTTCCAAGTACCACTCAATTTTATATATGTATATCGGCAGAAGGTCACCCTCTTCGACTGGGAGGGACTGTGCAAGGAACTATACTGCATTAGTACTACTACTAGTACTATACTACCATTAAAAGCTGGTAGGTATGTACTTCTTAATTGCAAACTTGGAGTGCCAGAGAACTTTAATTTAATTAAAAAAAAAAACAAAAAGAAAAGTTTGCTTGTTTTTTTTCCTCCTCAAAACCAAAGTAGGAAACAGAGAATGCGGAAGAAAACAAAAGAGAAAAAAAGTGCAAAAAACAAGCACGCAAATTACTTCAAATGCCCAGCTGGGAGCACTCATCTTTTGCCAAGTTATCGAGACTCTCGAAAGCTTATTACAAACTCCCGGCACACCTCCAGGGAGATGCTATCATCATTCATAAGTTTTGTTGAATTTTCTCGTTACCTGTGCTCCTGGTTCTGCTGTTGATTGTGTTTCGCTTGAATATTCCATGAGGCTCGCTGGCGATGGAGCATAGCTGTGCGACATACCTAGCAGCGCTGCTGGCCTGCAGGACTTAAGAAAATCAATTCAGATCCGATCAGGCAAGCACCTTTACGTTTCGTTGAATCAGAGAAATAGTTACATTCCTGGTTAAAGTCATCAATCATACTTCGTGAGAGTATATAGTATACCAAGGACTAAAAAAAAATTCTCAAGGATGCTGTACTTATTATTCATGCGACGAGGGATTTGTGGTCCCTCTCCACTCGCTTGTTCTCGAACTGTTTTGTGCTTTTATTTTTAGCAAAGCAATGTGGCATAATTCATTACAAGTACCCTTGGGAGCCACTTGCGAAGTTGGCCGAATAAAAATGAAAATAAGAACACAACTGAACCGCAAATTGTGAAGGTTGTACCACAGGGGAATGACCCTTGTGGGCTCTTCAGCTTCGTATATATTCTTCTTCCCGTCTGTGTACATAATTTTTCTTTTTTTCTTTCTCTCTGTACTCCGCTTTGTTGAGATACAATTTGTAGGTCCTGTGATAACATATTAAAGTTTAAGCTGCATTGGCATAGGATGTAAGAGTACGAATATGTAAGTATGTGCACGGCGCACTTTAAGGAAGAAGTCAGTATACACAAACGCACACAGAGAACTGAAGTTTGCACTCTCGTACGGATGAGCACTTGAAAAGCTGGGAGTGTAATTAACATCACCGTTAAATTCACATCACCTTAAGTAGCGTGCTTAATAGGATCTATGGTGCGAACTTTGCCAGTTGTGTTGGCCTCTGTGCGTGTTTTTTGTGTAATTTGCTGAAAGGATTGTATTAGCAACTTCCGTGTTGCGGTTTTGGTTCATTTTGTCAGGAGTCAAGGGTGCCTGAAGGAGTCCTTACACGAACAAGGACTACCGCAAGGTTTTGTTATGTATTTCCGTCACGATTCGTGTGCAGTTAGAAAGTGTTTTATTGAAATTATTTAAGAGTTCTATGCGATTTTGTATTTTTGAATGCAGATACGGTAATGGTAGGGCGAAAGGGCATTGAATTTAATTTTGGTGAGGATACAAAAAAATGTCTTCCACTGAGTCACAGGGTTTGGTACAGAAGGAGCGTTTGAATGTGAATAAGTGTCAGGGCATTACTTTCTGTCCTAAGCACCATCACAACTACTACTCGTGACTGCGATAGTGAACTTAATTTCCGTTCTCGTATCGACATCGATGAGTCAATAAGCAAAACGAAACCATGTCTTCGTTTTGTTAAAAGTTGGTCGCAATCCTTTGACGTAAAGCACTCCTTCAGCAAGTGTGGTCACTTTGTCTCCGTATACACTTTAATCGAATCGCTTTTCGAAACGAGGGATCAACTGATACTTTCAATATGTTACCCTGCTCTACAGTAGTCTGCAGAGAAATCTATGAAAATGCATCGAGAACTGGAAGCTTGGCAGTTGGCTATAGAATAGTTCTCGTATTATTTACAATATTTACTCGAGATGAGACAAATCAGTTCTGTTTTCAACTACTGACCAACCATCAACCAAAAAACGAGATACATTTGGAGCTACCATACTAAATGTGCCAATAAAACACGCCTTTATCATGAGTCATGACAGACTCAGTCTTCGAAGAACTGAACCTAGGCGAAGTGTCCAAATGACCAGTGAAACTATAGTTTCAGACAATTCATAGAAGTAGGTTTGCGTACCCTTGGTATAGACATTCGAGTGTCATACTTAGTGTAACTGGTCTTCATCAGATGAAACCTATGCATAACACAAATATATGTACGAATAGTGAGCTTGCTGAACAATGAGATAATGCCAACTGCCAACTGCTAACATACTTTTCTGTCATCCATTAAATCTAAAACATTTTCGAACTTTCTTAATAAATAACCAGGCAATCAAGTATCGCATAAATTGTGGTCTTAGACTATTCAAACTAGAAAGGATGTTCTGAACGATTTCTCCTTAAATATATACATAAAACCAGGAAATATGATGAAACCAGGAAATGTCTCTCAAAGTTAGACCCTGTTCCTTGACAAATATGTGCAGGTATGGACTCCTTGGCATCCATTTCCCAAATAAGCCTTTAAATGCAACGAGCAGCTGTTTCCAGACTAAGTAACATGACTTGAATTGAGCCACGGGTAGGTCGATTCAAAATATTAGAATCTGGTATGGTGGCGTATACGTAACCATTTTTTCATATATTTTTCGGAGAACATTTTTTTTTATTTTTTCCTTACATAGCAGGCCAGCAGCTAAGCTCGTTTGTGCTTACGATGCATAGAAACAGGATATCTGGCTTACAGTGAGCCTCGAGAAGGCAGAATTGAGATGTCACTAGCTGGTTCGGTGGCGTATGCGTAACAATTTTTTTTTTAATTTACAGGGCAAATATTTGCTATAAAGTTTGCAAATAACTTGAAAATCAGTATACAACTTGAAACCAACTTCCATGCTTGCTTTGTTGATAATTGAATATCTTAAAGGTTTTTCAATATCCGAAGATTTTATTGATTGCTTGATTTCACCACGAGCAGAGTACAACTGTACTGAGAAAGCTTCTCAAATAACAAATTGCCCTTCGAGGCTGCAGCTAAGTTAGTTTGCGCCTCGAATACACAGAAACAGATGATCTAGCTCGAGATGTGTGATTAAGAGATTTCACAGGATTGTGGGTGTTTAGGTTTGTGGGCTATACACCACCCTTTTTCTCACCCATTTCTTGGTTGAAAAATTTTCTGTTTCCTATTTCGATTTCGAGGCTGCAGCTGAGCTAGTTTGCGCCTCGAATACACAGAAACAGATGATCTAGCTCGAGATGTGCGTTTAAAAGATTTCACAGGATTGTGGGTGCCTAGTCTTGTGGGCTATACACCACCCTTTTTCTCACACATTTTTTGGTTGAAAAATTTTCTGTTTCCTATTTCAATTTCGAGGCTGCAGCTGAGCTGGTTTGCGCCTCGAATACACAGAAACAGATGATCTAGCTCGAGATGTGTGATTAAGAGATTTCACAGGATTGTGGGTGTCTAGTTCTGTGGGCTATACACCACCCTTTTTCTCACACATTTTTTGGTTGAAAAATTTTCTGTTTCCTATTTCGATTTCGAGGCTACAGCTGAGCTAGTTTGCGCCCCGAATAGACAGAAACAGAATATCTAGCTCGAGATGTGTGATTAAGAGATTTCACAGGATTGTGGGTGTCTAGTTCTGTGGGCTATACACCACCCTTTTTCTCACACATTTTTTGGTTGAAAAATTTTCTGTTTCCTATTTCGATTTCGAGGCTACAGCTGAGCTAGTTTGCGCCCCGAATAGACAGAAACAGAATATCTAGCTCGAGATGTGTGATTAAGAGATTTCACAGGATTGTGGGTGCATAGTCTTGTGGGCTATACACCATCCTTTTTCTCACACATTTTTTGGTTGAAAAATTTTCTGTTTCCTATTTCGATTTCGAGGCTACAGCTGAGCTAGTTTGCGCCCCGAATAGACAGAAACAGAATATCTAGCTCGAGATGTGTGATTAAGAGATTTCACAGGATTGTGGGTGCATAGTCTTGTGGGCTATACACCATCCTTTTTCTCACACATTTTTTGGTTGAAAAATTTTCTGTTTCCTATTTCAATTTCGAGGCTGCAGCTGAGCTGGTTTGCGCCTCGAATACACAGAAACAGAATGACTAGCTCGAAATGTGTGATTAAAAGATTTCGCAAGATTGTGGGTGTCTAGTTCTGTGGGCTATACACCACCCTTTTTCTCACACATTTTTTGGTTGAAAAACTTTCTGTTTCCTATTTCAGTTTCGAGGCTTCAGCTGAGCTGGTTTGCGCCTCGAATACACAGAAACAGAATATCTAGCTCGAGATCTGTGCTTACAAGATTTCACAGGATTGTGGGTGTCTAGTTTTGTGGGCTATACACCATCCTTTTTCTCACACATTTTTTGGTTGAAAAATTTTCTGTTTCCTATTTCAATTTCGAGGCTGCAGCTGAGCTAGTTTGAGCCTCGAATACACAGAAACAGATGATCTAGCTCGAGATGTGCGTTTAAAAGATTTCACAGGATTGTGGGTGCCTAGTCTTGTGGGCTATACACCACCCTTTTTCTCACACATTTTTTGGTTGAAAAATTTTCTGTTTCCTATTTCAATTTCGAGGCTGCAGCTGAGCTAGTTTGAGCCTCGAATACACAGAAACAGAATGCCTAGCTCGAGGATTGTGGGTGTCTAGTTTTGTGGGCTATACACCACCCTTTTTCTCACACATTTTTTGGTTGAAAAACTTTCTGTTTCCTATTTCAGTTTCGAGGCTTCAGCTGAGCTGGTTTGCGCCTCGAATACACAGAAACAGATGATCTAGCTCGAGATGTGCGTTTAAAAGATTTCACAGGATTGTGGGTGCCTAGTCTTGTGGGCTATACACCACCCTTTTTCTCACACATTTTTTGGTTGAAAAATTTTCTGTTTCCTATTTCAATTTCGAGGCTGCAGCTGAGCTAGTTTGCGCCTCGAATACACAGAAACAGATTATCCAGCTCGAGATGTGTGATTAAGAGATTTCACAGGATTGTGGGTGTCTAGTTCTGTGGGCTATACACCACCCTTTTTCTCACACATTTTTTGGTTGAAAAACTTTCTGTTTCCTATTTCAGTTTCGAGGCTTCAGCTGAGCTGGTTTGCGCCTCGAATACACAGAAACAGAATATCTAGCTCGAGATCTGTGCTTACAAGATTTCACAGGATTGTGGGTGTCAGGAAACAGTGGGCTATACACCACCCTTTTTCTCACACATTTTTTGGTTGAAAAATTTTCTGTTTCCTATTTCAATTTCGAGGCTGCAGCTGAGCTGGTTTGCGCCTCGAATACACAGAAACAGATGATCTAGCTCGAGATGTGCGTTTAAAAGATTTCACAGGATTGTGGGTGCCTAGTCTTGTGGGCTATACACCACCCTTTTTCTCACACATTTTTTGGTTGAAAAATTTTCTGTTTCCTATTTCAATTTCGAGGCTGCAGCTGAGCTAGTTTGCGCCTCGAATACACAGAAACAGATTATCCAGCTCGAGATGTGTGATTAAGAGATTTCACAGGATTGTGGGTGTCTAGTTCTGTGGGCTATACACCACCCTTTTTCTCACACATTTTTTGGTTGAAAAACTTTCTGTTTCCTATTTCAGTTTCGAGGCTTCAGCTGAGCTGGTTTGCGCCTCGAATACACAGAAACAGAATATCTAGCTCGAGATCTGTGCTTACAAGATTTCACAGGATTGTGGGTGTCTAGTTTTGTGGGCTATACACCACCCTTTTTCTCACACATTTTTTGGTTGAAAAACTTTCTGTTTCCTATTTCAGTTTCGAGGCTTCAGCTAAGCTAGTTTGCGCCTCGAATACACAGAAACAGATTATCCAGCTCGAGATGTGTGATTAAGAGATTTCACAGGATTGTGGGTGTCTAGTTCTGTGGGCTATACACCACCCTTTTTCTCACACATTTTTTGGTTGAAAAACTTTCTGTTTCCTATTTCAGTTTCGAGGCTTCAGCTGAGCTGGTTTGCGCCTCGAATACACAGAAACAGAATATCTAGCTCGAGATCTGTGCTTACAAGATTTCACAGGATTGTGGGTGTCTAGTTTTGTGGGCTATACACCACCCTTTTTCTCACACATTTTTTGGTTGAAAAACTTTCTGTTTCCTATTTCAGTTTCGAGGCTTCAGCTAAGCTAGTTTGCGCCTCGAATACACAGAAACAGATTATCCAGCTCGAGATGTGTGATTAAGAGATTTCACAGGATTGTGGGTGTCTAGTTCTGTGGGCTATACACCACCCTTTTTCTCACACATTTTTTGGTTGAAAAACTTTCTGTTTCCTATTTCAGTTTCGAGGCTTCAGCTGAGCTGGTTTGCGCCTCGAATACACAGAAACAGAATATCTAGCTCGAGATGTGCGTTTAAAAGATTTCACAAGATTTTGGGAGTCTAGTTTTGTGGGCTATACACCATCCTTTTTCTCACACATTTTTTGGTTGAAAAATTTTCTGTTTCCTATTTCAGTTTCGAGGCTTCAGCTAAGCTAGTTTGCGCCTCGAATACACAGAAACAGATTATCCAGCTCGAGATGTGTGATTAAGAGATTTCACAGGATTGTGGGTGTCTAGTTCTGTGGGCTATACACCACCCTTTTTCTCACCCATTTCTTGGTTGAAAAATTTTCTGTTTCCTATTTCGATTTCGAGGCTGCAGCTGAGCTAGTTTGCGCCTCGAATACACAGAAACAGATGATCTAGCTCGAGATGTGCGTTTAAAAGATTTCACAGGATTGTGGGTGCCTAGTCTTGTGGGCTATACACCACCCTTTTTCTCACACATTTTTTGGTTGAAAAATTTTCTGTTTCCTATTTCGATTTCGAGGCTACAGCTGAGCTAGTTTGCGCCCCGAATAGACAGAAACAGAATATCTAGCTCGAGATGTGTGAATAAGAGATTTCACAGGATTGTGGGTGTCTAGTTCTGTGGGCTATACACCACCCTTTTTCTCACACATTTTTTGGTTGAAAAATTTTCTGTTTCCTATTTCGATTTCGAGGCTACAGCTGAGCTAGTTTGCGCCCCGAATAGACAGAAACAGAATATCTAGCTCGAGATGTGTGATTAAGAGATTTCACAGGATTGTGGGTGTCTAGTTCTGTGGGCTATACACCACCCTTTTTCTCACACATTTTTTGGTTGAAAAATTTTCTGTTTCCTATTTCGATTTCGAGGCTACAGCTGAGCTAGTTTGCGCCCCGAATAGACAGAAACAGAATATCTAGCTCGAGATGTGTGATTAAGAGATTTCACAGGATTGTGGGTGCATAGTCTTGTGGGCTATACACCATCCTTTTTCTCACACATTTTTTGGTTGAAAAATTTTCTGTTTCCTATTTCAATTTCGAGGCTGCAGCTGAGCTGGTTTGCGCCTCGAATACACAGAAACAGAATGACTAGCTCGAAATGTGTGATTAAAAGATTTCGCAAGATTGTGGGTGTCTAGTTCTGTGGGCTATACACAACCCTTTTTCTCACACATTTTTTGGTTGAAAAACTTTCTGTTTCCTATTTCAGTTTCGAGGCTGCAGCTGAGCTGGTTTGCGCCTCGAATACACAGAAACAGAATATCTAGCTCGAGATGTGTGATTAAGAGATTTCACAGGATTGTGGGTGCATAGTCTTGTGGGCTATACACCATCCTTTTTCTCACACATTTTTTGGTTGAAAAACTTTCTGTTTCCTATTTCAGTTTCGAGGCTTCAGCTGAGCTGGTTTGCGCCTCCAATAGACAGAAACAGAATATCTAGCTCGAGATGTGTGATTAAGAGATTTCACAGGATTGTGGGTGCATAGTCTTGTGGGCTATACACCATCCTTTTTCTCACACATTTTTTGGTTGAAAAATTTTCTGTTTCCTATTTCAATTTCGAGGCTGCAGCTGAGCTGGTTTGCGCTTCGAATACACAGAAACAGAATGACTAGCTCGAAATGTGTGATTAAAAGATTTCGCAAGATTGTGGGTGTCTAGTTCTGTGGGCTATACACCACCCTTTTTCTCACACATTTTTTGGTTGAAAAATTTTCTGTTTCCTATTTCGATTTCGAGGCTACAGCTGAGCTAGTTTGCGCCCCGAATAGACAGAAACAGAATATCTAGCTCGAGATGTGTGATTAAGAGATTTCACAGGATTGTGGGTGCATAGTCTTGTGGGCTATATACCATCCTTTTTCTCACACATTTTTTGGTTGAAAAACTTTCTGTTTCCTGTTTCAGTTTCGAGGCTTCAGCTGAGCTGGTTTGCGCCTCGAATACACAGAAACAGAATATCTAGCTCGAGATCTGTGCTTACAAGATTTCACAGGATTGTGGGTGCCTAGTCTTGTGGGCTATACACCACCCTTTTTCTCACACATTTTTTGGTTGAAAAATTTTCTGTTTCCTATTTCAATTTCGAGGCTGCAGCTGAGCTAGTTTGCGCCTCGAATACACAGAAACAGATTATCCAGCTCGAGATGTGTGATTAAGAGATTTCACAGGATTGTGGGTGTCTAGTTCTGTGGGCTATACACCACCCTTTTTCTCACACATTTTTTGGTTGAAAAACTTTCTGTTTCCTATTTCAGTTTCGAGGCTTCAGCTGAGCTGGTTTGCGCCTCGAATACACAGAAACAGAATATCTAGCTCGAGATCTGTGCTTACAAGATTTCACAGGATTGTGGGTGTCTAGTTTTGTGGGCTATACACCACCCTTTTTCTCACACATTTTTTGGTTGAAAAACTTTCTGTTTCCTATTTCAATTTCGAGGCTGCAGCTGAGCTGGTTTGCGCCTCGAATACACAGAATCAGAATATCTAGCTCGAGATGTGCGTTTAAAAGATTTCACAAGATTTTGGGAGTCTAGTCTTGTGGGCTATACACCATCCTTTTTCTCACACATTTTTTGGTTGAAAAATTTTCTGTTTCCTATTTCAATTTCGAGGCTGCAGCTGAGCTAGTTTGAGCCTCGAATACACAGAAACAGATGATCTAGCTCGAGATGTGCGTTTAAAAGATTTCACAGGATTGTGGGTGCCTAGTCTTGTGGGCTATACACCACCCTTTTTCTCACACATATTTTGGTTGAAAAATTTTCTGTTTCCTATTTCAATTTCGAGGCTGCAGCTGAGCTAGTTTGAGCCTCGAATACACAGAAACAGATGATCTAGCTCGAGATGTGCGTTTAAAAGATTTCACAGGATTGTGGGAGTCTAGTTTTGTGGGCTATACACCATCCTTTTTCTCACACATTTTTTGGTTGAAAAATTTTCTGTTTCCTATTTCAGTTTCGAGGCTTCAGCTAAGCTAGTTTGCGCCTCGAATACACAGAAACAGATTATCCAGCTCGAGATGTGTGATTAAGAGATTTCACAGGATTGTGGGTGTCTAGTTCTGTGGGCTATACACCACCCTTTTTCTCACACATTTTTTGGTTGAAAAACTTTCTGTTTCCTATTTCAGTTTCGAGGCTTCAGCTGAGCTGGTTTGCGCCTCGAATACACAGAAACAGAATATCTAGCTCGAGATCTGTGCTTACAAGATTTCACAGGATTGTGGGTGTCTAGTTTTGTGGGCTATACACCACCCTTTTTCTCACACATTTTTTGGTTGAAAAACTTTCTGTTTCCTATTTCAATTTCGAGGCTGCAGCTGAGCTGGTTTGCGCCTCGAATACACAGAATCAGAATATCTAGCTCGAGATGTGCGTTTAAAAGATTTCACAAGATTTTGGGAGTCTAGTTTTGTGGGCTATACACCATCCTTTTTCGCACACATTTTTTGGTTGAAAAATTTTCTGTTTCCTATTTCAATTTCGAGGCTGCAGCTGAGCTAGTTTGAGCCTCGAATACACAGAAACAGATGATCTAGCTCGAGATGTGCGTTTAAAAGATTTCACAGGATTGTGGGTGCCTAGTCTTGTGGGCTATACACCACCCTTTTTCTCACACATTTTTTGGTTGAAAAATTTTCTGTTTCCTATTTCAATTTCGAGGCTGCAGCTGAGCTAGTTTGAGCCTCGAATACACAGAAACAGATGATCTAGCTCGAGATGTGCGTTTAAAAGATTTCACAGGATTGTGGGAGTCTAGTTTTGTGGGCTATACACCACCCTTTTTCTCACACATTTTTTGGTTGAAAAACTTTCTGTTTCCTATTTCAATTTCGAGGCTGCAGCTGAGCTGGTTTGCGCCTCGAATACACAGAATCAGAATATCTAGCTCGAGATGTGCGTTTAAAAGATTTCACAAGATTTTGGGAGTCTAGTTTTGTGGGCTATACACCATCCTTTTTCTCACACATTTTTTGGTTGAAAAATTTTCTGTTTCCTATTTCAATTTCGAGGCTGCAGCTGAGCTAGTTTGAGCCTCGAATACACAGAAACAGATGATCTAGCTCGAGATGTGCGTTTAAAAGATTTCACAGGATTGTGGGTGCCTAGTCTTGTGGGCTATACACCACCCTTTTTCTCACACATTTTTTGGTTGAAAAATTTTCTGTTTCCTATTTCAATTTCGAGGCTGCAGCTGAGCTAGTTAGAGCCTCGAATACACAGAAACAGATAATCTAGCTCGAGATGTGCGTTTAAAAGATTTCACAGGATTGTGGGTGCCTAGTCTTGTGGGCTATACACCACCCTTTTTCTCACACATTTTTTGGTTGAAAAACTTTCTGTTTCCTATTTCGATTTCGAGGCTGCAGCTGAGCTAGTTTGCGCCTCGAATACACAGAAACAGATGATCTAGCTCGAGATGTGTGATCAAGAGATTTCACAGGATTGTGGGTGCCTGGTTTTGTGGGCTATACACCACCCTTTTTCTCACACATTTTTTGGTTGAAAAACTTTCTGTTTCCTATTTCGATTTCGAGGCTGCAGCTGAGCTAGTTTGAGCCTCGAATACACAGAAACAGATGATCTAGCTCGAGATGTGCGTTTAAAAGATTTCACAGGATTGTGGGTGCCTAGTCTTGTGGGCTATACACCACCCTTTTTCTCACACATTTTTTGGTTGAAAAACTTTCTGTTTCCTATTTCGATTTCGAGGCTGCAGCTGAGCTAGTTTGCGCCTCGAATACACAGAAACAGATGATCTAGCTCGAGATGTGTGATCAAGAGATTTCTCAGGATTGTGGGTGTCTAGTTCTGTGGGCTATACACCACCCTTTTTCTCACACATTTTTTGGTTGAAAAACTTTCTGTTTCCTATTTCAGTTTCGAGGCTTTAGCTAAGCTAGTTTGAGCCTCGAATACACAGAAACAGATGATCTAGCTCGAGATCTGTGCTTACAAGATTTCACAGGATTGTGGGTGTCTAGTTCTGTGGGCTATACACCACCCTTTTTCTCACACATTTTTTGGTTGAAAAACTTTCTGTTTCCTATTTCGATTTCGAGGCTGCAGCTGAGCTAGTTTGCGCCTCGAATACACAGAAACAGATGATCTAGCTCGAGATGTGTGATCAAGAGATTTCACAGGATTGTGGGTGCCTGGTTTTGTGGGCTATACACCACCCTTTTTCTCACACATTTTTTGGTTGAAAAACTTTCTGTTTCCTATTTCGATTTCGAGGCTGCAGCTGAGCTAGTTTGAGCCTCGAATACACAGAAACAGATGATCTAGCTCGAGATGTGCGTTTAAAAGATTTCACAGGATTGTGGGTGCCTAGTCTTGTGGGCTATACACCACCCTTTTTCTCACACATTTTTTGGTTGAAAAACTTTCTGTTTCCTATTTCGATTTCGAGGCTGCAGCTGAGCTAGTTTGCGCCTCGAATACACAGAAACAGATGATCTAGCTCGAGATGTGTGATCAAGAGATTTCTCAGGATTGTGGGTGTCTAGTTCTGTGGGCTATACACCACCCTTTTTCTCACACATTTTTTGGTTGAAAAACTTTCTGTTTCCTATTTCAGTTTCGAGGCTTCAGCTAAGCTAGTTTGAGCCTCGAATACACAGAAACAGATGATCTAGCTCGAGATCTGTGCTTACAAGATTTCACAGGATTGTGGGTGTCTAGTTCTGTGGGCTATACACCACCCTTTTTCTCACACATTTTTTGGTTGAAAAACTTTCTGTTTCCTATTTCGATTTCGAGGCTGCAGCTGAGCTAGTTTGCGCCTCGAATACACAGAAACTATAATTTGGCAATAATTTGACGCATATTGCCCATTACCTCATTCCAAGCTTACTATTGTAACGAAATTGAAACAGTGGCAGAAGCCCTTAAAAATGTCTTCAATGTCCTAGCGCAGTAAAGTCCTTTACCTCTCGTGATTTAGAACAACTTCAGCCTTTCTTACTACACACTTTAGGTGAAAGTAAATAGGTGTCTAGATACCAAATGGATTGTTTTCTATCACCAGTTCTATTTCTTTTTAAATTTTAATAAAACAACTATAGAACTCAGTGGACTAGTATCTCATTTTTTTTAACGCATTTTCTTATGAATTACTTGAATGGATCACTTATTACATTCAGTAGAATGCTAAGTTCTGAGAGTTTGAATATTGATTGATTGAAAAGAATTGATGATTCGAAATGTGGTTCATTGATTTTGTTCAGACGAAAAGGATCAATATAATGTTTTACATATGTCTGTACACATGAAGCTACAACTAAAGTAGTTCTCCAAGAAATTTCAGGACTACAAGAGAAGTAAAAAAAATATTTGGCAAAAGTTTGGTGCCATAAACTCAATGAGTCGAAATAAATATTTCGATAAAGTATAGGAATACAGCTGGCAATGAGATAATGGGAAACATGCATCAAATTATTGCCAAAATATGCAAAGTACTTCCGATAAATTGACGATTATTTAGTATGGAAAATATAAGTCTGTACAAACTATTTATTTTTAGGGTCAGATCTCAGAATATGATACATCTGATAGAGTGCAGATGTTGGAAATCCTTAAGCTGTTAGCCGGGAACATTATGGATTACATGGATAGTTTCGTGCGAGGGGCTTTATCGAAAGTAGTAATCCTTGAGAATGAATCTGTCCTGTGAAAGTAAGTGTAAAATTGTAAACTGATTTTCAAGTTATTTGCAAACTTTATAGCAAACTTTTGCCCGAAAATTAAAAAAAAAATGGTTACACATACGCCTCCGAACCAGCTAGTAGCATCTTAATTCTACCTTCACGTGGCTCACTGTAAGCCAAATATCCTGTTTCTGTGCATCGTAAGCACAAACGAGCTTAGCTGCTGGACTGCTATGTAAGGAAAAAATAAAAAAAAATATATGAAAAAATGGTTACGTATACGCCACCATACTAGATTCTAATATTTTGAATCCAACGCCCCGTGGCTCAATTCAAGTCATGTTACTTAGTCTGGAAACAGGATCTCTTTGCATTTAAAGGCTTATTTGGGAAATGAATGCCAAACAGTGCATACCTACACATATTGGCCTAGGAACAGGGTCTAACTTTGACAAACATTTCCTGGTTTCATCATATTCACTAGATTTCTCTATAGATTTGAGGAGAAATAGTTCGGAATGTCCTTTCTCGTTTGAGTAGTCTAAAACCACAATTTATGCGATACTTGATTGCCTGGTTATTTATTAACAAAGTTCGAAAATGTTCTAGATTTAATGGATGACAGATAAGTATGTTAGCAGTTGGCAGATGTACAAAAATCTGCTTCGGATGTAGTTTTTCTATTTCATCGTAAAAGGACATCTATACTTCTAAGTACCATGAGGTCAGATAAATCACTCTAAATAGTGTCCTTAAAAAGTTTAACTACATATCGCTGGTCAACTGTAGCGCCAAGATAGGCAGAGCGCGAGTATTTTATTAGTGAATAAAACTGCCAAAAGGACATTTTTTATTTCCTTGTGATATACTTAAGGTCAAATCGTATCTAATGCTATAAGTTTTATAATTAAATTGAAATTAAATTCTTAAGTTTCACTTACCAATCAGAATGAATTTCCAAACATGCATCTGAATATCCAGTTTTGCTTCCATTCAAAATGGATTCTTTTAGGACGTGTTTATCACATAATTTCACAACAAATCAGCAGAAATATATGTCCTTGCTGTTGTAGTACAGAGTCTCGAGAATTTATTGCACAATGTCTTGGCAAGGTTTATTTATTTGTACTTTCTGTTCACCTTTTCTCATTCGCTTCGGCAGGAAATATTTCATTTAGTTTCTATATACATAAATGCACACGACTGTAACACACACTGAATGGAAAAACATTTATTATTGCCTTCGCTATGGAAACCACATCTCCATAGGTAGACGTCCTGTAAGCCTCAGAAAAGAAAGGAAACATCGCATTTTTTCCCGTCCAACAAAAACAAAGATTTAATAAAAGTAACACGAGGATACCAGATACATTATTTCCTTTTGTTTATTTATATAGTCATCGTGCTTCGTAGTGCTGCCGCCACAGATGCATGTAATAAGCAGAAAATGGCATCAGAGTGCATTGGGGCATATATCAACATTCCACCAACAGCAAGGATATCCTTGCTGACATGAAGTCAATTCACACGCGCAGCGGTTTAGTATAGCACAACATCACCGAGCAAAGTGGAAAGAATTGATTATCCAAATCGTATGCATAGTTGTTGCAAGAAAGTTGAAATATCTGTACTTGGCATTCACAACGTGCACTCACAAATCAAGGACACATCACACATATATGGAAGACCTACCCACCCATATTGTGCGCTGTGTGCAACCTCAGCCATCAATTTCGTATGCTGGTGACATTAGCGTTACTACTGTGCTTTTTTTTGGTTTGAGTTTCTCCTTATTTTTTTGATTTCTTACGAATGCCAATTGAAAAGTGAAGACAATGGTGTATGTGTGCAGAGGAGATGCAAACTCTCTAAAGTCCTTGCGCCAGACAGCAGCATAACTTTACTGGCTGATGCGATGGTTGGGTGGTGTTGAATTTTCCGCACCGCTAGCGAAAATTGGCTTCCACTTCAGTTCATCGGGTTTGTACATTGTGCTTGGAATACAAAATTTCTCAAGGATTACACACAAGGACACCGTGGGAAAGGATACGACGGAGGGAGGTGGTTTAGGTACTACGACTGTGCTGACATGCTTAGTTTGTGCATAGTTAAGATCGAAGCAGCCATTGTTCGATGTTGAGATTGGTGCAAGGACTATTAAACCACGAAAGTTGCAAGAAGATATTTCTTTTTCGCTGGCATTGAGGGTGATTTTTTAATTAGTGGAAGGTTGCTGATAGTGTTTTTCAGGATATTATCGAACCATTAAGTCGGAAGTCACTGAAGAGGGAAAGAGCTAGTGCAAATCGACTTTAGAAAGTTCCAAAGATGCAGTTGGTCTTTTTTTCTTTTTTTGTTGGTCAATGTTACGTGACATGAAGTTTTTTTTTTCATTAAGTATATAGTTTGTTGATAGTTTATAAAAATATGTGCAAGCACAGGGGTTTTAAGTATTGGTGATGGTAATGAGATAGCCGGAGACACTTTAGAAGCTTCTTATGCATCTGACCTGATAATGACTTAGTCCCTCCTGATATTAGTGCAAAAATTTATATGAAGAAGCTGGTCGATGGGTCACAGATGGGTATAATAGGGTCATGCGTTTATGGTCTAAAAATAATTGTGAATATCGAGAAGTGGAATATTGCAAGAGATATTCATGTGCCAGTTAAACTGCGTTAAAATTTGAAAATTTTTGAGTCGAAATCGGTATGAGAGTGCCTCATCAAGGCCAGACAAATACTGTTCCCTACTTGCCCAAGGACATACAGGACTATAGCGAAATGAAGAACCTCACCTATGACCTAGGAACGCCTCGGAAACCGTGTTCTAGATGAATCACGATGAAATACCCGTACACTTTCTCATAGAATGTCAAGCACTAGCCCTTAACTAGAGCCACCTCAGATACTTTGGTTTGTCAAAGCTGCTGAGCTTTAGGAGCTCCATCTAATCGATCGAAGTAATAGTTTGAGGGCATAATAGATCCAGCATCTAACTATCAGATTCGTTAAAGCCTTGTGAAAAATTTTTCTGTGAAAGTGCATCAAGAAAACATTCATGAACCTCCTAAGATATTTTCTGCAAAAGTATTATTCACAGAATCATAGACTCTGACCCACTTGGGAAGAAGAAAGTGTTTCTCAAAAAGGAATCCTTTCAGTAATAATGCGGTGGAGGCAATATCACGAATAAACCTTTACCCGAAAACGTTCTAGTCTCAGCATAGAGCCGAGTCCAAACCCTAGTCCAGGTTTTTACATCTTGGCCTTTCCCAGCGCAAGCATGCATACCACCATCGCTAGAAGTGTAAGATAGCTGCAACAGAAATACTTTCAGTCAAACGAGGACCGAAGGGGTTAAAATGGTACAACTCCTTGACACGAATGAAACGAACCATGGTTAGATTAGGTTAGGTTTAAGTAGCTCCCAGCTATTGGCAGCAACTTTGAAACCAATAATAAGTCCAATAATGTTTCCACCTACAGGCCGTGGTCCATATCTACTAGATAATCCATTGACAATATCAAATATACAAAAGCTGATAAAAAGCCTGGAATGTGTCTAAGAAACCCCGGTGAACCTACCACTTTTATTGCAAACTTATCCACAAACTATGCATGCAACTCCAAATTGGATGGAAATTGGTTCCCAACTTGGGAATCTTGGAGCAAACTCATCGTCACGCGCAAACATCTCTGGTGAAATGGTTGAGAACCAAGGGGCTGAGCACACCAGGAGCATAATGAATAAATTACGTGCATGGAATAGGGAACAATAAATAATAAAGTCTGAACCCTCTGTCCACTGAATGAGAGGCAATTGATTGCAATGTATTCGAAGCAATTTTTATATTTCCAAACTGATTCCCAACCACAAAATGTGTTAAGCATATCAGTTACTATCCACAGCCCTTAGATGTATGTATATGGTTTCAGTTAACTTTAAATCTTCCTGAACAATTGTGTCCGGATTAACCAATATCATGGTCCTGCCTCCTACCATGACACTGTACTTTCTAAACTAAGAGGTTTACGGTGTAAGCCATAAGCCAGCCAAAAACTCCATGGAAACAATTACTTCCAGCATATTAGTGTCACAAAAACCACCAAAGAATACGGAATCCTTTTGCATTCAAAAAACTCCCACACGAATAATTTGTCAGGATTTACCACCGCAAGATACCTAGACGAATTCCTTCCGGAACTCTGAAATAATTCAATCCTTGAACAAAAAAAAAACTTCATTAATTATCAAAAGCCACAAACTGACAAATCCTCTTCCGCAAGACAAAAACAAAAAAAAAAAAAAACTGACAAGCATTTGTCTAAGCAATGACAGTTGACCTCAATCTTGCATCACAGCCATCCGACGAAATCCCCTGCTCACTGAAGTAGATCAGGACACGAAATTTACTTAAATAAATTTATGTCGCAAAGCTATTCCCAAATTATCGTCTACCCGAAGAGCTATGCGGGATTAATAACACCAACGACAAGGCTGCAGTATTTAATACTTATCTCCCATGAAATGGAAACAAATTTAGGACACATCATGTTGGGAATCCCAGAAAAACCGCTACAACTAAATACTTGAACCATTGCGGTGTCCCAAATTCAGTGTGAAACGCCCTCCCCTCAAAGGGATATGAAATTTTCATCAAATTGATGTTTAATACCAGAAAGTGGAAATTAATTTTACTTATTCAGCTTAGCCAACATGCAGTGTAACGATAGCCATCAGGAAGTCAAGGCTTTGGCCAAATAATTTACAAAATTCCCAAAATGCTAACTTATTGATCACAACCTGATCCTAGAGCATTTGCATTCCGGTAGATGTGTTTGAAATTTTAGGAGCCGTGTCATGCCACAGAGAACCAACTATTCCCATCTGTTAGATGGCAAAGCAATATACAATTTAGATGTGAAAATCCAACTTAATTAAAGAATTACAAAATTGAGCACATTGGCAGCTAGCAATTTGCATTCCCTCCCACATGGCAGGAAGGAAGGAATCCTGGGTGACCAAAAAGCCTTCTTTATAGTTATATCCCATCAAAAGGATGGACCAACAAGGAACGCAAATTCATATGCATGTGTGTTGACACTTAACACACAGCCAGCAGGAGGTCCAAACTTTGCACATAATTGAGGACATGTGCGTTATTTTATATGCACAAGGACATAAGAACAAATGACATGTACATATTTGTACTATCGCTCTGTGACAACAGCATACATACGGACGCATACCGGAGCGCTAGTATCCAGAATTATCTGTTTGAGGTGCCACACACTCTACAGGAGGGCTAGCAGGTATGTTGAACATTTGTTGACATATCCTGGAGGGGGTGGTGGTGGTGGCTTTGCCAATGGATAAAGAGTATTTTTAACTTTAACACGTACACATGTACATATCATCCTGTATGGGTGGGGGATACGCAAAGAATTCAAAAATTCGATTACGTATACGCCACAGTGACCATCTGGCACGCAAAAAACAACAACAAAAACGGAAGAAACGGTCGTTCAGGAGAGGAAAATATGTCAGAAAAACAACACCAGCGACATACGCCATGTGTGTATGGTCGGGAAGTACGTAAATTTTCATTGAGCGAAATAAAAGTTCTCACCAAACATCCTGCCATCCGAGGTAAATGACTGTATGACAGAATGGGTGTGGGTATACTCGTATGTAGCCAAAGGATGAC
This sequence comes from Xylota segnis, assembly GCA_963583995.1. NCBI lineage: Eukaryota > Metazoa > Arthropoda > Insecta > Diptera > Syrphidae > Xylota > Xylota segnis. The sequence goes on from OY757239.1 coordinate 32,322,651, forward strand.
AGTGTTCCTGCAGGTTGACTTTTGACTTTTAGCATCGAGGAATCGCACGAAAATTGTCATAAATGAATGCAATAAGGCTGGGGTTGGTTGAAATTGCCAATATAATGCACTGTAAGTATCTGTTGATGTCCAGGAGCATAAAAATTGGATATTCGATTGGCTGTAGTGAAAATCTTGGTACGACTTTTATGCTTGTCGACTAGTGGTAATAAGATCTTGAAATTATGGTTCTGTATTTACCTCAAGTGTTGTCGGTGTTGGGAAAGGACATTCGTTGTTCGATAAAAAAGGATATTGCACATAAAAGATGGAAGGAATGCGTACTTAAACATATCCTTGCGAACTCTAATCGATTTGAAGGAACTGGTCCTTTCTGTGGATCGTCTTCTATAAAATACAGTGCAACAGGATCAGTCCTTAGACTGTAAGAACTAACACTCACATTGTGGGTTTAGATCTGTTGCGAAGCATTGTGGAGGAGTAAGTCCTTAATTGCTTTAGGACTTGTCATCTAGTCACCGTAATATGAGTTCTATATGAGTTCTTTATCTGGGGAAAAAATAGAAGGACTTGAAATTCAGTCTATAAAATGAACTAAATTCGTAGATGACAGACTTTTAATCTCCAGATCCCTGGTGTTGATTAAGCCCTGATCGTCTTTCATAATATGAGCTCATAAGCTCACATGATTATCTATTTATAAGCAAGACTTGCTAGATTCGAAAGTAAAGCTGCGTATGAACCACACAAACCTTCATAAGGACTTCTCTACTTGGGATGCTGGAGATCCTTGAATGACACAAAGCAGATATAAGAGGCATAGAAACATTGAAATCAGGTAAGAAAAAAGCTGGAAACGTATATTTTCGAAACTCTTACAACGAACTGGGACTGCTGCTAGTTATGACGCAGTGAACCCTTTCACCTTTCAGTCTACAAGCGCATTCGAAAGTATTAGCAACGATTCACAAAGAAACCAGGTAGTGGCACCAAAGTCTTTCTGGTCCTCCTTTCGAAAAAAGATTCAGAATTGTGAAGAACCAAAGCCGGCATGACGGCATCTGCAAAAACGCAGATTTACAAAGGCTTACAGCAAATATTTAGCAGAATCACAGTTTCAGTATCAAGAGATTGAACTGGCAGAGTTAGGAGGTCAGAAAATTGTGAAATGCGTTACCAACTTTATTGTAACAAAAGAAGCTCATCTATCGAAGAAGGAGTGATAAGTAAAGATCTGCTTAGGAGAGCCTATTCTGTTGGTTTCGCTAAACTTCATTGAGCTCACGGAAGTTAATTGCATGGCAAGCTCATGTATGACAAGATGTCAGAGTCTAAACTTTAAATAGTACTTTGTTGCCTGCATATGTATTAGACTTCCGAGGACGTGGATGGCTAATAGTCTTTTTTTTGTCATTTTGGGAGAAGACATTTAACTTTTTGCATTCTATTGCCAGCGGTTGTAACCCGCTTTTGTGTTAAATAAATCACCCCCTTACACATAGCTAACAGGTGAGATACAGTGTGTTTCGAAAGTATGAAGAGAGGTTTTGAATCCAAAGTATCTCTGGTGATAGGGATATGCTCAACCAGTTAGATGGGCCTAAAACATACATATAATTTAAGTTCTAAAACTGACACAATACATCCAGAAAAAAAGCAAACTGTCATCGTCTCACAATTACCTCCAAAAGACAATCGAAAATCTTAGTATCGACATTAAATTCAGGCTCAGTGGCGTATACGTAACCTTTTTTTTTAAACACTTTTCGGTACAAAAAATTTCTGTTTTTCCCGAACATAGCAAGGCACCAGCTAAAGCCGTTTGTGCTTAGGACCCACAGAAACAGAATCTCAGGCTCGAATTGCGTCACGAGCGGGTAAATGCAGGCTGGCCGTCTCTGACTCGGTGGCGTATACGCAACATATTTTCCGGCTCAAAAAATGTCTGTTTTTCCCAGGGATAGGGAGGCATATCCTGAAACATATAACACTGTCATCAAGTGGGTATATATTTTAAAGCCCGCCAGGTTCCCTTTAGTTTCGACAGACTCACAATCCAAAAAGGATACGTAAGTATGTATGTCTATTAATGCCTAGCTATGGCAGCAGCTAAGGTACAAGCAGAGCTTTTGGGTTTATGAGATTATCCCAAAAACAAGTCCTAAAACGATTCATTTGTAACTGTTTGTTGGAGACGTAAGCAGATGAATACCAGCCAAAGTCTCTAGAGCTATTATTCTCCGAACCATAAGACCTAAAGACTAAAATATGTCACTTGTTTGTGCTATTTATACCAAGCACCAACCATAACATCATGAAATAAATCTTTGCGATCGCTAAGGCAATAGTTCAAGTCAGTACAGATCCTTTTGACTGGTGGAGATGCTGACAAAACACAATTATTACTTTCAATATATGTTTCAAGGATTTGACTACTTCTTTCAGCCAAATCGTATATCCGAATAAGAGTGGCTTGATATTCGTACCCAGACATACTTTGTAAGAGAGGCTACAAGATATAACTTGCAAGATGATCTCTTTCATCAATTAGATTCTAGTTTGAGTTTTTAGCAATATCCTCGTCCGACTACAGCAGTACAAAATACCTAATCTGGCTAAAATTTAATTAAATCAATACCATTCCATCTGACCGGGTAGTAGATACAATACAACCTTTCATTACATTTGACCCAATGACCCTAGTGCAATAAACTGCCAATGGCACCCCGAAGCCCAATAGTTTGCATGGCTTGTTTTCACTTAAATCTCCTATCTATGCCAAGAGGAACACATTCCCTAAGGATACCATCACATCGTTACGCTTAGTAACTATTGATAGTAATTTCGCGCTCAATTGAGTTTGGCTTAAAAAATATGGGACCGGAATTCTCTTTTAGGCTTAAGGCACTTGACCTTCAAACGATTCACTTCCTTCGCAGTGGCACATCCCCTTAAACGTTCCTAAGGGCGACCATTCAATTGAAACTGTAAATGTAATCAATTTACTATGCGCCCTCGAGCTTCTCAAGAATACTCGTAAAAATAAAACCAATGATCTGGAAAAGGATTTCTTCTTTTTCGGCTAAGGATTCCTTTTTTTTTTTTCTCATGTTGTTCCCTCATAATATTTATACGATATTCCAATACGCACCATTAGTCCGGAGATGTGTAGCACCATTTGTCGTGCCTCATACATAGCTATATGGGGAGCGAGAAGTTGGCAACAAAGAAATTCCATTAAAGAGTTAAATGCCCTCCACTGGTGGAATATCATTATCCAAAAGGATGTGTATTCGAGTTTTTGTCCTTATCTATGGTTACCTGTTTGATATACCTATAAACGTTCTTTCAACATAAAAACATAAAGAAGCTGTGGTGGGGGTGCGGAAATCCCCGGGATGGGACTGATTCGATTGTGGCATGAGTTTTAGGGGAAAGCAAACTTGTACGATTCCAAATTTCCGAATTCATTTAACCAGAAAAATAAAGGATATTGAAGGATAGATATCAAATAAGTTTTCGCCCTTGAATATTCAGCCGTAAATCACGTTGGTATAGGAATACATCTTTATCGGGGGTTTCCTGCATGGGATTCGGTTTGGTTTGGATGGTTTTAATAGCGGACGATATTCTGCAAGTAAAGTATCTAATTAACTTTGGTTTTGTTGTCCTGTTGGCCTTTTTTTTTCTCGTTTTGGTTTTGGTTTTCGTATAAGGAATTCCATTATTCGGTAAGCCTCTCTTGACACATGATTTGTGATTGTGATTACGACTACGGCTGGCTGGTTGGAGTGAGATTTTGGATTTCAGGATGTGAAGCGCTTAATGCTCTAAAGGATTAATTCTAATAGACAAGTGTGTGTATGTTTTAGGGGGGGATTCTACTTTGCTGGGACGTGTCCTAGTTTGAAGAGGGGAGCAGAGATTAAACTATTTAGGGATGCTGACTCAGTCTGTGTAGTCGGTAGACAAAGGCAATCGTATTCAGGAGAAGTATACCTATTCATGGTAGAACTAAGCTGCAGTTAGTAGATAATAGAAACGCAAAGTATGTGAAGAACAATTCGAAATGTAATCTGTAGCACTGGAGTGAGTCCTGGTGTAATCAGTTCTTAGAACTATGAGTATGTTAAGGATTAGGGAAGATCTTCTAACGAGTTCTTCCTGGGAATGAACAGTAACATTACACAGGAATCAAAAGCATAAACTTTGTTTCGAATCTCCATAAGTACTGGAGCACTAAATGTATCCTTATTGACAGTGAAGTCAGTGTAGGTTTTCTTACTCACAGCGACTTTAGACCCTTTATCTGAGTCTATTCGAACTGGAACCATAGGGCTGTTAGGATTAAAAACTTTGCTGCACTTAGGTAGACAAGCCAGTATCTGTTGCTCTCAAGAAAGCTTCAACAGCTTTGATTGGCTTATTTAAAGCACTGGCGATATTATCATGAACTGAGAGCATCTGATCATATATCAGACCATAACTTGTAAGTCTTAGTAGTTATTGGTGCCTATGGGCATTGAATATCTTTACTACATTGCAGAGTGCGAAGGATATGCTTACCTAGTTAGACGGATTCAACAAGGTTTACATTCTCTTCGGGTATCCTGCTTTGTAAGAACAAGTCAAGGAAACTAAGTAGGCTAAGCAGACTACTTTGTGACTAAGTGCTTACAATAGACAAATCTTAGCACTTTGACTTGGAAGTCTCACATGGAATGGCTAGCTTGTTCTTACATAAGCAGGACATTCTCCTAAGCCACTTTGTCTACAATGCTAGTCGTTACGGGCACCATATTCTTTATCTGCCATCCAGCTAAGCTGTGCTCGTAGGAAGTAAACTTGGTTTAGAGGTTTGTTCCCTTGAACTTGTTTAGAAAATTTGGACGTTTAGTGGATGGAACTAGACTTCAAATTCCCCCTTTCTGTTTCAAGGGCTAATTCGTTGAATAAAGGGTTGACCTAAAAAACTGCACACGGTTGCATGAATTTTCCAAAGAGTCTCCACCCTTCCCCTGTCCCATCGCAAACAAAAAAAAACTCCAATAACATCGCCTATGTGCTACCAATAAACGTTAAATCAACTGAAAGTGCCACCAGGAACATAAATTTCGTCAAACGGAATACGATCCGAAACTATGAGCTCCCCAGCCAGGAATATGCCAAACCAATAAGAAGAAAAATAAATAAATCCAATCCGTAAACCATACCTCCTTTATAGCAGGAATACGAGTACTTCCATACATTTGAAAAAAAAAAAGAAAAAAATTACAACAACCGTTGGCACCCTACAAATAAATTGAATTCTCCAGCTATTACCCATATTTAATCCCGGTATCGACCAGAGAGTGGTATCCCGATATTAAAAAAAAAATAACAGAAAACCCAACAAACAAACAAAGCACCTATGTGGGCATGTCCTTCAGCTGGCATGCACGTAGCCTAAGACCAACATTTTCATGTTTTTTCCTTCCTTCTTGTATGTATATTACATTCTGCAGATACACGCACCCCCAGCACCGACATAAGAAAGTATGATAAATATGCGAATGTATTAATATGAAAATATTGAGAAGTTCCCAGCGTCGATTTAACTTTATTGAGAAATTCACAAAATTCCATACTTTCATCTCCTTGAATCCAGGAAGGAATACGTATAGCTGCTCTAAAGGACGAACCAACAAAAAAAAAAAACAAAACAAAAAAATTCCGATAATATTGAAGTTATCTCATTTTCTGCTGTCAGGAAGTGTACGATTACATTTACAGGAAAATGAGAAACGAAAACAAAAGGAAGAGAACAAAAAAAAAACAATAGAAAACCGAATAACGAAGTTAGGAATAAAAATGCCAGAAAAAAGGGTTTCATTTCTGCCTTTTCATTTTCCTTTTCCTCTTTTTTTTTTGTCATTTTGGGAGATGACATTTAACTTTTCCCTTTCTATTGCCAGTGGTTGTAACCCGCTTTTGTGTTAAATAAATCACCCCCTTGGGCATAGCTAACAGGTGAGATACAGTGTGTTTCGAAAGTATGAAGTGAGGCTCTGAAGGGTTGCCAAATCTCTGGCTGCAGGGACCAGTTAGATGGGCCATTTTTAGTTCCAAAACTGTAGCATTGCATCCAGAAAACAAGGGAGACCTTCATTGTCTCACAATAACCTCCAAAAGTCAATCGAAAATCTTAGTATCGACATTGAATTCTGGCTCGGTGGCGTATACGTAACATATTTTTTCAAACATTTTTGGGTTAAAAAAAATTTTGTTTTTCCCGGACCCGGACCAGCTAAACTTGTTTGTGCTTAGGATCCACAGAAATAGAATATTTGACCCGAATTGTGGCACGAGAGGATAGATTCAGGATATGCGTCCCTGGCTCGTTGGCGTATACGCAACATATTTTTTTAAACATTTTTCGGTTCAAAAATTTTTGTTTGTCCCGAACCTAGCGAGGCACCAGCTAAACTCGTTTGCACTTAGGATGCACAGAAACAGAACAGGATGTGCGTCTCTGACTCGGTGGCGTATACGTAACATATTTTCGGGCTCAAAAATTTTCTGTTTTTCCCAGGGATAGCGAAGCATATCCTGACACTGTCATCAAGTGGGTATATATTTTGAAGCCCACCAGAGACTGACTTAGAATTGTAAAGATTAGTTTCGACAGATTCACAGTCCAAAAAGGACACGTAAGAATGTCTATCATTGTCTAGCTGTGGCAGCAGCTAAGGACTAAGGTGCAAGCAGAACTAGTGGGTTTATTTATGACAACACTGCTTAAAAACAAGTCCTGAAACGATTCACATTTGTTGGAGACAAAAACCGGTTAGTATCAGCTTCACGAATAGCCATAATGTCTGCTTCAAATGCTTGTTGATATAGACAGGGGCTTAGGATGATTGCGAGACAAAGAATGATTGACTGGAAAGGTATGAACACTCGCCACTCTTCTATCGCTCGTCCTGACGAAACGATACGTATTTCTGCGATGTACTGGTCTCCATATTATGTACATGTATCCCCGATATACAGATACCGAATCGAAGGTCCTTCTTATGAAACATATAACCATTCTTACTGTCAATCTAAGCATAGGTGTATTTAAAAAGCCAAAGTCTCTGATCTTCTGTCTAAAACCTATCGTTTTTTGAAGCAATAGATTTAAAGGACGAAATTCTTGCTAAAAGAGATGCAACTTTTGTTTCATAGCTTGGTGCACATATGTATGCATGTATGTATATCCTTAAATCAATCAAACAAAGATGGGTATTGATCCATTTTAATCATCGAATGATATATCCTGACAGATGTCAATGAGACTTGTATTTGAGACCAGAAAATAAATTAAATTGAACGTCTGTATGGTAAGAAGCTGGAAAGAGTTTGAATAATGCCTAAATCAAGAACGACTCAATGAATTCAAAACGAAAAAATTTGTATTCAAATTAAGTTATATAAAAGCAGTCTGATTGTCTGTCTGCAAGACATCGAAATGGTATGGAAGCGAATTAAAATATAGTCGTTTAGTAAACACCTCACACTTTAGTCCTATTTACAAATGTTTGTGGATCCTAAGCAGGTCATAGCCAGGAGTGAGCATTTTACCACTTTAAGACCAACTTTAGTGCAATAACAGTCAATTCTGTTTACAATATGCAAATCCAGTGGAACTCCAACTTACGAGCCATAAAAATTTGGCTTAGACATGTGACAGTAGAAAATGCAAAAGCACGCTCCGAAGTACCAAAATAAAGTTTCCTTTACCACTAGCTATAGCCAGATCGGTGGAGAAAAGTTGAAGGTTGGCATCTTCCTATTTTCTTTTGCGTACCTACTGATATGTCCTGTGATGATACCTACCTATTCTACAATCTTTTCAAAACCTTTATACTTTAGAAAACTATTTTTGAAGCTAGTGTCGAAAATTCCAGATTTAAGTAAATGGCATCCTGCAGCCCTACTTGACTTAAAGAGTAAATGCTGCTTTGTATGTGAAATCCCTAAGTAGCCGTTCCAAATAATTTGCATGGAATCTAGTAGATAAACTTTCTAGACGTCATTGAGTGACCGGTATACAGGTGGGATTTTCAGACTCCATGATTCCAATATAGGGGGAACAAGGATGAGTCACTTTAGGGATTGCTCTTGAAACTTACTGAGAGTAAGCAAGGAATATCCCCCCATTACTACGGCACCCTAATGCCTCGAAGCATATGCGATATACACTGTTTCTTTTACTCGCTATATATCGTATCCTTGCTCAAAGTGTGTGATACACGTTGCTGGGTTTTTCAGGTTCATGAGAAGAATACCCCAATTCAGGTTCGTACTATCCAAACAGTACCCCTTTTAAGTACTTCTGTCAACAGGCTGTGGTCTCGAGATCAGGGTTCAATTTGGGTTTTCTAAAACTAATCAAATGAAAAACGATTCCCAAAGGACTATTCACATTCCTCGAAGGATTGATAACCGTCTAACGAGATCTACTAAGCTCCTGAGTTTGAATTCCTTCCTTTTTTTTTGTACATTACCCTCGAAATGCCTGTCCACAAAGCTTTGAAACTGCACCTGTCCCTAAGTAACAAGACACCAACTTTTAATTTATTCTAAGGGTTGTTACTCTTGTGACACATAGCGTTTCCTAATTTCTTTGTCCCTTAACCCTCATCCAAATGACAAAAGCAAACAGGGACGAGCAAAAAAAAATGATTCCTCCTAACGTTTTTTTGTATCGTTTTCATGCTTGGCCAGGCAATCAAAACATTTTTGCACGTTTTTAACCGCCACCATTATCTTACCTGAGATAGGGGTGCAAAAAGGAAGGACATGCAGAGCAAGGAAGAAGAATATAAAAAAAAATAAATACCATGTCACGGATAGATATCTTCACCCCCGGACTATGTCTTGAAAAGACGAAACTCATTTAATCCTTCTCGGTCTCCCCCCTTGCAGGATGACAAAACTGACAAAAAAGAAAAAAACTAAAAATCCTCCAACCGAAATCAAATGGTTTGTTTGCTCCTCAACCCGAAGCAGTGAGAGGATTAGAATGAATCGAAAAGGAAATTCTCTCCCATCATCGACTTATCGAGGAGCAAAACAAAAACCGTTCAACCAAGGTAAATTTCAAATTGCAAGGTATCCTGTCGCAATGGAACGGCGGTCCCCCCTCCCCATTAGAGATGGGAAAATGCCATTTTTGCTGATTCGGCGAGGCGTGCCATTAGGTCGGTAGGCAAGCGAGAGCAACAGGAGCACCTTCCTAAGTTTTTCTATTCACAGCCATGTCCCAACATTTAACTGGAAAACTAAAGGGTTGCTTTACAAGAGCTATTAACGTTGTATTAGGATGTTGTTTTTTCTGTTCCTTTCGCATTCGTGTTTTTGTTTTTCCGATATCCTTTTCGCTTTTTGTGAATTTACCTATCAGATAGAAATGGAGTGTCACAATGATTTACATTTTTTTTTGTCCTGTCAGATATTTTGCTTCACTAGTTGAATTTATTCACAGATACGAGTCTCACACACAATCACTTGAGGATGGGAGGATGCCCTTGTTTATTTTATGTAGTTTTTTTTTTTTTTCTGTGTCCTGTCCGTATTTGTATTTCATTTGCATGTTTCCATTCAAATTGTAAGGTGGTACCGTACCTGAAAAGAAATAGAAAAGGAAAAATTCCGAATTAGATTTGAAGTTCGATTGAAGAGGGTTGATTATGTGAAAATGCTAAGGGTTGGTTGGGGATGGTATTTTTTTGGATATATGTAGGATGTAAACGGGAGTAGTAGGTATGAAAGTGACCGAAACGAAAGCAGGCACTTTGGCGAGGATTATTGCTAATGAGAATGTCAATTAGAAAATTTCGCTTACACATTGGAAATAAATTGAGTTGTCCTTGTATAATGAGCTGGAAAATGTTTGCTGAATCGGGACTATTCATCAATTTCCCGGACAGCAATTTCATTGGGCATTAGGCATTAGGCATTGGAGAAGTGTTATTTGTTTTGTGGTGGAAAGTATTTCTTCGAGTGCGTGCTGGGATAAATCATTTCGATTATTTTTGTTATGAAAACGAAAAGGACGTTTTCTTTTATTTTCCTTTTTTTTTTAGAAGAAATTGTGGTAGGGAATGGTTTGTGTGGTAAGAAATTTGTTCCTAAGGACGAAATCACAATGATGGTGCTTTCTATATAACTCAGCTGATATGATGTCGAAATAATTGAAGGAAAAATTGTTGATTACTTTAGAAAAGAAGGGGACAGCACCCCTGAATCCTTGTAGAAATGGAAGCCTTATGTTTGTATAATGTACTTGGATTGATAAGAGCTCATGATTGCGATTTATCCGACTATCAGCATGACTCCTGTAAGGTTGGAATGTAATTCTATCGTTTCTTGTGTATGCGACATGGAGGAGCTAAAACTCAAAAACTAAAGACTCACGCTGTGACATCATTCCCTCAGCGTCGTGAGTCTTCAGCAGTTCGCGGACTTTGAGTAGACTTATCCACAGGATACTGGACAACTTGGTATGCCTTACTCCAGGAGTATTGCCGTTGTCGATTCCTTTACCAAAATTGAATTAGATGCAAAAAGGAGCACACAAGGACGCAACCATAAGGACAAAGAATATGCTGGCATCAAGCGAATAGTGATATACGGTGAAACAATACGGAACGTCATGAAAGAAATTTCATAAACGCAGATGTTTAGGACTGACAAACTGACAAACGAAATGCGAAAGACTGAATGCTGAACCTCATCTTACAATGAAACAACATGATGGTAGCACCGCGGGGGAATAGTCGAACTTTGGCTAGTGCTCTACGTGGCAGGAACTAGACAAACCAATGAATATGGCCGCACGAGTGTCACAAAAAGTTGGACAGAGGTGAACCCATAGATAAAGTCAAAGGAATAGGTAGTCCTTTTCACAAAAAAAAAAAAAAGGGAGGTGTGCCTGGAGGAATTCTGGAGTTTGAAGACCGAAGACCGATATTGTCTTGGTGCGTTCTGACTCCCAGATAATCTAATTAAAGACTTCAATCAAAAAGATCTGGTGTATGCTAGTATACCCAACTTCTTTCAAAATCCTTCATAGCGAGACCTGAGTGCAGCAAAGTCTAAATCAAGCGATTTGGGTTTTATGGTTAAGTTTTTTGTTAAATTTCGTCGTTTGGTTGTTTGATTGTCCATAATCAACTATCACTACATCAAAGGATTCCAGAATATATATTCTGTAGTTCTTGGTCATTCAATATTTCCACCTCAATCGGATACACAATTCCTTACACATGCCACTCTGTTATCTGTGCATATAACCCCGTCAGTGGTTCTGAAGAAAATTATGCAATTTAAGAAGAATTACTCATCCAGAGCTAATGACTTCCAGTGATAGGGATAAGGAACTAGTCGATTGTCATCGCGTGGTAAATTTTAATCTCCTTGGGAGTATTGTCTAGAATGCTGGAAGCACACAATACTCCTTTCCACAAAAGGGGTTTTAAAACGCAGGCCCATCACTGAACTGCACATATGTGTACTGTATATAAGCGATGTAATTATTGCATGTGGTAGTCAAACTACTAAATAATCTTCTTCATAAAGCAACAGTGAGTCCTTTAGTATATAGTCTATTCTAGAAATTTAAGCACTCCCTCAAGGCTTCCACTTTAAATTAGTTATGAATTTATCTTAAAGTGTATCTCATAACTACGTGGTTAACAATATCATGTCCTTAATAATGAAAAGAGTATTTATTTTCCAAACATAACCTGCAAACGCAAGTTTTTGTGTCGAAATGATTGTCAGAAAGAGCAAAGAGCCTAAAACGATTAGAACGAGTAGACCATCGTTGAACCCACTCAAGTCTATGAGAGTCTGTTTCACGTTAGACGCCAAGATATACAACCGACTTGGTTGAAGTTTTAAAAAGGGTCTTACACAAGTAAAAGGCTTTTGTTACGCGCAACAATTTGAAAAATCCTTGGACCAGCATTTCTAGAAAAATTTTCTATTTCCTTATCCAATTTCGAGGCTGCAGCTGAGCCAGTTTGCGCCTCGAATACACAGAAACAGAATGCCTAGCTCGCGATGTGTGGTTAGAGATTTCACAGGATTGTGGGTGCCTGGTTTTGTGGGCTATACAGCATCCTTTATCTCACCCATTTCTTGGTTGAAAAATTTTCTGTTTCCTATTTCGATTTCGAGGCTGCAGCTGAGCTAGTTAGCGCCTCGAATACACAGAAACAGAATATCCAGCTCGAGATGTGTGATTAAGAAATTTCACAGGATTGTGGGTGCCTGGTTTTGTGGGCTATACAGCATCCTTTATCTCACCCATTTCTTGGTTGAAATATTTTCTGTTTCCTATTTCGATTTCGAGGCTGCAGCTGAGCCAGTTTGCGCCTCGAATACACAGAAACAGAATGCCTAGCTCGCGATGTGTGGTTAGAGATTTCACAGGATTGTGGGTGCCTGGTTTTGTGGGCTATACACCACCCTTTTTCTCACCCATTTCTTGGTTGAAAAATTTTCTGTTTCCTATTTCGATTTCGAGGCTGCAGCTAAGCTAGTTTGCGCCTCGAATACACAGAAACAGAATATCTAGCTCGACATGTGTGATTAAGAGATTTCACAGGATTGTGGGTGCCTGGTTTTGTGGGCTATACACCACCCTTTTTCTCACACATTTTTGGTTGAAAAATTTTCTGTTTCCTATTTCAATTTCGAGGCTGCAGCTGAGCTAGTTTGCGCCTCGAATACACAGAAACAGAATATCTAGCTCGAGATGTGTGATTAAGAGATTTCACAGGATTGTGGGTGCCTGGTTTTGTGGGCTATACAGCATCCTTTATCTCACCCATTTCTTGGTTGAAAAATTTTCTGTTTCCTATTTCGATTTCGAGGCTGCAGCTGAGCCAGTTTGCGCCTCGAATACACAGAAACAGAATGCCTAGCTCGCGATGTGTGGTTAGAGATTTCACAGGATTGTGGGTGCCTGGTTTTGTGGGCTATACAGCATCCTTTATCTCACCCATTTCTTGGTTGAAAAATTTTCTGTTTCCTATTTCGATTTCGAGGCTGCAGCTGAGCTTGTTTGCGCCTCGAATACACAGAAACAGAATATCTAGCTCGACATGTGTGATTAAGAGATTTCACAGGATTGGGGGTGTCTAGTTTTGTGGGCTATACACATCCCTTTTTCTCACACATTTTTGGTTGAAAAATTTTCTGTTTCCTATTTCAATTTCGAGGCTGCAGCTGAGCTAGTTTGCGCCTCGAATACACAGAAACAGAATATCTAGCTCGACATGTGTGATTAAGAGATTTCACAGGATTGTGGGTGCCTGGTTTTGTGGGCTATACACCACCCTTTTTCTCACACATTTTTGGTTGAAAAATTTTCTGTTTCCTATTTCAATTTCGAGGCTGCAACTTAGCTATTTTGCCCCTCGAATATACAGAAACAGAATATCTAGCTCGAGATGTGTGATTAAGAGATTTCACAGGATTGTGGGTGTCTAGTTCTGTGGGCTATACCCCACCCTTTTTCTCACACATTTTTTGGTTGGAAAACTTTCTGTTTCCTATTTCAATTTCGAGGCTGCAGCTAAGCTAGTTTGCGCCTACAATCAATGGTATAAAAGCGATCCATGGCAAATGGTCCTAAAAACATGGAAATATGTGTACCACACTCTTATGAATACACAAGGCCTTCTGAAGTGTGGCCCGAAAGTTAGGGATTAACATGAAATTCCCCCAATTACACTGCAGTAGGTGGAAAGCTCCTCAGTAATCTATTCGAATCCAGATTGTCCTATCAAACATGACAGCTCTGAGCTGCCTGTATGATGGTCTTTCGATTACCACCCTTTTTTTTTGAATTACAATTCTTTTTGTCAAAATAAATATTTGACAGCATACAGCATACTGGTAGAAAAAACAAATCTGTAAACGTAAGCGGAGTAGTAATCAAAATATTTCATAAGGGTCATCTCTTAATTTGTTATGGATATTGGAAACGGCCTATTTCCGCTGGGATTCCGTTCCGAGCCCATATATCACCTCACGATTAAATCCCAATTCCCCATGCCAACAGAACAGAGAAAAAAAAATTTTGTATTACGAAATGCATCACTGACGTGTCAGACCACAGCGGCGGCCACCGGGTGGGCGAATAAATTTTCATTATTTTAATAATAAATTGTGTCGTAATCTATTTTTTTGTTGTTTTGTGAAACACATGCAAACAATAAATTCAATTGTTATCTAATATCATCAGAGATACGCGCGCATAATGAATTAGCATACAGCAGAAGCAGGACGAAAAAAAAATAGGGGAACCAATTAATTGGAAGATACAATTTAGCACATTCATGAGAACACGTGCTCGATAGATAATTAATTCCTATCCACAACCGCACCACATGGCCTGATAATTGATCATAAACACCAATTATAGCAAATAATCAACGTTACGAGTACACTTAATAGAGTTTGTGTATCTCAAAAGTTATGAGTTACATCGGTAGCATCCGATAGCGATAAATCTCAAAACTATTCTCATATTTGTATGATGGCAGTTGTACTCGTATGTACCGCCACGGAGGCAGTGAATTTATCTCCTTATCGCATCTGCTTTGATGGAATAATTAATTTTTACCATCAACATCTCATTGTATTCTGGGGCACGTTGTCACACATGCCTGCGTGTGTGTGTGGGTGTGGGTGTGGGCTTTCTTTCATTGTTTTCCCCTAATCCAAACTACTTAACCCTCATCAACTAAAATGTATGCCACGAACTGAAAATTCTTCAAGTAATAGCTTTCAACCTCAAACCGGGAAGTAGCATGTTTCTTTGAACAGAGACACTGTGTGACGGTGGTGTGCTGGGAGGTATTTCTTAGAAGAAAATAGTAAGTATCACTCCCTGCTGTTAACCATTGTTATAATAACGAAAACGTCATAGAATGAGGACACAACAAATATCAACTGCAAATCATCACAATACTAGCAAACACAGCTCACCCACTAGCTACGTACTACAATACAACATCCCATCACCGCCAACCGCCCCCCATTTTGGTTTACACATTCATAGCACCTTTGCCACAACCACAATGCGCCCGGAACCACATGTGGCATTCGGGAAGCACTAGCAGGTGCTTTTACTCTTAGTTTCCTCAGTTATTCCCTTCTGAAGAGGAGGAAGTGCGGCAAGTTACTCTAAGGTGACAAGGAGCAATAGAAAATTACTTTCATGAAATTCAAGGAGTTCTTCATCAAACACACACCCATACACGCACGCACAGGCAGACAGGCAGGACACGAAACTAGGATGAAAGTCTTTTGTCATGTCTTCATCTGGGTGTTTTGCAGGGAGATGGAGGGTAATGCCGAGCATTATCTACGATTATTCTAACCGCATTTAAAGTTTAAAATTAAATTCCTTTTCCGGTATTTGATGTCAGATAATTTTTTTTTCCTTATTTCTTATTTCCTTCATCTCCTGTTCCTCCACTTGAAAGTGAATTCTTGGTCGACAGTTTATTTTTTTTTTTTGTAGTAAAATTATTGGTTACAGGATACAGTAAGTACCTTGATGTGATGAGGGGATGAGGGCTTTTAGATTTGTTGAACGTGAAATTGAATTGGAGTTGTAGTTGAATGCGACCCCTGGGATACTGCGTCCTGTACCTTTAAACGCCGTACGTGGGTGGGGGCAGTTCTTTGAATCGGGAGGTATGAGATAACGATTTTTACGTGTGTTTAAGATGGACTGCCTCAAGGCACTTCAAACTATTGTTGTCAGTTGTAATTATCTAAAGAACATCCCGATTCCATTAAAGTTGTATGATGTCTCTTAATTTTTGTTCGAAGGAGGGAGAGTTTGAATCACCCACTGTGAGGGAAAAAAATCGAATGATGGGAGAGACAAAGTCAGTCTTGAAATCCATGATCCTTTCATCTTTATATGGAAGAACTTAGAAGGCTAAAAGCTTCCGTATCGAATGACAAAATTAAATGATTGTCAAGTTCCAAAGGAAAAACACTGATATTCGCCGAAGTAGTATTTAAAAAATGCTGAGAACGTAGTACATATGGGATGCTTGGTTTTAGCCTCAAGAAGCACCGCGTCCACATAAAGATCTTTTGTGGTATCTCCCCCTTAAAGATGGCAACCTAAAGGGAACCTCCTCGGTGCAGAAAATACCTGTACCGAAAAACTTCCTATTCAAAATGATAGCCCACAAGGTTGTATACTATAGCCATAGCTTTTCTGTTGCTTTTACTATGTTTTGCGATTGGAAACGACCAAATGTATTACATTCTTGCACAAAGTCTAACACACGAAAGCAGGTATAGGGTCAATCTGAGTGACCAAGTTGCTCCACTTCCTATGAATGTATACCGCAAGCAATTGTCTATAATCCTAGGTTATCACATTGCGTAGTTATATACCTTTCTCAAAAGCATATGTTAAAATTCCGCATCTCCTCAGAATACATCCTTTAATATGGCCAACATGAGTTCCAAAGAAGCGACTATCCATTAAAAGTACTCCTTTACTAGCAACTTTAGACGAGAATACCAGAATTATCATGCAAATGATGGCTTGAATGTAGTACTGACTGATTTGGCAGTAATTTACTGAGTGGATTCGAGTAATTTAAATCAGATTCATGTTTACTTTCAGATGAAAGTTTGAATTTCTAACCCTAGTCACCAAAGAGTTATTATTTTTCCAATAAAGTATCGGGCTAAGAAGTATCTATCGCACCATTCAGCTTTAATGACAAATAGGTACTTCCCTCCAGGTTAGCGAACCGTCCGTGAATCGTTTTAAGATTTTGAAAGGCTGTAGCATAACTCTTGGATAGTGCTTTGTAAAGCCAAAGCACAAAATTAAGACTATTTGGACATATCCATTTGGGAAAGAGAATATTTGGTGTGGACCACTGAAGTATTCACATTTCAGGACTCAAAGGGATGTGGTACAATCGTGTCTACTCTCTAAAACTTTATACCTAGAAGAATTTGAGCAGTACGTTCCGTAATGCTGTCCTAGTCAAGACAATAATGTTCGAACAAATAAATCAGCATTTTAATTTAGACTTAGCCATCAACAGTTTAGACTCAAAGTCAAACGATATGAGAGTGCATCTCTGTTCGGAGCTCGGAATAGTAAAATTATTTTCTCAAGGATCTTCACACATCCACCTAGGTTGCTGGTTTTGTTTTTAGACACTTGAAGCCTTCATAACATTTATATGTAGCGGTAAGAGGTCTCGAAAGACTTCAAGCACAGGAGTCGAAGTGTGTCTTTTGTACGGCAGAACAGGATAAGACCATATCTTGGTTATAATTGGGATAATAAAGGAATGGTAAGTCCAATGAATTGTCTTTGGTGCAAATCGCCATTTTCCCCTAAAAATCGGGAACAGACCCTGAAGAGTTTAGTCACCTTTTCAGTGGGTCTACACGGATAGCATATTTCCTCACCCAATAGGCAGATAAAGGCATTTGCAATAGATCGTGCATGTGCAGTGTAACTCTATGGCTGAGTGATATTTGTTAAAAGAGATCTGAAATTTATTTTAAACATGATCCCAATTGGATAGAGTTTGCAGTACCTCACAGAAATTCTTGTTGGTGTACAAGTTCCCATAGAAGCATCTCATCATTGACTGCGATGTCAAATTCTCTATCAATCCCATGAAACCTGGGGATTGATCCAGTATTGAGAATAAGAATAATGGACCTATACCACATGACAACCATTCGTAATCTGAGTAGTAGGCATCGGGATACTACAACTCTTGGAACCAATGCATCCGAATGGGTATATTTCGCAGACCTGGTGGATCAAGAGGAAAAATGTCCACCCACTGATACCATTCCGACCCCCACTCACGACAAGCTCCTCTAAACTCAATTAGATCGTGAATTATTCATAAATCGGTAATTCGATCACTTTCTCCATAAATTCCTTCGAAACGAAGTACGAAACCCTCAACAAAGAAACTTTCCAAATTAAAATCAAACCGCCATCCGCAGATGACAATCGATTTGAACCAATCCACCAGAATCTCCATTAACCAGTCACAAATGTATAAGAAGACAAATATTTTCCACAATTCCTCTCCCCCCCACACTCACTATCGAAAAATCAAAAATAATAAAATAAATTTATATACACAAGTGTGTATCCACAATTTTTATTTATGGCAAATCTCTGCAAATAAATTTCCTCCTCCACACTTTCGAGGATGTGTTCCGCACAAGATGAGAGGGGAAATAACTTGCCGCGCTGTCGCTATTAATATTATTTAAAAAAAAATTTCATATATACATGATTTCTGATTTTATTTAAAAAAAACAAAAAAAAAAAAACGAACTCGTTATCATAAACATTCTCTTCTTCCTACTCGTACATGTGCAGACAGACAGATACAAGATACATTTTTTTTTATAGCCAAAAAAGACAGAGGACAGAACACAACACAACTGTGGAGCAACCGGAGGGGTTAGGGGGCTAAGGGAGCACAAAACGGTCCAGAGCATGACGTCGTCAAATGAATTGGAAAATTATTTGCAATAAAATTTATATGTTCAGAGCAGAAGATGTAAACCATGATGAAGATGATGATACCGAGGCGCGGAGACAGTTGGAACAAGGACAGTCAGAAAAAAAAAAACACAAAAAAATGGAAATTCCATAAAGACACCCAAAATACAAAAAGAATTGTGTCCTGAAATAAATATTTGTCTAGAGCTTAAGTACACGCCAAATATGTGGGTGATTTAATTTTGTCTGCCGAAGGACCAGAGTGTGGCTACGGTGGACAGTTGTTACCCTTTTCATAAACTCAAAATACTCCATAATATGGGAAAAATTTCCAAAAAAAAACAAAACATAGCAAAAATTCGTGGGAGTTTATTGGAGAACAAAAAGGTTTCCTGTTACTGGCATGTGAATGGGAGATGATTATAAATAAAGGATACACGTGTGTTTACACGACGAGTTTGGCTATAAAAACAGTTTAAGGATTTTTAGTCCAACAAAGGGTAAGCTAAGTAAACTTGAATAGGGTTGGGTTTTTTTTTTCGATTGAATCGGATCTGTTATTGGAAAACACATTAGGTAATCTTTGGATATGTTATTGTTGCTAATAGGAGTACTTTTACACACCCCGAGCATACAGATTCGACATAAGGTGTAGTAAAAGTGAAAGCCTTTTGATTTGGGCATGAATTAGCGTTGCCAGATAGGGTTTTTGCATGATTATTGACTTAAAAAACATCCATAGATACATATGAATCGAAATTTAGTGGAAAGTTGTTGCTGACAAAAAGTTTTGGCCTTACCTGTCTGCTTTTAGGAGGTAGGGTTACCCTCTCATATTGAACTAGGTGGCTGGATGTAGCTGAGCTAGTCAACTTTCTATAGTCAAACAATAAGGACTCTATCCACGCCTTGACATAGTGAGTAAAGGCCGAGATACAACCTTTTACTAGATACCGGACGTCATATCCGAGAAAGTCGATATATTTTGCTCGAAAGAGTTTAATAAATCAACATCCGCGGATCAATGTGTGACTAGAAGGTAGAAACAGCAGATATTTAACCTAAAATATCCTAGTTCGAGTCGAGCTAACTACTTGACGTTCTATCCTAGATTCCAGTGATTTATAGTTATACTGGGTGACCAGATAAGAACGATAGGAAAAAATATTTAAAAAAAACCAACAACGGTATAGAATTGAAAACTGATTCCGGCTTCATTTTGAAGCTACATTCATGCCATTATGTATGGAATACCACATCTTTAAAATAGCTTCGCTGGTAGTGCTTGAAGCGGTCGGTCAAATTTTTGATGGCTCGTTCCAATAGTGTCTAGTGTAGTGTACAACGAATATCTTCCGCTTTAAAACTCAAACTACAAAGCATACATCAAAACTTACAGAAGAAAATAGTTAGTACAACAAAAAAAGGAGAAGTCTATTTGTTGGTATATGAGAAAAGAGTTTTAATAGCCTAAAGCCAGGATTAGCTGCTCATATTGCAAAGTGTACTGACAGCAAATGGTATTCCAATGATTCACAAAACTTGAAGTAAAATTCAGGAGTTCATAGTTTTCGAAACATTACTCAGTTCCTATACCTTTATGCATCACAATTTATCCGACAAAACCCACTGAAATAATCTGTCAGCACATCTGCAAGAACCCTACGTCAACAGAAAATAGCTGTCAGACCGATGATTATTCAGGGAATCGATTTCGATACTCAAAACACGAGTTCTGACAGACGAAACACTAAACTAAAATCTCGAAAATTATTGATCCGATACATTGTTGAAATGTGCCTTCAACTTCTATTACATGAGTTTCACAAAACGACAAGAATTTCATTGCATTCATTGTTGAGTATCGCCTAAGGATATGGATTTCTAAGACAGACATACCACAGCTACACTCCATGTTCCACTCGTACTGTCAATTTCATTTTAAAACGAATATTCTTTAGGGTACTCTCGATCAAACTGAAATATGAACTACATTTACGAAATGCACCGATTTGTCAAAACATAAAACAACTCCTGCACAGAAATTTGGTTTATCCGGCCTAACTGGCAAGGCCTCAACTCAACTCACTGTGAAAGTATGCACGCAACGCACTCACATGTCGAATTTACAACATTCATCGAAACTAGGTTCCTTGTCGGTAGCTTGGATTTATCCATGAATTTCCGTTATGGTCAGAAGCCATTACGTTTTGGAATAGCTTATGTTTAGGCAGGATTATAAATGCATGAAACCATAATGTACAACATCCCAGAACTACCAGGAAGCATGACTGTCCATGCCTTTGTATGACAGAAGCCAGAAGCCAAAACCCAGAGAGATGAGTTAAGATGATAATGTTAATGGCTGTCATGGTCATGCCTCACAAAAGCATTAAGGTCTTCGGTGACTCTGTCATACGTAATGCGATTTTCGCTGAACGTTAATTCGCCTCTGCCAAAGGTATGATCTGTGATGCAACAACACTCAGTAATATGTAAACTTTTCCACTTAATCACGGTGGTATCCTTCCGATGCCTGTCTACTGTCTACTGTGTCTGAAACGCTAAAACTATTTACTTGTTCAATGTGGCAACAGTTATGGTGATGTCCGTGACGATAATGACGAATTTCTGTGAATTGTTATTATGTTTGCATTACAAACACTTGAATGATTTCCAAACTCACACACACACACAGTGGTTTACATCCTTTCATTATCACCAACCATTCTATCTCCAATGTTTGACATACATAAGTAGATACTCAATGGATTTGGGTTATGTTTACCACGACTATCTATGTATCTGCACATCTCTACAGGAATCTTTTGCGTTCAGTCTAAACTGCTCTGTACGCTCCATAGAGATGTGATGTTTATGGACAAACACAGATATAATTAAATAAACAAAACCCGTTATGAAAATGGGTATATACACACCATTTTTAGGGATAATTTCCAGCGAAACGATACTGCCAAAGTAACTCGTGCCGCATGTGATGGTGGAAAACTTAAGCAAACTTACTCGCGCAAAAGTTAGTCAAATGAAAACTCATAGATAAGAACAAGAAGGATAATTTCTGAAGAATTTCCCAAGCGAAATTCCGGTAGGAAATTACACAGAGCAAGAAGTAAGCTTACTAATAGCCGGAAGCAGCGGAATTTTTCCTGCCTATGTACGCTTACTCTGGGCCCGCTCTATACCCATTTGTGTATATCTGATTTAAAAGAAGGGTGCGGCAGATTACAAAGGCGACAGGACGAGATCGGAATTCGCAATAATAAAGTAAACTAATGGGATTGCTGGGGTTTCTTTGAGACGAAGGTGTTAAGGCAGAAATCCTGAGGGATGTACTTGCTTCGAAATGAGTCTAGAGTATAAAATATCCCGCTCCACTGATGACGATTCGATTGGTTACCCATAAAGTCATCCGTTTCCCTACTAACGTCAGGACCAAAAAAAAAAACGACCGTATCCTAATCGAAGAATAATATTTGCGGATACAGATTCCCCACCCAGCTGTCGCTTAGTGCTGACTACTTGACAAATTCCCCATCATCATGGATTATTACAAAAACCACAAAACAATGTTCCCACATTTGGCACATCCTTTAGTTTTCAAAGCAAATTAGTGTTACACACCGCCCTCGTTGTTTCGATGGAAACGATAACATATTTTCCTACTGAGGTCGTTAGGTAATGTATCTCTCGGTT
Organism: Xylota segnis; assembly: GCA_963583995.1. NCBI lineage: Eukaryota > Metazoa > Arthropoda > Insecta > Diptera > Syrphidae > Xylota > Xylota segnis. The sequence continues at coordinate 32,344,936 of OY757239.1, forward strand.
TGATCAGATGACATCCATCAGCCATAGTTCGTAACACATCATGTGCGTGTTATGCGATGATAGGCATTGTCACTTTCTCTCCTCCTGCTATTGATGTTGCCAATCAGTGAAATCACCAAGCAATCAAGGAGTTAATTGGAACTGAAAACATCAAATGATATTCGATTCACAATGTCGAAGCCATCTACTTACATAGACCACTCCCAAATGGAATCCTTATTCGAATATAATTGTCCTACTTATTGAGACTTAATTCCTGTCGCGAGAATTTTCCTATCACTCCCCCATCCAAGGATAACTCAATTAGTCGGCCCATTCCCCACGGCCCATCCCTCAATAGTAATCGGACATTAAGACTCTTGTACAATCCATTAATTTCTATCACTTCAACACAAATTAAAATGAAAATCTTTCTCTCGCCAAAGTTTTATACAATTAAATTGTAAAATGAAATTAGTCTTCTGCTACGCTTCCTTCGCCTTTCGCTTCTCGCTTAAGGATTCCCCATCCACTTCCCTTTTAATAAAGATAAAGGGAAAGAGAGACAGTGGATCCTTTGCACAATATCTTGATAATGTTCCAAAGATAATATTTAATTGGCTCCAATCTTTACTACTCTAGGTCGGTTGTTGCTATTACTGCTGTATTCCGATAGCTGTGTGTGCGTTCCATTTATACGTCCATTTATCAATTTGGCACAATTCCATACAAAAAAAAACCAAAAATCTGAATCGCTCGCTCGCATACAGAAACTGGTAAAGTCCTTCTTCCTTAATTCATATTACTTAATGTGGCGCGGGCCGGAGTTGCGCTCTCTGTTACAGCCAATTCGCATTTTTGCAATTATGTATGTATTACGAAAAAGAAAATGAGGCAAAAAAAAATAAAAGGACTAAAATGTGAGGGCGACCAGGGCCCGCACAAAAAGACAAGTTCCTCTCTGACCGGAATTTGATATGGTTCCAGATTTATCATCTCTTGCCAAAAAAGCATTCCTCCATGAATATTCATTATAATAAATTCTCATGGTTCTCCCCTAATGTCTGAAAGGAGTTCGCTTTATTTTTTTTTTTTTTTTGTTCCAGACCCTCATCGTCCTTTTAAATGATTTATTAATGTTTTCCATCGACTCAGAAATATGTTTTCGCCAATAATTCAGAAATTAACTGAGGGAATCACAGGTTCTTTTTCGGTAAGTTTTTGGTCTAAATGTTGGCTTAGGTGATTTATAAGAACTTTGCAATTGTGTGGGAGTTTTTTACCAGGTAAGAATACATACATAAGATCCAATAAAAGTCATTTGGTTTCCAATTTTGGATCTGCATCGCTGCATGAAACAGATTCGAAAATTTTGTGAACTCGACTTTTATGGTAGCCAAGATGTAGAAGGTTTACTCTGACCATCTTAGAGGCAGGAATAAACTTAGAAACACAATATTTGAACATCATTCTAGACAGGACAGTAGGGAATCAACATGTATCAGAGGAGAATTAAAGGCCATTTACTAGGACTACCACTTTCCTTCGAAGAACAGTTGTTGCAAACAATTACGACTTGGTTTAGTCATTCACCAAAAATATGTATTCTAAAGGCTCGTGGCTTTTGGTTCTTCTCCAAACCCTTTAACTGTTCGAAACAAAATAAGCCATAATCCCATCTGTGAGTATTCTCTGCTGCATTTGTTCAAATCCAGAACAGAAGGTGCGTTCCAAAATAAAGGGGACTTCGTGTTCGTTTCAATACACCAATTTGCGGTCTAAATGCGGTCCAATGTCGAATGAGTATTTTAGACCATCAACCGGGATGTCCTTAAGGATGGCGGTACAAGCCTTTTCGAGGGCTTTTACGGGGACACAACTCATTGGTTGTCGCACGATGCCAAATCAAGGGAATAGGGAAAGTAGTTGATAGTTGAAATCGGATTTTTGGTCAAAAGATGACCTCGCAAAAAATAGCTCTTTTTACACAGTCCTGGGTCCTCATCACGTATAGAGACAATCGTCTGAGTTGGTTCATATTACCTCGCTGCCGTTTAGGAGATATCGTCTTGATCAGTCAAATTTGGTTCAACGCGTTAGCTGCTACCGTTTAGACGTAGATAGATCGTCTTAAATGAAACGTGATGAGGGCCATGTTTACCTTGGACAGACCCTTGTAGTTTGTTCATAACCGCCAGCCAATAACTCAATCTCCCAAAACCATTACTTGGAGAGTTTTTGAAAAGAAAATCTGTATCAACAGTACGAGTATCTGTCATGTGCTTTGGAAAACTTAGAAAAAACGGAGAACAATATAACGTCGGTCGGTGGAGTTTCGAAAGGAGGGTCAACCTTGGTAGCCAGATATTTGAAACTTGTGAAACTTGTGTATAACTATCTGCAGAGTACTTAAATTGACCGAGAATACCGGCAAATTTAGATGATACTTACGAAAACAGACATTGTAATCCGTATTACTGCTTAAGTAACTATTTTTCTCGTAATCCTTACAAAAGTAAAAATATTGAAAGAAAAAATGCAAAACAATGGCAAGGTATTTCAAAGGACACATGCAAATATATTGAATTGTAATCTCCTAAATGTACATGAACAGCTTTTAGAATAAAAGCATGGAAAACGAAACAAATGCACTGGAAACTATGGTCATCAAGAAAGGACTCAAATACGGAAAAATAAATTTTTTGAACTGAGTTCCAGGAGTGGAAGGAGCGAAGAGTTAAGTACGGGGACTGATATGTTTGCTGGTCATCCAACCCAGTAGCATCACTTCAGGTCATGAATGAGAAAGCGGAATGTAAAGAAATCAAGGTAAGCCAACATCAAGGCCTCATCACATAACTTTTAGGACGAGCTGACATCTGTAGTATCCTCCATCGATAATGCTTGGACGTTTTTCGAGTTACTTGAAGTAAAACTTGACTCGTCAAAATGATATCGCGGTAACGATAGTAATTTTAAGGTTATATGAGGCAAAACTATTCCAAAACGATATGGTTCGACGATTGTGGTCTTATGTGATGAGGGCCCAGACCTACGTATGTCACATAGCCACTCCAGAAAAACTATTGGTTTGGTTGCAAACTCCGTCAAAACCAAGCAATGAACTCATCACACTAGGCTAGTCTTATATGGTTTGGTGCACATAGGAAGACATACGGCTTTCGAAAACCCATTAGTCGTTAAGAAATCTCGAATGCGAGAAATCCTTCACTTAATTTAGCATGAAGTAAGGATCACCATGGCTCAAGTGATTAATGAGTTGAACTACGGAGCAAGGGGTTCCAAAAACAGTCACTAAACTTTATTTGACGACCTCACCTCTAGCAAGCGTCTGACAAACATCCGAGAGTACAACTGTCATGAAAAACATTAACAAGTTGCCCCCTTCGGACACTGCATTGAACAGTCTAGACAACACATCCCTTTTAGATGAAAGTGGTCTGGAATTCAACAAAATCTTATATATAAGCATACACATCATACAATAAGTTGTCATGATCGAAACCCAAATAAATTTTGAGAGGAGTGTCTATTAAAAGCCTTCTTCATACGATTCCTCATCGTAGTCCTTCGGACATTATCTTGAGCTTGTAGATGCCATTAGACCTAGTTGCAGAGTCCATTTCGTCTATAAGCTACGACTAAGAAATATGTACGAGTACGTATACAAGATGCTAAAAATAGAGAGGACAGTAAGGACAACAAAGCGTTTGGTTCATTGAATTAAATTGACCAAACGGCAAGGTTGATCAAAAATAGATTTCGTCCTTTTTCCTTAGATTATTCGACAGAGATTTGTATGGATTGAACTGGGTCTGGCATAACATAGATTGGCTATAGTTCTCGTAGTCACAGAATACCTAAATATAGAGTTACCACAGCTGTAGCTAATAACTAAGTTCCAAGATGCAATGATTGTATGAAAAATCGTAAAAAGATGGACAACATTCCAGTAGAAGACGAACCATTTTTTAAAGTCCTTTTGTGTGGTTTTTCTACCATAAGTTGCTCTTGATAAAATACTATCTCCGATGAGTCCTATAACTCACGGAACTACAGTATAGGACTCTATAGAAGGCATGCATTGGGAATAGTATTTTAGAAAAACCACTCGTTTACCTGCGATTCCAACAGGTATCTCCAAGTATTTCTAAATCTCACAGAGTCACGTAGAATACTCCTTCAGTTGTCTTCCCAAATGTTTCCCAACTTAATTAAGGAAGAGAATTTATCCCATAAACCTACTAACCTACTTACATAAGTACATCATTATCGATAATGTCTTGTAAATTAGGTACAAGTATGCAAATTTAGTCTTTTTAAACTGTCACTTCCAACCACAACTAATCCCGAAATTTTCCCCTTCCCAGCCAGCAAAAGTCAAAAACCCAAATACTCGTAAAGCCATCTGTGAATAACCGATAAAAGCCTACTTGTATCTTGTCTTGCCACAGACACTCTACTACGCCACAGCCAAATGTTAAAAAGTTTTTGACACTTGAAATCTCCTCGCAGCTATGTGTACTTAATCTGCGTACGGCAAGGAGACTTTCTAAAACCCAATAAATGCGGGTTTTCCAAAGCAACAACAACAACAACTTAAACCCATTCCGGAGACAGGATATCAAATCCTCTATACACACACACCCACTCATACATACATATGTTCGGTCGGTACTGTGTGTATAAAAATTAATATCCTTTTATCTATTCAAAAATATCCCTGCAACTGTAAGCGGTGGAGGCAAGGGAGGCACGAATAGATGCTTCCTCTCCGTTCGGTTGGGTGCATTAAATAAGTTGGTAGATTAAACTTTTAGATCTACAGGAAATATCCTTACACACATGCACACATGTACATGTAAGGATAGAAAATTTATTTAATATTCCGCAAAATTGCATCGCAAGTTAAACATAATTTGTCACAGATGTTTATTCCTCAATGCGCAAACATGCAGGATTCTCAAAAAAGGATTTTCCTCTGAACCCACCGTGCCGCCCTCTAATCTTCAAGGATCATTCCAGTTTTCTTTCGGCTTATTTTCTTTTTTCCTTTTTTATTTCTCCTTTGGTATTTTGTATTTTCTGTTTGTTGTTGCCATCGTCGTAGTCGTCCTTTTGGACGTATATTTAAATGTTTACATGTGTGCCTTAGCCATGGCATCAGCTTAGCTGTGAATAAATTTTCTTTTAACTCCTACGGGTGTGTGTGTGTGTGCGTGGATATTCTCTGGCTTCTTCGTACGGGGCCGGGTGTGGCTGGTAATCAGCACTCTTGGATTAGAATCTTAAGGCAGTGGCGTCGGAATTCTTGTGGATGTGAGAAAATCCCTGGCTAACAGTAAACGAAGTAAACAAATAAATAAACACCCAACAGCCAACACCCACGCCTAATACATACAGCATCCACTTGAAAGGAATGGGTGTGTATCCACCTACATGTAGGCATGTTGTAGCCATAAGAGCAGCACTGTGGTAAGCCTGTATTTATACAGCCGCGTCTTCTCAGCCACGACCATGCTAGTGTATATTGGAATTTCAAATGCCTTGTACTTTGGTTTCAGTATTTTGTTTTTTTTTTTTTTTTCTTCCCCCGTTTGGTCGACGCCAACGGGGGTGAGTTGGGTCCTGAACGATTGCATATCCTGGCGAGTGCAGAAGAATGGCTTGAGTCCTGATTTAGACTGATGGCCGAAGTAAATGTATGGCAATCTCTCATTTTATGCCAACTTGAGTGAGTGAGTAACTGTGTGCGTGTGGCCGGGTTTATGGGATATGAAATTGCCTTTCTGTGGGAATAAATCGAGAACACGATGAATGTAATCATGAATTTTACGAACGTACTAACGTACATTTAAGTTTTATGTCATTTTGCCTAGTTTTGTGTTTTTTTTTGGTTGTGGAAACATTTTGGAAATATTTTCTGTTTATGAGTAGTGGCAGTGAAACTTCGGTATGCATTCAATATGCATCTGGTAGGACATGGAAATGCAAATTCTTTGCAATAGTTTTGATGTGCACATCAGCCGGGCTTGGACCAGTTGGTAGCGTTGTAGCGTACATATTCAAATTTGTTTAAAAAAAAAGTGCATAATGCAATATTTGCTTTTGGAGAATTTTAGGATAAGGAAAATATTTTGTTTGCAGATGTGTTTTACAGGATCTCCTCCTTCATGAGATTACAAATGAGTTTCCCTAGACACACATAATATAGGACAGATACACTTTATGATTTCGACTTTAGATGGATGATGTAAAAGTTTTTTTTCATTTCAAAGGACGTCATCAAGGAATTGAGTTAACTAAAATTAATATACAAAACCAAATATACAAATAAAACGGAAGATGGCTTTCCTGGTACGTATCGATAGAGACTACTTTACTTTCCGCAATTTAGGGTTGTAATTACGGCCTTCTTGAACCTTACTGTCAAATGTTTTCTTTGGACAAAAGCAGTGGAAAGATTCCTTGTATATACAGGGTGGGCCAAATACAAGTTTCTGTTTAAAAATGCAACAAGGCTAAATTTTTTCCATGAATATCTACTTGAACGACGTTGTATTCCATATTTAATGGGAATGTTTGCTCTAAAGCCATAATACATGGAAAACAATTTTGTTTATTTTATAACATTTTTTGAAATGAAACATGTATTTGGGCCACCCTGTATACAGAGCTCATAGTAGCTCAGCAGTTTATGGATCGGACTTCCCAGCGTAGCACTCGAATCTCGACTTCCAAAAAAAAATAAAATTCATTTAGAATCAAAGGTGCCACGCCCTATCCTAAATCTTTCCACTATATCAGTCTTGAAAGTGGGAGTGGCCGTGCTATGAAGTACAATGATAGATGTTAGTTTGAAAATATGATCAAAATCGTTGCTTTTTCATAACGAAAATCGTCCTTGAAACTAGGAGTGGTTGTATACAATGGATGGATGGACTGTAGATGGTTTGAATACCTAAACATTTGGCCTTAATAATGTTTTGTTATGGAAAAGTCTATACTTGTGCCGCGTCACCTTCACGGAAGCCCAGGTATGAAATTTCATCTTTTTAACTCAAAACTAAAGACAAATAGACTTAATGCTTGGAAGACTCAATTGTCTTCCCAACACTTGGGACTATTCGGCCAGGAAAACTGCACAGAAAGTTTAAACCGAGGTACGAACTGTGTGTGGTGTGGCACCGTATTGTTGGAAATAGATGCTTTGTAGGCCTAATTGGTTCAATTCAATGTGATAAAGGATGAGATACTTTTTTTGCCTATGACCCTTGAGTCGTATTAACTTGCCATGATATTTTTGTGCGGTATTCTTGGACATTTCGTCGTGGAATGACTTAGCCTGGCTTACGAAAACCAACGTTCTAGGAGGAATGTCCTTCGTGCACATTGAAATCTGCAGTTTGAAACCCCATTTCTATTACTAGATGGTACATATGTATGTATATGACCAAATAGACTAGATCCAGGATGTAGCTGAAGAAAATATTGGAGCGGAAGCTGAGATTGTACGCAGTAACAGTGACTATTTGTCGCCATAAACGGAAGCCCGTGACTTACAGCCCATTTGGTACCAACAAGACGGCACTCTTTGCCGCACAACCCATTAAAATTCAGTGAATAGTTATAGTCAAGTTTTCGAGCGCTGAAGCCGCTTAGATCGTGTGATATCACACCTCTAGACTTTATCCTTTAGGACTATGTAAAGTCCAAAGTCTACATGGAAAAGCCAGGTACGATTGAGAAATGGGAACTCGCGTTATTTGCCAAATAATACTCGAAATCCTCGGACGTGTCATCGAAAATTGGAACTTCAGAATGGACCATGGTTAACCATAATTTGAAAGAAATAATTTCAAAAATTTAAATGTCACGAATGACTCTTTTGTTTGAGAGTAAGGATAACCTGATAAAATTGAATTTTTTAATTTTTTTTTTACTTTTGAAAGACGCACCTTCTATGAGCTGTACAAAGATGTGGATGTAATCCTTAAAGCTAACAGACGTCGACCATACCGTCCTCGGTCAGATCAAGCGAATTGAAAGTAATGCTCCAGCAAATAGGATCTTCGAGAATGATAGTCCTCAGGTTTGTCTGGACAAAGAAGATTAAGGATCAAGCCATCGTGGAAGCCAAAATGCAGAAGACTGGAACCAGTGTGCCCGTGATTGAAGGGAGGTGAAACCAATCGCATTACAGACAGAGGGAGCCCGTAGAGTCAGCCAAGTCGAGAAGTGCCTCAATGCTCATAATGACTTTTTTCTAAAATATTTAACGAGTATACTGAGCTGTAAGACTCGAGCACTCTAGTTGCTGCAACGTTAGCTGTTCGATAATCAATTGCTATTCACATTTCTCTGCGATTTTTCAATGACAACTCACACATGTCAGTCATCCAAACCCAATCGACCTGGAACAGGCAAAGCATCCTCTGTGAACTATAATCTCCAAGGATATTTCCAAAGTAGAGCCTGGGACAACTGTGCAGCATTAAATCTGAAATTTTTCGAAAACAGCTTCAATAGACTTGAGTACCCTTGAAGGATGGATTTCTGGTTAAGTTTCCCTTGCTTGGTTAAACAATTTCAGGCGAAATGTTCGCTTCACAGTGAGCTGCCTTCGGGTACGACACAGTAACGACGTCAAAGACAACCCGAGCTATATGCACTTGTATACGGTATACGGAATCATAACCTAAGCTCTGGTATCGATCACACTGTTAAGCAGCTTAAATATTACTCTCCTCACTAGAGCCTTAAACACTAGTCATCCGTGCAATTAAATGAAATTTTCTACGTGATGGAAGCCTTCCCATTATAACATCATTACGATGCCAACAGTTTCCTAAATCATTTTTCATTTTGCGACACGAGTACACAACCAGTCGCTTTGCCCTGCTCCTATTCCTCCGATCAGCTTCCACTAAAGTCAAGGACAAACACCTCAAAGCAAACAACATCACAACACCATTCAACAAAGAGGGAACACAAAAAAAAAAACACACAGAATGAGTAGAGTAGAGCACACAGCTTTAAGTGCTTAGCACTTGCCATCATCGTTAATTTCAAGTTTGTTGTCCTTCTCCTTTAGTAATGAAACGAATTAAAGGGCACATTGTCATCTTTCCCAGGGAAGGACACAAAAAGTTTGTATATCCTATCAAGTATTTGTATTTGGACTTTTTGACCAAAAAAAAACAGAGCCTTAGACATACAATCCAAATATTTACCAGAGTTTATTGGAAATTAAGTTTGGCAAATAGAAAATTTCATTAATTTGTTCTTGGATTCGGTTTGTTTCTTCTTCCTTTAGTGGGCTTTCCTGAAGGACAACAGCTCTGGGTGGGATATTGTGTTAAGAACAGAGACAAAGAGAGCGGTTTGGTATTTAAGAGGATTTGACCATGGCTTTGTGGTTTCTTCCGGAATGGAACTAATGGACCAGTGCTTTAAAAATTTATATTTATTCCGCAGAGTCCACAGCCAAAACGATAAACACCTTGCAATCCCACCCCCGTAATCCAGCAAAGCAGCGAAAACCTCGAGGCATTACCAAGTTCTAATCGTAAATCGCAACTTATGTGCCAACATAAATATTATTCTTGTCAACGGAGCAAGATATTCCGTCGAATTTATTATGTAGACATCCTTCACCCCGAAGGATGACTAACAACTTCCATCATTTACACAACACCTCAAGGCACACACACAATGTTAAATGAGTTATAATGACTCTGACGAACGCATCTTAACCAAAAATCTGTCTCCAAGACACACACCATACATACGTGTGCATTAAGATTGATGTTGAAATATTCCCAACCCTAATGAAATTCCCCCAATTCTACCCCCCAAACCCTAAACCTCAGAGCACGCAAAGAAGGAGAGAAAAAAAAAAAAGAAATATTCCTGGAAACGGAAGATTTTACCAATTATCCTTATGTACGTCAGAAGGAACGTTTCGTTCATTTATGTCGCAACTTCTCGACAAGGAGCAGGCAAAAACGACGCAAAAAAGGATTTCCACTTACAGAAATCGAACATGAAATCTTCTTATAACCTCTTTACGTGCACAGCGGAGATTCGTTGCGTAAAACTTCCATATATTCCACAGGAAGAGGTAGAGGAGATCCTGTGTAAGACTTGTTCTCGCTCACGTATTTCATTCAGTTGATTTCACTTTTGCACGATTTTCTCACGTGAGGAGTTTTAATCCTTCTTTATATGATTGCATCCTTCTAAGGAATAACAGTAGAGGGGAATGCATACATATGCACACACGACTACTCGTATGAATGCAGAGTGTAAGATTTAACCATCCTATTTGCTAACGAGTGCAAGTGGGTTCAATTGGATCAAAACGATGCGATACCTGGATGCAGTTATCCTTGCATCAAAAATGTCATATTTAATTTAATCCACCGACCATGTGTGTTAAGACGAAACACATTTAAAGAGCGAGTTGCAGATAGAGATTGTAGAGAGGTGTTCTAGTAACCCTGTGCACAAAGTTTAATCTCATAATCCTTGAATTCAATTGAATACGAAAGGCAACCTAGTATTTCGTAGATCAGAGTTCAACACTTTTGAAGTTGAAAATCCTTAGTGAGCCGTTTGTGCATACGGTGGGACTCTGTGTACTGCAGAAAGTTTTAATCCATTTTATGAATATTGCAAGCATAACGATGACACATCATCCTTGCATCTCTTTCATAATTAAAAGCTTTAATTTGTTAACGCACACGAAGTGCAATTGTAAGGACGACAAGTTAGTAATTGGTTTTCAAGGTAGATTTTCATCTAAAGCCACTTTAATCCGGCAAAGCCAATGGAATAGATTAGTAGGACATTGACTTAACGGTGTATATCTGAAGGATGCTTGCCATGTGTGAACAGAATAAAACAAATTTTCAGTCGAAAACTTTATGAGAAAATGGGTTACGCATACGCCACCGAGCCAGATACGGGCATTCTGACTCTATCCTCTCATGACACAACTCAGGTCGGATATTCTGTTTCTGAGCTTCTTAAGGACAAATGGACAAAGCTGCAGGCTTGTTAAGTGTGAAAAGAACAAAACAAATTTTCAGTCGAAAACTGTATGAGAAAATGGGTTACGCATACGCCACCGAGCCAGATACGGGCATTTTGACTCTATCCTCTCATGACACAACTCAGGTCGGATATTCTGTTTCTGAGCATCCTAAGGACAAATGGACAAAGCCGCAGGCTTGTTAAGTGTGAAAAGAACAAAACAAATTTTCAGTCGAAAACTGTATGAGAAAATGGGCTACGCATACGCCACCGAGCCAGATACGGGCATTCTGACTCTATCCTCTCATGACACAACTCAGGTCGGATATTCTGTTTCTGAGCTTCTTAAGGACAAATGGACAAAGCTGCAGGCTTGTTAAGTGTGAAAAGAACAAAACAAATTTTCAGTCGAAAACTGTATGAGAAAATGGGTTACGCATACGCCACCGAGCCAGATACGGGCATTCTGACTCTATCCTCTCATGACACAACTCAGGTCGGATATTCTGTTTCTGAGCTTCTTAAGGACAAATGGACAAAGCTGCAGGCTTGTTAAGTGTGAAAAGAACAAAACAAATTTTCAGTCGAAAACTGTATGAGAAAATGGGTTACGCATACGCCACCGAGCCAGATACGCGCATCCTGCATCTACCCTCTCGTGACTCAAATCGAGTCAGATATTCTGTTTCTGTGCATCCTTAGCACAAATGGACTCAGCTGCTGGCTTGCTATGTTTGAAAAGAACAAAACAAATTTTCAGTCGAAAACTGTATGAGAAAATGGGTTACGCATACGCCACCGAGCCAGATACGGGCATTCTGACTCTATCCTCTCATGCCACAACTCAGGTCGGATATTCTGTTTCTGAGCATCCTAAGGACAAATGGACAAAGCCGCAGGCTTGTTAAGTGTGAAAAGAACAAAACAAATTTTCAGTCGAAAACTGTATGAGAAAATGGGTTACGCATACGCCACCGAGCCAGATACGGGCATTCTGACTCTATCCTCTCATGACACAACTCAGGTCGGATATTCTGTTTCTGAGCATCCTAAGGACAAATGGACAAAGCCGCAGGCTTGTTAAGTGTGAAAAGAACAAAACAAATTTTCAGTCGAAAACTGTATGAGAAAATGGGCTACGCATACGCCACCGAGCCAGATACGGGCATTCTGACTCTATCCTCTCATGACACAACTCAGGTCGGATATTCTGTTTCTGAGCTTCTTAAGGACAAATGGACAAAGCTGCAGGCTTGTTAAGTGTGAAAAGAACAAAACAAATTTTCAGTCGAAAACTGTATGAGAAAATGGGTTACGCATACGCCACCGAGCCAGATACGGGCATTCTGACTCTATCCTCTCATGACACAACTCAGGTCGGATATTCTGTTTCTGAGCATCCTAAGGACAAATGGACAAAGCTGCAGGCTTGTTAAGTGTGAAAAGAACAAAACAAATTTTCAGTCGAAAACTGTTTGAGAAAATGGGTTACGCATACGCCACCGAGCCAGATACGGGCATTCTGACTCTATCCTCTCATGACACAACTTAAGTCGGATATTCTGTTTCTGAACATCCTAAGGACAAACGCACAAAGCTGCAGGCTTGTTAAGTGTGAAAAGAACAAAAAATATTTTCAGTCGAAAACTGTATGAGAAAATGGGTTACGCATACGCCACCGAGCCAGATACGGGCATTCTGACTCTATCCTCTCATGACACAACTCAGGTCGGATATTCTGTTTCTGAGCATCCTAAGGACAAATGGACAAAGCCGCAGGCTTGTTAAGTGTGAAAAGAACAAAACAAATTTTCAGTCGAAAACTGTATGAGAAAATGGGTTACGCATACGCCACCGAGCCAGATACGGGCATTCTGACTCTATCCTCTCATGCCACAACTCAGGTCGGATATTCTGTTTCTGAGCATCCTAAGGACAAATGGACAAAGCCGCAGGCTTGTTAAGTGTGAAAAGAACAAAACAAATTTTCAGTCGAAAACTGTATGAGAAAATGGGTTACGCATACGCCACCGAGCCAGATACGGGCATTCTGACTCTATCCTCTCATGACACAACTCAGGTCGGATATTCTGTTTCTGAGCATCCTAAGGACAAATGGACAAAGCCGCAGGCTTGTTAAGTGTGAAAAGAACAAAACAAATTTTCAGTCGAAAACTGTATGAGAAAATGGGCTACGCATACGCCACCGAGCCAGATACGGGCATTCTGACTCTATCCTCTCATGACACAACTCAGGTCGGATATTCTGTTTCTGAGCTTCTTAAGGACAAATGGACAAAGCTGCAGGCTTGTTAAGTGTGAAAAGAACAAAACAAATTTTCAGTCGAAAACTGTATGAGAAAATGGGTTACGCATACGCCACCGAGCCAGATACGGGCATTCTGACTCTATCCTCTCATGACACAACTCAGGTCGGATATTCTGTTTCTGAGCATCCTAAGGACAAATGGACAAAGCTGCAGGCTTGTTAAGTGTGAAAAGAACAAAACAAATTTTCAGTCGAAAACTGTTTGAGAAAATGGGTTACGCATACGCCACCGAGCCAGATACGGGCATTCTGACTCTATCCTCTCATGACACAACTTAAGTCGGATATTCTGTTTCTGAGCTTCTTAAGGACAAATGGACAAAGCTGCAGGCTTGTTAAGTGTGAAAAGAACAAAAAATATTTTCAGTCGAAAACTGTATGAGAAAATGGGTTACGCATACGCCACCGAGCCTCGTAAAAAGACAGCTACAACAGTGTTTAGATATTAATTTTTTGTCGACCGACGTGGTCCATTTGGAGTAAAGTACAAGTCCAACTGGAGTTCCTTGATTTAAGGGTTTTGGAGCACATGACAGAAAATAAGCTGATAAGTACCAGAATGAAAGACATAGTCAGCCTTACGATAGGAGAGCACAAGAAAGACCCACAGGCTAGTCTCTTGAACATTTGGCATCTCCCACTTTTGCCGGACTAGCTGCATGGGTGTAATGACGGTGAAGAAGCGCAGCTAAGTGACATGACAGACATAGTGTATCAGTACTCGACTTTCTGTGTCAGGAATGCGAGCCGTGACAGCACTCACAGTCCTGTGAGGATACCCAGGACTGGTATACCAAAAAAAGATTCGGCGGACGAATAAGCAAGAAAGGGGTTGACAATGTTTGTTACCTCTGTTCTACTGCACCTAGGTTAAGTTAGGTTATCAGGGCAGGCCACACTAGCAACCTCGCTTACAACATTGTAATACCACATGCATCTACGAAATTTTTCTTTAAAGTAACTACCCGTGGAACCACTTACAGCCCCTAACACTCGTTAATTCTAACTTAGAACAAACCTTGGTGAAATTAGCCAATGATTGATGGAGTGCACTCTTATGTTATGTCTCCAGGAAACTGAAATTCAGAAAACCAGGGAAATCACAACGCTTAAGCGCTTTTCATGTTGACTTTTACTGGCCACACTCTCTTGGACGGTCCGTCGAGGAAGGATGCGAAAAGACAGTGACGATATCTGCAGAGACAGTGGCGATACAGATGAATACCACCCAAATCTAGGAAAGTACCCCTGGGTGAATATCACTTCAATGACCTGAACGCCTAGTCAGGAAAGCTGGTTCAAGAAGTCCACTTAGTTCTACGAACTTTTGTCTGTGAAAATCCTTCTCGTGGTATAACTCTCCTTGGAAACCCATGACAGAAACTATCATTCCTATGGCGACTGCTTCGAAAATCATCCGAAATATCTTTCTTATTAAAAATTTCTCAGCGAATTAAGGAATTTTCACAGCTAAGTAGTTTGCATAAACATGGATGTCTCTACAATCCAAGACTAGTCTCCTGTTCTACGTTCAAAGAAGCTAGTCTTCCGATAAAATTTGAATAACTATTTCCAGCAATGATCTGGCTAAGTACATCTGGCTCGGGGCAAACTTCCTTCATTTATTGTCAATACAAAGCCACGGAATGCTACAATTCTCCTACTCTACTGCAACCTTATGGCGATATGGAAGAAATAAAGGAATCACATCGAATGCCAGAAGCTGGAAAGTATTAAGTACAAGGGTCCCCATAGCAAAAAGTCGCCTCAATACACTCCCTCCAGATAAGTCCGTGTACAACAAGTAAATTTATGTAAGGATCAGTGCTGGTAGGCAATTCACAGCTTCATCACAGATACTATGTCCACTACTAGTCCACCTGATACGAGACCTTTGTACAAAAGAGTGACCACTCTGTCCCTACCGGCGAAATTGACAAACGTGCAGTAGCTTTCCTTGATATCCCGACAGATTGCCAACCAAAAAATCATTCCATCTATCCCCTCCAGGACAAGTTTAACAGAACCGCTTGACTTGCCACTTCCCACTTGTCCCACACACACACACACACAAATTGAAGAAACCCATCATCCTCGCATTTACATTTAGAAGAAAATTGCTCACCAATTGCCAGTCGAAATTCATTTGCCTTCCCCTCGAGCGCCTTACAAAGCACACACCAATCATTTACACTACAAGTAAACATCACGGAACACTGAACCAGAAGACCAAGCCAACTCTTCCTTGTTAAATAAACTCCAAGTTTTCATTTGGCCAACAGAAGTTCATTGGACCAAGAAAAAAGTGTTTGCCGCCGACACGACTACCCAACTTTAGACAAAAGAGGGAAACTATGTGTATTCTGCGTTAAACAACACCAAAGAGGACGAAAAAATGTTCCTTTTCTCTCAAAACTTTTACCGAACATTGTTTTCCTCACTCTCTTGGTCCTTTCCGTATGCTGCTACAGCCGATATGAGGACATATGTCCATTACCATTCGCTTGGGAAAGTCTTAACAATTCCTTTTCAATTTTCCTCGTTTTGTGTTTTTGCGCCATCATTTCCTTCGGTGTCGTCCTCTAACCTCCTTCGGAACCAAGAAAAAAAAAGTGGCAAACAAAAAAGGTTTGAATTTGAAGTTCCCTTCTTGCGCCAACTACATCATCATGTCACACACATGGAAGGTCTGACTTTCATCTTCTAGGTCCTGGAAATGGAAAAAGTTTCCTTTTTTTTGTTCGTCCTTTCAATCTAAACGTATGTACCTACGGTGCCGGGGAAAATAAATCTGTGCATCCGGATTTATATTCAAAATGATGATGCCACTAAGTTTTAACTATATCCTTGTGTTCCGTTCCTTTTTTTTTATTTTTTCTCCATCCCCACCCCCTTTTTGGTGGAGATTTTTTTTTTCTATCGTACTTCTGACATATCTGTGCACTCTCTGGTCCTGATGTGGATTCTACTTAAAACATGTAAAACCGATGCAATAACATGAGATAAAACTGACTTTGCCACGAGGCAGCAACGCTTCGTCCTTGCGTGTTTTTTTTTTTTTTTTTTCCTTTCTAGTTTTTGTTGGTTCCATGGATTATGCAGAGATTTGGAAAAACCAACCTGGGGCTGCGTGAGAGGTGGGGACTACTTTCTTTTTGAATTTTTCGTTTGGTTCGGTTTTCTATGGCATGTCCTTGCGAGTGGTGCTTTACAGATGTTTCGTTTTCATGTGAAATGCACTTTGGTTATGATCGGTTTCCAAAATTGGGGGTAAACACGTGAGTACGGTTGGGGGGACTGCATTCTTTTGTTCTCGTAATCTTGGCAGTTTTTGCTGAGGATTGAATTGAAGGTGGCTTTCCATGATAAAGTACCTGTAAATCGAAGAGATGTAGAATGCAGAATGTCTCCGTAAAAGGACTACGAGAGGGAGGAGTGTTTTGCTCGTACATCTCGACTTTGTTCTACTCCAAGGACTGGAGATGATGGACGAACTGATTTTGCGGTTGTTCCACAGAGTTACGAGTTTATTATTATTTTTTCTGTTTTGCTTCTTCAGTTTGGCGAAAAGTTTAAATGGGAGGAGGAATCCTTTTTGGCAAAATTCGAAAGTTGCTCTTTTATTCTTGTCTTGTTTATCGTCGTTGACTGGGTTTTGTGTGGGAAAATTGTGTGTAAATTGGATTTCGCTTTTGAATTGAGTTGATTTTAGTTTCGTGAAGTCCTTTATTTTTGTGGATTTGATGTAATATTTGATTACAGTACATCGAGTGCGGATGAGAGCTGAACGAAATAGAGCAGAGAAAATCAACTCTTTTCGACGTCAAGTGAGCCTGCATGGCATTTCCCAATATTGATGCACCTTCAGGCTTCGTAGGTGGTGAAGAAGCCTTAAAAATCTTTACACTGGTATAAGACTTGGGCAAACATAGTTCGGAAAGGATTACGCAAGTGGTAGTGATATTTGGACTGCTTTGTGAACCCGTTGTCAATGCGAGTAAACTTTATATTGTGTCCTGACATTGAAACCAAAACAAAAAAAACGACAGAGGTTCTTTGGCCAGAAGTACAAGATATTGTCCTTCGAGCTGTTCCAAGTACTCTCCAGTAATTGTAATTGGCATTCGATGGTCGTCGATATAGAAATGGAATTCCAAAAACCATAAACTGGAGCTACACTAAACTAAAGTACACTTTGCAAGGATAATAGCGCTATTCCTAGAAGAATACGATTAGACACTATATCCTATCCATGCTGCCATTTAGGAGAGTGTAATGAATGAGCATGTACATCTCCAAATCTTCGGTTTTTTAGAGTATATTCCATGCATCACCAAGTCACCGAATGAGTGTAGGCTTATTTCGACCAAGATTTGCGGATTAGATGCACTTCTTTACCAAGAATTTGTACTTTGACTGCACGATCATGGTTAGAAGTTCTCTCAGGAAGGGTCTTTACCTTTGATTGACTTAACCAATGGTATCGTTAGAACATTATCGTGAGATTGTTTCATACCTGGCCATTGAACTGGACCTTGAATACTGCAGTATATTTCAGTAATGATTGTGGCTACTTGTATGAGAGCTTAGATTAGACCCAAGAACATCAAGCGTCACTAAATTAGTATCAGAATTAGAAGCTAGTGACTCTATAGATACTTGGTTTCTGGTTGGTTAGATGACTATCATAGCATTTGTATGTGTCATCGCATCTTTGAGTCAGACTTGACTCCAATTAAATCTTCACTCCAACGAAGTCTTGATTTCTGGTACTGGGGATTCATTTGGACCAGAGAAGAGGTATTGTGGAACCACCCGACCAGACCCTTCTGTCACTCCTGGAACCATTTGAGTTTATAGACGAATTTCGGCAATGTCTTCAAGATCTTCGAAGAAATAATTCCCTCGAATCTTCTGAGGAGAAGATTATGATTCTTCCAGTTCATCTTCTAACCAGTCACGAAATTTCTAGCCTTACGGCATCCCAACCTAAAGCACAGTGACCCGTCAATAATCCAACTGGAGTACGTATGTGTGGGTTACTGTCTCAAGTGTCTCCAACTAAGTCGTGACTGTCGCAGCAGGATTTATGAAAAACAGGATCCTCGACAAGAATACACATTTTGCGTTATTACTATTCGATATTCCTGATTCCTATATCAACAAGAATTTCAAAATGAAAATACTTTCAAAAGTCTTGGAAGTCGACTACTCCTGTGGTAGCACAATGCAACTTCTCGAATCCAAGTGACTTGCAGCGAAACTCCGTTCAGTCAATAATTACATTTTCCAACTCACAAGAAAGATTCAGAATCTCTGTCTCATGATTTCCTGATTTCAGACTCATCTTCTGATTCTTTAAGTGATGAACTCTCGCCGACATTATTCCCAATTTGATTGCTTTCAGTGTGTAACCAATTCTAATTATAGCAGAGTGAGCTTCCCCTTATTCTATTCTCTATCGATGGATATCCATTGAAGCATAGCATAATTGTAAGAGAACAGTTCCGCCCCGTTCCAGATCCTTTTACCATTCCCAACGTAATAAACTAATTAAAGTGATATAATTCAATTCATCGTCATTGCAGGAGCGAGTTCATTGGGTTAATTAATTTGAACGTATAATAGAGCGCTTCATACACACACGTACATATATATGCTCTTCGACCCATCTTCGCAAACATTCACAACATGTGCTCGTAGGTAAATTAATTGAAAGAAATTAATTGCCAGGAAACAAAAGGATATATCCCACAGCATAAGCCGCACAGCCATCTATCTAGATAGGTACCCTAACCTCCCCACCAAAGGAGGGGGAGAGCATAAAAAACAAAAAAAAATACATAAGCTTCCCCCATAGATAGCTGAGATATGATTTCAGTAAATTTAATTAAAACGCCTCGAGACAATTTGAATTTAAATTTTAAAAGAAATAAGACGCAGGACGACTCCCTGTGGCTGAAAACAATCAAAAAATGATTTCTCTAATTCCCCCTACCCACACTCGCCGTCAAAAAAAAAACCCCAACCGACCACACGTTTCGAATGAAATTCCAAAAATTGCTTCCGATTTGATTACGCCGCCGCCCGGGCGGTGGGTGGTATAACCACTTTTCGAAATTCCTTTGATTACACATTTATTTATTTCTTTTTGATTATTATTTGCTTTTTTTCTTTTTTTTTCTTGACGAAATCACTCATACTTCCCGAAATTTCTTTTGACAATTATTTGCGGTTGCCATGTGGTTTCAGGACGTGGGAAGCCTTTGAAATTCTCCGCAAACTAAGGGGAATGGCAAATTGCCATTTTAATTTGTTTAATGTTGTGGATACCTGGCTTTTTGAATTTAATAAAAAAACAAGAATATATAATGAAGGGACACATTTAAGGAATTCATTTGAATTTAAATTCCGAAAACTGTGATCAACTGTCCGGAAACAATGTTTGGTTTAGTTTCATTAAAGTTACATTACCACTTGCTGATTAGCATACGAGAATGTTTTTTTGTTTTTTTTGGGACAAAAACATCACATGGGCCAAAATTGATTTCATGCAAAAATTTGGCCAAAAAGTTTTCGAAAAACTTTTCGAAACTTGTCAACTTTTTTTGTTTTATGTTTACGATGGACATGTCCTGTGACACATGGCCCAAGTTGGGTGGTTTAATTATTCAAAAGCAAAATACTGGAGATGAGTTTACATGATTTGTTAATGCGGCTTTAGAGCTTTAAAATTCACTGGATTTCGGGGGGCGGATTAATGGAAGTAGTTTAATCGTGTCTAGAGTGAGAGAACAAGAAAAGAACTGCTGTCCTAGACATTTTAGTAAGTGCTGAGGAGGAAGGGACTCCGTCTACCTCGGCTCTGCTATAACCTCTGAAAAAAACACCTCAGCAGAAATAAGACGAAGAATAACTCTTGCCATCCTTGGGCTAAGATGGCAATTGAGTAGAAAAGCCCTATCTCGAAGAACCAAGGAGACTCTCTATAAGACCCTGATCACCCCAGTCCTAGTTTATGGCGCTGAATCATGGACTCTATCTAAAGCGGATGAAGAGATCCTCAGTCGCTTCGAGAGAAAGATTCTTCGTCTAATTTTCGGTCCCATTTGGAGGAGAAGATTCAACGACGAACTATACGAGCTGTACAGCGACATCGCCCTGGTCAGAAAAATGCGCATCAGTCGTTTAAGATGGCTAGGACATGTAGAGCAAATGGACACCAATGCTCCGGCCCATAGAGTCTTCGAATCAAACCTGGAGGGACAACGCAGTAGAGGAAGACCACGCCTTAGGTGGCGCGCACAAGTAGAAGTGGACCTCAACCGGATTGGAGTGCGCAACTGGAGGCAGTTAGCTAAGGACCGGGCTAACTGGAGAGGCGGCTTGTTGGTTGAGGCCCAGGTTCACCCAGAACTGTAGCGCCACCTAAGTAAGTAAGTGCTGAGGAGCATAGTATATAGTCCTTTTTGCTTTCTTATGTCCAGTACTCTTATGACTGAATGAGGTAACCAGCTCTAAAGGCAATAAGTTATTAGGAGGCCAAAAAAATGGGAGTATTTTCGTCATACTTAAGTTCGATCTACATATTTCGAAGACGGAGACAGCGAAAAATTCAAGTCTTAGGCTGTTGTCTTTAAGTGAATCGGTTTCAGTAAGCCACGTTTGTAACCATCACGTTTAAATTGTTTATTTCTTTCTCTCAGACTTATTGCTTGGAGCTATCACATTTCAATTGTTTGTATCTTTTGGTTAATTGGTGAAAGACACATAAAGATGCGATGCCTTCTTTTATAAGCAAGCGAAACAAAAAGGATCTCCTCTGACATACCTAGTCCAACTCTACACGCAGTGTCGCTCTATTCTACTACCTTAGACATGGTTCTAGACAAGCAATTACTCTTCCAGAAATTGTCAAAGAAGAATCGGCCACAGACTGTGGAATCGCCTCCAACCAAACTTGGTCCAAATATGAATTGTAAACTGCACTCGAAGACAGTGGGCTTGTGGAGCATGGATCAGAAATCTACAGTTCAACAATGTGGAGTGCCTTCAGCAATTTTGAAGCAACTGAGTATCTGTGCCTGGAATATATATATAAACAACTCAAAGAGGCATAACCAGGGGCTAACAAGAAAGCCCACATGAACGAACACATCGGAGACATTAACATTCTTGAGTACGTTCTGTCTGGCAGACATAAAAGTTTGATTATTTAAAATCCTGGAGTACTCCACTTAGACATCAAAATAGTGTCGACCTTGTCTTAACCATGATTGATATTCGATAGAATAGTTAGGGGGATTTAATAAGGATATTGACGTACATATGTGCATCTGACTCAACTTCATCTGGATCTCTGAAGTCAGCTCTCACCTCTGCTAGGCAGACGTTTGAATATATTGAGTTGATTGCAGTATACTACATTTAGGATATGTCAAGCTCCATTTCCGAAATAGAAGGATACTTAGCCATTGTAGGTTACTTGGTTTAGTCTACGTTTGTAATGAAGAATATGTTTGGTTCCTAGGACTAAACTCTAGATACACATCCCGATCAACTTGAGGTTAAACTAAGAGCGTGGGGACTATGCGTCCAAACTTGAAACTCGTATTAGGATTTCGAACACCATACCATGCAGTCTTTCCGACTAAAATATATCCCCAAAGCAGTTTCGCTGCACTGAATAAGGTCAGTTTTCAGAGGGAGTTAACAATTGAAAAGCTTTGTTCTTCGGAGCAAAAGTTGATCACAACTTTTTCGAACAGAAATGTTGTTCAAAATTATTTGAGACAAACCAGTAGAGTTCCTCAAAAGTCTATAAAATTTGACTACTTCAAAGCGGAAATAAAAAATCTATGATGACAACAATCGTCGTTCACCTATCGATAAATAAATAAAAAAATAAATACTTGGCGCTACAGGTCGATGGGACCCAGGGCCTAGCTTTTCACAACCATTCGTGTTGTGCGTGTTATATTCTTTATACGAATGGAAGGTGCCTACTGTTTAATGCCGTATCCGAAGGGCAGATTGTTATTTGAGAAGCTTTCTCAGGACAATTGTACTCTCGGATGTTTGTCAGACGTTCGCGAGAGGTGGGGCCGTGAAAAACCTTTTTAGTTCTACCCCAACTGGGATTCGATCGCGAACCCCTTGCTTCATAGTCCAACGCACTAACCACTGAGCCACGGCGCCCACAATAGGTGATACTTCTCGATAAAGTTGATCATCGACCTAAGATAGTCAAACTTAGAAGGGTTTTAAAGGCCTTGAGCCCTACTGGGTCTAACTAAAAATCTGGTGAAGTAATACAACTTACCAGATCAAAGGTAAGTATAATGATAGGGCTAGTTCCTGGCCATACCCTTCTAAGCAAACACGGTATTGGTTGTTTTCTAAAGGCAACTTGAGGTAATGTGCTTTAAATTAGCCTTAAGAAGCACCGTAGCTTCATAGAAATCTTTTGTGCTATCCCCTTACAGATGCTGAGTGGGTATAGCTACTAGCTGAAATCAAGTTCATTAATGAAGCTCAGGATTGCTTGAGCCGAGGAGGATGTGATTTCACAAGCCGATCCAAAGCCTTTGTGGAAGAGTTTGAACCTAGTCCTAGTCTCTGTCCCCGAGTCGTAGTTATTAGAGATTGGAGATACCTGTGTATATGGCCTGACCCATATTAGACTGAAAGGAGATTTGATCAGCATGGAGTCAAAGGTCAGGATAATCGTACAAGCATTCTTGTAGATATTGTATCGCAGACGATACATTTACTCATTTCAACACATTCCCCTGAACACCTTGTCTACATACCTATGCCTACACCCCGATCTACATATGTAAGTCTATGACATCACCCGGAATATTTGTAGCTATCGACGTAATGAAGACCTGTTTCAGCATAGTGTCAAGAAAAAAATATACCAATTCCAGAACTGGACACGAAGTACACTACAAAAGCCTAATGACCCACAAAATAACACAAGGACTCCACAGCTTTATTGAGAATGTTACCAGATCCCTGGGCTTTCTAAATCCTTTCAATATTTCCTTTATCGTTGAAAGGATCACACTTAGCGATAAACATCACATCAACTTGATGAGGGCTTATTATTTACCCATCTGTATCTAAATATTACACAATCCATCCAGCTGTCATGCAGAAGAAAAAAAAAAAAAGGATAACGTTTTCCTCTGCTATTACCATTGAACCGAGAAGTCAAAAGTCTCCTACAAAACTGAAAACCAAGCTAAGTATACTAAATTCATTGATATATCCTTGCCTCTCATTGAATTACATCTCGAGTGTGCACAAATGCGTGATACATTCCAAATGGCAAGGATTTGCCCAGCGGCGGCAGCGGCGGCGGCACAGAACAAGTAAATGGAAAACGAGTCCTGTAAAAATGTAAATGGAAATGTTCACTCCTTTTTTTTTTTCATCCCTTTTTGTCGTCATCGTTTGTTCGGTTTCAAGAAAGACATCTTCCCTATACGTAAATTGGTTGCGGAAGAATGAGATACATTTTTTTTTTTTCGTCCTTCATGAATCGGAATTGAATTGGCGGCCGTAGCACCAGGAGCGGCAGGAGCGGCAGGAGGTGACAAGGTGGCATTGGTTGGGTTACACAATCGAATAAAGTTTTCTTAAACATTCTGCTACTTTCCATTAAAAATAATTTACTTTCTTTTCACGAAAGTTGAGAAATAGAATTTCGTTCTCCTTACTTTTCTTCTTCTCCGACAAAAGGATATATATATAAGTGTATGTGTGTGAAGGAAAAAGGATTGCTCAAGTCGTAAGGAAAAAATAAAATTCCGCATGATTGATTGCCTAACTAAATTGCTACGATATAGCGCGCTATATGTAGTGCGTTCCTGGAGAAGAAGTGTTTTTTAGTATGCAGCAGATGTTCCGGTGACTCGTAGCGCCCGCCGCTGGCTCAAAGCAGTTGTCCTCCCATATATCCTATTCATGAATACATTTGCTTTCGGTGAATGGATCATCATTCCACCATGCCATGAATACAGAGGGGATAATGTGAGTGTATATCTAAGGGAAAGGCAAAGTGAAATGTTATCACAAACCGCGTATCCTTCATATTTTTGTTTTCCTTTTTTTCTGTAAAGGAACTCCCACGAAAGCACTTTGTGCGCTGTGTTGCGACACACCGAAGGAAAGGTTCATTACACTTTATAATATTGTTTCGATTTAATTCTCTCTTCGGTACTTAAGATGTTCTCTGTGTGTTCCTTACGAACACGGTGTAACAATGTATCGAATTTATGTGCGCACAGGGTGTAACTTGCATGAAGTTATGGTTTGGTTGATGAAAATATAGAAGGTGTTCATCGCTGGATTAGGATCTTAGAAATTTCATAAAATCCAAGGACCTTTGAGCATTTGAATCTTGCTTCCACGTCTTTGCGTCAAAGACTCTGTGTTTCAACACCCTGTTACAACAGTCTAAGACGAGGAGGGATAATAAATCCATGACGGTTTGCTTATCTCCGTAACATGAAAATCCTTTTGCGTTCATCTCATCGCAACGCATCGCATCGGAAGAGAAAAAAAGGGGTTAAACTACGAAACAAAACAGTTTTTAATTTCACCTCCAAACACACAGGAGTCCTTAAAACCCCCGGCGTCTTACTTTTTATCCAGCCGTGTCTTTCTTTGGATTATACTTGAGAAAAGTTCAAAAGACTGACTTACATTTGAGAATGAGAAAGGGGTGATGCTAAAACCAAAGAACATCATGATGATGAGACGAAATGAAAAAGTGAAATCCTTCGACGGAGATGGATTGCACTCTCTGGCATTAATAAGGACTGTTGCTGATGCTTCTTCCTTTGATTTTGATTCTTTATTATTTTTTTTTGTTTTATAATTAACGATGCCTGATGAATTTCGTAGGTGTACCAAACCATGAATGTCAGAAAATATCCTTTTGTGCTTGGCAGTGCAAGTAGAGCTTATGATTAATTGAATGCAGGAAATTAAATTTTTAGTTTGCTCCCCTTTTTTTTTTTTGCAGAAGCGGTTCAGCGGAAAACTAATTTCGAAATATGGAAATTGGCTTTGTGGAAGTTTGATTAATTTATCCGAAGGAGAGTGCGTTCAGTGAATGAGAAGAGAAGAGGCACCATCAACAGGTGGTTAAGCTGTCACCTTAAGTGGAAGTTTGTCATTAATATTGGGAGGAACGTGCGGCTGTGGGTTTCTTTTAAGGAATAATGAAACTGTGACTGGGTGTAGTGAAATACGTTGAAGGAGTTCATTTAGTTTCAAGGGCGTTTTTTTTTTTTACTATATTGCCATTCAAACTTTTAGGGTTAGTCTCAGTCTGTTCTCACTTGTTCCCGAAAAGTAAAGGATCAGGACTATTGAATCAATACTTACAATATGCAGAGACAAGGTATTGTAAACCCCTGGACGTTTATCAGAAAAAATGCGTTCAAGCTAACATCTTATCTTGGCTTAAGGAAGACGTGGTATATCCTAAGACTATCGCCATCCTTTTGGACAGCCAGTCAGCTATACAATCGAAGCGAGCTCTATCGTCTCTCAAACAGGTGACACGGCGTAGTGATATTCCAGGGAATTGTAGGGCCGATGATTCCGACAAAATGGGAACAACTCTATAACTTAATGATAGCAATCGCTACAAGTACCCTAGAACTTAAACTATACACAAGTATAAACCAGGTGACCACGTAGGAAACCTGAAAACTCGAGACTCAATTCCAAGAAGAGACATGTTGGGCGCCATCCCTGGCATTATGATCAGGGAATACTGTTTCAGTAGATGGGAATAGTAGACCATGCAGACTGGTCTAAGTGTCAAGGGATTGGATTTCAGATGTCTGGTCTGGTTCACGGACGGATCGAAAATGGACTCTGGAGTTGGAGCTAGTGTCCTTGGACCCAACACCGAAGTTTCGATACCGATGGGAATGTGTCTCCCAGTTTTCAAAACTAAACTCCATGCCATTGAGATCTGCTAGAACCTTAGTAAAGCTATCAAGGGCTCTAGGATCTATATCCTTTCAGATAGTCAGTCAACATTCAGAGCGCTGCCGTCCAATTTAGTGGACTCTTATATCAGCTAAATGGTGTTACGATGCCCTAGAATGTCTTGCTTGACTCAATAAAGTAGTACTCGGATGGGTCCAAGGCCATCAAGGAATTGTAGGAAAGAGCTCATAGGACTTGAGCTCTACTGCATAAACTGAACTGCGGTCATTACTGCAAGAGATTTCTCTATCCTTGATCGAGACATAGCTCCTTTTACTTCATTTCTTAATCAAAGAACCACTTAGAAGCTTAGTAGCAACGAAAATCGTTCCAAAATTGATCCCGAAATGCTTCATGAAGTTTTTTCAAAAGGTCTGCCTTCAAAACATTTGGCAATATACCACGAAAAGTTTGGCATAAGAAACTGATAAATTTATCAACATTTAAAGGAAATCCCAAAAGCAGAACAAGGACTAACTAAGCTGCCAAAATCATGTCATGCGATAAGCCTCAATTCCTCGTTTTGAGGGAACAAGTCGAACATATCAAAGGCGAAGCTTTTTGTCTAAAACCCTTATATGTCAATCAATATGCCTACCAACCTGGAAAATCAATTACCTTGGCTTTTCGAGAATGTCAAAGGAAAAACTGAAGCGGCGTAGAGGCGGTTTATCGATATGGAGGGTGTCGATGACAACACAGACCACAAAAGGTAAAGTAATACAAGGATTCTCGATATGCACTGGAAGTCTATAGTAGGAAAGTGGAAGAGTCTGATAGAAAGATAGAAACGACTTACGGGATAGAGTGTATCTAAAACGTCTCAAGGAGAGCAGAGAACTAAATGGCACTAAGAAAAGGGAAGAATATCGTACCGGATACTGTATCATGGGAACACAGGAGTGATTGCGAGTATAGTCAGTAAAGAGTTCGATCTTGGTCTTGGGAACCAGTCAACTTGTCTATTTTTTGTAAATAACTGCCACTCACGCCATTCCATCTAGATTGCGCCTATCTATGTGGGGTCAAACAAATTCTATGGATTAAGAGCCCAATCCATCTGTATGGTATCTTTTGAACCCAAACGACATCTGAGTTTTAAACCTCTGTGCCACGAAATTATATCCCAGCTTCTCTCCTTATTTTTAGCTTGTGTAGGTCTCCATAAAGGAACGCATTCTCTTGAGCGTACATCCGTCTCTGAAGGCGTATTTGAATGTTTTTGCAAGACAGCAATGCCTTCGGACACACCCTCTAACCCGCCTACTTTCAGAAAAACACACTTTTTTCAGTAATTTTCTAAGAAACTTGAAAAATCTATTCAAGCAAATAAGTATCTACATATGTAGACACTCACTTTTTTGTAGAAATCATCTAGATGTCATACATCATTGACACGCCCACTTTTTTGAGGCGTTTTTTTTAAACATGTATGTTCATATCTGTACTCATTCATTTCACTTTCAAAGCACAAAAGATGGAAGGGTCAGATAGTTTCAAATATCGCTGCAGAACAAAAGGATTCCAGTTTCGAGACAACACTGGACATCGGAGCATCTGACAAACATATGAGAGTATAATTGTCATAAAAAGCTTCTCAAACAAAAAAATTGAGAATCTAGCACTAAATACCAGGAATATACGGCATTCGTGTAAAGTCTATAAAACGCATAGCAAGGATGATTGTAAGAAGCTAGGATCACTTACGGAGCCGTTGGTCCAATTGTTTGTATGTGTAGTAGTTAATCCTTTTTAAAGTTTCTCACTTAAAACAAGTATTTCATTTCGCCTTATTTACATTGGTTCGCAGTTCTAAGAGAAAGAGGTGTCAGCCTTAGATAGACAATCAAAAAATATCTACTAAAGGACACCACAATCCTTCAACAACAAAGTACTCGTACACATGTATTTCTTCAAAAATTTAAAACTAAAAGTTTTGCATTTGAAATTTCAGGTCAACACAGAATACTGATTAGCCTTAGCCTTTATTTACTCTCAAATAAGGTTGGTTGGTTGCATGTGTTATTACTCAAAACATGTGGTTCTCCTTAAGCACCATGGAATCTCTTCCTAGCACAGTCATACTTGTGATAAATTGGTATAATACGATTATTCTAACGAAGTCTTTAGATAACTAGTAGTTTGCAATCCTGAGGTTGTAAGTCCTCTTAAAGCTACGCCATGCACCAGCTAAAGATGTCGTAAGGGCGGATTAGGTTAGATAATAATTAATATCACGAACCAGCTAGATACATCATGAATGCTCTGTGGAGGGTCCTTAATGAATGACGTTACGATAGTTATCTATGCAGCATGCGAGTTATGTTGATTTTAAGTGAGCACACATACAGAGTCAACTGAAGGTCAGTCCTTCGTTCGTAGTTCAGTTTTGATTGTATTTACTTGGTGAAGGCTTCTGTGGAAAAATATTCGAATTTGTATTGGGATTCGAAACCACATCAAAGTTAAACAATCATTTCATTAGGACATTCAGAATGCGACTGGGTTTATTGACAATGGTGTCTTGGAAACAGATCTGGAGAACAAAATATAAGTAGGACCCCCAATGTTAGCTAAGGATCAATACAAAATGAAGCTATTTGAAAACTCCTGCCTACCTTAGAATACAAGCAAACAAGCCAGCACTGCAAGGACATCAGAGATCTTCCTAAGAACCTACCTTGGACAGTAGTTATACATTTAAAATTTATTTGTTTGACCAGAGAAACAGAAGTTCAATTACAAATGCCATCTTTGAATTCATCAGAATGTCAGCTCCAATTAGTGTGCATCCTTTTTGTGAACGCTTCTACCAGGAGCAACAAAAAAAAGGGAAAAAGATACAAATGACAATGCAGTTCAATTTATATCAAACTTAGCCTAAACCCATAGACATCAGTGAACTCATTGAATGGTGCAGTGGGCAGTAATATTTTAGTTTGTCCTTGCTTCCCCCATTCCACACCGCCGCCACACCTCGAAATCGACTCTCGATAAATCCTTTGGGTGATATTAGACCCGTTTTTTGTTTGGGCCATGTCTATCGACACTGCACGGCCGGCTAACGATGCAAGCGAGGAACACTTTGAGTGGTGACAAAATCAGCACACAAACTATATATTTGTGCAAAGGACATTCTCGAGTAGCCCCGTCGTTGCCCGGCCATGGAGAAATTATTACTTTCTGATAATAACTTCTAGCCAGAGTGTGTGCTAACCCACATTGGTGTGTGGGCCATATCGAATCCTATTCGAGGTTAACCTCGACAATATGTGTGTGTAAGTTGTTCATATCCTTTCGTCCGTATAATGCACAGTGCTGGTATGTTTTGTTTTGGAATTATTGTCTGGCTATCTCAAACGATGTGCATGATGCACTTTTACCTCGTTTTCGCTTTTTCATTTGCAACTGTTATTGCTGGGAGTTAGTTGGTAGTGTGCTTTAGTTTCCGGATAATAGAATATTGAGTGTATGTCCTTTGGGTACCATAACAAAACACCTCTGAGATCTCAAACGACACACACTAACACAGAGACTCTCTAATATTCATCGAAGCAATAACATTGAATGTGATAATAGAAACATTGTGCCGGACAAAGATAAGGACCATGCATGGGGTGATGATACGTCGGATGTCCTGCTCCATTCATGGTCACACATAGCGAGCCAATGGGGTGCAATCAAAATAATTAAACACATGTGCACTCCATGCAGTATGGTATCCGGCTTTTGTGTCACTTTCCTTCAGGCTTTAGAAGTTCAAATACAAAGTTGGACCGTATTTCCCTGGCTAACAAAGACAAACAAAATGCCGAACTGAATATTCCTCGAATGCAACCTGGTGCTTGTAAGGATTTTTCTGACCATTTGTTGTGCTTTCCTTCTGTCCCATTTTGTAACCATTAAAAATATAGAATCACAGGAAGTAACACAAAAAAAGGAGCCTCCAGCAACAGGATAAATAACGCGCTCACATTAAACTATGAAATTCGAGGTCAAACGGTCTTTGTTTTGTGTCCTTTTGTTTCTACAATTTATTCCTTTTTTTTTCCTGCTAAAGCAGCAGCAGGACTAATGCACAACTGTTTTTCTGGGCCCACAGGATAGGCGGTTTCATTTGGAAAGGAAAGGATTTAGTTTTGGTTTCTAAAGAAAATACCAAAACACTTTCTAACCCGAAACCGAAAACAATCTCAATTGTCATTCCAGCTTCAATTGTGTGTGAAAAATTCAAAAAAAAAAAATGTTACGTATACGTACGAGTACACAACTACACTACAAAAGGTCGTAATATTTTATGACACTCGAGGAAATTTACTTTTGAAAAAAAAAAATTAGAAGTAAAAAAGAAAAAATCCAATCGAACTTTTTTAGTGTTGATGTAGTGTGGTTGTTTTTGAAAATTCAGCCATAAATAGGATTTATGTCCTTTTTATTTGTGGGAATAACAATTTTATATTTGCACACTCTACCATCGAGAGTCGGTTGGTTGTGTTGTGCGGTGTGTATTTGTCGGAACTTTATTCCCATAACGATCTAAAAGGTCCTTGACAGCGGAATAATGTGTTGGGAATAGTGTATGGGATAAGGAATAGGAAAATTGCTTGAATCATACAATGGGTGTGTGTGGGCGTGGGGTACATACATTAATGGCATTGCTTTACAACAGCTGTGAATAATTGGAGGAAATAATAATAGAAACCCAATGGAGTTGTGCGCGTAATGTTTATTGTTGTTGCGGATGGTAGTCCTAAAATAAGGAACGTACGCAGTTGTGAACACACAAAGGATAGGGTATCGATTGTAGATGTGGATTAGATTAAAGTTGGCGAGAGTATCCTTATGACTCAACTATCTGAAGTACGTGTAGTAGAGGATACCCATGGAGGGTATTTTATCATCCGAAAGGGTTGTCTTTTTTCGATCAACGATTCGCATTACGATTTGATTGGTGATCGATTTTTTTTCTCGTACCTGTGGTCTTGGAATGCTGGCATTGAGCAATAGATACTTTTGGATTCCTTTTTTCTTAATTTTATTTCGTTAGGGTTTACGTAGGATGTCCATAAAAAAAAGGGGTGCAGGTGTACATATCAGGTTGCAGATTTTCTCTTGTACAGGGAACGCAGGACTATGTGTTGTATGACTTATGTCTGCCTAATGTTGGTCTACTATATGTATGTCAAGCGAATCTTTAAAAACTATTTTGCAAAATTTGCTTCATTTTAATATTTGATGGGTAGTGGGTGCCACAGCGTAGGGATATTCTAAGAAGTGGACGGTCGCAACAAACGTGGTACTATCCTTGAAGACTTGACTAATTGCATGTAGAAGATATAGTAACAGGTAAGAGGAAGAGACAAGTCTTCAACCTTCAGCTCAGTCCACTAGTGAAACAATACGTATAAGTAAGCGAATGAATGAAAAAGTCTGGCAGTGGTGTTGTGGACAGTGTGTTTCCTTGTGATCCGAACTATGCAGGTTCAAGCCCGAGGGGGGCACAGAAAACGATACCACCAAACTATACGAGTTTCTCGAACCACTGCACCAGAAAAGGGAACGTTTCTGCAAGAATCAGAGTCTGAGTCCTTCTGGGATTTCAATTTTCTTTTATATTTAAAAAAGATAGCCTTCAGGAAAGTGTTCAAATGATTCTAGGAAAAGACATTTCAAGATCCTGGACTGTAAGTATGAGTTGAAGCTTACACAAGCGGTTCCTTGAATAAAGCGAAGGCAGCCCCTATAAGGACGAATTTTCTCATAAAACGATATTGGACATCACATGTATTGCGATGGAACTATTAGCAAACAGCAGCCTAGTTTATACTTTCGTTGGAAACGAAAAGTGGAATCCTTTAAGGTGATGGTTGACAGTCACACTTTTCATAGTCAAAGTTGATGATCCTCTCTTGTAAGCTCTCCCCAAAACGATAGTAAAAATGTGGTGATCACGCTTAGACAGAGCAAAAGGTATTCTTATTTCAACGATCGCCTTAGAGAATTCCACTACTGAGTATACAATTGTTTCAGTGTTTCCAACAGGAGGCGTAGAGCCCGTGATACTAATAGTACCAGTAGGGTTAAAAGTTTGTCTCGAAGAGCAAGTAAAGTATCAACGAATTACAAGGTTAATTATCCTTCAAAAGAAAGACGAAGAACTTGTAGTAAGTAGATCAGTCCAAGCACGAATGCTCGTTACTTTGTGCGAAGCTTGTTAAGACGGACCTACATTGTCATGCTTAGACTTGTAGTAGTTGGATTGCAAGGAAAACCCCTTTAAAACTAAATATGACCACAGACATCATTTTCGACTCCAAGTTTCCCTCCAGAGAGAGATCTGGATAAATGGTGGGATCTTCCACCCTGCCTCCATATCCATCTTCACGAACGACGGGTCGAAAACGGATGAGGATTCAGGCTCAGGAATTGTTCGATCCGTAAAACTCCAATCCACTCTAAACAAGCCTATCGATATCTTTACAGCCAAGAACTCATCACCTCCATTACAACGAACTTAAACCTGGTAAAGCGATGTAAAGAGGGACTGATATACCTTAGCTCTGGACAGAGCATCATACT
The DNA here is from genome assembly GCA_963583995.1 of Xylota segnis. NCBI lineage: Eukaryota > Metazoa > Arthropoda > Insecta > Diptera > Syrphidae > Xylota > Xylota segnis. Next base: position 32,377,898 of record OY757239.1, read on the forward strand.
ATGAAATAAAAGGGTCGATAGGCTACTAACAATAGCTTCGTAATCAAACGGATCACAACCGTCTATTACCCTCCTCTCTTCCAAAATAATATCGGGCTTTCGCACCGTGGCCTACTCTAGGTGCAGCGAACTTTCCTCGTGTTGCATGTTTTAAAGCTACTTTTGGCCAGAGAACTCCTATCACTCAATGGACCACATCTGAACAGGCCATAACCCAAATGGCGGACAATCTCAGAAGAATGGGAATCAGTATCACAGATGTATGCAAAGACTGTAGCTATGCTGAGGCGGAGGAAGACACAATGCACTTCCTTTGTGAATTCCCAAGTCCCAGTAGAACAAGCTAATATGCTCCCTAAAGCCATTTAAAAATTCATAACAAAAACGAGAGCCAGGACTTAATCAGTTGGTACAACTCTTGTCGAGATCCGAGTAAGATCCGAGTGAGATTGTATCGCCTGTAACTGATGCAGTCTGTAACCTATCTACCTAAATGTGCCCACCAAGTGGCTACACGACGAATAATCAAATAAGAGAGAAGCTGAAGGTGGTCCCACTTCTTAACTGTCCAAGAAGCGACCTGGCGACCTAGGCATGAGAAATTCTACATCTCACGACCTAGGCGATCGAGCGGTGAGGCAAAATAAACTTCGGAAGGAAATATGACCCAACGAGGCAGCATTGTCAGCCACGCAAAGGCTTCAAGTTCTGGAAAGTGGTGGCAATGGCTAGTGGAAGACTGTTTCCTTTTTTTTTCTTAGAAATGTTGAAAGAATACCAATGAACTTCAGTGAGAATTTTGTTGGCTATTTTGGAAAAAAAATACCAGCAACCACCAGAGGAAAATTTCTTAAGCTAATTACCAACTTTGTTGCCAAAGGAAACCCCTTTACCTTCAACTCAAGATTTCTAAAAGTTTAATTAAATTGGATATCGCTACATTACCAGAACCAAATGCCATTCCAATTCAATTTGCTTCAAGAGAAGGGTCGGAGAGAGGAGGAAACAATCCCTAAGCTTTTCGAATGATTAACTCACCCCCCACAAAGTCCATTCCATTTCAGGATTCACACCGGTCGGTCTCCCACCGGTTTTGCATTTTATTCCCTTCGCCAAGGCCAGTCTAACAACCAACAAAACTCCCTCGTGTGCGCAAATCCATGCAAGGTTCTCTTACACATTTTACACAAAACAGTTAGCATATCTAATTATTCTGCTAAAATGCTTTCACATGTTATACTACACAGGGATTCTGCATATTTGTTCGCATACCTCACATTGCAGTTGCAGTTGCAGTTGCAGAATCCGACTAGCTGGCCTGGAAGAGTAACACCAACGCACTAACTAAAAGCATCATCCAACTGTAAACAGGTCCTGCGGCTGGTTGCACTACACTGATGGTTAGCTATGCTGATTTAAAATAGTCGTTGCCGTTGCCGTTGCCATTGCCATTGTCGTCCTCATCGTCATCGCCATCGTCATCGTCAGTCACGTCAACAACGTCGGTCATGGATTACCAGTTAATTGTGCTCGCTGCATTGTTAGCTCGAAAGCCATGGCAAACACAATTTAGTAATTAAATTAACTCATTTCATTATTCCTTATCTGCCCGAGGACGCAGGGGGCTCCGGGACACAAGTCCTAAGCCAAATTTAAACCCAACGGCGCGCCGCGCCATATTATTATTGTTGTCGCCGAGCACAACGTTTTGTTAATAAAATGCCTTTGACCACATTTTTCAGCCACAAAGACACAACTTTAAAGTGGGCGTTCGTGTGCGCGCGCCCTCTACATTTGAGTTCGAAACGAGAGAGGTGGCAGTGGTGGTGGTTAGTGAAACCACCATCATACCACCGACCAGCATTACCACCAACAGAAGCCGATAGAAGGACGGTCGCTGCAAGGACCAACTGCACTCCATTGGACTGCGAACTTAAATTTGAAAATTGGAAAGCCATAGCCCGTACGGGTGGTGATACTGGCGCTGGTGCTGGTGGTGGTGGTGTCGGAGAGTTTCGAAACGCGCGCGTATAAAACCATTTGCATGCGGATTTGGGGTTTTTGGGACTCTTTCAGTTGGAAAATTATAAAAAATAAACTCTCTGATTGCAAGCTCTCTTTTCTCCCCCTTTTCGTGTACCTACTCCTCCTGGGTTTGTGGATTGGGAAAGAGTATTATTTTAAATATTGTTATAGTAGTTGTTTAACGGTTGTTTAGTGGTGAAATTTCATGTACGCAATTGGCCGTTTAACATTGCTCATGAACACACACATTAAATTATCCCTGGGAGGTCCTTTAAACGAAATGAGAATACCAAGGGTCGTAACAAATTAACCGGACTAAGCCAACACGGATGGGGTTCAAATGCACTTAAGGGAGTTTAATTGGGAAAGGTTCACAAGGATACAGATGGACTTACTCTGGTAGGATGTGTGTATAAACAGGGAAGATGCTTACCTGGAAATGAAATGAAGAGAAAAATTTGTTAGAAATTTATTGCAAAAAAAGGAGAACAAAAGTAGAACAGAAATTTGCATGCATTACCTATTAATAGTCAGACAGTGGTTCCTCTAAATTCAGCTTTCATCGAATACTGTTCAACTGCGAGAAAGAAGGAGTGTCACAGTCTTCAAAAGAATAGCTGACGGGAGATCTGCCAGCAGACTCTGGGCAGAATCCCGTAGTTTTGACATGCAGTTCCTTGCCTACAAGCCTATTTCGCAGGACAATCCTGTGTCAGATGTTGGTACATAGCCACTGATTCTAAAAATAACGTAGACTACATGAACTAATTATTAGACAGCCTTCTGAATGTCTGACTTAGAACTTGTGGCAACGTCTGACACAAAAAAAAAAAGCAGACAAAAAAAACACTCATACGCCACCGTAACCCTCCCCAACGTCCTTCCAGAGTAATTTGCTATCTAAAATACCGACGACAATCCAGTCAGACGGTCGTGTTACGAAGTCTTAGTGAAAAGGAAAGGACATCCAAATGTGTTGGGCTACCTAAGACCTACCTACGATAACCCAGCCCTGTTTCATGGCGCTGAAGCATGGAGTCTATCGAAAGCAGATGAAGATATTCTCGATGGATTTCAGAGAAAAATTCTATGTAGAGTATTCGATCCCATTTGGAGAAGGATATATGTACTACGACGAACTATGGGAGTTGTACAGAGACATTGGTAAAAAAAAACTGCGACATGTAGAGCTAATGGACGCCAATATTCACTTTCGAAGAAGGGGACCTTTTACGGACTTGGAATGTGTAACTGAATGAAGGACATTTTTCGTTGAAGCCCAGGTTCACTATGCGAACTGGAGCACCTGCCAAGTAGTTAAGTTAAGGTAGATAGGTGCTCTTGGTGGCGGAAATTGTCAAAGGTTCACTAAGACCAACTAAGTGTCCATTGTGCCTAATTATACGACCACTAACAACCTAAGTTCGATCTTCTACGCTTGAAATAAACCACCCAGATGTGCCTATGAATCTAGGAGTATGTTCAGCTCAATATTTTATGGGTCATCCAGTAGAATAGCAGAAAATAGCTCCCAAGAGTGTCTTTCTTTTTGATCCCTAGTGCTGGACAAGTATCCCCTTCGCCTATGCAGATTTTGTAAAAGTCGTTCTAGGATAGTCCTAGCTATGCTGTATGACATACCGATACCAACAGCAGTCCGGACATCTCTGCGACTAAGTTTCATGAGATCTGTTGATTCCTCTTTATCATAGACTGGCCAATAGGCTTTGGCACTTTTATATCCATTTGTAATGCCTGTTAGCCTGTAACTCTTTATCGATTTCCTTGCTCAGACAACTAAGTAATGCATTGGCCTCAGGAAGAACTTGGGAGGAGTTTACATGTGACCCTACTAGGCTAATCCATCCTCTTTCTCCTTACCTGGGATACCTATGTGACCCGTGTCGCCTAGCAGAGGGCCACCTTGCTGATCACTAGCTAATCATTCAGATTTGAAATAAGTATGGGGGGACCATAAGAGTAAGTTCAGGTAGAACATAAACCTAACCATAGCCATTGTGTGCAAGTTTATGTGCTTTATTTCCTCTTTACCATACGTTGTATGGCCTAATGAAACCGTAACTCCCAATCTAGACGTAACGACCCAATAGTCTTCCTTAACCACACAATTGAATGGCATTAAGCCCCGGATAGTGTAGTCATAAACTAAACATCGAACAGCAGAAGAGCATCACAAAATGAACTCACCATTGCCCAAATCAATAACAAGGCTTCCCCACATTTCCGCCCCCCCCCACACTGCCAAACAAATCTTTTGTGTAGAAAATCGCCAAGCTAATCATTCCCAAGGCAATAAACAGATTTACGATTTTCAAAACCCAAACAATTTTACCACACAATTCGCATAAAATCATCCGCACACCCACGGACTACGTCCCTGTTTTATGGAAGAACATCATTCGCTGTTCAAACTTTTCAACACCCCCACGGGGTCACACACAAATATAAAATACCCTAAATCATGTGTCGTAATATCATTTCGAAAAAAAAAACAAGTCAAAAAAAAATGTACAACTGTAACTCTTGAATTCGTCCTCCGGCAACCCTTAACAAACGAACGTCTCGACGAGGCAAACGACAAACGATCCTAAATGAGGGAGGTGTACATTTTTAATGAGATGTTTTCTCTCGAAAATAAGAAGAAAAAAAAAAACAAGAAGCCCAACTTTTAAGCAGGTTCCATCCTTCCATTTCGGTGAAATGAAAATCCTTCACCCGCTCAAGGAGCGGAGCTACTCTCGCCCATCTGTCCTTGCACAAATACTTTGGTAATTAAACACAATTGTAAATTGAAGTTTCTGAATCTCTCATGTTAAATAGTTTACTCCTTTGGCGTCTCCACTAAAGAGGGTAATACTTAGAATTGATGTCCTTATAAAATTCTCAACGACGTGTATCCTTTTATTGCAACAGACAGCGAGCAATCTAAGCAAACCGCCAACAGGGACTATTCTGCTATTCACTCTTGAAACGCTTAAAACTCCATCGTGGTTGACTTTTCCCTATCGGGACTCTCCGTGTGTATGTATGAATGGATTGAGGATAAACTATAAAGGATGACGGGGCAAAGCCCTTTCTGCCAAGCGCAAAGAATGGAAAGAAAAAAACTTCGAAAACCAAAGAAAAGCAAGAAACGAGGTTAAGAGTCATTCGAATAATATTCTCGAATTCGAAAGCTCTTCCTTTAGGATCTGCCATGCCACACAGCTTGCACTAAACGTGCCATTCAAACGATGCAAGCGACTGTGACACTATGAACCACTATGAACAAGGGGAAGGACGAAAACGGGCCAAAACTATAGAGAAAGACTGTCGCAAAACGAATAAGTACGTACTTAACAAGTAAAAAAGGAATAATGGGTTCCCGGATTTAAACTGCCGGAACAAGTGGCCCACTCACTTGAGCCGCCCTTTATACACCACACAAGCGCCAGCAGAACGAACACACTCTCTAAATCGCTGAACTGCTGATTTGCTGAATCTCTTTATGTACCGAACCGACACGTCCTTTTATTTTTCGTTTGTGCGCGCGTGGTTTAGTGTCTCATTTGTCTATGTTAAATCGTAATTGCGGGCGTTTTCTCGCAGCGATAAATCCTGATATCCAGAGTCAGACAGCCCGCCCGAGAATACCGGGAGGGAGAGGTGCACAAAATTTGTTGCCAATTTTTAGCGCCATTTTGATTGCAATGGAAAAACTTCCGCACTTCCGCTGTGTGCGAGAATTAACCCTTTTACTCTGACTGTGCTCTACGAGTAGGTACATATGTATGTGATTGAGATCCTTTTGCCTCTGCATGGTAAAAATGTTCTTTTTTATTTGAAAAATTAATGTTTATAGCTTTGAAATGGTGTACCGCAAGCTTAATCCCAGCTGAGAGATAAATTTTGCCGAAATTTTATCGGTCCTTCAGACCAGAGGGGAAGGAGAGAGCACCCCACTGACCAAGGGTAGTGTACAAATCAATACGACAAATATTTGATTTTATACACATAAGCGCGGCAAGGGTAAGCAGCTCAGTATTTGCTTGAAAGGATAAAATGCGGTAAACAATTTAATGAGATGCCATTCATCAGAAAGTTTACTGGGCGATATCGGCTCCATCGTCACCACCGCATTTCCTGCTTTATTCATTATTTATTTCTGTCGTTCCGTTCCTTTTTTTTGAAGAGGAAAGGACGAACTATGTTGCGAAGGGACTTGTGTTTGCTCAATTGACTTTTAATCAAAGAGCTTTAAATACTTTGATTTCAAAGACAGGAGGGAGGAAGCAACGTCTCGGTCTGTATGGAGTAATCAGTCACCCTTGGGGACATAAAAGGGATGTTACAAGAAAGGACATAAATATTCAGGTCATAGATTTTGTGAAATTGGCTAAAAAAGATTAACAAAAAAACAAGTAAAAGTTTTCAACGAGGACAAACTTGTTTCGATCCCCTTCGGGCGAAAGGAGTCACGTTTATGTTAGTCTCAAGTGTTTTATGGTTCAGTCAGTTTTGGCCAATTCTCTGGGTGGCTTGGGAAGAGATTGTTTTTATTTCCATTAAGAGGGGAGGACATTGTTTGAAACAAAGAAACTACCAACTGAGCAACAAGTTGGCAATCAGGTGCTATTGCTGTAAAGCTGTTTGTTTTTTCATTAGGAGCGGCCCAGTTTGTTCTTAAGTAAAACAACTTTTGTTTACTTTGGCTTAAGGTATCCTCGATCGATGAGAATTAACATATTTCCTTCGCGAACATGCCTGTTCTCAGGCTTATCTCATACACATCCGGAGATATGCCGGCAATTTTATGTCCTGAAAGGTCGGACCCATTTCAATGGACAACTTGTAGGTCTTAAGATAAATTAAAGCTCAAAGAGATTTATTTTGTGTCGAGGACTAAAATTCTCAATAAATGGACTTAACACAGTCCGAAGGACATGAACGAGGCAGCCAATTGGTAGGTCCATTTCTAGAGAACGAAGTCATCGAACTTCATCTTCGATTGTTTGACCAGATGGAATGGTTTCGTTAAAGCAAGCTCCAAGTTATCCTTTTGCAATTTATCCATTAAAAAGTCAGCCAACATGGTCCTGTACTAATCTCTATTGACAGGGCTGCCAGCTTCGGCATGAAACTCCCATAAAAGAGACAATTTTTGAAGGAGTAATGGCTTCTGAGAAATGGCTATCTACGAGTTAAAACCTTTAACAATTCGCGACTGTCTTAACTGTCCAAGTTTGCCAAACTAGTGGCAGATGTGTATATCTATAAAGCCTCGCTATGACATTACGTTTTTGTGCCACATATTGGTAAGTATTTTCAAAAATAAGTCAAGGATATTGCTGGCTGAGGTTCAGTAATTCCAAGTAAACATTTTTGGCACGACAAGGTCTATGGGACCTAGGCCCTAGATTCTCAAACCCATTCGTGTTGTGCGTGGTATTTTCTTCACACAAATCGAAGGAGCCAACTGTTGAACGTCACATCCGAAGGACGATTTGTTATTTTGAAAAGCTTTCGCAGGACAGTTGTACTCTCGGATGTTTGTCAGATGCTCGCTGAGAAATAAATTTTAGGTGTTATCTAGGTGTTGAACCTGGCACCCGTGATTCGTAGTCCAACTACGTACTAACCACTTGAGCCACGATGCCCACAGTAATTCTTAGTTTGTTTTATGATTGAAAAACAAATGCAGGTATCCTTGGTCAAGGATATACCCACAGTCTATCGCTCGTCGATTTGGATGTGTTTTTGATCTTGTTAACTTGACCGAGTTTTTTGTTTTTATTTTCAAGAAATCCTAAATGAAATCAAACTCAAAATAACAAAAGCAGAGGACTGCTGATATTGAATTTCAAAATTCTATTTTGAAAACTTGAACTAGTTTACCGTGCTCTTGTCCACCTAATAAACCATTTCGACAGAGGTCGGTCGAAATTGGGAAGAGAAAGGATTCCACAGGTTGCGTTGGTTGTTCCTTTCTTATGTCACGAGGAGCCAAAGCCGTATTTCCTTTGGCTTCGTTCAGACTTATCCAATGTAAATCGAAAATTTGCTTGAAAATGCTGGTTTGGTAAGCCTATGGTCAAATTGTGTTGAGTACGAACCTCACATTTTTTTGACCTGCTTGTGGTTTTTATTTTGGGATTTGCTTTGAATTTTTGAGTTCGTAGAAACTAAGAGGAATACACTAGTTTTGTAATTCCAGCACTAGGCGAGCTGGTCAAACAGTAGAATTTCCAAATATTTTACATTTCGTATTTGAATATCGATATTCAAAGAAATCCATATATAAAGTTTCGTTTTTGTGGGTCTAGAGATAAATTCTATGTGGGATATCCCATGACGACTGGACAGAAATGTACATTAAGCCATTATTTCCATTGGCTTATACTTTTTAAATGTTTGGACCAAAAAAATATGGTATATGCTGTGAAACACAGTACAAAATCATTGAAGCCTTATCATCAGAACAAATTGTAGCAGAGACTAAGTCTTTCGGAGAGGCGCACAACTATCGAATCATATCGAAGTGCACTAACAGATACCCATCAACTAAACCATGTCGAATTTTTGAGTCAATAACCAGGACATGTTCTTGCTTACATCTGCATTTTCACATCGGAAAAACTCCTAAACTAAGCTATCAGTTCTGGGCAATCAGTTCACGACTGTCAGGTTTACAACAAATCAGTTTAGTCCTCAGTTTTCTTCAAAATTTTGAAATAACGAAATTTACTGAACATTTTCATCCCACATGCATCAGTTTCTATCATTTCCAGGAAACTCATGAAAAATTCCTTTAGTTGTTCAACTTTTTTTAAGAACACTTGGACTGATGCTGATGGGCTATGAGCTAATCTCAAGAAACACTGCGACCTCATAGAGATCTTTTGAGCTACATTCGTGGTATTCACCAGTTCAAGCTATACACTATCTGTTTTCACATCGAATCCCAGTCGGGGAACACCTAAAAGTTTTTCACGGCCCCACCTCTAGCGAGCGTCTGACAAACATCCGAAGAGTACAACTGTCCTGAGGAAGCTTCTCTGTTTTCGCATGAGTCCTTCAAAACTCTTGATAGTGTCTATTCTACTGGAGGGGAAGATATAACCGCGATCTCTATGAGCTGTACTAAGATGTGGATGTAGTCCAAAAAGACAAGATACGTTGACTACACTGGCCACATCGAGTTAATGGACAATAGTGCTCCAGTAAAGAGGATCTTCGAATCATAGCCCCAAGGCTCGAGATGACAAGAAAGACCGAACCTCTGTTTTAAGGATCAAGCTATCGCGGATGCCAGAGCACTTGGTCTGGACAACTGGAAGCAGCGTGCCTGGGATTGAAGGGAATGGAAGGCTGCCGTGCCTCAGGCAAGGACTCTTCATGGGTTGGGAGCACGTTAAGTAAAGTAAGTAAGTGAATACTACTAGTAGCATGTCCTGGCAATTCGAAAGGATTGAACGATTCAATTGCCAATTCAATTCTTATTCAGTATTCCCGAAAGATTAAGTCCCACTATCCATCCTATCGCTCACATCCATCCACCAAAAACCAAAAAAACAAAAAACAAATTTCAAATTCCATCACTCCAGGTTTGTAGAGTCACTTTATTTATTATAAATCCATATCACCACCAAAACTAATACAACATGTCGACCAAAATCAATATTCCTTGCGGTTGGTTGTTTACGAGCGCTACTACACCAATATCCGGTTTTGATCAAGGAAAACTCGTTCGCTTGTTCTCTTTTCACGTTTAGTTCCGTGTTTTTTGTTTTGTTTTTTTTATTTAGATTATACAAAACAAATAAGGAAAAAACAAAATGACAGACAATGCATCCAATGAAGCAGACTACCATTTTGATTCACATGAAATGAAAGCATTTCTAGTTTTGGTTTTTTGCTTTATGCATGGAAAAGCTGAGAGGAAATGGAACACAGGATGTGTTTTTGTTTTGTCCTTATTGCTGCATCTCATGCACATGTATTTCTGTGTTACTAGACAGCCTCAATGTCTAAAGTTATAAATAATCAAAACGGAGTCATGCATCATATGTAGGATGCAGACCATCACGTTGCATGCTTCCAGCGATTGATGGGAAGGGAACTGATTTTTCTTTTTGCTTTTGGGTTTAAAACATTTATCTGTACATAACGGTATTGCTTACACTTGTACAAAATCTTGACGTATTGTCGTAATATGAAAAAAGGAAGTTCTTTGCTTTACAAATCCAAGTGACCATTCGTTTGATATTGTTGTACAAGCTAGTGGCTTTGTTACGTATCGTCCTTTGATGGAAGGACACCTAGCAATTGGAAGTGACAGTTGCTTCATCAGAGTGGGATGGTCTCCTTATCATAGGCAAGGAAACTAAATGAGAACAAGACATTAAGGATATACTTAATCAAGGATCAATTTCTTTATGTCCTTAGATAGTGCATGGATTGTGGTATATAAAATATGCCATCCAACTCAAGGCATTTATAATTCAGTTCATTATCTTCGTGGAACGTAGCATCCTCCACAGTAGCGAGATGATGGTTAAAGATACAAGAGATGGATAAAAAGTGAACCAATCAATGGTCCCTTTGCCGCTGGGCATCCTTCCACTCCAACACTCTTCTCAGGTATCATTATAAGTCAAAAGTCATTCAAGGAGACACCATTTGAGGCAAATCGACAGCCGGCTTAGGAATTGCACCATTTGAGCACTCAGGGGCAACTGGACCATTGTACTACCAAGAAACACAAGCTGCCCAAAGTATTTTCTACAGGCATCCTGAGCCATTTCACAGACAATAGTGTACGTAAGAGACCCAAGCCTCAATGTGGGCTGTGACCGAGGACGCTGGGAGACCCAACGTAAGTTCTGGTCCTGGGAAATCATTTTCTTAGCCTTGCTTAGCCAGGGACAAAAAGTTAGCCCTGTTACCAAATTGAAAGAGTTCTTGCATTTTCTAATTGTTTTAGAACTTGTTGAAGGGTTGAGCAAGCCCCTAAGTGCAGTCTGGCTACAGATACTTGTCTACCAATTCTCAACAATATAGTCGGCAGCCTTAAGGATAACATAGATCTTGGCTTGAAAAACAGAGCCATGCTTGCCTTACGAGTAGTTAAGTCTAGTGTAGTCGGTCGCCATGAAGAAAGGAACACAAAAACCGTGAATAGTGCTAAAGGTTTGAGAACAGTCCAGTCCAGGCTTAGCGTATTGATCAAGCCAGTCCTGAACGAAGGGAAAATTGACTCTAGATTTGCAGAGTAGCAGAAGTGTCAATGCCATTGGATCAGACGCCATACCCATCGAACAAGGATCGTAGGATGTTCGAAAGTCCAGTGCGGATGATACCAAAAAGTCAATCTGTGACGGTAGGTTGCTTTGATAGTACAGCCCATGACAACAGTATCAAGGGAAAGTAAACTTATTTGGCATTTAGCCCGATAAACTCGGGAAACCTCCCATACAGCCGAGACAGCCTGTACTTTCACGAAGACCCTATCCACCAAATGAATGATGCATGAGCTAGAAAAGGCCTTGCCATAGCACTTTAGATCCGAAGGATCTTTTTCAATGATAAACCCCATGTTTTGTCAAAAGCACCCTTACACTGCCACACAGCTGAGAGCACCTTGAATCTCTTCTTATCTAGGATCACTCCTAGATATTTCTTTCATCGGGAACCAGTATAGTGACGCCTTTAAGCAGTGGCTGAATCAGACCGATCACAATCCTCCGTCTTGGCAAAAGAACAAAGGATTCACCAAAATCCCATTCCTAGTGCAGCACTCATGTTAGGTATGACAACATCATCCACGAATGCCTGACAGCAGACGCTAGAACTATAAGAAGTATGGAGACAGTATACTCCTCTGAAGAATATGAACGCTTTCGAAACACTAGGCCTAAATATTTGAGTTTTCATTTTCAACCTAAAGGTAGGAGGCCTAGTCATTCCTCAAGATACACAGATACATACAGATCCCACATTGACTTAGTTCCTTGATTTCCTTACAGGCAGTGTGGCAATATTTCAAGAAATCCAAACAAAGTTCCATTGGTGAGTATATCTATGAACATCATACTTCAGTCCACCTCCAGTGCTCTCCAAAGCAATCATATATGAGGCGCACACAAACAACCCCCCCTTGGAGCGTTGCTCCCACACTCACACGTCCTTCTATTGTTTCTGTTCGTTGAACTATTTACCCAGCCTAGCGTGCACTGACTATTGTATTGTATCTCAATCTGTGTGTTGTATTTTTCAGATGTTTCCATTCAACATGGCAAAAACAATGACACCAACACATGCCCATTGTGAAAGGAATTCGATATTTTTGCACTGACAGCAACATATCAGGCATCCCTCTACCCGTTCTTATTCGATCCAAGGCATAAATATGTATAGATGTTCAAAATTCGAAACCTTGTCTGCCTGGTCGAGTTTCCGCTACTAATTTCGGAACACAACAACAACAAAAGCCGAACCTTTTTCCTTTCAAAACATGCAATTAACAGTGTCCTTATTTTGATCCATTAAAATTGTTGTCCAACACAAGAGTGATGGTGTTGGACATTACAGGCGTGTAGTAGACTTACTGTCAAAAAAAAAAAACAGAAAAACAAATACATGGCAATGTGTATTTCATTTCGCCCACCGACCACCCTCACACCCACGTAATTAACTGTAATTTATGTGCAGTAGGCATGAATCTTCCTTGGCTCACTGGGGTTGGGAGGCGCGCGTATCCTCGTCGACATTATGAAAATCTGTGGCATCAGTCCTAGTCCTGTTTGTGTTTGCGAACAGCGATGATGATATGATGCGTATGGGGACTGATGTCGTCTGTTGCCGCCGCCACCGTCAATTCGAATCTTTTATTCAGCAGCCAATTCTGTCTGTTTGTCTGCGACGACGTTTATGACGACGTTTGTTGTTTACCCAGTAACCGAAATAAAAAAAATTGTCTGACTTTTTATTGCCCGAAAGGAAGTATGTAATGTTATGTAATGTATACCAGCAGAATGTAATGTTTATGAGGAGTAATTTTATTTCGGGACTTATAATCGTTGTGTGTTGTTTTTGGTAATTAGGGGCTTTGGTTGGGGTTCAAGTTGATGTATTAAGTTTTGGTAATTCACCGATATGGCTAATATGAAAGGCTTTAGTTTGCCAGGACGTAGGATGTGTATTTGTGTGTACATATGGATGTAATTGGTGGATTAAATGATCATTGTTATTGCTTTGAAATGTGCTTTTGAAGGAGTTCTACGAATTAGTGCTAAAATATGGCTCTGAGGGTGGAAGGAGATTTGTCTTAGAAGACAGTTTTAGGCTGCCTATTTGTTAGGGAAAATTACTATTGCTGTTTTGAGATGTAAAACAAGAACACTGCCGTGTGGGAATAATCATGTCTCCAGGTGCGAAATGTATCTAAGAATATGTTTCATAACAGCCATCAACTAAAAACACTTTAGAATGTATTTGGCTGAAGGAAAACTTGAGCAATAGTTGAAATTAGTTTTCAAGAGAACTTGTATAGAATTTTTCAATAGGGACATAACAATTTCGTCTTTTGACAGAAATGCACCCTTAAACTTTTTTTATGATTTGTCAATACCGAAACGTCAGTCAAAACATACGATTTTATTGCGATAAAGTTCAGAAATGAACAGTGTATGGAAATTATTTAAAATTACTTCCAAAGTTCAGGGTCAGTGGTCGCAACACTTACTCCAATTTCCGACCATTTTATTCGTCTCACCAGAAAGGCTGTGCTTAGTATATTGGATAAATTTGAGTCAACATACTTACTATTGAATACTCCTGTACCAGTGAGACAACCCATCAGTCGAAGTACCGAAAATATCGCAGCCGTAGGTGCTTGAGTTCAAAATGAGTCAAATTAGTCGATTTCACACCGTTCACAGGAATTGGGAGTCTCCCAGTCCACATTGTGGGAAATTTTGAATACAAATTTTGGCCTACACCATTACAAGGTCAAATTAACTCAAGAATTGAAGGCTCTTGATCATTTAAAGCATCGAAACCTATCCCATTGGGGTCTGAAAAGTTTGAAAAAAATCCTGAATTTCATCGAAAAATCATTTTCAATGATAAAGACCATTTTTGACTTAATGGCAGCGGCAGTACTCGTAAGCAGAATATGCATTATTTGACGACCAACAAACCTACATGTGATTCAAAAGACTCGATTAGATCCACAGAAAGTGACCGTGTGGTGTGGAATTGATGTCGTCGTCATCCATGAAAATGTTCGCCATGTTATGATCCATAGACTTCTCTATCGTAGCATGTTGGAAGACTATTTTTGACAATAATTGGATGGACTGGACATCAGTGACATGTGGATTCAATAGGATGATTCCACATGCCACACGACTGGTCAAACAACTGAAGCGGAAGTCTCGAGAAATGGTTCGGTCAAATGGTTACCTAACCTACTGGATTTATATTTAGTCGTTGGTTTGTACCAACAAGCCACCAATGTTAGAGGACCTCAGGAACAATATCAAAAGGGAAATTGTCAACATTTTGGGCTAATATGCGTGGAAGAGGGATGGAAAATGTACTCCAATGAATCGATCACTGGAAACATACTCAGGGTGGTCTTATGAACAAGATCGATTCCATTCGAATCTACTATTCTTAGCAATCTTGAACTCTTTCTGGAACACATCATTACATCATTACATTACTAAACTCTAAAAGAATCGGCACTGGGTTCGACATCTTTCCCAACAATTTGAATATAGTGAACTTCTTGTACCTTTCCTGGGCTTGTCATGTCAGGATATCACCATTTTTACTGACGACAGTCAACAAAAGGTCTAAACCATTCAATATTCATCGCATGGTCGACAAGGGCCAGAATCGTCAGTCAGGGTACTACCCTAGGATAACACCAGACAAGTTTTGCTTCTCGCAAGTCTTAAACTATTGCTATATTGATTGATCCGACGAATCTAGTCCTAGTGGGATCAGAAACTTTATGAAACAAAAAGGGTCACTCAATAGGACTATAGGAACTATCAATCCACAGGACTGCATCATTGGCAGGCATGCCGTCAGGCAAGGCGTTATTGCAAATGACTTCTGTTGAAGTAGATTTAAACGAAGAAAAGCATGCTAAACTCCCTTCGCTCGTAGTAGAACAGACTTCAAAGTCAACAACGTTGACGAAGTGCAACACATGTGTATGTACTTATACTTGGACTGAAGGCACATTGCTATCATCTAATCATTTCAACTTAAGTCCATAAATTTGCCTGAATGTCCTAAGGATTAACATGTCCAACTATATTCGTTCTATTGGTGCAATCTGAGTCCTACTAGTCTCCCTACTATCTATGCATCTAAGCAAATATTCCTGATATTACTATGCAACAAGTCACATTTCCCAGGATCCCATTGTAGGATAAAATCGTACTGTCATGCTTCCTGGCTTAGTATTAGTGGCCACGTCCAAGGGCAGTGCCTGACTCAAAAGTGTGAAAAAGCGACACAGTGGTACTCTTTACATCAGCTTTGGGAGCCCTAACCGCGATAACGCTTAGAACTGCAAGTTTTCCCCATAAAATACACAATCCCATGGGTTGCACCCAGTAGATAGGTAGAAGCTCTTCAAAGGACATCATTTTTTTTTACTCCCCTCTTGTAATTAGTTTCAAGTTCTTATGCCACGATGCCACGTTTTACATCCCCATTTAACAGATTGCTTGTTGTGCTCAATTAAACTCACGTCACGCGCCCCTTCCGCGCCTGTTAACCGCACACAAATTAAACATTTTAATTAATTGGACATAAACAGACGCGCAATGATGTACCCCTGTCAGCAGCTTGTGGTCGACACCCAAACTCCCCGCATCACCAGTAGCAACAATGTAATCGACACATCACCATACCGTCAGACAGTGACAAATACACCACAAAACAGCAAAAACAACGAACGTTGTTAACTTTCGAAATACACAAACATCCCACAGAGTCGAGTCTCCTCGAAACATTAAAACTAAATTATATTACCACACGCCGGCACTGAATCAATGAATGTGACAAATCTCATTAGTCGCGTTATTTGCCATCAAACGAGACTCATCAAGGAATTGTGCGAAATTTCCAAAAGTAATTCATCACAAAAATTTCTCAATAAAATTGCTATCTATCCGCCGTCGCCAACACCCACCAGAAGAGCGACGTGCAGATAAACTTTCGCCAACAAAGACATTGATCAAAGTTAAATCAGAATTCTGTCATTACACGGAAATGAACCAACCCCCACACCCTCCGTGAGGACTATAAAATCATCTAAATCAATGGATCCCTCTCCCAGAAGGATCGCCGGAGAGAGAAGAGATGGGATGTGAGATGCGAAAGTGACTGAAATGTAAAATCGTAATGAGAACAGAGAGCTAAAACAAAAGCAAATATAAAAAAAAAAGGAGGATATAGTTGGATAAATCCTTGGAACTAATGCAAAGGAGAAATAAAAACGCATTCCGATGAACCAAAGATACGGCAAGTGAATTCGAGAACGAGCACAGAATTGATTATCCTTTAATTCAGCACAGGGCTGCGCTTCCAGCACAGCACAGCACAGCACAGACCAATCAACGAACCGTGATGCATCGAACCGTCGTCGTCGTCATTGTCTCTGCACCTACTACTACTACTACTACTGTGTGTATCTTCGACGGCTTCTCTAACGTCCTTCTGTGCAACTCATTTTCTGATTGATTGATTTCCTTTCAATCAACATTCAAAAGAAGCATCCCTCGGCTGCAGTGGGTGGCGCAGCGAAACGCATCCACCAACCACCAAACCACTCTCCGCTATCTGTCTTTCTAGTAGTACCGAGGCCGAGGGTATCTGACAGATGTGTTCCGAACGTTGTGTCCTGATTTAAATCCAGAAGGAAATTTCAACATCGCATGCGAAAATTCATCATCACTCAGGTGACATTGTACCTATGTACCTTACCCGAAACCCATAACCTGGATAAAGCGGTGGTGCCACACCCCCTCCGATTGTTTTTTTTTTTGGTATGGTAACCCCATTTCGTTAAACGTGGTGAGAATAATGGGTGATCAGGGTAGAATCCATATTTTTTCCCTCCCTTTGTTTCTTTCTGTTAAACGGAGCGTAAATTCTGCAATTTCGATGATGTCCTGACACTGATAATGTGATTTGAGGTGGCGCGGCACTTTTGGGGCTGCTCAGCGCGCTCATATGCTCCGCACCAGGGTTGGCATTGACGTGGAAAGGTGTGAACGTGCACCATAAATTCCATGACATCCTGGTAACCCCTCCTAACGTGTTAGGAAGCGGGTACTCAAGCAGATAATTGATTTATGTACGCGCGTGGAAATTAGCCATTAAAAAACATGCTTTTCCACGCAGAGTGCAGAAGACAAAAACAGGATAAATTAATGCGCAGTGCATTTTGAACATGTTTTCAACGAACGTTGGGTACGATTGCGGTTGGAATAGAATGCGATGCGAATCGGCCCTGGATAGGATGTTACGTCGAGGCAGATGTTCCACCCGGTGACGGTGCCGGGTGGAAGTTTATCATTTGCCGAGTTTAAAAGGCTGGAACAATTATGGCACTGCAATGCGTTGCATAAAATTGCTATGTTTTAGTTGGCTACTAGAGCTGTTACGCCAAAGCGAAAAGTTTGTTGTTCTATTTACATACGTACGTACCCATGTCAAATGGTCATACTAGTAGTTTGGTTAAAACTTTTTTTTGCTGCCACTTGTCGTGTAGTGAAATACTACACAACTTCGATTACTTTAGGGTCCTTTGGGAGGAATTATAGCTGTGTGAGTTGTGTTCAAACATGACATCTCCATTTGTCGTCTTCTAAAAGCTATGATGGACACCACTTAGCTTCCTAGAGTACAACTTTTCAATTTCGTCCTTTTCTTCTTACTGTTGTGGGATGTCGAGTTTTTTATTGGATTAGACTGACATTGTTCTATGAAGACGAATATTAGTTTGTTGCTGACAGAGCTGTTGTTAACAGTCCCAAGTTAGCACTTATGACAGCCCACAGTAGACGAATCCAATTAGAAATTGGTGACATCTACCGAGGCGGCTGTGGCGATATGGACGTAGAAGAGAGCTTATCTTACTTCCTACGCGAATGTCCAAGCCTATGCAGAGCTAGCCCCTCGGTTAATCTCACCTCGAAAAGCCACCATTAACCATCCACCAAAACCCATCAGGGAGGCCATCTCAAAGTTACAAACCAACTTGTTTCTTTACTTTTGAAGTTAACCCATGCTAGGGGGTCAGAAAGGATCCACTACTGATCCGAGTGCTGGACCACACATATCGCCATTGCGTTCTACCTATTTCGACCACTGATTTTCCAGAACTTTGTCACATCCACTTACTGCATGTACTCTTTGACGTAACCAGCTAAAGACGGTTAAAACTAGTTGCCAATGAAACATGAGCAAGTACTATTTATCCGGGAATGATAGGGTCTAGCCTATCTAGTGCGTATGTGAACTATTTCAGTAACGAAATTTAGTACTATATGAGGATAATTTTTAACCGCAAAAGGCTGTAAGAAGCCCTATCCCTTTTGCTTCCTGGTACATGGTATTGAACGATATTGTAAGACATGATAGATTCTTTAACAGAACCATGTAGGATACGAGCCTAAGTATTGGACAATTCTAAGACAATTAGTACGCCGTCAAGAAATTCTTGCTCTGACCAAGACATTTATTTCGACCTAAACTTCTCCTGATCTGAAGAGAGTTCATGTCCTGCGAAATGACGATGTACAAGGTCGTTGCTCCATCAAGATCGGTAACGAACTGACTAAGACCTTTGATGTCCAACAGGGACTTAGACAATAAGACACGCTGTCATGCGATTTTTTCAACATCTCACTTCAAAGGATTGTGCGATCTGTCAAAATATTTTAAAAGTCTGTGCAAGTACTAGCATATGTCGATTATGTTGGCATTATTGGCAGAACACAACGGGCTGTAGCTAGTATTGAGACAGAAGCTCCAGATATGGCCTTGGCAGTAAACGACGGCAAAGCCAAGTATATGCTGTCAACAAAATGGGACATAAGACATCGGTGAATTGGACAGATTTACACAGTCCACAGCTTTAACTTCAAGGCATCCCATTCCAGTCCTGCTAAGACATGAACTCCATCTAAAGCGGATGAGGATATCCTCAGAAAAATCTTTCGTAAAATTGTTGGTCCCATTTGCCTTGACGGCCTTTGGAAGAAATTTACCGATGGACTATGCGAACTGTACAGCAACATCGACCTGTTCAATGTACATCCTCCGTTGAAGATAGCTAGGACATGTAGAGCGAATGGATACAAATCCTCCGGTTCACAGAGTCTTCGAGGGATAACCCAGTAGAAGTTTAGGTGGCGTGCACAGGTAGAAAGGGACGCCAATCGACTTGAAGTGCGCAACTCGAGACAATTAACTTAAGACCGGCCTCACTGGAGAACCCCACGTTCACCCCTAAATGTAGTGCCACCTAAGTAAGTAAGTATACTCCAAGGTTTTGGAGAAAATGCTCGTTTTGTACAAGCTACCGCTTGAGGCTAACAGTAGGCTTTCTAACTAGGTTTACTAGGATGAATTTACTACGTCCATTTCAATACAATCACAATGACCCCTTTTACTCTCTCAAAGGTGACCATCAACCTGATCATAACCGTTTTGCTATCGCTTTACGGATAGCTAACAATGTGTGATCATCGACTTTGACTATCGATAGTGTGACTATCAACTATGGCCTTAGGGGACTCCACTCCAGAAGTGAAAGACCCTTGTTGGAGTCGCTTTTATCATTCAAGCTGGACTTGGACTGGAATGGATCATCTAAATCACCCTCCGTTTAAAGACATGTTCCGCTTCAAATCTAAAAAGACAGAAGCTGTTTTGAAAGGCCAAATTTTAGAGAAGACCAGAATACTTCAAATCAAATCCACGTTCCACTAGTGTCTATCAATTCGGTCCAAGGACTCCCTGAGCCTTTTCGATCAGGTATACACAATGGTGATCTAAGTTCTCGGATTTCAAGTAGACTTTGAGCTTAAAAAACAAACCTATGGTCTCTAGCTGAAGTTCCACTTTTTCTAAGCCATTTTTAAGTCACTTAAGTCAGCAGATAAAATTTCGACCTAAAAAAGGTCAGATTCATGACACACCTTGGAGAAAACTTAATCCAACATTTCATCATAAAGTCATTCTCTGAATACACAGGCAGCTGTGGTTGATATTTGGTGAAGATATGGCTTAAAAAAGCGCAACATTAATCCCCGTGAATTTATGATTGAACAACAAATTGGATTCTCCTGCCACTGTGACCACCGATACCAGATTCATAGTGAATTTATCTGCCTGGCAAAGCACAGCTGATTGCACACCTATGGGCAGGAACAGTAATTCCCTGCGAAGCCAACGCACATCCGACATGTCCTTCATACAGGAAATATTAAAAAAAAAATGTTCATTCGATACTTTATTTTTTTTTTTTTTTGTACATTAAGCCGCATTAACAAAGCAATTAATGGACAGAGCAACCCCTCCACCACCCAAGCACGGCTCCGGCAAAAATTAATCTCACATAACCATACGCGAGGTATGTGCGTACGCACCTACATACCTTAATGTATTCAATCACTTAACTAAAATGCCCATTAATAACAAAAGTAATAAATGAATAATGAAAGGAAAAAAAATTATTAAAAAATAAATCATCAGCGAGGCAAAAAAATTAAAAAAATTTAAAAAAAAATATTTTAATTTATTCGCAGGTACATAAATCAATATTCACCTAGAGAAGGAGATTGTGTGTATCCACCGGGAGTCCTTGCTTCCTACACCCACCCATTTACACGGTAATATCAAAGTGACTCAACGCCAGGTGTTACAGCCAACAAAAACAGAATTTCATATAGCTCGCCCGACACCGCAATCCCACCAGCCCGCTGTAATTGTGCTGGCATTCATTATCCTTGCGTTCGTATGTATGTATGTACATATATCGGTGTACATGCCGTGGTGTGCTCTATAATTTCCCATTTGGTAATTCATGTTCGATTTATTGCACCAACGTACACTGGCCCGGCCCGAACGGGAAGTCCAATTTTTGCTTATTTTCCGACAGGCGTTCGGTATGTACGTAAAGGTTGTTATTTTCTTCGGTACGTTGTAGTTGTTTAATATCTCATTTTCGACTGCAATTGCAAAACACAAGCGAGTATCAAATAAAATATCCGTAAAATGTTTGCGTTAAACGCACGCTTGGCATTGATTGAATTACCGCATCGACTGCACAGTGGGGCATCTCTGGCAGAAAGTGGTACATTCATACAAATAGGTGCTGCATTCAAAGGGTTATAACTAAAAAATCAAATAGGATCCTATGCTCAACTGCAGCGAGCTTTAGGTTAATTTTATTCCGAATTTCATCAAATTTGTAACCTGCTGTCGGGATAATTAGTTCCTGCTTACACGTAGTAAAATAAATATTTCGGTGCAACCTTCCACAGGCCTAGCTGCATAGAACTATGTATATGCGTTGTACTTATTTATTCTTCGTATGAATGTATGAAGATGAGTCCTCAGGACAAATGAAGTTTCGGGTATTTATCAGGAAGGTTCCCCAATTTGTTTGATCTACTTAGCATTGCATCCGGTTCGATCTGTAAAGCGTTTTTCAAATAGAAGCGATAGACGCTCTATTGAATTGTGGACGCAAGGTGTGCATTTAAAACATTCATCAAGGGCTTTCGATAGGGATGACTCCAGTTTCGATTTGATTTGACCGACAGACACTAGTTACACTTCAATTGTTTGAGTACATTGGATTGGACACATCTATATGTTCTGGGGCCGAAATTCAGTTAAAAAATCTTTGACTATTCACATGGTTGAGTCATGTCTAGCTTTGGCATACCTGCCAAACTCGTTCGCTTGTGCAGAATGACGATGGAGAATGCTCGCTGCTCCGTCAAGGTCGGCAACGATCTCACCGAGACCTTTGATGTCAAAAAAGGATTTAGACAAGGTGACGTACTGTCATGTGACTTCTTTAATAACATACTTGAAAGAATTGTGCGAAACTCACAAGCCAACACCGGAGGCACAATCTTTTAAAAGTCTGTGCAACTACTAGCGTACGCCGACGATATTGACATAATTGGCAGAACCCAGCTGTGGGTTTAGCTGTTAATGAGGGCAAAACCAAGTATATGCTGTCAACAAGAAGGGACACACAACACCGACGAATTGGACAGAACGTCACAATAGACAGTTATAACTTTGAGGTAGTTAAGGACTTTGTATACCTCGGCTCCGCTATAAACTCTGACAACAATATCAGCACAGAGATTAAACGAAGAATCACTCTTGCCAATCGCTGTTTCTTTGGCCTAGGAAGGCAACTGAGTAAGTAGTAAGGCCTTGTCAAGAAGCACCAAGGAAACTCTATATAAGACCCTCATCATCCCAGTCCTGCTCTATGGCGCAGACGCATGATGGATGAAGATATCCTTTGTCGTTTCGAACGCAAAATCCTTCGGATGATTTTCGGTCCCGTTTGCGTTGACGGGCTATGGAGAAGGAGATTTAACAGCGAACTCTACTAGCTGTACAGCGACATCGCCCTGGGCTAGGACATGTAGAGCGAATGGACACCAATGTTCCGGCCCGTAGAGTCTTCGAATCAAACCCGGAGGGACAACGCAGTATAGGAAGACCTCGCCTTAGGTGGCGCGCACAAGTAGAAGAGAACTTCAACCAACTTGGAGTCCATAATTGGAGGAAGTTAGCCAAAGACCGCGCTAACTGGAGAGGCTTGTTGGTTGAGGCCCAGGTCCACCCCGGACTGTAGCGCCACCTAAGTAAGTAAGTATTCACATGGTTACAGATATCGTATCCTTAGAATTAAACCTTGATAACTCAGTTGCTGTTGTTTCGAAAAAAAAATTGAGTTTTCTATTAGAATTAATTTGGATAGGTTGGCCAATTACATATATAGGCCTCCGTTTTACAAAAACCAATATGCCTCTGAACCAGGAAAATCTGTAATACATGGTCTGCAGGACCTCACCAAGAGGACTAAGAAACCCCTCAGTAAAGGGAATGCAAAGACTCAGTAAGCGAAGGACCTTTTGATAGTACAGAATATGCCCGGATATAAGTACATACATATACAAACTTATGTGTATAAATGCAAAACACAGGAGAAGTGGCAGAAGAAGCACATGCTTAATTCTGGAAATACCAATTCAATAGAATTAGCACCACTGATGTGAGAGTTTTCCCGGTTCTATGGTCCATCCTACGAAGTCACATTCCAAATTCACTCAGCAATAATGGCTTCTACTTCCAAGGATACACGAATGACATTGCAATCCTAATCAGGGACAAATATGAAGAAACAATCTCGGAACCCCTACAGAGTCTAGCATGCACTCTACCCTGTTGTCGACTGGGCTAAACGTCGCAACACCGAATCGTGATACCCTGCAGAAGGTGAGGCAGTACCTGTCAAGTCAAATACCTGAGCCTGACTAGAAATAAAAAAATTACTTAAAACTCTCACCTTAAGAACACCATAGACAAAAACAGGATCTTCATATGGACAGTGATAAGCATAGACCTCAAGATGATGCTATGGTTACATCGTTAAAGTCCATACAAGATAGACATTATAAGCTCGAAGGATTAGCTTCTTTTTGGCACTATGGATGCGATGAGAATGACTACTACTGCCAGGCCGAAAGTTGTCCTTAACATCTCAACAAACCATCTTCAGAACACAGAAAGTAGTCATGATTTCTACATCTCAATATGAGGACAAGTCCAAGCTAGTCCATCCAGGAACTAAACAAAGATGAACTATTATACTTGAAATCTAAACGGACAATTATCTACTGTCTAACTCCAGTCAAAACATTAAGGCTAGATTCCCAGATCGTCATAACTGGGAACAGAAGAAACCTACATTTCCTAGCAATTCTCATGTATGGAAGCAAAAGACTTTACTGCAGAACAATATCTCCGCCAGGACAAAGCGGACATTTTAGTAATAAGATGGCAGACATATTAGCCAGAAAAAGATCTGCATCGACTCTTACGATACGTAGACCACTCTATAGTATACGAATACTGAAGGTAACAGACAAGCCAAAAAATTCATGGCATACACTTCTCACACAAGAACGAAACAACTCCTAGGTGTAGTCATATGTTTCCCTACTGGATACTGTAAGTTAAAAAACACTCAACAACTTCCTTGGGCGGTCAAACATGTTGGAATTGAACCGAGCTTTGCATGACTTTATTACATCCAAACTCGCTGGCTTATTGGAATATAACATGCACTTGCCAGAGCACACAATAAAAACGTTAAAGGACCTCAAATCATGGGTAAGGCTATGAATGGCCAATGAACTCGACTTGTGACATATGTGACTCAAACTTTGTGACATGTGGCGTCAACTTGTTGAGCTCCTCTTCCAATTTATCCCAAAAATAGTAGTCAATATACGTTTTCTCGTACCGATATCCAGTGACTGTGGCTGCGTTGTCAACACCAAGAAAAAGTATGAACCACTAATCCTTCCATCATGAAAGGTCCACCAAGCAGTCACTTTTTATGGGTAATGTCGGCCGAGTTGCCGAGGTCGTTGGACCAGAAATATCATCAAATTTTGATTAACAACTTGGAAACGTTGTTACAACGTGATCATGATGAAACTTAAATTCAAAAAGTCACGCATAACCGAGTAACCCTCTTGGAAAATAGGACAAACCAGTTGAAAACGCCTTTACTCGCACTATACTCTTAAAGGAGGGCTCATGATGGACTTATCTGCCATGTCATCAACATACATTCTCAACAATGCAAAGGTCTTGAAAATGTAGTGGTCCTGTCAGTTCGTATCGTGGCCAGTATCAACAGCCCGTATGTCTGAATGTCAGCACTTTTTAGGCCTTAAATGAGCTGAGAAGACGGACTTTTATATCTGTCCGTTGTGTAAGAACATCCCTCTGCCAGGTCCACTTTTTCTTAATTTCATGAATATACTTGAAATCGATAAGTTTTACAATTCATTCATACATTATCTGTAGCTACGTCCTCTTTTTGGGGGCGTTTTTATCAAAAATTTGTTCGAGATAAGATTTAAGAGCAAAACAGAGTAGTTTTGTAACTAACCAACCTTCTAAGGACATGATTCATTTTCTGAATGGACGTTTATTTGACCTATCGTGCGAAAGTTATCTAAAAGCCCAAAGAGTGCCGAAGTTATATAAAATTCTGGCAAAAATATTGGTATCCCAATGAAGAGGGAAATACTTCCGAATCAATTGTTGGTTTAAGACACCACAAACCCTTTATAAATCCTTGCCTTTCAGCGTATCATCATTGTTACAACTAACTCTTCAGTGAAACTCCCTTTAGGGACAAAATTTTGATTGATCCGGCTGTGATTTGGGTCAGTTTGTGTCAATTAAATTTGAGTTTCCGAACATCAATCTTATGCCAGCATAAGTGTGTCAACCAAAGCCACTCGCAACAGTAGGAACTTGATTTTTTTTTTGTTCAAGGAATCAAAATCCAAACTCTTCCCCCGGATACATTGTAGGTCTAGGTAGGCAGGTACTTCAGGACGTTACACAGTTCTATAACGTTTCATAAAAATTGCCATTTTAATATGTTCAGACGGAGAGGCGGCATAAAGAACCATTACAACGCAGCTATTACCCTCATTACGCCTACAATTCTCGTAAAAAGGACATTACTTGGAAAATGCCACCGCCACAGTACAGTTCGGCAAGCACGTTCTCCATTTTTTATTTTATTTCATAGTACGAAGTATTTATTTTTATTATCCGGTACATAGGGCCGCACCGTTGTGTTGTATGTAATTTCATTGAATTCAACCATTTGACACGTTCAGTGCCCATTGTCCGTGTGTAACAGGGACTTTATCATGGCGAGGACAATAAATTACAATCCATGTCAACTGTGTAGCTAAAGTTGACGCACCATGACACTTGCGTTGTGCGCCTCGCTCGGCCCATTAGTCGGTGGAGACTGACGCCGACAGGGTACCAAACATAAATTTAACTTATTTTTCGTATCCTTTTTGTTTTTTTTTTTTTTCTTTTTTTTTGTTTCTTACTGAAGAGAGAGAACAACAAATGAGAACAGCAAATTGCTTTAAGTCAATATGTGCATTGGTTCGGTTGGAGACGACGACGACGTCCTGAAATGAAATGAAAATTATTCCACAATTATCCTGAAGTCGTGACACTTTAGACAAGTTCGTCAACATTACCACTGCAAGGATAGTCTTACCTACGGGCAGAGGATAATCACCACCGTCACAGCTAAAAAGGATCCACATTCTCCACATGTCAGTCAGGATATCAATTGTGTATGACGGGCCCATGGAATAAGGATAGGACCAGAAGACAGACGAGAGGTAGGAAACAACAACAGACCATCACGTTCTATAAATACATTTCCACTTGAAAATGTGTGTGGTTGATCTATTGGATCTGGAGCCTGCCTGCCTGCCTGCCTGCCTGAAGTAGTGAAGCTCTGATGTGTTTCTATGTTTTCACTCAGCAGCTTTTGCAGAACAACATCGTTCTTGCAACCCTGTCTGCCAGCCTGCCTGCCTGCTTGCCTGCCAGGCAGTATATACGAATTTAAAGGATTGTATTTGACTTGTGGATTGCGGTGTTGGTGGTGGCGGTGGTGGTGATGGTGGCGGACCGTAAGGGTTACAGAAATGCATATCTGAGGACGTTGCACAAAAAAAAAAAGAAAGAAGAATACTAGAACCGGAGGAGTGTAGCATGGCTGGCATTCAAAGTGAATGGCAATTTGTTTTGTTTCCCGACATCGCTGGGATAATCCTCCTACTCCTACTCCTACTCCTACTCCTACTCCGTGTGTGTTCAAACGCGAGCAGAGCAGACACTTTTAGTGGTACTTGCCGGTCGTCGTCCTGTACGAGCTCTGGATTTGGATTGGGGCAGCAGCAATTCGGTCGATGATTCTGACAAAGTGTCGCAGTTGTACAGCGAGACGACAAATGCAATTCGCTTGGCGACAGTTTTATGGCCGAATGGATTTTGGTGTGTGTCTCGTCCTCGTTCCTGTCGAATGTATGTATAAAGAAGGGACATCCGATGTACATATGTATGTACGAGCACTTTGCATGTAAACAAGCTTTTTTAAATTGAAACTTTCAGATACAATTTGAAAGTAAGTGATGCAGCATGTATCCCTTTCCAGGATTTTAGCTACACACTAAGTGCGCCACTCCGGGAAAGGGATAAATTAAAATAGATGTGTGCGGGCAACGCTTGACAAGAACAATCATGCTGAATTCACAAGTTTCAGATGCAAAGGACCCGACTGCACGATTGATAGATTATTCAAACGGTTGGACACACACAGTACGGACAGACGCAATTCCAATGCAAATGTGACGCGCGTTCTAAGTTCTAATTGGAAGTTGGACGAATGCGAACACGTTCAGTTTTTCTACTGCTTGGCCGCCTCGAATCACTTAAGCTTCCAAGCAATTGGTCAGGGTTAAGCCTTTGGCCAAATGCAAATGATTACAACAGATGCTCCAGCATCTGTCATGGCACAGATACATGGATTTCATAGTACATGAGGTGAGAAATGTGTAATTACTTACTCGTGATAGAGAATGATATGGGCAGAGTTGTTGCTTACCTGAAAATAGAAAGAAAACAATTAATCAGTATATTGTTAGTACAGGCGTATTAATCTATGGCTAACGTACATACGTACGTATGTAGGTAGTAAAGTTATTGTCGTTTGCTGCCATCTATTGCAATTAACGACTCTATATCCCCAGTCAAGGAAACATTTTGAACCCCAAACATGTATGTAAGTCCTTGTGCTCCATACGTCTGTAGTAAATAGTTCATCTACCCCAGAGTGGCAGTGGGTCACCATAAATCACAAGTGATTTGTCTAGGATTGATGACTTGGTTGTGGTTGGGAAATACTAGAGTGCGTATCGTATAGCGCGTCACAGGCAATTAATCTTATTTTAAGAAAGCTATTTTCTGCAAAATAATTAGGACATCGAGACACAGTACGTACAGATGTATGAAATAAATCACAGTTTTCTTACATATCCTATACCATTAGGAATATGAGCACATACGTATGCTGTTGATGCGTGACAGACAGTACTCTGTATCCTTGTGGTTATCGAAGGGGAGTTTGAGGCTATTTTCAATTTTGAGTCATCAAACGAACGCTGCTATGTAGATATTTGAACTCAGATCTGCAAGTTAGTAAGCACAAAGTAGGGACTGACAGCGCATTTTGAAGGATGGTTTGCATTTGTTCAAAAAATATTGCCGATAAACCGTCCAAGTCGCTTCGAAAACGGCCAAAAACTCGCTCAAATGGTTGACACTGAACCCGACTCTCTGAAGCGAATTTTCAAGCCAGATTTTCTCTATTCATGCATCGTAAGCGCAAACGAACTTAGCTGCTGTCTGGCTGAGTGTTGAAAATATAAAAAAAATTTCCACCGAAAAATGTATGAAACAATTGGTTACGTATACGCCACCGAACTAGGATCTATGCAAGAGCACAAGCACTTTTTGGAGAGCTTTAAGACTGTTCTCAAGACATATTGCTACAAGGAATCTTAAATCAAACCGAGATGCATGCTATTAGGTCTGCAGGTGTCAAACGAGCTGCATCTGAAGAGTTCAAGCAGTTAGTCGTCATCGTTCCACTTCTTATAAGCTAACTAGTAAGCAGGCTTTCCCTGAATTTGAACAATTTCTGTAGGAACTTTATGGACGATGTAGAGGAAGAAACGATTCCCAACCTTCTTTGTACCCGTTCAGCTCTTTCTCACAAAATAAGGAATTGAGTTCATTGGTTCATTTATACAAAAGTACGAACGTAGTACATACTAGTACATGTCCGAGTCAAAATTTGAAAAAGTGGTTGAAAGGGCAAAGCACTACAAAACTATAGACACATGCCTCAGCAAAATATATGTCACAGTCATATGCACCCAAATCAATAAAATTCAATCGAACTTCTTGCAGGACCTTGGTGTTGTTTCAGAGCAAATGGTACACCAGCCTCACACAATCGACTTTCCTCGGTATATCCCGATCCTATATCACGGATAATGTGGACTATACGAACTGGTGGATAATAATTATCTTAAGATCGAAGTTCTTTAAGCAATCCCAAGAATCTTTAACTGAGGTCGGACATAGGTTCAAACTTTCCCTGGAGCTCCAAAGAAAAAGAGAGTACCTACCAAGGTCTCCTTTCCCTCAACAAAACGTCAACATCACTGACAGATAAATCTGACCTAAACAGAGAGTAGAAAAAGTATCACCTCTTAGCTCTTCACTCAATCTATTTGGTATCCAATGCTATCCAGCAATTCCTGTAGAAGCTATTAGGATAAGGAAAGGGAATGGAAGGCGAATCCACCTTTACTGAGATTGCTCTGGGCAGTCAGGAAGGATGTCGTGCTATTATTTTCTCAAATGCTATCAATTGAAAAGTAACGAGTGCAGAAAATTAAAGAACCTTACTTCTTGATTCTCATGGTTTTAGAAGACATTTCATAAAAGACGAGACTTCGTACAGAGTGACCAGATAAGAACGATATGAAAACTAGTTTAAACAAAACTACAACAGTACGAAACATCAAATTGATTTCAGCCTCATTTTTAAGTTACATTTATGCCAGTATATGTGCAATAGAACATACTCTCTCAAACTTTTCCACGGTGCGACGAATTGCCTGCACACTGAAGCCATGATGAGAACCGACCTGACGACGAAATTCACGTTGCGTACTTACAATTAAGCCGGATTTTTTTTTAATAATTTCCGCACATTCGGCAAGCGTGAGATACATGATAGAATGGCAAATCTTTCAGAATATTTTGACAGCTAGATGTCGTTAGTACCTTTGACAGCTGCTAAAAGATATCAGTTGGAAGAAGTATCACTGCTATCTGGTCACACTTTATATGAAGAGGCATAGACACATATTAGCCTCACTTTGGAAAATATAAATGTTCCCTCCAACTTTTTCCACCAAAGTACTTGCATTTGAAGTGCTTGGTTACCGTGTAGTACAACAGAAAACCAAGTTGCACATGTTCGCTTCATTTCCATCCAGTATCTCTAGGAGAATACTTAAAAGGTGCATATCTTCTCTTTTAAAAGGATACCGAGTCCAAGGAGACATTAGTATGCTTTCCTTGTTGGAATGAGTTTGTTTGAGAAACAGCCATATGACTGCTAAATAGGGTTACTGTCAAGGTCAGGTTAAGTACTTCGTCAAAATGCTGCAAGTCATATTAAATTTGCAACAAGGATACTTATGGTTTCAACTAAGTGACACAGAGATACTTTATATTCCCATAAATGTATCTACCCTCCATGGGGTCTGCAGATATGGCTTAAAATGCAAAGAAATGGAATTAACTATAGTCAGTTCGAAAAACCATTCACAAATGAGTAGAAGTATCCTTTTCGCCAAGTTCCAAGAAGTGACAACTATTTTTTCAGTAAAACTGAGTATTCCCATTCCTGCCACCAGCATAACTCAATATCAGTTTTCAAAACTAGAAAACAATGTGAATAAGGATGAAGGACAACTCTCAGTTGAATCACACACAACACTCCACCATCGAAAAGGACTATTTCAACGGCAGACCTCAATTAGTTATGACGTTCCAATCAGATTTTCGTCCACTTTCACATCCTTACTCTCCACACCCTGGATACATAAAGGACCGACACACAACCCCATGAAAAGTGGGTAAATGTTCCATTTACACAGTTTCGTTTTTCCCCATTCATTTCTGGTCACACACATGCACAGGGCACCACATTAAACATAAGTTTTATATCCCACAGGAAATGTCAGTATGCAGTATCCCGTAACATCCCTCGTCACTCGAAAATAGGCTCTCAATATGCATTTAATACACAGCTCCTTGTTCATTCATTTTTATAAGAAAAAAACAAACTCCCCGAGCACTCAGTGCATGGATTCAACAGAGTTGATACAGCTGCACAGCCTAGAGCGCGATAGCATCCCTTATGTGTGCCATTTTATTGCAAAGGACATTTGGGGACACACGGACTCATGCTATGCATATAAAACTTTGTATGGCTGTGTGGTTATGTTGATTTGCACTACTGTTAGTATTTTTTTTTTTTTTTTCTCTATTTCTCAGGTGACACTGCGAGCGCGAAATACTTTCAAGTGTATCCCCACCTGTATTTCGACCGAACACCCGAACTGCCTAGGCCTTTGACAGCGGGACATGGCGTAGCACCATAGAGTGCACACCACTGCCAGAACACTCGCAGAGTGGGTCCCCTAAGCGACAGATATACAATGAGTTAATTCCATTCAGATTTAACTACATGTATCCTGTGTGTCCGCCTCCATGACGTCAAAAGGACACCAAATAGGCACCAGGAATATGCTTCATATGGCGGCCTGCGTCTCCTTTTTTCCGCTCCATTTTTTTCATTCCTGTTTTGCTCAACCCCCCTCCCACCCTTCAGAGCGTATTCAGGAGGACTTTATCCTTGCTATAATGCAAGACTTAATGTTACTGGAAGTAGAGATACACATTCATTTGACACCTACTACAGAGGAGATTACACACAACCAGGACGAGCACAAAAAGGAGAAACGATAATAAAAGGGCAAACAGAAAAAAGGGCCTGTAATGAATAGCTCACTGTGTAATGCAGATGCTCTAATTCCCACTTTATATCGCATTAATTGCACTCTGGATCCTTTTTTTGTGTTTGTGTTTCTCTTTCCGGCGCTCCTTCGTCTTTTCCGTTTGATGTGTCTGTATTTTGTAGCCATTCACACTTGTAACACACCTACTGTGGGGATGTGGTAGATAACCTACTCTATTCGCACGCTAGATGAGTTTTATATAACCTCAAGCAGCCAGGCAGGCAGGCAGCAGACGCCTGCAATGAAAGTCCTTTTTCGAAAAGCACAAAATAAAATTACCAAATCCACAAACTCTGCTACAGGACCTGCTCGGGATAAGTGTGAGGTTCAGTCGGCGTAATAAGATGTCTGCGAAAATTTAACACACAACACAACAGAACGGCTATTTTTATATTCCTTCCCTTTGTACATCCTTGAATGGGTTTGATGGTCTAACGATAGTCTACCATAGCCACCCCACCTAACTTCAGCTTCTGGTTTTTATGACTTATTCTTTATTTTTATTTCGCAAAGATTTCCCGTCAATGGACACATTTAATTGTCTTTTTCAATTATGAAAATGAGTCCTTTTATTATTGTGACAGAGCGAACAACAAAAAAAAAGCCGCGCCAAGCGCACCCAAAAAGGACGAAAATGATAATAAAAATTTCTATTCGGTATCTCGCTACGAAACAGTGGAATAAAATTAGTCGCTAGCACGGGCTTTTGTTGTCAAATTATAGCGCGCCCGCCCTGGGAAGGACAGGAATATAAAAACAACATGGCTGCATTAAAATTGATTTATTGTTTTAATTTGTTGGACACAGAAAACACAGCAAAAAAAAAGGATACACACGGCAAAGCGGCAAAACGGCAAAACGGCGCGGGTTGATGTTGCGGAAAAAGAAGAACATTTAATTTGATTTTGTTTCTCTGATTTTTATCTTTTCATTTCTGTGTTTCATTGGAGAAATGTAAAATTGACGGATTAATTCGCAGTCCAGCCCCGCGTCCGGAATTAACTTGTTTATCGGTGGAGCCCTGCGCTGACGCGGAAGGATTTTGAGTGCGAATTATTGGCTGTGACAGGGCGTTGCAGGTGGAGATTTTCTCTCTCCTCCGGCTCCGTCTTCTTTTGCTTTCCATTTAATTAAGCTAATTTAGTGAAGGACAGGACAGCAGTTCAGTTGGAAGGAGATTGGGTGTAGCGTGAGAACAATCATCGAAGGATGTAAAAGCTGCTTCGGATTATCGGGAGAAAGTTTTCACTACGCGATGTTCTTTGTGCTTATGGTGATGGCTAATGGGAGGATTAGAAGAGAAGTTCGCCAAGTGTACTCCAAGGACATGAATGATATCATCATCATGATTAAGAGGCAACGTTAACGGTATGGTTGACGCATGTCCACAGAAGATGTGAGAGGATTATCTTATAGAAAGGGGTGTTAACCCTTGAACCGCACCAATGTTGAGGAGGAATTTGATTTACGCTGGAAGGATTACATGGCAGACATCTCAGTAATTGGTAATAGAGAATAAAGGTAACTTTTTTTTTTTTGCTTTGTTTGCGGTTCGTCTTACCAAAAGTGTTAACTTTTTTTGCAAAGGGATCGGATTTGGGGTGTATCTACAAATAGGGCATCTGGTGGGTGGAAGGATCAGTGGCGGTTGTAAATAAAAATGAAAGTCCCTAATTAGTGTGGTTCTTGGGACGTGCTTGATAGAACAAATTTTGGATTCTAGAGAAGTTTTGGGTGCGGCTGTTGAGGTGGTGAAGGAAGGCTGGCAATCAGGCTACCTACCTAAACATGCAGTTACGGGAGTGAGGACTTACTATTTTATATCTTTATCGCGTCTCTCACTGAAAGGGCGGCGGTATATTTGATGAAATAAAACCACGAGGTTCCACGAGGTACAAGTATACCAGGAGAAAACTCTGAAGGCTAAGACAGAACCAACCATCAAAGGACAGGAACCTTCTTGGTTAAAGAAACATTTTGAAGAAAACCGACTACTGACTGTAGTGAGTCTATGTGTTTCATTAAACGGATAGACGACAAGTCAACCAGTTTTGAACTATGTGTGCTAAGGACTCAAACTGAAATATTTGTACTGAAATATGCGGACATGTTTGTAAAATAAAGGCAATTCTCTCACAGTGAAGGAGCCAGGATCTAGGATCCTACATATGTCAATGACCCAGCAGGCCAGTTCAAGATCATGGACACACAAAGTTTCCAGTGAAAAATTTCCTTGGCAAGTAGTTAAGCCTGAAATCGACAACCTTCAGTTAAAGCTTAAGTATCTTACAGATGCTCAAGCACATGAGTACATATGTACATACATACCTAGGTGTCCATTCGAATGAAAAAAACCTGAAGCTTGGACAAAGATTAAGGAAAATACTCTGAAATTTAAATCAAATGAAGCAAAAGGCAAAAATGAATGACAGATCTTGGAAATGTGACCAATCACTTAAAACAGGGCTTAATCTTTGTCAACCAGGCTTGAATATAAGTATGAACCTGATTCCCTGCCCAAAGCATTAGGAGGGTATTCATGTAGGTTTGTACTATATCGCAGGATAGGTCATTGAGTTCGACATCTGAAGTATTCAAACAAAAGCAAAAGGCACATACAAATGTCTCAGTCTCTTACGTCAGATGAATAGGACGGACTCTAGCTGGAAAATTATAGACAAGTTTAATCCTTTCCTTTCTTGGAGTTGGCTTCGTGTACGACCTAAGGTCGAGCTTAGCATCATTGGAAGAAAGCTCCACTTTACATAATATCCTGTCCGAAGGGAAGTATTGTACAAACTCTTGTTTGTGAGACATTTGCAAGGATATCACAACCATGTCGGTTCGATGTAAATGTTGATTGATGTGCTTCAGAACTAAAAAGTCATAGTTCCCATTGTCAGTCTAAAGAAGGAGCCATTCTAATAGCTTAACATCAAGAGCTATTCTAGGAGTAAAGTTCTTATTTATAACTTTTTTTGTTTTTCGAAAGAATCGAAAAACACTGTCAAATGCGAGTACTTCACAAGAAAAAATCATGATGTACGCCAGAACACCGCTTTACGAGCCCCATCTGGGCATCACAATGGGTCTATATTGGCCTGACAGTGCCATTGCACACCAATGTACCTTACCTAACCTAAGAGTGGTGCTTCGCTCCATTTATGGTCCACACGATCTGGATGCGCACTTTCTTGGACGAATTATTGACAAGATTCGTCATCAATTAACTCAACTGGACTTTCAGTACTGAACCAGTTTGAGAACTCTGGATTTTGAAGAAAATATACCCTCTGTAGAGGTTTGTATCTGTTTGTCCACTAAGTGGAAGATCTTGTCTGCCATTTTCGATTTTTTTCCATCTACTATCCATCCTTATGCCAAATCAAGTTTGCCTGATGGAGGACACGTATTTTCAACAGAGTGGAACACAATACTGTAGTGACGGTTAACCTAAGATAATATCACGAAAAGGAGCAGTCAATTGGTCACCGAGATCATGGGATTTAGTGGCACCGAATTATTACTTCGTGCAGCCTATTAAGTCGCTGGTCTATGCCGACAAACAGTCGATGATTAACTCATTGATTTTGGCCTCGCTCTTAGACTTGGCATAGATTTCCTACATTTTTATTGAAATATACGCCGATCGGTATCCTTCAACCCCTCCTTTGGTAGTGGATCCCAGTACTGACGACCAATGGTATCGATGCCAAGAAGCTACCAGAAAGGCCCATGAAAACTGGGTTGGAAAATAGTGCCAGAAAGCATATGCTGCAAAGCAACTAGCCTACTTGAAGGCCGAGAGGGTATCGTGAACTCCACGAGAAATGAGGTCTGAAGAATATTGGCTTCTCCCGAAAAAAAAGAGCATGAGAAGCGCCCGATCAAGGAAATAGAGAGATGCTACTCCAAGAGCAAGTTTGACCAGACCAAGACCAGAACAAGACCCTAACAGAGACCTGTAGAGATGAGAAAGGAAATCTCGTACTTCAAGCTATGAGGAAACCACTTTCATAATTTTTCTATTTGTTATTAATTTTCATGAGCATTGTACTCTCGGACGTTTGTCCGACGCTCGTGAGAGGTAGGCCGTGAAGGAAATTTTTGGGTTTTGTCTAGGGAATTGAATCTGGTTTTCAGTAGTAGTCCACCTTAGCTACGGTGTCCACCCTCCACTTAAGATTTATTATTTTGCATCTCAAACCGTCCTAAAAGGATGAGTGTTCACGAACATTCAATGCCTTAATACCAAATGTCCAACCAAATGTCCAACATATGTTTATCGACTCTTATGCAGACTGTCACGGATGGGTATGAAATAAAAGCGCAGTTTTTCAGCTGAGTCGCATGTAGGTCCTCAAGTACTTTCGAGGTACCATAGCTCGAGGAAGGGAAAGTCACATAGTGGAGCGCCACAAGGCACAAACTGTTTCTGGCAAAATTTCTATGTATTTGACTCAATTTTTGGTCTATGGTCGATCTGGAAGAGTGGAAAAGTATGCATCAGACATACGGTCATCCATACTTGGCCACTTTAACTTCATAATCCATTGATCGATTGCTTCTTCAAAGACTAAATCTTAAGCCCGACCAAAGGACTTTTTTTTCTCAGTTTCGTGAACCGATATAGTTTTCAAGACCTTTCTGTCCAAAGCACGTCCATTACCAGTTCATTCAATGAATACAAAAGTACCTACAAAATTAAATTCCATATCCTTGTTTCGGATTTGACACCCACACACACACATGTTTCTTTGCAAATATTCACCTCCTTCTGCCTGTCGAATTCGGCTTAGTGTTGATTTTATTTTTATGTTTTTTTTTTCTCTCTCTGTCTCTCCCTACTGTCCTATTTGGAGTTCCTTTCTTTCTGGAAAATTTTAATTGACTTTACTTTGTTGGATACACTTATTTGGTTAACCGAAATTCGATTTTCACCTCCTCTCCAATCGAAGCACGAACAGAGCAGAGGAACAAGCTTTGCATTGTAAATTGAATGCCTAATTCCCTTGGTCCTTCCTATGTCCAGATTTCTTTTCTTTCCAATCAAAATGGACCCAGTTCCCATTATCGAAATGAAATTTAGTTAAAGGCAGAAAAAAAGACAACATTTACAGAATTAATAGAACCACCACAGCACTTTAGCTGGTATCCTCCCCCAGGAGAAAAATTAGGTTTCATTATCTTAAGCGCCCCGAAGGACATTTTCATGTAACAAGCATTTTGAACATGATTAAAACCCCATTAGCAGCTTTGCAGGACCTTATCACCGTTTTGTGAACATGTTCTTTCATCGTCCTTTTTTTTTTTTTGTTTTTTTATTCCTTCTAAGCATTTTCTAACGCAGATACGAGGAGTACGAGTGAAGTAAGCTCTAATTAGAAGTGTGCTCTGGAAAAAAAATTGGTTTTGTGTTGACTCGAACATTGTCAGGTCCTTGTTCTGAATGGATTTCTCTTCAAACCATCATCATCAAAAATAATTATTGTTGTTAGATGATAGCCGACTAATGACATTGTTTTTTGTCCTTTTCTGAGGACGCGCCCCTCTCGTTATAGCTTTTCATTTTTTTGTTTTGTTTTTTGAATTAAATTTCCCGGAATGTTGCGGGAATTTAACAAGAAACAAACAAATGTTGCGACAGGACGAAAAAAAAAAGCAATTTGTTTTTACTTGTTTATTTTATGTGGATAAAGGATATTACAGACCTTTTTGCTGTTCACACAAATAGATGTGAGCGCATCCAGAAACGAAAATAATCACACATAGGGGTGAAGTATCGCTGCAGTAGTTATGGGGTGCGGTGAGAGGGTGTGTAAGGGTGCAGTAAGGGTGTATGGGGTGCCCATGGAAAATGTTTGTGTAATGAAATTTCTTGTCATTGTGATGCACTGACGGAATGCAGTCGAGAGAAACATTGTTGTGATAGAGGAAACACATACATACATACATACATACATATGTATGTATAGG
The DNA here is from genome assembly GCA_963583995.1 of Xylota segnis. Lineage (NCBI taxonomy): Eukaryota > Metazoa > Arthropoda > Insecta > Diptera > Syrphidae > Xylota > Xylota segnis. The sequence goes on from OY757239.1 coordinate 32,415,754, forward strand.
AGTTTTTGTTGATAATGATTCTATTAATTTTGCGAAATGCAAGAACAAGTTGTGCTGTTGCGTTTGTTGGGTGTCTGCTTGGTATTTTAATGGGTTTTCTTTTGGCTGGAATTGTGCTATCAACTGACAGGACATTTACTCGACAGAGAACGCTTTGTGGTTTTGTGTTACCGGAACGAGTACGCGTCGTCTGAACGAGAATATACAACAAAACTATTAGAGTTTAACTAAAAGTATTTAAAGTTAGCTAACTATTCCTCTTAACTGATGATGTGAGGATAAAATTGAGTCCTGCGGCACCTCTAATGACAAAAGTCGTTTTCTTGTGAATTACTTGGTTTGACTATGCTCTTAGACCTCGGGTAGTTCATCTAGGTTACCATTTATGTTGGACAACAGATGGCTTAGTAGGCTTTGGCCATCATAGTGTGTCATCGGTTGGAGATATGAGTTGGAGAGATCGGTTGGGGTTGAGGAAAATTCAACGTTCCTAGGAACCAAAAATATTTCGTACTACATTCACGTCTTGGTGTAGGCCATGGAGTTCACGGCTGGATTTTGTGCTGGATCACTAGACTTATGACCGGAAAATCATTCGAAATAGAATCGACTTGCTACATACAGTGATTCTTTTTGAGGCTCGTACTAAGATTTTAACCGTGGAGTAGACATTTACTCATTGACTTCCTCGAAGTAGGTTCTGCACCGAAAATGAAAATTGGCGCATACGCCACCCAACCAGAACCTGAATCCTGAATCTACCCTCTCATGGCTCCATTCAAGTCCGATACTCTGTGTCTGTTTATTGTAAGGACAAACAAACTTAGCTGCTACCTCGCTATGTGTGGGAAAAATGGAAAATTAGAAACCGAAAAATGTTACACATACGCCACCGAGCCAGATAATGACATCCTGAATCTACCTTCTCTTGGCTCATTTCAAGTCTGATATTCTGCTTCTACGCATTGTACGGAGGACGAGCTTAGATACTGCCTCGGTATGTGTGGGAAAAGTAGAAAAATGTTTCACATACGCCACCGAACCAGAGACTGATATCCTGAATCTACCTGCACTTGGTTCAATATTCGGAATCTATCTTCTCTTGGCTCAGTTTCAGTACGATATTCCATTTCTTTGCATTGAAAGGACAAACGAGTTTGGTTGCTACCTGGCTACATGTGGGAAGAGTAAAAAAATGTTCCACATACGCCACCGAACCAGACACGCCATTGACTTCGTGAATCCACTTTCTCTTGACCCAATTCAAGTAAGATATCCTCACCGAGCTAGCTTAAGCAGAATAATGTTTAACGGTGGAGGACCTATGTATGTAGGCAACAAAGGAGACTAGTCCTGTCAAGGGTCGTCCAGTCCATCATAATGTATGCGGCACAAATATGGCCAAAGTCGTATGCAAGAAGGAGTAACTCAGTCAACCGTCTATGTGCACTAAGAGCTTACTGGCATCGAGTAATCAGCTTTGCGAATTGTAGATGCCAGTACCCCGGATTTCAGCTAATAAAAAAGGTCAATGGGACCCAGGGCCTAGCTTCTCACAACCATTCGTGTAGTGCGTGTTATATTCTTTACACGAATGGAAGGGGCCTACTGTTTAATGCCGTGTCCGAAGGGCAATTTGTTATTTGAGAAACTTGTTTGTTTGTCAAACGATCGCAAGAGGTAGGGCCGTAAAAAACGTTTTAGGTGTTCCCCGACTGGGATTCGATCTCGAACCCCTTGCTCCATAGTCCAACGCACTAACCACCGAGCTACGGCGGCCACCTAATACAACTTCGAAATCCTGGGCAAGCTGACAGGAACTTATAGCTATGTCGGAGTGATTCAGGGAGGCTGTTTAGTTACAAACCAACGTTTGTTTTTGTTTCTAGGTATCCGAGCTCTGGTTTCGTGTCCAGTCCTTACTTCTTCACCCCTTTTGAACTCAAAAAGTCAAAAAGAAGTACAACATACTCGCGTATAATCAGATCCTGTCAGCGTTAGATAAAAGCCAAAGTTGGATTCATTACTAATTCGAGTATCATGTGGAAGCTCGGTACAACTCTCCTCAGTACCTCGGATGGTACCAGAGTTCCATTTTTTCAGTTCAGTGGGAATATTGAATTGAATGCAACCATCTGCAAAGGACTTGAAAAATAAAAATCACCCAACCAAGTGGGCCCCATCAAAGCGAACTAAAAATGTAACCTCCACTCAATCCAATCCGCTGATGACGAATCAATCTAGTTCCCAAAATCACCTGCTCTACGATCCAGTTTAAACACGAATACATTCCGAACTCATATCATTCCAAATAAGTATTTAATTAACGCTACAAATAATTCCTCCTATTGACATCAAATCAAATCAATTCCGTTTTCAATTCGCCTTAATCAAACAACCAATTAGTAGTTTCAATATGAATTGTTTACACGCTCAATTTGATATAATTGCTTGCGCATTAAAAAACCCAGAAAAAAAATACATTTTTGTTTGTTAAATATTTAAATATGTTCCCACTTTGTCCTTACAGAACAAAAAAAAAAACAAACCCCCACCCAACAATGCAAAACACAAAAACATCCACCCAAAAGCTATGCACTCAATTAATTTGAAAATAATTTCCATCGGCATTGTTTAATTCAATACCAAGAGTGAGTACATTCTCCCAGCATCCTTGTTGCATGGATTTTTTCTGCAGTCCTTCGCTCACCTCAAATTAAGCATTTTAACATTAAGTATTGACATGAAACATTTGTGTTTCGCACATGTATGAGGTGTACTTGATATGATTGCGAATAGATTGACCGGAAAAGCGATTCTTCCTATCGTCCTGCTGCTCACAGGCACAAGGATTTTTTCAATGAGAACTAAAAAAAAATGTGTTTGCAGTGAGTTTTTAATTGATTTTCGATTAAAATTTCCATCCGAGCGGGGCACACAGGCAAACATATCCTGTATGTGATGTACAACACATCAAAAGGGAAAAGCCGTGCGACAAAAAAACAGGGAGAGATTCCCCTGATGGCGATACTGGAATATATTTCATCCTGTGCTCATCTGCATCTGTGTGACGATATTTCCCAGTCGACAGGACTCGTTTTTTTTTCTCTGGTTTCAATTCGCCTCAATCCCTTTTTAAATTTCATAGAATTTCATAGTATTGTGATTTTTTTTGTTCGCTTTTTTTGGTTTTTTGAGAATAAGATACATACACGAGGGGCGGTATCCAATAGTTTATGAATTCAAGAAATTTCGTTTGCAATACAATTCCTTATAGTACTCGTACTAAGGGTGCACAGTTCAGTGGAGAGATATCCTTGCGAGTGGTTCTTTAGTAATTTATGGATATATTTACGACCACGCGCCTGTTGCTTTGCATTTTCGATGTCGGATGTCGGATGTAGGATGTCGGAATGAGGTCCTTATTAGATTGTTGGATGATAGAATTTCGTATTCTATCTGTTCAACAAGTGTTTACTTATTCAGCACTTAATTATGTCCGCTCGTGCGATTCTGCGACCGAGTTGAAGTGGTACAAACGTGTGTACCTATGGACATATCCAGCCACGGCTGTGAATCCGTAAAATTGCGGTTGAACCCGAAACATCTATGTTGTGTTAATAATAACTATAACTTAACAAGTATCCTGAAGACCTTCTGAAGGATGCCGCAAAAGCGCTCATGGATGAGATCAAAGAAACTTAATGCAAATGAGATAGTCTGCGAAAGACATTAGAGACAGGTTCTGCTTTTTATTTTTCTTACCCTAAGCTTGTTCAAGTGGTATCCAAGCGGACAATGTCCAGAAACTGCTTAAAGGTCTTTTGTTTAGCTGAGTAGAATTCTGTTCCTCTAGAGAACTGATTGCCAAGCAGTGCAACACATATCCCGCGAATGTTCGTTCATTTGTCCTTCGAAACTTAGGTAACCAGATCAAAGACATGCATTTAAGACGGACTTCGTCTGTATCTTGTACGACCTAAGTGCTCCTTATGACTCTCAGAAAACATACGAGATTCTTGTACCAATCTTCTTTCTTGCATTTCAAGTCATAGTACGATCGATTCCGACCTGAAATACAGGATGTTTCGAGGCTTAGCCCCGGCTTGTGGCGAATAAAGCCAGACATGTTAGAAAAATTGGTAAGAGCTAGCCGTTCAAGAACTAGCTAACTACGAAGCCGAGGATGTCTTAATAAAAAGTCAATTTGGTCTGAAGAGGCGTTAAGGTACTTGGGTGTAATGGTCGAGAACCGACTGAGCTAGTAAGAATGAGCCACAGGGGAAGAAAGCGACGCTTTTCGGGATGCTGCTACACATCAGGAAGACTAGATATGCAGCAAAAATAATTCAAGAGCTCATATAGCGTAGGAGATAAAAAGGAAGCACTCTTCACTATGTGGGTTCCAAACAATCTGTTATAGTGGTTATAGTCCCCACCGACGTTCCCGCAAGATGATGCAAAGGATTTACCTTTGGTGAACCGCGAACTGACTAGAAGCCAGGAATGTAATAGCAGAAGCCAGGTGGGACAACATGGCAAATGGCATATGGACCCGCAGTCTGATCCCCACGATCAGGGGCTAAACAAGAAGACCACACCTCCTTAGGCATTGCCAGTCTGCCCACAGATTTGGCCACCTTTGGTCGTCCTTCTGCCCAGAATGTCTAAGTGAAGAGGAAGATGCAAAGCACGCAAAATTTTACTGTAGACGCTTCGCAGATACAAGAATAGACCTATTGACCCGAGTGTCTAGGAAGTCATATGCCAAGGTCAGGAGATGACTCGGTGGATATTTGTTCTTTTATAATGAGGGTGGAGATCAAGAATAAGAAGAGTTGAAGTGCCAGACATAGCATAATGTGCTAACCAGTCCCAGGATGTAATACCGAACAGCAGTTCCGCAGGAAGAGTGGTGGAAGTGTTCAGAGTGTAAACTAGTACATAGGCGTACTATCTGCATCTAGTATTTGGTGCACGCAGACACCCCGGACTATAATTACCGTTGGAAGATTAACATATCGCTCTGGAGTGCAAAAATCTGAAGCAATTGATGAGAAGACTGATATCGTTCACCCTTTCAACGAAGGAAACATGGGATATCGTCAAAAAAAATATCATTGCAACCATCATACAAGAGCTATGGTGAGAAAATCAAACAAATCCTGGACCACAGGAAGGAGAAGACATGATGTCAAAATCTGCTCTTACGAAGGAATGCCTTGACCGCCGGTACCATAAGGTGAATCAGGATGTGGATCTATCTTCAACGTGGGAACTTCCGATGCTAACATCCTTTACCATTTGCAAAACACCATGTGAATTCAGTTGTAAGACTGAGCACTGGGATCGTGGGGAAAACTCTCAGAAGAGGCTTCAAAGATTGACTACCTGCTCAGCAATTTCCAGTAAACGAGTGGACTAAATGGGTACTCGTGGAGGTACTGATACTTTTGCTATATTAGGTCGCATATTCTTCGAAGTTGACCTCATTACTGAGCCTTCAATCTTCCACCAGAAAATGAATAAATTTCGTTCACAAAAGAGTGCATCCTCAGCCACCAACATGTGCTATTTGCCAAGATCTGCCCCACTAAATGTCACTTTCTTCCCTAAAAAGGAAAAAACCCATAAGTTCACTTCTGTTCATCTAGTCTCTAAGTATCCTCGTAAGGAAAAAAAAAGTTGTAGGATTATTTAGTAAACTCTTTACGAAGTAGCAAGTGGCACTCCTAAAACATCCAACCAACACCAGTCTATAAAGCACGTTTTCTACTGTAATTGACAGGGTGTTACTTATGTGCCTACATCCTTCCACCCTCCAGCCTAATCCACTTCAAATAAAGCCTGCGCCGAGAGAAACTTTTTAAGACTAATTTTGCCAGAGCACTGAAAAGAGCAATTCAAGCCAAACGTTCTCAACCAAATGCTCGTCATAAAGTCATCAACATTCAACACCCAGTTCATCCCATTAGTGCCAATGAAGGAGGCATCTGCCAGCAAAATGGGCTTTTTTCCAAAAAAAAAAAATAAAAATAAAACACACACACACTGTGAAAAGAAACAACCTCCAGCTAAGCTCCTTAAAATATCTCCAAGGACAATTGTTCAACGCATTTTTGAGTTTCAAAACTGCTTGCAGGTCAAACAAAATAATTCCTCACTTCATCTCGGTCACACGCCTTGAGGCAATTATTGAAGGACGATTCGTCCTTTTTTTCTGCTTCTTCTTCTTCTTTACGACATAAGAAAGCATAAGCAAAAGTACAACTTGGAATCAAAAGATAAGAGTGCTGCACCATGCACCATGCTACACCTAGGCTCACCCCTGCCTGGTGGCACCAAGTGACAAATGTGACAGCATGTCCTTCATCGTGCTGGAGCTCAATTACGTCAGCTATTCATGTGAGATTTTGGTTTTTTTTTTTTTTGCTTTTTTGATGGAGGAGAGAACTTTTTGTGAGGAAAAAACACCTCTCTAACGAATGTTTGTTTTTCATTGAAAATTCCAAGATTGTAAGACGTTGAAAGAAAATATCCTTGGCCGAGCAGAAGGCAGGATACGCTCCCGGGCGGGAGTTAAACATTTTCAATGCCCAGACAGATGGTATGGGAGATATTTTCTAGCCCACGGTCGGTCTCTATTTCTTGTGGATATCTTCTTAATTTGAAAGTATTCTGCATTCAGAAAAAGATTTTCATCTTTTGCGCGAGGACCACAACTACCCCATTACCACGAAAACCATCCGTCTTTGCATTTAATTGAGAGACAAAAGTTAAACAAAGTATGCGAAGGATATGAATGCAGGACCTGAGAAATGCTACGAAAATCCATACACTTGTGCAGTTTCGAGAGTTGGTTGTGGCGTGCTTCTTGAATTTTAAATGATTGTGGCGGTGGAGTACTTTGGTGTGGCGTAGGGGCGGTAACAGATACGAGAACAGCCAACCGCTGAAGGCATTGGTTGCCAGACCTGTCGGAATGTGCACAAAGGCGTATATTTCCCTTGGCAATAGGAAGGAGCTCGTTGAATATTATTTCAACGTTATGGCGAAATTATTTCATTGTTTTTCCTTGACAACATAAGTATCTATACGTACGCTATGTTGAGCTGAAGCTGAAGAAATTTTCAAGAACCATTCCTATGGCGTAGGGAACAACGGAGAGCACTTTAAATTGAGTTGGGGTGAGCGCGCCTTCGGGTGGGAGATACTCAAGGCGTGAATATAACCATCAGGATGAAATATTTATTGTGAAGGGATGTAATGCTTTGGATTTTGGTTTTTGTTGGGTTTTTTTTCTGTTCTCCATTTAGATCATCGTTTTGTCTTACGAGACAGATACTCATAGTTTTACCGAGTGTGTGGGTTCATCCTCTGCATAAAGATTATACTTATTCGGAAATCCTGAACGAATGACTCACTAGTATTGCTAGCTTTGTATTTTTAATCAACATTTCCATGTAAAAGACTCTTAGATGGAAGTTATCCTTTAGGATGGTACGGATAGTGAACGGACCAAGCTCATCAGAAAGATCTATCTAAACAACTGGTCATGTTTACTAGAAATACGTGCTGATACGTAAGGCAATGTTCATGAGTCCAGGAACTCTTAAGCACATAAGACATAGAACAGCAGGATACTACGATTAAACTTGAAAAGTTTGGGCCTGGGTAAGTACTCTAGGAACGAATGTTAAGAGTGGTATACAGTTGTAGTAGCATTTGTCCTTAAGTAATGCTAAATCAGTATATACTGGAAGTACTCAAGAGAGATTCCAATGCCTGGGTCAAGGTCTGTTGAGTCTATCACTACATGTTTAAGAATACCAGCATTCTACCCTAAAAAATTCCTACTTTGGTCAAACAAATAACCACATTTGCACTCCTATGCAACTTAATATACAGACCCACCGATAATTACAGCAACAATGAAGAGGAAGCTATCCAAGCACATGGTCAAGATGGGATGTCCTCGACCAAAACAGATGTCGCACACCCGACCCCAAGTCAAATCCTGTCACAGCTCGAGACTGCTGAAAGACGATGAGTGGAACGATGATAGCCGTAATCAGAAATTAAAGCCAATAGCAGCCACAGAGGAAAAGATAGCAGACTTTCGACGTGTGTAAGCGATAAATGGCTGGAGACATCCTTGTGATCTCTCACAGCAATATCACGCGGGGAAATATGTAGGTAGAAAGTGGTTTTTGGATTGGGATAATGTCCTTGCAAGGACTAATCCGAAATGTGTTAGTAACCGCTAGTTACTATCTATAAATCGCTGAATTGGTGTGAAATTACTCGTAGCTTGACCTACCGGACAAGGTCAGTTAAAGGCTTTTAAGTGAAATAGTTTCAATAGAAAGGGAAAAATTTTCAACCAAAAATATATTTTAAAAAAAAGTTACGTATACGCCACCGATGCATATACGCATGTCCTGACTCTACCACCTTGTGGCACAATTTAAGTCAGATGTTCTGCAGAAACTAGCTTAAATGACGCTGCGGTACGTATAGCAGAAGGAGAACATTTTTGAACCCAAAAATGTATGAAAAAAGGTTACGTATACGCCTTGAGAAAGCGATTACTTACTCTGGAAGTCGAGTGCTTTGGCAACAGCAATCAATTTTGTGGATAGTACATGATTTATTGAAATCTGATAGACAGTTGTTATAATAATTCGATGAGAACCTGCAAAAATAGCTTGAGTGGCTACCTATTCTTTGCAGAGTGGGCTTCATTTGGATACCTCTATCAGACTCCAATGATGGTCAGTCAAACAGCTTGTTTTGTCTGACAAATGCACCTCCTAGCCAGTACATCTAATTGCTAATTTCATGGAAGTTTACGTCCAGTCATTTCTGAGCGACTGACAGATCTTCTTAGGAATCGGTTTCATTCGCACAAAAGAAGGTCTCAGTAGTACTGTCGATACTAAAGCTTGTTGGATTGATTAAAGGGCAGAGAGTAGAGTGCTGTGTAGCCCAAACAGTGCGTTAGTTTTAGCCGAAAGGAAGCACCCACCACGCCTGCTGTACGCAAGTTTGTGCAAAAAGTTCGTGACACTGGTTTGCTAGTGGACAACACCGGTATGCTAGTGCGCACAGACGAGAATGTGGCTGCTGTAGCCGAGAGTGTGAGACCCAATTCACGAAGCTCAACTCGCCATCGATCTCAACAGCTCAGGATTTCACGATGATCTCGGATTATTCGCTTACAAGGTCCAATTGAGTCAGCAATTGAAGGCGCCCGACCATCCGCGTCGTTATCGTTTCGCAGTTTAGGCCTTGGAGCACCTTGAATTGTACAACCATTTTGAGCGACAACGAATCATCACGAGGCACATTTTCATCTTGGCGGCTACGTTAACAGACACAGAGTCGGATCTGGGGCTCAGAAAACCCGCACGTTATTGTCGAGAAGCCGATGCATCCACAGAGAGTGAAAGTTTGGTGTGGATTGTGGAGTGGTGTCAACATTGGACCATATTTCTTCAAAAGTGAGGTTGGGAACAAGGTTTCCATGGAACCATGTTGACCCACTTTTTTTACTGAAATTGAAGGACGACCCGTGGTTCATGCAGGATGGCCCGCCATGCCATGATCTTTTACGCACCAAATTTTCAAGTCGTGTTATCAGCCGTCTTGGTGATGTAAATTGCCCGCCTCGGAGCTGCGATTTCACCCCTTTGGACTTCTTTTTGTGGGGAACCGTGAAGGACCCCTGTTATGCCAACAGTCCGGAAACGATTCAAGGACTATCATCCAAGCAATCCGTGAGCTACAGCCCGCAACCGTCAAGAAGGTCTTAGAAAGTTGGAGTGATAGAACGATAGAGCCACTTGAACGACGGTGTATTCCATAATTAATGGGAATGTCTACTCGTACTTATGAAGCCACAATACATTAAAAAATATTTAATTTTGTTCATTTTATTGCATTTTTAAAAAGAAACTTGTATTTGGCCCACCCTTTACAAAGATCACCTGTCTGCATCCCTGTACGATTGGCAAATTTGCTCTCAGATTCAACTATTTAGTTGGCGGACCTTTGCAACATAAAACCCTTTATTCTAAGCCAAAACGAGTGCGTATAGCATAACCTCTTGAAGAGGTTGTGTGGTTTGAGGTTTCGAAGAACCAGTGTCCTTTGTCCATAACGTGACCAGTGCCATGGGCAGTGTCTTTCTCAGCACCCCACCAACATGTCCTATATCTGTAGTTCCCGGTTAACTTTATTATTCATTTTGAAGTAATAAACAATTATTTTAATTGAAAAATTCTTGATTCATTTACCAAAGGACTACTCAGTACAGCACTCCACTTTCATGTATCTTCCACCGCACACTCCAACCCGCAGATCCTTGTAATTCTCTCAGGGAAACGAAAACGAAAAAAAAAATTATCTCCCCCTTTGGAGAGTGAAAGAGATTTTTAATTTTATTTATAAGGATTTGCCTCTCCCGCTGCTTATACGATTTACTTAATCCATTTGTGTATCCGTGTTAACCGCAGGCGACGAATATTAACCATTCACCGTGTCATCGTCAGCTGCAGTTTGAGAAACATCAACTCAATTATGAAGGGTACTCGCAGCTTGTTTGTAAGTACGAAGTACGAGTGTGCAAGGATGTTCTGCTGCATTTTGCCAGGACGCAAAGAGGATGTTCAAATTCTGCATTTTGTTAATTTATGGAAAATGCGCAACATAAGTTAATGAGCAAATATGGAAATTTCTGCATTTTAACGGGCACACATGTCAAAACGTTGCCTGTGAGCGTTCGTCCTTTTTTGGTACACATACTGGGGGCATACTTGCTTTTAAACGCGCAGTTGTTTGTGTAGTTTGAGTTAATAAGTGTAGGACGGCGATGTGTGGAAAACTTTATTTTAATTTCAATTACAGAGAGTGTTTATGGGAAGTTGTTTTTTTTTTCATTTCGCAGAGGAGTCGCTCATAAAAAGGACTAAATAGTGTGAAAGTGTGTACACGAACACGCAGTGGAAAGGGTGATAATTTTATTTAGCTATTATGAGCCCAAATTATCGTGTGTTGTGCTTTTACGTTCAAACGGTTTGGGATATGGGTGGTCTTTTGTTTCACACATCAAAGGATACGTTAGCCGTAATTGAGAGCACTTAGCTGGATAAGGAAAAAGGAACAGAAAGTGACGGCAAAACCACATCGGGGATGGGGTAATGTATGCTGCGCGGGTAAGATAAAAAAAGTTCAAAGGAATAGCACAAAGGAGTCGTTAGGATCAATGCGGCCTTAAGAACCAAAAAGTATCGGTTTGCAGGACACCGCCGCTGTGTGTGGGAAATTTAGAAAACTTTTCCAAGGAAAATGTATGAAAAAATTGGTTACGCATACGCCACCGAACCAGGTACAGGCAACCTGAATTTATCTTCCGGTTTCTCAATTCAAGCTACAAAAACACGAAGCAGGGAGTTACATTAATTTTTAGAAAGTCTGGATACAACGGAGGACCTGCATAAGGCTAGGCACAAGTTCACGATGATGGAGGAACATGTTTCCATAGGTTTATAGGCCCCTTTGTTTATTAGCCCTTCCTTGTTACCATTGGAAATAGTCTAAGTACATCTCGATCCTTAAGTAAGAAACAAGTGTGAGCAGTAAGTAACGAGCAACACAATAGAAGGAGGAATAAAACCGCGGTACAGGTATTGGAAACAGAAAATTTTTCTGTCCAAAAATGAGTGAATAAATGGGTTACCCATAGCCCACCGCACCCAGCTAAGCACATCCTGAAAATACATTTTCTTAGCACAATGCTAGCAGGATATTTTGTTTCTGTGCATACTAAGCGCAAACGCGCTCGACTGACAGCTCGGTGCGGGTATTGAAAACAGAAAATTTTTCTGTCCAAAAATGTGTGATTAAATGGGTTACGTATACGACTCCGAACCCAGCTTCCCACATCCTGAAAAAACATTTTCTTAGCACAATGCTAGCAAGATATCCTGTTTCTGTGTATCCTAAGCACAAACGAGCTCGGCTGTTGGCTCGCTGCGGGTATTGGAAACAGAAAATTTTTCTGTCCAAAATGTGCGAATAAATGGGTTACCCATAGCCCACCGCACCCAGCTAAGCACATCCTGAAAATACATTTTCTTAGCACAATGCTGGCAGGATATTCTGTTTCTGTGTATCCTTAGCACAATCGAGCTCGGTTGACGGCTCACTGCGGGTATTGGAAACAGAAAATTTTTCTGTCCAAAAATGTGTGATTAAATGGGTTACGTATACGACTTCGAACCCAGCTTCCCACATCCTGAAAAAACATTTTCTTAGCACAATGCTAGCAAGATATCCTGTTTCTGTGTATCCTAAGCACAAACGAGCTCGGCTGTTGGCTCGCTGCGGGTATTGGAAACAGAAAATTTTTCTGTCCAAAATGTGCGAATAAATGGGTTACCCATAGCCCACCGCACCCAGCTAAGCACATCCTGGAAATACATTTTCTTAGCACAATGCTGGCAGGATATTCTGTTTCTGTGTATCCTTAGCACAATCGAGCTCGGTTGACGGCTCACTGCGGGTATTGGAAACAGAAAATTTTTCTGTCCAAAAATGTGTGATTAAATGGGTTACGTATACGACTCCGAACCCAGCTACCCACATCCTGAAAATACATTTTCTTAGCACAATGCTAGCAAGATATCCTGTTTCTGTGTATCCTAAGCACAAACGAGCTCGGCTGTTGGCTCGCTGCGGGTATTGGAAACAGAAAATTTTTCTGTCCAAAATGTGCGAATAAATGGGTTACCCATAGCCCACCGCACCCAGCTAAGCACATCCTGGAAATACATTTTCTTAGCACAATGCTAGCAGGATATTCTGTTTCTGTGTATCCTTAGCACAATCGAGCTCGGTTGACGGCTCACTGCGGGTATTGGAAACAGAAAATTTTTCTGTCCAAAAATGTGTGATTAAATGGGTTACGTATACGACTCCGAACCCAGCTACGCACATCCTGAAAATACATTTTCTTAGCACAATGCTAGCAGGATATTCTGTTTCTGTGTATCCTTAGCACAATCGAGCTCGGTTGACGGCTCACTGCGGGTATTGGAAACAGAAAATTTTTCTGTCCAAAAATGTGTGATTAAATGGGTTACGTATACAACTCCGAACCCAGCTACCCACATCCTGAAAAAACATTTTCTTAGCACAATGCTAGCAAGATATCCTGTTTCTGTGTATCCTTAGCACAATCGAGCTCGGTTGACGGCTCACTGCGGGCATTGGAAACAGAAAATTTTTCTGTCCAAAAATGTGTGATTAAATGGGTTACGTATACGACTCCGAACCCAGCTTCCCACATCCTGAAAAAACATTTTCTTAGCACAATGCTAGCAGGTTATTCTGTTTCTGTGTATCCTTAGCACAATCGAGATCGGCTGACGGCTCGGTGCGGGTATTGGAAACAGAAAATTTTTCTGTCCAAAAATGTGTGATTAAATGGGTTACGTATACGACTCCGAACCCAGCTACGCACATCCTGAAAATACATTTTCTTAGCACAATGCTAGCAGGATATTCTGTTTCTGTGTATCCTTAGCACAATCGAGCTCGGTTGACGGCTCACTGCGGGTATTGGAAACAGAAAATTTTTCTGTCCAAAATGTGCGAATAAATGGGTTACCCATAGCCCACCGCACCCAGCTAAGCACATCCTGAAAATACATTTTCTTAGCACAATGCTAGCAGGATATTCTGTTTCTGTATATCCTTAGCACAATCGAGCTCGGTTGACGGCTCACTGCGGGTATTGGAAACAGAAAATTTTTCTGTCCAAAATGTGCGAATAAATGGGTTACCCATAGCCCACCGCACCCAGCTAAGCACATCCTGAAAATACATTTTCTTAGCACAATGCTAGCAGGATATTCTGTTTCTGTATATCCTTAGCACAATCGAGCTCGGTTGACGGCTCACTGCGGGTATTGGAAACAGAAAATTTTTCTGTCCAAAAATGTGTGATTAAATGGGTTACGTATACGCCTCCGAACCCAGATACGCACATCCTGAAAATACATTTTCTTAGCACAATGCTAGCAGGATATTCTGTTTCTGTGTATCCTTAGCACAATCGAGCTCTTTTGACGGCTCACTGCGGGTATTGGAAACAGAAAATTTTTCTGTCCAAAAATGTGTGATTAAATGGGTTACGTATACGACTCCGAACCCAGCTACGCACATCCTGAAAATACATTTTCTTAGCACAATGCTAGCAGGATATTCTGTTTCTGTGTATCCTTAGCACAATCGAGCTCTTTTGACGGCTCACTGCGGGTATTGGAAACAGAAAATTTTTCTGTCCAAAAATGTGTGATTAAATGGGTTACGTATACGACTCCGAACCCAGCTACGCACATCCTGAAAATACATTTTCTTAGCACAATGCTAGTAAGTTATCCTGTTTCTAAGTATCCTAAGCACAAACGAGCTCGGCCGACGGCTCGTTGCGGGTATTGGAAACAGACAATGTTTCCCATTCAAATACTTTCTTTTCAACTACTTGGTATAGCTACCCAACTAAGTGTCAGGAATAAACAGGCTGCATTGGTGGAAGGACTTAAAACTGTGGAGAGGATTAGTAGGTCAACGCCTAGTCTATCCACTTGGAAGCTTAATGACTGAAATAAATTCAGATCGTAAAGTGTATGAAACTTAGTAATTCCGATTGAGGTAAGCCATGGTAAGCCAAACTGTGCAGAAATTCAACAAATATTTCCAAATTCAATTTCGTCCCTTACGTACCTCAGTGCTCGACTTGAAATGAACTAAAACTTTCTGTTTTCACCGGAATACCCCCAACTAATTGAAGACTGTGGCGCTGTAGCGAAAATTGATTGACTCTCGTTGCACCTAAATTATTCACGTTGTACAACAGTTAGCAGGACTACCTCACCAGGGTAGTCACAAACAGTGTGAATTAAAAAGCAGAGAATTTGATGAAATTGCCAAAGTCCTTCCAATTGGGACTACCGGGGGTCTGAGGGCGCAAAAAATGAAAGTAATCTAGTGAAAGTTCACCAGTTTTTTTTGGTTTTTTGTTGTATCTACAACTATTTTCGTCTCCTAAATTGAATTTCTCCCCGCACACACACACACAGAGGAATTGGCAAATTGGCACATTGTACGTCGAGAAACGTTGAAAAATTTTTAGTTCATTGAAATTCTAAAACTAATTTAACTTTGATGCCAAAGCGAATACAAAAAAGAAACCAAATGGAAACAATTAAGGGTCCGGCAACACCTAACGATCAGCCCATGCCACCCCACTAGTCCCAGAGTGGGTTAATTTAAAAGTCAACCTAAAACGAAATAAATAGAAATACAAAACTAATAGTAGATACAAAAAAGAATCCGAAGAGCAAACAAAAATTCTGGCTTAATTCCAAAATTTATTGCATATCCGATACGGGGGTATACCTACGGAGGATACAAGGACACAAGATCTGCCCTACTGTTGGCGGTTTCCGACCGCCGCCGCCACTCTAACGTTGTTAGTGTTGGCTTCGTCGAGGACGTCGACACAACGACATGGGGTCGGTCTTCCGACCCCAGAGAGAGAGCGAGAGAGAGAGCCCAGCCCGCCCGGCTATGAAAAAGCACTCAATGAAACATGAAAAACCAATTTCACAGAAACTAATTAGAAGAATATTCTTTTTTCTCCTTTTTTTTTTGGCCAAAAATGATGTAGAAGAAGCCACCCCATTCAGACGGACGGAACCAAAAAAAAAGGAAAATAACACTCAACACAAAGTAAACATTTAAAAGAGGAGAGCCCACATAAATAACATTTTGTATCTTCATTCCGATTCGGCGTCCTGGTTTTCTCCTGCCTCATCCTCGCCTGCGTGTGGACTCCAGAGATAAAATATAAATCATTCAAATGTGATAACATCCATGTTCAGTGTACCTATTGAAAGGGAAAGAAGGACCCAGAGCGGCCGGCCGGGAGAGAGAGAGTAGTTGGTTGGGAAATGATTTCATCTGACTGCTTCCAGAGATATCTGGATATGTGCAGGATAGCAGTGAGGACGAGAAGGACGAAAAAAAAAAAATAAAGGAACGCACTTTCAATTCGACGGGGAGGAGCGAGCTAACAGCGAACAGCGAACACAATCCAAGATAAACAAAAACAAAGTCAAGGATCTGTGAAAAGTGGTTGCTACCAGCTTCTGGTACTGATTTGTTAACTGACTTTGCCGGCTCTGGGAGTCGATGATTAAAGCTTAAAAAGTCAAAACGAGTACGGACGCGTGTACAACAAATCGATTTCGATAACCCAGCAACCTACATTCCGTTTGAAGATGGAGGAGAAGTGGACCATTTTACAATTTTACAGTATGGTAGGACAAGACTGTAACAGGTCACAGGTTACTGTCCATTGGGGGCACTCCCCTTAAAATCTCGGATAGCGCTAGATACCTAGGACTCGTTCTTGATACAAAAAAAAATGAACTGGACACCTAATATCAATGAAAGAACTAAGAGAGCAACTTTAGCCTTCTATACTTGTAGTAGAATATTTGCAAAGAACTGGGGTCCAAAACCTAAAATTATTCTATGGACGTATACGGCAATAGTAAGAGCTATTCTGACGTATAGTTGTCCGTCCGCCAGCAAATCCACCAACTTAGCGGCCCTCACGAGGATTCAGAGATTGGCCTGCACTGGCACCACAAGTGCCATGAGAACAACACCTACTGCAGGACTAGAGGCTATCCTCAATCTTCTACCGCTGGACACTTTTGTTAAAACCTCGGCAGCTATAAGTGCCCTAACAACAAGTCAGTCAGATAGCTGGAATCATAATGCAACAGGTCATTCCATGATCCTGGAGAAATATCTAGGAAATGTCTATACTACGGACTACCTATTCATAGACCGTTTACTAGCTCGTTCCCAAGCAGGGAAGAATGGAAGGATGGTCAGCCTCCATCTCTATCTATACAGATGGATCTAAGATGGATGTAGGCGTAAGGTCTGGCATTTTTTCTGAACCGCTGCGGATATCTAGATCAGTCCGCCTCCCGAACCATAGCAGTGTTTTCCAAGCGGAGTTCCTGACTGCGATGAAGGCAATACCACCGGAGGGTATCACCTTTTTCATCGACAGCCAGGCGGCAATAAAAGCGATTACTGCAAACGAAATGTGAAGTGCTGTCGCGAAGAACTCAGGGTTCTTGGAACACAGCACAAGGTTACACTCTGCTTGGTCCATGGACACGAACGTATTCCAGGCAATGAGAAGGCAGACGAACTAGCAAGAAGAGGCTCTGAATCTACATCGCAACAGGTAGACACCTCGGTGTTCATCCCGGCTTGCACATTGAAGCAAAAGGCATGGATCTCGGCCAGAAGTGAGACCAATAGTAGATGGACCTCCCTGGACACCTGTGTGATCACCAGAAGCCTATTATGCTAAAGGATAGGAAGTCTCTTCCTGTCATTATACGAATCATTACGGGGCATAACTCTCTTCGGTACCACATGAGAAAGCTAAGACTCACGGATGAGGATTTATGTCGGGGATGTGGAGACGAGGAAGCTAATGAGGATACAACCCACTTTCTCTGTCACTGCCCTGGGCTTATCCACCTTAGATTCAAATTTCTAGGGCGACACTATTTCCGTGACCTTGAAGAATTAGCAAACAGACCAATAAATTACATTTTTAGGTTCATCAAATCAACAGGATGGTTGCGTTCCCCTTTGGGTATCACAATGGGTCTGTATTGACCTGAGTGTGGCGACGTGATATTATCTAGTCGCCTACCCACATACCTAACCTAACCTTGCAGGTCAATCTAAAAGGGATGAGGAGGTCTAAAACTTAGGGCTGTAATGAACTTAAAGAATGTAAGAGGATGTGGACCCTTACTCAATCAAGGACAACACTCGAACTCGGGTTCTGGATCCTCAGTCTCGGCAGTTCAGTACTAAAATGTAACATGTATGCCACAGACTTCAGAAGGTGGGTCGATTTTGTTGCAAAATAATGTTGGCCGCATACATGTCTCTCATATCAGGGAACACATGCAACTTTTAGAGCAGCAGTGCGAATTGGTACATATAGGACTTTTCTAACGACTAACCAAGCTTATGAGCACAAAGATAGCATATTGGAGGATTATGCTCAGAATATCCAGATGCTTACCAAAGGCCCTTTACTGATGGCCAGGTCTTCTAATGGCCCATTATACCAGAGAAGAGGAGACAATACATTAGCTTGGCATGCTTTGCGAATGGTACCTCTTCTCATCGATAGACCTTCCAACTGTGAATTAGAACTCATGGCTCGTTTCACTGATCCTCGTAAGCTAATGTAGGACAGCTGTCTTGACTGATTTGGCTTTGGAGTATGCCTGCTCGGATATACAGAGCATAATTGTCAGAAGATAAGCAGATGGATCGGAGGATTCCTTCATTCTATATGCCAGCTTTAGTAGTCTTAGATGTGAGGACGATTTCAACCTAAGTCCACATGGTCGACATGGTGGCTTTAAGACAAGGAAGCGCTGACAAGCTAACACTAACTCTACAGACTCGAAGATGTTGGATGTAAATCAAATTTCCACGCAAAACTCGTGAAGAGAGTGTTTTTTAAGGCTCAGTTCAGGTCCTTTCGCAAAGTTATTCTAAAACTGCTTATGAAACAAATCACAAAATTTCAAGAAGATGTCAGATTCTTCCTCAAAGTTTTTTAAGCTTTCCTTGAGGATTATGCAATGCAGAGCCATTGATTTTTGGCTTAGAGGTCCAAGGTATTACAGTTTGTTTGAAACAAAAAATTATAGTATGTCCAGCAGAAACTGGATGTAGATTCTCTAATACCGAATGGTAAGACTAATGATGGACAGAGCGACTTGCATTGTGACTCACCAGTTCGCAATGAAATCTGAACATTTAATTAGTGAAAAGCCAAAAGCTACAAGGAGCTGTGAGGACAGCTTTATCGTCCTTTTTTGTAAATAATAATAAAATTCCCTGAGAAGTCACTGACTGAATTGCATTTGAAATATTAATCCTACACCTCTTTCCAAATTCCCCAACGTTCTTATGATGAAATAATTTATGTAGTTGGACATGAATGTGTACTTACTTACGTATATACATATATAGATACAGTAGAAGGATATGTAGGCTTACCTGAAATAAAAAAGAAAAAATATTTTCGTTAGCAATCATGAATTTGGTACTAAAATAGATTTCAACTTGGAAGAGAATTGAATATAAGATTTCTATAAGATAGGTCCTAAAATGGCTTACAGACTCTAGCTTAAATGATTTGAATGAAAACAGCGGCCTTTATAACGCACTGAACATAGTCAGATCTATGAATTTTGTCAGGTCTACAAATGTCCTGGCAATTGCCGCAAATAAACTGCCAATCATCTGACAATGCCAAACTTTAAATTATCTGCTCACACTTTTGTACGATTTTGTGGCGATTTTTGACAATTCATAGTCAGATGGCTGACTTAGCAATTGTCTGACAGAAGCCTGGCAATGTTTTTTTCTTACAATACCAAACGAGTTTAGTTCTGACCATTGGTACAAGCATAATTTGCTAACGAAAAATTGGCAGATCCTTTGCCAAACGTTGTCAGACTCATAATATTTCACAGAACACTAAACTCTAAATCGAAATGGAACGAAAAGAGGTTAGATTTTGGCCACATATGTAGGTATTGGAAGAAAGCAAAGATGAACAGGATTCTACACCGAAATGGTGTACCATGTGAATAAAGGATTGGATAGTCCAGCACCTTATAATCAAATTCTTCGTCACTCATTCTCCATTCATTTGAGAACAGTCTCCAAATGTCTTAAGCTTCTGACAACAGCCTGACAATGAATCAAAGTAATGGTGTCAGAGGCCTGGCTGATGACTGAAAATAATTGTCAGACAACAATTGGTACGTCACACGATTGTCAGACATTTGGGACACATTTTTCATTTGTATGTACATCTGACATTCATCAGAACATGGTCAGGACTACACACTCAGTCAGAATTCACTTCCGATTCGCATAGAACCCTGTAGATAAACGAACAAATACAACATTTTAACTCTGGGGGATGGGGGATTTAAATTTTTCTGCTCTAAGTGGTTTTGTAAGGACTAAATGAGGTCTCAAATGGTTGCCCTGAGGTACTCAAAACAAAATTAGTTTGGGACATCCAAGCTATTAATCAATATAGTGTAAATGTTAGCTTGGGTGTTTCAAACACAATTACTTTCGAGGGCCTCAGGATACCTAAGTCATGATGATCATTAACTATCTTGGCTTCTGACTCAAATAAACTTTACTTTCGACAAAGGCTGCCATTCAAAGTTTAAAAAATTCAGCGATATGGCACCATTTACGTCCCACAAATGTCGATAGAAGAGCATGTTTCAAGTAGACTTTTATGAATCTAACAGAAATGCCAAGCAGACAACTAAATAGATACTTGACGAAGCACTAAGTACCCACTATTGCTTAGTACCTCCAACATAAGGTCCACGCTATATTGGCGTCGCAAAGTACTAGTAGTGACGTTTTCAACATTTACCTGTCGCAGGGAGTACCACCCCCACGAGTATTTCAAAAATGTATTAACCGACTTTATCACTGACTTTATGGTAATATCATAAAAAGAAATTCATAATACGGCTATAAATGTGATTATGGTCTGGTTCCACAGTGCTGTTGAATGCAGAGGACCTGATGCCGCATAGTATGCAATAAACCAAACCAACTATCATTATGCTTTTACAATCCATTTCCCTTCACATTCATTTAAAAAAAAAATAGAAAAAGTGCACCATTTGCGAAATTAAACTTTTGACCGCATTTTAACGCTTTTCGTTGCCCAAGAAAAATTACGACCAAGCACGTACCAATCAGAGTATTTTTTTAACCGTCAAACTTTATGGTCAACAAAGGTGCACACTATGCGTGGCATGGCTTACGATCTGAAATATGACATACCTCGCGTATAAGTTATAAAAATGTCAAAATTGTGGGATACATAGGTTTTCATGTTACAGACTGTGATTCAAGTCGGAAGTGTTTAACGCTTCCTGGTGGAAGGATGCCTGGAAGGCATAAGCCATCTTTTGTTTCAAATTGAATCCGACGTTCATCAGCAGTGAAATCTGAATAAACCCCATAAGTCGGCTTTCATTTCTGCTTGACGGAACATCCTCGACTATCTTCCTTGCACAACACACTATTGCCAGGACATCGCAATTTACACAGCAACATCAATATTCGGCAAAATTGAAAAAGAAAATTGATTTTCCTCTTCCATTCCACTTCGCTTCTTGGGGTTTTTTTTTCTCCCTCTTTCTGGCTCTCTCTCTCTTTTTGTCCATTTATCTAGTACAAGTCATTAAAATGTCATCCCTCCACCCAGCCCAACCCGAAGAAAAAAACAGAAGCAATATACAATCAACAACTACAAAGCAATTGAGCTACCAAAGCTCCTACAGACCTTATCATCCTTAAACACGAAAATTCACACATCAAGGATGCTCTCAACCAATTCTTAAATCTCATCTGAATATATCCTCGAAGGCAAACAACAGGATTGATATAAGTGCTAATAACACCCCAAAGATACACGTTCACTATTATCTTATGCTCACCTCCCAGCAGATACTTATCTGCCAAAAACCTGCCCTTGTTCGTCGCTCGTGTTCATCCTTGACTAGCTACACGTAAATCCCCACGCCGCTGCCGCTGCCGCTGATGTTGGGGAAACGTTCTCGTAAATCGAGTATAATAATAATAAGCTTCAGGCGAAAACTAAAAGGACCATGATTCTCTGCAACGTTCGAGGACGAAACGATGGTTTAGTAGTATTCGCCAATGGTCATCCCCTATTCCTTTTCCTTCGAAAAAAAACACCAAAGAGCCGAGGTGGAATGCAATTTTGACAAATTTATGCAAATTAACTGTGATGGATTGGATGGTTTTTCTTTTTTGTCTTCTATTCCCATTCGTTGGACTGAAGTGTTACCAGAAGAAGGCAAACACAAAATTTGCATATATCCCCTGTTCGTCGTTTTCCTTTTTCGTGTTTTAGACGTTTTTTTTTGGGCAAAAAATTTTCCTCATCAATCATGGACTAAAGCAAGATGATATTCTGTTAGCCATGTAATAATATGGTCGACAATTCTGTCGGATATTCGCAGGGAACCACCCGAGAAAGATAGCCAGATATACGAGTATAGAACAAGAAGGCGTCAGATATTTTTCAGGTTAATCCTCCGGAAGCCAATGAACAGGAATAGGGTAGACGTAGAAGAAGATGAAGAAAACAAGTAAAAAAAAAATATTACGCACGGATAGCTGCTGTGACATTTGCCACTTAACTAATTTAAATTGATCTTGGCAGGAGTGTACAGCGAGATTGCCACGTTATTAGGACTGTGAGCAGGTGTCCAATTCTTTGGTGGATAATCATGTTGAAAAATTGACGTTTAAACCTTGGAATACATATATATTTGGGATAGAACTTGAGTGACACTATTACGCGCAAAATGACGGTACTTGTCTTTTAATAAATCCTGACGGAATAATTTGAATTAATGTGTGACAATAAAAGCTGCTCACGAAGCATGCTGCACAGGCGGCGGTTGTTAAGTAGCTGGTAATAGGGAAGAGGAGATACATTTGTGGGGTGGATTTGGGATACATCTTGTAGATGTAGACAGATACTTGTGATATTTTCATAGGCAATGTTAAAGGCGCGGCCATAAAAAAGGTCGTCAGGTTTTAAAAGCTTCTACTTTCTGCATTCGTGGACTGGGTGTGATATTAAGATGACTTTTGATTTAAACTGGAGGCGTTATCAACACAGACATCGAGTGAAGAAAATAAATATGATATTCAGCGATGTGACAAGGGATCTTGGAAAAAAAGGCTCCTCAACATGATAGTCCAGTTCCTAGAACTAAAAATATAAAAATTGTCCTTTGAATGTCCAACAGAAGATACGCCTTACTACTGTGATCAAAAAATAAGGTGAAATTGTTTAGATTGCATTTTGTTTAGTCTATTACATTGCCTTCAAAGGACTAGTCCTCCCAATACCATGTACTTATGCGACCGATTGCCCAAATCTCGAAAGAATTGTTAAAGTCGATTTCTAGAATGGCCTTCAAAGCGACCAACGATTCGGTTTTTATCTCCTGAATCGTGTCGAAACGGTGTCCCCAGAGCGGTCTCTTAAGCTGGAAGTCACACGGTCCTAAATTAGACGAATACGTGGCTGTGAACCGATATGAGTTGAAGTTTTGGCGAAATGAGCTGGAAATACCAATCCAGTGTGAGATGGTGTTTTTGGAATCAAACGAGATTTGACTTGGTCCAGGCACATCTTTCAAAATGGTCTGAACTGATCTAAATGAAATGTTAAATGCGCCACCGAGGTCTCGAACTGTCAATAGACGATTTTTTACTACCAAATCATTGATATCCTTAACGTTGATCAGTTGATCAGACATCAGTTCATGTTGATGGCCGTCCATGGAGATCTTTCTCTTCAATATTTTCTCTCAGCTTCTTGTGACATAAAAATTACAAATTTTTGGCGCAACATGTCGATGGGACGCAGGGCCTAGCTTCTTACAACCTATTCTTTGCCTCATACGAATACTACGAAAAGATTTGAGTGATCAGGGGTAAACGATGCAGTCAGGGTCGAATGCCTTCGCGATAGGACTGATGGAGGCTGAAGAATTACCAATAAAGAGGAAGAGATATCTGCAAACCTTTCTTTCCTTCTGTCGCCCATAACTAAGCGCCGCTTAAGTAAGTAAGCCCAGGACTATAACCGCCTAGTTATTGACTGTGAGGATCTGTATCGTCAATGAATTTCTTTATAGAATACATATGAACCTTCAGCATTTAACCTCAGAGAAGAAAAATGAAAAGTAAGGCCATATCCTGAATCCGGTCAGTTCGAAAGAAACATTCTGTTTTGGAGAAAGATATTCAAGGACCAACGAAGTCGACCTTATCGAAAAATTGGTGGTTTTAAGATGGCCAAGATATATGGAGAGTTACAATACAATACAGAAGACGGGAACTAAAGAGTACGCAACCGAAGGTGGCAAGCAGGCTGGTGACCATAGTCCACATTCTCAGTAGTACACCCGACAGAGAAGTGTACTCGAGCTTAGCCTAATGCAGATCAGAATGGGAACAGTACTTCTCGAATCGTTTGAGAAATCCTAGACCTAGAGGTTGGACAATACAAGTGCCACTGAATGATACTCTTAAGCGAGAGACGTTAGAAGGAAATGCAAGATTTTTGAGTCAAAACTTCTCACGAAGAATAAATTTAATTTTTTTTCTGATTTTCCCCAGTTGGGTCAGCCTTGTAAGACCTAAATCTTAGCTTCACCAATTGAATGCGAATTTTGATGCAAACCACGGCTCACCATTCTATAGGTAGGTATGCATTCCTTACGAACGACTCACGACCAGTGCTCTGTATCTGAGACTCACCAAGATGACTCTATGATACAAACTGGTTCACACCTTTGAGCCTACACTTGCATCTGTTGTATGTATGATGCAATATTCAGAGGCTATAGAGCAGACATTTAAGAAGTGCTTTGCTATGGACCGGGCAAAAGGACGATGAAAATTTTTGACATATACTACGGTGATTGCGATATAGGGTATACACAGCGCTTAGTCAGATGCGAATGTGTCTTAAGGGGCACACTAAGGCAAGAAGTCATAAGCTTTCGACACCCAAGTGAAATACTTCTTATGACAAACCCCGTCAAGGCTTGATTTGCAAACAAAAAATTAAAAAAAGGACAAGGACAATGGCACCAAAGATAATTTCTACGAGCTCCTCGACAAAGCATTTGAGCAATGTCCTAGGTATGGCATTGAAGTGGTTCTAGATGGAGTAAATGTATTGTTTAATCCTGTTTGATTGGATAAAAGGATTGAAATCAAAGTCGCTAGACTGAAAAGTAATGTAAACAGGTTAATGGTTCTAAATGGTCAGACATAACGTTGAAGAGGTGAAGATTTGTGCCAATTGGTACAAATGATGGATCTCCTGATGGTCTTGTAGAAATGATTGTGGGTTAGGTTTCTCTCTGTAAGGAAAAGAGAAAGCCAACGAGATTAGTCAATGCAGATTAGAGAGATCGTCGACATCCCATTCATCAACGCCCAGGATGTTTCTAATGAGCTGGTTGAAGCGGTAAGAGAAAGTGTTGCCGAGAACCCACATGTGTCGTATCGTTATCGCGCTCAGCATTTTGGGTTTGTGGAACCACCTTAATGCACAAGTTGAAGGATGATTTGCATTTGTTTGAGCTTAAGTGCAATTGAGTTAAAGATTATTGCCGACAGACCATCAACGTCGGTTGGACTATGGCCAAACCATCGCACTGAACCTGAGCAAATTTTGAAGGCAGATATTCTGTTTCTATGCATCATAAGCACAAACGAGCCTAGCTACTAGCTCGCTGTGTTTCAGAAAAATACGAAAAATTTGTACCGAAAAGTGTATGAAAAAATTGATTACGTATACGCCACCGAACTGGATGCTGATATCCTTAATCGCTGAGTAGATGGCATTGACTGGATTCTTCCGGACTTCTTTCTAAGCAAAGATACGCACTCGAACAGATAAAGAAATATATGTAGTTTGCATTGAGTGCCAAACATTGCCCCAAATCAGATATAGACTGCTATGTTCCACAGAACCCAGGTTTTGAAGCAAGTCCGTGTTCCCCTTTAGGGTATAGTATTAATCGCAGACAGACAGACCGACTAATAGACAAAATTGGCGGACCTACTTCTTAGAACTTGTCCATCGTAGTTCTGCTAAGGAATGGTACGTAAGTACTTTATGCGCCTTAGGTCTGACATCAGGTTCAGTTTCTTGATGACCTTATTGGTACCTTATACAGCAGAAGGATCCAACAGTCTCTGTTTCTAGAAATCAAACACTACTGATCCACGGATTGGAGAGACTGAAACTTTTCGTCACATTCATGGATACACCTTTCGATTCACCAAAATCAATTTAACAAAACTATTGCTGAAGTATCTTAAGCTTACAAGACGAATCTTTAGGCAGATGTCTGTAGTTAAGGTCTGAAACAAACATACAGACGAACAAGTCAGTACTGTCATACTAATGACAACATAACACACACATGTTCTAGTAACGTTTTAATTGAAAAACTTCCTTTAGCCCGACTTTTCGAAAGACACATCCGTTTAAGGTATAATTCTGTTAAGTGCAAATATTGCCAAACAAATAACTTTAATTACTACCAAACTGTTTCAATCACTTTAAAGTTCCTCCTTAGACGCCAGTCCCTCGTGTGTAAGCCTTCCGCTTTCAATGTCTCAATAACTTTTATGATTTACCTCTTGTTCCTGATACTCTGTCATTGAAAAACTTTCCGAAACTTCCCGTCCTTTCTTCTTTTCCGCATTTTCCAATACACTCCACACAAAACCGCATCGTTTTTGTGAAGCAAGAAAGAAAAAAAAAAAAAAACCAAAGCAAGGATTGAAGGACTTAGAGCACCTATGTACAAAGATTTTGCCTTCTGTCAGTAGGAGTCTTAAGAAGCTTGTTGCGACACAACAATTTAATGTTCAAAAGGTACTAACAACTAAACTTGACAACGCCGAACACGGTTATCCCCCCCCCCGCACCCAACCCACTTTCAAAAGTGAAAAAGTTTTCCTTCCTTCAGGACGAAAAAAAAACAAAACGCCAAGTAAAGGAGAAAAAGAGTTCGTCCTGTACTTTTGGTAAAATGAATTTCTTTTGGTTCAAAACGACATTAGCCGTTCGAAGGATATGACCGGCAAGTTTTCTCGCTTCATTAGGTGTTGTCGCCAAATTTAGAAGGACACTGATATCGATTCCCAGTTGGTCCTCCGGAAAGGATAATGCGGTGAAATGGTATAAAAGCCTGATTGAAATTCAATTCGTAGATATTCAAAACATCTGCAGCGGCCTTTTGTCCGCATCGACTTAACGTGGCCCAAAGTAATTACATTAATGTTCACATTTTGATTCTGTGAAAAGGAGTGGAAGCCGAATCAATAACCAAACACTAATGTTAGACACTGATTATCTACGCAGGCATCCTTCCAGCCTTCTCGCACCGCGTTTAGTAATAAAACCCAGGCGAGTGTAATAAATTCGTTGAACGACTTCAACAAAGTAGTGTAAGGTAGTGGGCGGCTAAGGGCGGGCGGGCTTCAGGCTCAGTGGAACGGAAACATAAAAATCCTGTGATAAACAACGACCGACGTCGGGAACGATGATGATGGTGGTGGTGCTGGTGGTGGGTCCTTCGACTCTCTGTTGTTGTTCCTGCTGTGTAAGACGTATTTTCTTGTTGTTGTTGCGTTTTTTTTTGCCAACACGTTTATAGCCAGTGGTTTTTTAAGTTAGTGCTTGTTTATGAAATATGATAATTTTTTTTTTTTTTTTTGTTGATAGAACGATGAGGGAAAAGGCTTTAAAGGAGTCATTATCAGCCACTTAGGCGGAGGAAGCAAAAAAAAAAATACAACAGCGAGAGTGATATATTATTTTTTTTACATACACTGGTGAGTTATTACCCCCGGTGAGGGGGGATCGGGGGGGGGATACGTGTAGTTTGTGTCTGTTTAACCACTCCACATGATATTACTAGTTGACGAGTAAGAGGGGGAAAGACATACATATGTCTGTATGCTACGGTACAAGGCTGAGAGAGTTGCGTAAAAAACTTGAAGACTGGTAATGTCTCTCGCGAGGATAATTACCGGAAGTCCTTCTTGAATGCGAGGAGGAGTACATGCGTATGCATCCGGAAAGTGCAAACAAATTTACTGTCTACCTGTCGTCCTTGCGTTGGGGGAGCTTAATCCTGTCTGGTAGTGGATGTGCCATTTATGTGAAAGGCAACTGTTTTAAAGTACCAAACCCAGTTCCATTTTGGCCATTTCGGTTTATTTGACGTTTGCCAGTGACGTTTGACGAAAATGGAATGTTTGGACCATTAATAGGTCGCGTACAATCGAAGTCCTAGCAGAGGGCCTAGACTACTATAATGCAAACATTTAGGAAGTGCTTTGTCATGGACAGGGCAAAAGGACAGTGAAAAATGTTGACATATACTACGGTGATTGTGATAGAGGGTATATCCAGCGCTAAGTCAGATGCGAATATGTCATACGAGGCACACTTAGCCAAAAAGTCTTGAGCTTTCGCCACCCAA
Organism: Xylota segnis; assembly: GCA_963583995.1. Lineage (NCBI taxonomy): Eukaryota > Metazoa > Arthropoda > Insecta > Diptera > Syrphidae > Xylota > Xylota segnis. Next base: position 32,444,058 of record OY757239.1, read on the forward strand.
GTGAGGAGCGTCCTCTAACAAACCGCATTAAGCCTTAGTTCGGGGACAAGAAATGAAATAAAGGACAAGGACGATGCCACCAACAAATGTTTTTACGAATTACTCGTCAAGGCCAATGAGCAACGTCCTATCTATGACGTAAATGTATTGTTTAGTCCTGTTTAATTGGATACAAGGATTGAAATCAAAGTCGCTAGACTGAAAAGTAATGTGAACAGGTCAATGGTTCTAAATGGTCAGACAGAAAGCTAAAAAGGTGAAGATTTGTGCCAATTGGTACATGTGATGGATCTCCTGATTGCCTTGTAGACATGCTTATGGGTAAGATTTCTCTCTGTAAGTGTAATGAACTTGGCAGAGAATGAGAAAGGCAACAAGATTCATCAAGTGAGCCCCAACCCCCCAGTTTTCCAGTAGACCTTAACAATACTGGCAGACGTAAAAAGGCTAGCATTTCTGATTACCTTTACCTTACTTGCTATCATGTCTATGATGAAAAAAAATGCCTTTATCTGAACCACATGTATGAACTTTGAAGTAAATATGTCCAATCCCTTAGGCTGCAGGCAAACCAAAATCTTCTTCGTACAGATATATAGCGAACAGTCTCATTTGTCCAATCCTGGACTCATTGGATGGTCAAAATTGCCAAACTAATCGATTATTGAAAGAAATTCCTCCATTGAAACCCGGCGCTTTTCACTGCTTCGACTTCTTTCGATACATGAGATCCGCCATAAATGTTGTTCGTTGATGGTGTACTCAACTTAGCCATTATAACAAATTCAATACTAACTGGCGCCCAAGTAATGGGATTCTACTGCACCAAGGCAATGTGGAATTAGAAATTAATATGACAAACGGCAAAGATACGTCGGAACGTAATAAGATTTATCTAATGTTTCAGTATTCACGACACCCAATGTGTCATCATAGGGTTTAGCAGTTTATATGACTTTTTCTTTAAGAAAAGTTGAAAACCTACTTGACCATCTGGGATGATTTATTGAAATCCAGTTCCACCTTCGACTTTTACTCAAAAACCGCTTTAATATGTCGCATCAACAATTGGCCAAGACTGATTCTTCTTTTCTTTAGCTAATATATCGTTCTGTAAGTTTATGGCGGTAACATATGTATGTACGTGACTCAAAAAACTCAAACTGACTTTTGTCAATAGACCCACTGTCCAACTGTGACAGAGAGGTGATCCAACTATGACTGAAATTTTCTGAAAGTATTGATAATCGCCAGTATCTTGAGGATCCTACGAGTACACAGATTATCTTGTGTCGCAATCATCGACGTTCTGCATACCACCTTCGAAGACATGCAGCTGATGGAGCCTATGCTCGTGGGTACTCCTTTGACCGAACTAGTTTCAAGAACTTCTAAGAAGACAGCAGATGAATTGGGTTAAAAAACGATGTATCTCAGCCAGCTTTAGATCTCATTCGACAGCCGAACTGGAGTTGAAGATGAAATTGTCTATATTTTTCATGCAATGGAGTTCATTCGATGGGCAAAAACACATTAATTATGTAAACTAAAGGTTGTTTCAATATATATTTCAAGGGACTCCATGGCATCCACAAATAGTGACTGTGCGGAGTGAATTTTATGCCTGAGTTGTGATTAAAACGTATTTTTTCTATATTTCAACTATTCGTCGTTTTTTGTCGAGCACGGGACAGTTGAAGATTACCAAAATGCGCTTCATCAACGCCCAAGACGTTCTAATGAGCTGGTTGAAGCGGTAAGAGAAAGTGTTGGCCAGAACCCACATGCCTCGCATCGTAACCGCGCGCTTAGCATTTTTGATCTGTGCAACCATCTTGCGGCGGATTTTGAAGGATGATTTACACTTCTTTCCGTATAAAGTGCAATTGAGTCAAAGAATATTGCCGACAGACCATCCTCGTCGCTTGGTATATGGCCAAACTATCGATCGAATAGTTGACACTGAACCTCCTTTTTAGAAGTAAATAAGCACCATCGAGCCTAGCTACTAACTCGCTGTGTCTCAGAAAAATACGAAAAATTTGCACCGAAAAGTATGGAATGGAAAAATTGGTTACGCATACGCCACCGAACAAGGTACTGACATTCTGCAACTACCTTCTCTCAGATATTTTGTTGCTGTGGATTGTAAACCTAAAGGAGCATAGCTGTTACCTCGCTAAGTGTGGGAAATATAGCAAATTTTGCCACCGAAAAACGTATGAAAAAATTGGTTACGTATACGCCACCGAACTTGATACTGATATCCTTAATCGCTGAGTAGATGGCATTGACTGGACCCCTCCGGACTTATTTCTGAGAAGTTATTTGAAAAGCAAAGTGTACGCCAACAAGCCTCGGACCATTAAAGACTTCAAGGCAAACTTTCGAGTCGAAATCATCGTTATATCAAACCGAGATGCTCAGAAAACTGATGAAAAACGCAGTAAAAAGAGCACATTTTGGTTTGGCCAGTAGAAGCGGCCACTAGATTGATGTCCTATTCGAATTTAGTTCAAATGAATTCTAAAGAACTAAGTTAAATAAAAATACCATTCACCTATGGAATACCATTGTTTTTTTTAAAGTTTTTCAATATTCACATACCGACATAAAAGATGGCTCACCCTCAATCGCCTCTCGAGACACTAACCTAGAAAAGACCTGTGCTGTTGAGAAAGGACCTGAATCACGCATCTGAGAACATTTCAATCTAGCAGACGGAGGTAAATATGGCACGGAAGTTAAAGCCAACTTAAAAGCATTTCCTGGTTTAAATAAATACACAAACCCACTACTGAGTGTGTCCACAAAATATAGCTATAAACCGAAAACAAATAATAAAAACCGAGATAATATGAAAAATACCATCGAACGTTTTAATTAAAATCTCTAATGCGAATCCGAATACTTCCAACAATTTTTAATGACATTTAATTTGACAGACAAATTGTCCGCATTACGTCGTCACAGGCCCACGGCCTCATGGGCGACTGTTGAATTTTTTTTTTTTTAAATAAATTTTTTAAAATATATCGCATATTGCATAATTAAATTACATAACCGAAACCACACTGAAATATCATAATCCAATCACTTACATTTTGTTAACAGTTGTAATCCTTGATGGGCGTAGATACATTTCGCTGACAAAGATATGAATTAATCCTCAAATGGTTGTGGGAGTGGGTGGGTGGGTTACAATGAATGTTTGATTACTGTCGGCATGTTGTAATTTCACAATTTGGTGAGGCGTTTTTTCAAATTCATTTTTTTTTTTTTTTATTTTTCAAAATCATTATGTAATGCAAGGGCACTGCGAATGGAATTCGTAAAGTAGGACATTTACTTCGCAGATACATATGCATGTGTAGCAAAACCGCATTTAATTAATTCATTATTTTAATTGCAACACCTAATCAACGTGTGTCAGTGTAGCCAATTAAACGGAGAAAAAAAACACCTAATAGCGTCGGTTTCACGAGGGGATAAATACGTTTTAATTGGGAACAATAGTGCGGCGGCGGGCGGACCCCATCAGAAAAAGCTCCTGGATGTATGCCAACCAAATGACACCTGAATTTAGTGGCAGCAGCGCCATTATTTTCATAACCGACACAAGGTGGCACCCTGTGAATAATCGTAGTGCGTATAAGGGCAAAATCAATTTCGCTCAATTATCACTTCAACTATCCCAGGTTATCATCTGACAAGAGTGCCTCTGCAGCTGACACTAAGTGTATTAATGGATACTAACAAACAGTCGACTTGGAGGGCGCACCTCACCCCATCAGCCACAAGCTTACACTTAATGGGGTAACAAATTAAATGGCAATTAAAAGCCTACCAGCAGGTAGTAGTAGTACGGTACCACCTCTGCACGAGATACCTCGAAGGAGGAGGAACCAAAAAAAAAAACAAAAAAAGGAAGAAGAAGGGAATAACGGAAAGGACGACAATGATAATTACCAAAACATACACACAATCGAATCTCATCGCACACACTGAATGATTCGATAAAATAATGGCATTTGCCATCCTTATGCTCATGGTTGTGATGTGCTGAAGCAGAAGTAATATACATACATCTACACACTAAATCCTTGTTAAGGTACTCGCTTGCTCTTACAGATTTCCTCTGCTATACGCATAAATAAAACACACACACATATAGCCATAGACAGGTGGATATGGCTTATGACGACGGAGAACAAGGTATCCTGTACACAGGTTTGTTTGGTGTGAGATGTGTATACTCTTTGTTGGAGCCCATATCCCCTTCGCACGATAAGCATAATAAATATAATGCAAGGACATCTTCAGTCGAGAGGTATATTCAGCAAGGGTGCTCTGCTGCTTTAGGTGTGGTATTGGTACTAGGTATGGTCCTGATGTCTCAGAGAATTAGGAAGATGTTCTTTGAGTTTCATTTATGTTTTGTTATATTTCTTCACACCCAGTATATATGTATATGTAGTATGGTAGTACTTTAGATTTAGTAGGTATTTGTTTTTACTGTTATTTATTGTCCTGACACAAGCTCACAGGTCTTACACGGACGGTATTTGGTATTTGCCGGAATTTTCCAATGAAGTGAAGGTTTTATTCTTGTTTTTTTGGGATTTTTCGTGGAGAAAATTTTTTGCTTTATTGAGAAAGTTTTTGGCTGAGAAAGAGGTTAACTTAAGCCGTTTTGAAAGCTAAAATGTTGTTCTGTTGTTTGTAAAAGAATGACATTGTTAGAGGATTTATTTTAGCCCCACAGGCCGTCCTCGGGTGCTTGTGTGAAATGCGACTTTAATGACTTACCATGCTGGTGTACATATACAGCTGGCAATGTAGGTGGTGCCTTAGGGTATGGTGACCTTTGAAAGAGTCCCATGACAGGACATGTGGGATAATGGCAACTAATGCTTTCCATTCCATGTTACCTGGGTGGGTAATCTCTTTTCCTTTATACACACAGATAGTGAAATCTGTGCGAAGGAAGAAAGGATTTCTCAACTATTTAACTAACGAATTACGTCAATCTTCCTGACGAGCTATCCATTTGTCTTTACCTTAACCGGTGGGTACTAAATAGTATCAGTGGGTTGCAGTAGTACAAATGAAATGGCAAAAATCAATTAAGATTGTTAGGATAGAAGGAATGCAAGAGAACAGGCGGGGATATTATAAATTCCCATTTCTCTTAAACAGATAAAAGGATTGAAGGACATCAACCTCGTTTAAGTCATGGAAATGCAATGTTTTAGGAAAACATCGGAGCTGTCACTCAAACCGTGAAGTTACCATTTTCAGTGGCGAACGCCTGTAAAATGAATCAATGGCATCAACATTCTTTCGAATGGCGATATGAGAGAAAGCCTAAATTAAGGACAAGTAGGACTAAACAAGGATTGTACGCGAGAGGTAGGTGCCAGCAAATTTAAAGAACTTAATAGGTGCAGTTGCAAGTTCTGTCTCCTTTCACATTGGTATCAGTTGTGGTCGATAGTATAAAATTGCTATAAACACTGGACTGCTTTAGGGTTATAAATAATTGTCTGGCCCTCTACTAGGGATCCCTGATCGTATGGGAACCATCATGCATTAAGGGTGACAAATCCTTATAAAGACAAAGCTGGACTCCAAGACCCTTAATCATAGGAAGAGAATAAGGGGTACAAACATCACCAAGGCATGAGTACTGTAGAGCATACACTTCGAGGTCGCACTGAAAATTAACCCTTAATCGCATCAGACTCCATCTCATGATGCGTATTAGCTGAGTAAGTTTGTTCATACAAGACTAGGTGCTCCAAGAAACCAAACCATCTTGTTCCACCCATCAGTCATATACATATCCCAAGCCAGTGTCTGTGGATCCTAAGCACAGATTTTGAAAACAGAAAATATTTCAACAAAAAAAAATGTTACGTATACGCCACCGAACCATTTCTCCTCCACTACCTCCAGTAACACAACCGAAGCTAGATATTCTATTTCTGTGCATCTTGAGCATAAATTAGCTTATCTACTGCTTTGCTATGAATCCCGCTTGCCTCCACACTAAAGGAAGCATCTCATGCGGATCCACCATAGTGGAGAGATGCATGATGATGGACTGTAGGCACGTGATTCTGTGATTGTCCTACTTGGACAAGGACCTGAAAACGTTTTATGCAATTCTGAGACCACTTATACAGTAGGAGTTCATATCTGCAGTATGAAGATAGATCAATGAGTCAAGACATCCCTCTTATATGTCCCCACGACTGAATGGTGTTTCTGATAACAAAGGTCTTTCCAGATCGGGTGATCAGTCTCCTAACCCTTTCGTGGTCTAGCACTTCAATATAGAGTTGGAGAAAAACTGGGAAAAAACTTGTCAGAGATTGGGCCATAGACAACGACGGAAGTGATAGTGGATAGGACAAATTTTGAACACGATACAAAAAGACCCTCTAACTTTGGATGTCAGGACGCGAAACAGGCCCAGAAGTGCATGCCGCAGAACAGTAGAGAAGGCAGCCCGTCAATTGAGAAAGAGCTGCAAAAGCAGAGGCGCAGAGCCACACGATCGCATGTAGGCAGCATTATGAAGGATACAGGACCAAATAATCAAATAAATTAAAAACTAAACAGACTTATCGAAGTCGTAAGCTTGACTGAGCAGAAAAGCGAAAGCAACCTCCCAAAGGAATCGAGGACGATTGAGCTACAGCAAAGGCTCCTTAGGGTATGTAGGACAGTGAGAGGTGACGAGGCTATTGAACCACATTGATACGAGGTATCAAAGGATCGAAAGTGCAGCAAAGTTCGAGAGGATTATCTTGAGAAATAAAACTCAATCGAAAGCTCTCCAACATGCCTCAGTCCTTTCCTTTTAAAGATCCCCCTAGTGCATCCTCAAAAGCCCTACATACAGTATCATCTATCTCATCCTTGTATCAACATCCTTGTGTAAGAGTAAACCATCTCTATCAAAAGCAAAACTTATTAAATGACATTAAATATTTCCCACTCTGTCCTTTAAACATTTATGAAGCCTCCTCCAGTTTATTACCATCGTCCCTGCCCGCCTAGAATCTTTTCGCCACAAAGATACATCACCGACACACAAAAAAAAATGAATAAGCGGAAGGAAATTGGCGAAATGAATGAGTTATGGGCCAGATAGTGGAACTCTCTTCTCCTTTTTTCTAGTCTCTGTTACTTGGAAAACCGAAATTGTGTCACCGGTGGTCCTAGAGCCAGCCGCCAACCCTCTACTCAGTACGAAGTAAGAATTTCATTCGCAAATGAGATACATTCACACAGAAATAACTTTTTTCTTAAAAAAAGGACGAATTTTTTTTTTTGTGGTATAAGGTAGGTAAAAGAACGTTTTATGAAGATAAATTGGGGAAGTAGTAGTTCAACGAGAAAGAAATTGGCACTCCGCGCGAGAAATTTTTTTTTTTTTTTGTATCTTTCTGGTGATTCTATGCAAATTGTACTCATTCACGAAGCCAACTAATTATAGACGAAATTTAGTTCTACTCCTCGCCGAGGAGGAAGGAAACGGAGAAGTGATAGCGAGAATATTAATTAAAATTAAAACGGCTAGCTGTGATGAAAACAGCTCAGAGTTTAATTACGTTTCATTCGAGCCGAGGGAAGTGTATTCCCAAATGGGTATTTGCCAACGGAGTCTCTCACTGTTTTTGTATATCTAAGAGGTATCGACGGAGTTATGTTAATTATAAAATATTCAATTCATCATTAAGTAGGTACATTTGATTGTGGCTAGAATATTGACGGATCACCCTGCAAGCTCCCACGTCGAAAAGGGCTTAAAGAACCAACTCATGATATGAATTATTAACTAAACCAACAAACTACCCTTGTGACATCTCCACCCTACCAGACATGCCATTAAGTGGATATCACACCTCGAGAGTGGTGCAATCAAGCACCAGATGCCTAAAGACTTCATAAAACTAATAACATTAAACCAATTTATCACAAGTAAGCCAGCCATTTACAAGGGTCTTACTGCGGGTGAAATCCCCTGATGCTGCTTAAGAGCCGATAGACGACGTTCATGCATGTCTTGTAGGTTAATAACAATGGCGCAGCCGGTGTGCGATGGTGCTTACGTGTCATTAGAAAGCCCAGACAGGTAAATTGAGGGTGAAAATGTGTCCCGAAATCAATATTTCATCGGCTTGGAACTTGAAACTCTTGAAAGACTTCAGAGACTTCGGAGACAAAGTGCACACTCGCTTTTGATGAGATTTTTCCTTTCAATTCATCCGCGCGCCTTCATATCCGCCGCCGATATGAAGGGCGTAACCTTTTGTTTGAGATTGTTTGTGACCTAGAGCCGGTTGTTGTCTCTCTGCGTGGATGTGATTCGGAAAACAATGCCGGGATGGGTGTGGAAAGTGATCATTTTGAAGTTGACAGATGGGAGAAGTCTTTGTGATAAGTGCCATCCGTGGGACATGTGCAGGAAGAAAGTATCTCGCTTAAAGGGGATGTTTATGCGACTGGAACTATAGAGCAACCTGTAGGTAGAGGTGTTGTGGTGATGATAGGACAACAGATAGAAACTTGAGGCACAATATATGTATTACAGGGGTGGTGGAACAAACTGAAAGGTGATAGAAAAAGATTCAAGTAGATGCGGGCCAAGGATCGTTTAGGGAAGCGGCAGAGGTTTGAGGACTTGCGCCTACAATCAGTGGAAAATGTGTAGTTTCTTAGTAGTTTCGGTCGGGTTAGACGACTATGACTAAACCCTACCTCCTTGCAAGGGCCATCAGGCAATAAGCCAAATTCCTGCAACATAATGCGAAGTTTCGATGACAATGGCACCTACCTTCCCGCATTGTCGTATGAAAAGATTGGAAGATTGAGACATTACCGAGCGAGAAGCAAAATGGATAAATGTCAAGCTGTCGAGAAAAGGTTTACTTAACAGAACGTTGCTGGTTGCTCGGTGAAAACCCAGTGTGAGACTATAAATATTGTGTGCATCGGATTATACAAGACGCTAAATACCCTATAAACACCGACGCTGTAATTGAGGCCAATCATCGATGGCATTAGCTTAACCAGAGCCAGGTCCAGATCCATCGGCCTCCTAAGACATAAAAGAGAAACCCTTTTCAAGATACCCTCACCGATTAGGCCCAATCAGGCCTACAACATCTTCTGCAGAAGCTGTAGAAACGAAGAGGTAGAGGAGACCATTAGTCACGTCCTATGCAAATGCCCTCCACTCGCCCGCTTCAATACTCAAAGCGATCTGGCCACCCCATCCACGGCTAGGACTATCTCTTTCATACAAAGCCCCAAAGGAGTACATAGTTCCCAGAGTAAGAGGGTGATCCACCCATCATACCCATAGACAATTCTCACCTAGTGTCGATCTTAACCAACCAACCAACAAACTATGGTATACCACAGGGTTGCATACTATCACTGCAACTTTAGCTAGTGGTTATCAAGGAGTTTCACGGAGTCTTACGCTTAATCTCAACCAGTTCATTTCGAGACCATGTCAAGCTACACATAGTAGCTTTAAACGTTGTTTAAAATTCTTAGATCCCCCTTAAGGTCTTTGGGAAGTTCATCAGCTCCATGGTAAGTTTCTTACAACGACCAACTTCTTTTCCTGAAATTTCAAACGGTCGAGGTTTTTGGCTACTCAGTCCTTAAACTTGATGCGAGAGGCAACTGTAATCCAACTTCGAAATGGAATGACGAACCATTAAGCAAGAGTTGTACCAAGATATATTCCTAATCCTCTCTGTGGCAAGATACCACAGAGATTCTTTGTAGAATACGCAACAGAGGGGGGTATCAGTAAGGCTTTCTTTTCGACTACTTAATCACTGAAGGGCCATGACCATTCAAGAGGTTAACCAGCTCGATGTCGGTAAATCTATTATGGATGACTGCCATGTCTATAAAATCTAGTCGAGTCAAGCTTGATTGGTCAATGAATCTTGACAAGATTCACAGTAGATTCATAGTTCAGATGAACGTAAGTAGAATGTACCTACACAAGTTCAAGAGTTCGCGACACTGATAGATTTTAAAGCCAGACTCGAAACCACAGAACCAAGTTAAGCTTCGCATAGAGGAGAGAGACTTCAACAAGAAGTCCCATCTGACCTGCTAAAGTCTACCATTTTGATAACTCTTACTGCGTAAGAACTAAGTGTTTGAGTATACACTCTAAGTGGTAAGTATACCCTTGCACAACGTCCTCAAATAGTGTACATTTACTACAAAAAACAATTCGTAAAGGTCGCACTGCGTTTGGTCATCCTTAAGTCCCTTCTCCCATAAATCTGAAGGTCCAGGACAGGTTAGATTCATAGTCATGTCTGTCAGGTCCTTACATGGCCTGTAGCTATAAGCCCATCTCACATTTACAACATCAACTCTGCTAGACTTGCTAAAGCAATAACAATCTCAAGGACCAAGCAAGTGTTATCGTCCTACCGCCAAGCGCGGTATACCAAAACACCACTGTACTACGCCCAATAAATGTATCCAAACTCTGAATTAATATCAAAATATCATTTCCGTCAAATCCCGGACAAAAATCACAACGTGACCAACATTCATTCGATGATCATTTCGACAACAAACCAAGAAGACCACCACACTCCTATCAGAACGCATTAAAATGTCACAAAGGTCCTGCCTCTGCTACACATCCATACACACAGAACAAAGCTCATGCTTTCCCATGAAAGAGCAGAGAAAAATGGAAAAAAAAACCCCTGGCACAGTATAATTAAAAATCCAAATCGTGTCCACGTGTCAATTTAGTTGTCTTTTCCCATAACTAAATCCTCTTAAAATTCCGCTCCTGATTCCATAAAACGAATGTCATTTCCCATTCTCTCTGGGCCGCACATTCAATTTACCAATTCCTAGCTCGTAATGTTTGACCATAACAAATTCTCGAATTCACCCTCCTGGAACATTGTAAACCACCGCCGCCAACTAGATGATGATGATGATGATGATGATGACGACTAGGACTAGGACGACGATGGCAGTAGAGTCTCACACGTTCACACGTTCCACATCGAACTCTATGATTCGGAGAGACTATGTCAGGGAGTGTGTTGGAACAATCTTGTCATCGTCGTGGTGGCTATAATATCCCAGTGTTTCCGGCTGCCAACATTGTGGATGTCAACTTGAAAATTTGTTAAACTTTCGTTATTTTCTCTGCTGCACACGTTTAATGTTTGCTGATGCTCACAATGCTGCTGCTGCTGTTGGTGCTGTTGGTGCTGCATCAGTTCATGTTGGGAATAATCAATGTGGCTGTATAAATTTAACCAATATACCCGCCCATACGTATATCCTTCGAACTATTGACCAATAGCATATTGATATAGCAGTTTGGCAGGGTGTATGCTGGTCAATAGTGCGGAAGTGGGCGATGATATGGACAAGGAGCTCGCCGTCAAATGGGAGCAATCAAATGGAAAAAGATGATCGGGCCAAAGGACGAACCATCTCATTTGTCAGCATACATCATCGACTGACGTGGACGTAATTGGCAGGATCCAACCGACAATCTGTTCGTGGGGGCTACCTGTCAAGGGTTAGGGTCCATCCAGCCGACAAGGAAATCATTTACTGGTCAATGACCGATGCAGTGTATCACGATTTTTTTTTTTTTTTTTTTTGTGGAGTTGACTGGTCCATATTTGGACAGAGATGGTTCTAGAGGTGTAACTTGACGGCTGGTTTGGGTAAAGAGGTTTAACATTTCAGTTTTATTGAATAGACACATCTCTGTCCTTGATGTCACCAATGAATATGAATGTCAGATGGCGGAGGGATGGATAAAGGATGAAAGAAACAGCACTAGGTACACAGTCCAATTAATTTATGAAAACTTCTAGAGGTTTTCGTATAGACTGGGAATGGGAGGGAGTCCAGCCTTTGAATGTAAATGCCAAGTACCTATTCATTTGGTAAAGTGTACAATGTGTTAAGTTATCCTTTATGTGAAGCTTAGGAAGAGAAGCATTCCAGCTTAAGTTGGTCACTGAGTTCATGTACAAGGAAGAAAATTCAAATGGTGACATGATAGACATCGGGCAGGTGGTAGCCATAGTGATGAATTGGTCCTATCCGAGTTGTAGTATAGAACTATTTGACTCAAAAAACAACCACTGACACTTTAGTCTCACACGTAACCATGAACAGGACATCAAAGCCGTAGGAAAGGCGAATACAACAATGTTACTCTCAGCTGGCTTCGAGGACGTAATGAAGTGAATAGTGACGCCAAAGCTAAAGCGGACTGGGAAGTACATCAAATACATCCTAAACAGGGCTTTGTAGGAGAGTGCACTCAATTAGGACAACTTTAGAGTGCTTCAATCCTAGGCACAACTGAACTGCAATGCCAACAGCGAATCTTTTACCATATTCTGGTTAAACTTAGACTGGTTTTCAAGCTATAAACCATCAACTCAGCCTTATAAATCAAGCAAAGTATGCTGAGAAATGTGAAGCTCAAACAAAATACCTCAAGGATTTTGAAGAGATCCTCCAACTTCACATTCTGGGCAGGTGATCTCGAATTCTGTCTGACTGAGCCAATTAGACTAGAAGTCTATATTAAGCTATCTCAACAGATGCACAGCAGACTGGAAAGACTTCATAAAATCTGTTGAAACATGCAGACTTCGTTACAAAATTGGAAGCTTGTTTGGAGTATTTTTAAAAAAAAATGTAGGCTTTAGCAACACAGTCATGGTTCATCCACATGCCTAACACAGTAAAGTAGACTGCACACCATTAGTCTGTGCTCACGTTCTGAACTGAATGGCAATTAAGTGAATCGTTTCCAAAAGTTAAGAACCATCATAAAACCATAAAAATATTCGTGGATTTCCCAGTTTCCATGCCAAAACCTAGGAAATACTTTATAGTCTTATGATGGTTCTTGACTTTTCGGATAGGTCCAGTGGAAAGGGTAGGAGTGAACCTGGTGGACTTCTAAACAAATAACCAAGTAGTCGAACCACAACCTATGCCTTTTAACGGAGTCACTATTATTCAGGGACATAAGAGTAAGCCACACACTATTAGTTTTGGCCCATCAGACTTGGTTAACTTCCATTCGAAATTAAAGCTCCACACACTCAAAACTGTTGGCCCAACTGATGTACCTTACTTCAAGTTGTGTTCGGAGAAATCAAATATGCACTTTACGCCAGAGCAGCTCCTCGGTCTTAACAAACGGAAGTGGGTACATACGCCCTCCACTACTGCATTGTTTCGGTCAAACGTTTGAAACTCGATTGGTAAACATTGCCTAAGTTCACTCAAAAGCATACAGAATCGATCGTTTAGATTCAACCTTCCAGCAGCCAAAAGGCGGTTGACTGTCCTGTGTCTTGATTACTAATACTAACTACTAAAGTACCTAAACTCAGAAATGCACTATTTGGATGACTTGTCAGAGAGACCTTTACGCCACTACAGCATTTCCAATCTTCCAGATTTATCTGTACCCACTGGGGCAACTGGTATTTCCACAAAAATCAACTTTTTTTTTAAAAAAATCTCGCAAAATTTGGAAACAGTGTGTACACTTAGTCGTATACGCAACCTATTTTTAAAAATAGTATGCAACCCTGCTGACATATCCTTTACAGGAAAAGGAGGTTGCCCAAACAAAAAACGACATTTAGGCTAACCAACGTGCAGGTTAAATGCAAAAGCAAAGCCCAGATAAATTTCGTGGCTAATCTCTTAACACTTAGCCCGAATAGAAACAGTGATACCAGACCTCAATTTTGCCTAAATTATCGACAGTTTGTATGAAAACGTCAGAACTGACATCCGTTGATGACAGTCAACTTCTTGTTAATCAGAAAAATATTGGCTGTCTGTTCATTTAAATTGGTTGGGTTCATGATAATTTGCAAAATTTTTGTTTACTTTACACCTAACGATTTGGAACGTCAGTCCACACGCAGTTCTGCAAGTTTCTGGTATGATGTTGTTAAGTTTTCATTTCTTTTTTTTTTCACTGAAGCCCACATGGATTGGAAATTGTTTTTGTCTTAATCGATGGGCTCACCTTTTTCTACAAAATAACATCGCAACCCTGCACAGCATCTGCAGGTTCAACTTGCAACCGCACAAAAATTTCTCTGACAAAATTCAGAGTCTTTAGCTGAATTTTCAAAAAAAAATTTCCAAACAGTTTCAATCTCCATTAATTCAAAACCTAAAGTTTTGAGACGGTATCTGAGCTAAGGTCTAGAGTCCAGACTATAGCCCTTAAAAAACGGCTCAAACACCAAACACTGCGTCAATGAAACAGAATGAGTTGCAAGGACTAACAACTCTCTTCGTACTCTAAGTCCGATGGATTAAGTGATGCCGATTCTTACAGGAATGGACACATGGCGGTTATGCCAACGTCTAGACAAAAACAAAATTTGTCCAATCCAGTAGAAATTTTTAAAGTTTTTCAGCCTTTTTTTCTTGAAAGTTGATGCAAGTGCTGTACGTCAACTTTTATTCCAACACGAACAAGCCACCTTTTGTTAACTATCAGAGGGAACTCTGATCGGATCACCGACTTTGTAGCGCGTGACGCAAGCAGATTTTCCATTCTCGGTTCGCAGAGGTAGAAATCATACAAACAATTGCAAGATTTTGAACAATGAACACCAGAAATAGAAGACTTTCCCGAAACAAAAAGAAAAAGATACTTCGCATCGGTGGTGATGATGAAAACACCCTTCTACAACAAATGATATTAGCTTGTACAAACGTGTCTTCTAAGGTTGTCGTCGCTTTTAAAAATGCAGAAACTACCATGAAATAGAGTTGCAATGGTGGAGCTTGAAATAAGTCCCATTTGTGTGTAGGATGTGCATGTAATGAAGACTGTCGTGCTCATAAGGACTCTGTGTTAGAAATATAATCCCATACAAAAGTTTTCAAAACAACCATCATAGTTCCAAACCAGCGCTCAACTGAACATGAATCAGGATAGATACCCGGATCCTGGTAAAGTCAGAAAGTCAAATCAGTGAGCCACGGTTCTATATTTCAAACACGAAGGGTGTACTCGACTTAAGATGCCTCACAACCAGAAAGGAAATGGACATAGCAAGCCAGTCACCATATTTCAAAGATCAATATTTTAAGGATAAGAAGAAGTTTTTGAAAGCAAAAGCATTTCGATTTTCCTCAAACATAAGCCACACTCGACCTACCCTTTTCTACAAAAAGAAACAAACTGCTAACCCCACCACTATGGTGACCGAAAATCTGCCGCGTTTCGAAAATTGTTCAAAAAATCGTTTCTCAAACCAGCTAACAGCTAATTTAGCTGACAAAACAAAACCGAAAAAAAAATTAAATTGTATCCCATACTTTTATTTGGAAAACTGAAACGAGATCCAGCCAAGTGTGGAGGAGAGCCTACGAGTTTCGCAGAAGGAAATAATCGTTTGTGTCGCCCAACCAAAAATCCCTATCTCTGGTATCCTTGTGTGTATCCAAATCCACTCATTTTAGGTTATTTATGATTCAATTAAAATTTGCACCATTTTCCACCTGGAAAATCTAATTACGACTTTTTTTTTTCTTTTTTTTTTGGGTAAAGAACGAGCTCACACACTTTTATCCAGAAAACTGAAAATAAACGCGTATATCCTTCCTTCCTTTTGCTGGGCAATTTAGATAAAAACCGTTATCCACAAGCAATAGAATTAAGAGATTTTATTTTTCTTTCAATTTTTTATTTTTTTTTTTTTCAAATAGCGTAACGATTTCGGAGAACACACGTGCAATCATGTAGACACGAATTAAGGATAATTGAATTTTTTTTTTTCTCAATCTGAGCCTAATTACATTTCACAAACTTTGATTTCCTTTAGAAGCACTTTTTGTATATTTCTTTGTGTATTTTGATTGATTTTCACCACACAATCTGGAATAATTTAATCCCGAAACGCAGGATCCTTTTGAGAATTTTTTTTTTTCTTTTTTTCGCGACTCACGTATGTGAAGTTTGGGGGCAGAAACGAGAGAAGAAAAAGATTAAGGTTTCGTTCGATGTAAGCGCCTTAAGCATCAGACGGTTACTGGGGATGCTGAGCCATTGAATTTCCCAAAACACATCGAAGGAGATAAATTGTTGCCCCATGCGCCCCATGGTACTGAACAGCATCCACCGTGATATGGATGGAGCACAGGATACACATGTAGATACTTTTGTGACCGATTTTCCTTCGCTCAGCTTCAATTCGATTGTTGGCTTGTGGTGTTCGATTTTTGGCGCCAGGAAGGAATATCCTTGTCCACAATTCATTTTGTGGGCGGCTACTCAGCGTTTTCCACGCGGGTAGTGTTAAACTCTTCGCAGACCCGTGTCCTTTCCAGGGAAATAAACCGGTGAATGCGTGGGGAACACGAAGAGGGGAAAAATATCCTTTGGACATTTTTCTATCCGATATGCAAGCGGGGAACGTACATGCGTACCATTAATTTCCCACTAGGGGTAGTCTTCTGTGGGGGAACCTCGAAACATGAAATGAAAATATTTTGGTCCTTCGAGGGGCACCCTGTGAGTAGGGGAAATGTGTATCATGGAAGAAGGTTCATTTTCTTTTAAGAATTCTTTGCGAAAGTTAGGACAAAGAATTGACTGCGCCTGCAGAGGACCACAAAATTCGTTTCTGTGGAGATTATATCAGGACTCTGTGACATAGATATATGTATGTCTGGAAGGCAAATATGACATTAGTTAGGTCAGCACACTCTGATAAGGACCGACTTATACCCCGACTCCTGAACTAAATATGTGACAAAGTAATTAGGCAAATCGGTGATAGTAGGAGAGATGTAATGTAATAATTTGTATAAGCTAATAAAGGACGACCACTGTGGGAACAATTGTGGTGTGGAGGTGTAAGGACAGTGTCTGTGGTCAGAGAGGAAGCTCTTAAGTGTGTGCAGCCGTAGTCGTAGTCGTAGATGTCCCTATGATTATTTGTGGTGAGTTCTAATTAAAGTGGATTTCCGAAGTTGCACCCAAGAGGACGCACCAAGTCGATATAGTTGTCTCGATGGTCTGATTGATATCGGAAATTTGAGGGATTTTCATGAAATAATGGAAAACGTAAAGAATTTCCTCACACAAGTCCCGAACAGAGACTCGTAGAGATGAACCTCGTAGTTGAGTCACAGCCGGTTTGGCGGATATGAAAACCACCTCTGCAGACTGTTAAACGGCGACGATGACTCGAATTCCGCTGTCAGGCAGAACGACCCTTCCATTTGGATGGTGAAAGCCCGGATTTTCCTCCACACAAACAGAATTAGGTAAGGAAAGATGTATCCAAACTTAGGTCCACTAAACCCGACGCGTTAAACTGTTTACTGTGAATGTGGATGACTTGGTGGAAGGCATTCATCAAACGATTTCCAAGATCTGTTTGGAGGAAAGTATGCCTAAAGCATCGTTTGCCCAATCCACACAAGAGGAGACCTTCGAAACTGCGCCAACTATAGAGACATTGATCTCCTTCCAGCCTTCCTATGTTACCACTTGTTAGTGGGCTGATTGGTCCCTCTCAGTGCGGTCTTAGACCGGCCACAACCGACCAAATATTCATACTACGGCGAATGCTGAAAAGAACCCAAGATGTCCAGATCGATACCCACCATCTTTTGATCGATTTTAAGGCTGAATATGACAGCATTTACAGAGAGGAGCCATTCAGGGCCACGTCTAGTTTTGGCTTTGCTATCAAACTCATCACCTGCAACCTGTCAATAGGCAAGGGCACACAATATAGACGATTTAGACAGAGCGTCACAATACACAGCTATTACCTTGAGGTAGTTAGGAACTTTGTCTACCTTGGCTTCGCTATAAACTCTGACAGCTGCTTTACTAAGGAAATCAAGCCTGTTCTGCCAATTGCTGGTACTTTGGCCTAAAAAGGCATTTAAATACCAAAATCTGGTGAAGAAACAGCAAAGAGGTTTTGTACGAAACCCTCATTAGCCGCAGAAGCATAGACTTTAAGGAAGAGGGACACGATAATGTTTGGAGCCCAAAATCCTGCGAATAATCTCCGGTCTCGTTTGGGTTGCAGGAAGAGCTAAACCAGCTGTGCAACGACATCAACTTGGTCAGAAAAGTAAGTCGTATGCAATATCTAGGATGGCTCCGACTCGAAAAATCTTCAATTCCAACTCGGAGGTACAACGCAGTAAAGAAAGACATTGCCCTAGGTGGCTTGTAAAAGTGAAAGAGGATCTCAACCAACTTGGAGTACGCAACTGAAGGCAGTTAGACAAAGACTTCGTTAACTGGAATGATTGGTTGGTTGGAAGCCAAGGAGTCTCCTAGGTAAGCAAGTAAAAGTGTTGAAACATCACATTACCGTGAACACTGAAAGTAACCATCATGAACTGGAATTAGGAGCACATGTTCATCTGCACTTCCTAGTTGGTATCACAAACTATGTCCTGATTTAGTACTTTAAGGTAAAAGTTTGCTTGGCTTTGCCAACATCTGCAACAGATCGCTTTACTAAGACCATATTTTAGCCGAGTTTGAGGACATTATTCAAGTTTTCAACAGAAATGTCATGATCTCCTGGTAAATACTCTGTCGTTATCCCTGCTCCACTTGGCAGGTCAGCTGATTCCCGTGGTATTAGCTGATTCCCTTACATTTATCTGCTTAGAATAATTTTTTAGCCCAAGAATTAGGCGGGGTGATGCTATAGGATACATAGCTATGTATTTTATTCCAAATATTGCAAGGAACTAAGGCTCAATCTCTAAACTCTGTAACTGCTGCCCACTACGTGAGACCACAGTGAGACAAGCCAGAATCCCTTACTCCCATCTTAAGGCATCTTAGGCATTCACTATCTCATTCCAATAAACGAGTAAGGCATCCTTTAAAAATTCACAAAAAATAACGCAGGACTCGGGATCAGAATCCTATGCAGATAGATGTGAAAAACCTGAAAAGCATTCTAAGGGTCATGTGATAGGATATAAGAAATGACGTCGATACCATTAATTAAAATTAAATTCAGTTTCTAAAGTCAAAGGTTGGTATGAATGTTAGTTTTGACCTTCCCTGGGACCTGAATATCATTTATTCCTTCAACTGTCTGTCAATCTACGAAGCAAACTCCTTCACCATGTTCATGTTTCAAGCAGAGATGTGCTTAGCAGGGTCATAAGCCCGTAGAGGCCATAATGTTACTTACCTTCCAAGGAAGTTGGTTACAAGTTCACATTTCTTAGATAAGTTCGTACAAGTTTTTGAAACCTAAAGTCAGGAGTGAAAAAATCAAGGTCGACCTTACATACTGCGATCAAATATAATTCTACACAACTGCACCGCTTTGCTCCGCTATGCAGCGCTCCACTTTACTCCGCTTCATCGCAGGACAAAATTTAGTAGTAATATGGAAGCAACGAGCTTATACTTCCATCTCAGGAGCAGTTTGCTCCATCTATTCAAAAAAAAGTCCTTCGTTAAGTAGAGTAACGTATTATAAAAGGTTCAAGAATAATTACTCACACTTCCACAGTTCACAACTCCGTCGTACCCATACCCTGTCCTTTCACTCCATCACTAAACTGTTACCCAACAGAGTTATAGAACAATTAGGAACAAAATATTTGTCTAGCCTCCTATCCTGCGGGCAGGCAGGGTTTAACTCCACAGAGGAACATCCCATAGCCCCGATCCGTAGTCATATTAATCTTGGATGTGAGAAATTTGACAGCAGTCATCATAAATTATTATTACTAGAACCACCAAGTACAAAGTATCTTTGAATTCACTCATATCCAACCGCAGTCGTTTCTCGTAAGACGCTGGTGTCCTCGCAACCACATTCGGTATATAGTCTCACAGTATAATGACAGCAAATATCTCCCTCCGAAGCCACATATGTAGGCAAGTACCGATGAAATATCCTTGCAGCCGCATACAAGTTGCAACTTCATCTTGCGGAATGTGAATGCGATTGAAAGGATCTCCTTGCATGCCTGTGCGCAAAGGATATTCTTAAGTAATTCATTATCCGACCATAACTTTTGCAAAACGATGTAATAGTTTATCTCGTTACCGCCCCTTCAACTTAACCCCTTCAATTTTAGGGAGATAAGAAAGCACAACACACTACAAGGGAGGAAGAAGGACATTCCCGATACGAGTAGTTGTAGTACGGTTTATGGTCAACCAAAGGGCATTAAGGACGACTTCGATACAAAACGCAAACGTTAAATAAATTTTCTCCGAATACATGTACATAATGTTCATTAATTTTCTCTCATTGATATATCCTTGTTGTTGTTGTTAAGATGGGTGCCGGGCTAGGGGGGAGGGGATTTTTATTTCTATATTTATTTTGTTTTTTTGATTTTTTTTATAGGAGGGTGGGAACAAAACTTGTTCAACTAAAGAGCCATTTTAAGTGTATGTTTCCGATGAAACTATTGACCAGCATGGCAAATTCACTGACCAGGATGTCTGCAGATGGCTTGCTAGGATGCTCTACTCTTTGTCTCATCCAGCTTGTTGGCTTGTGGTTGGGTCGTTTCGTTTTCTTCTTTGAAATTTTATATCGTTTTTGCTTTTATTGTTTGTTGTTTCAGCTAGAAGTGATTGGTAGTAGTGTACAGTGCTTTGTGGATAAAAAGGGGAGTAGCATCGCAATGTTGACAATGAATTATAAGGATTGCTTCTTGGGTACTTAATCGGTTCTTAAATTGTCGAGGCAGTTTGCAATATAATGAATTTGTGTGGTTGTTGAGAATTAATTGCCAGTTTTAATGGTGGTGGAGATTTTTATTTATTGTCCAAAGTTTTAGGTGATTTTGCTTAATTTGATATAATTGTTTTCGAAATGTATCTGCTAGAGTTGGGCGGAGGGAAGGGCAGAAATTGTTGATGGGAGGTAGCAGAGAATTATTGTCTGTCTAATGATACTAATTGGCGTTTAAAATAAAATATATTCCAATGGTTTAAGAGATTAGATGAAAGCGAAAGAGCAAAATGTTTTAATGGATCCCCGGTAGTAGGTTAAAAGTTAAGTACATTCCCGGGGATTGTTTCACTGTGGTGCTGGTTCTCTGTTTTAATACATGGCAGACGTACGTACGTAGGTACGTATAAATAATTCAGAAACATTGCAGACTTTTATTTGTGTTACAGAGCCATTACTTGCCCGTGTTGCTTCGCTAACGATGGACGATGGGTGTTAGGAAAAGTAATTAGAACTATGCACGTATGGGGGGAAATTTATATTTCAACACTGAATGGTTTATTTGTCTGTTTTGACGGCGTATTTATTGACCCGGTCTCGAAATCGAGGTAATTCGTTGAGTTATCAAATTGAAGATACAAACGGTGGTTTGTATATAGGTTCTCTTGACACTGACAGCTGTTTTCCGCTCGAAATCCTGACAGAAAGTCAATCCTATACCTCCGCGGAACGAAATGAGTTGCTTTACGCTCGAACAAAGTTGGAAAATGGTGAAAACTTTTTTCTAGAGTGAGTGCTGTGTAGGCCAAAAAGAGCGTTATTTGCGAAGAAGTTTTGGCCGAAATGAAACACCCATCGCGCCTGCTGTATGTAAATTTGTGCAAAAACTTCCTGAGACTAGTACGCTAGTGGACAACACTCATGGGCCCCCCGATAAAGTGGCTGCAGTAGCCGAGTGGAACTCAATTCACGACATCAACTCGGCATCGATCTCAACAGCTCAACATTTCACGCACTAAACTGAGAAGACTTCTGCACAAAGAAATCGGATTATTCGCTTACAAGGTCCAATTGACTCAGCAATTGAAGGCGCAAGACCATTCCAAGCACAAACGAGCTCGGCTGACGGCTCGGTGCGGGTATTGGAAACAAAAAATTTTTCAGTCCAAAACTGTGTGAGTAAATGGGTTACGTACACGCCTCCGAACCCAGCTACCCACGTCCTGAGAATACCTTTTCTTAGCACAATGCTAGCAGGATATTTTGTTTCTATGCATCCTTAGCACAAACGAGTTCGACTGACGGCTCGGTGCGGGTATTGGAGACAGAAGATTTTTCGGTCCAAAACTGTGTGAGTAAATGGGTTACCCATAGCCCACGGAACCCAGCTACGCACATCCTGAAAATTCCTTTTCTTAGCACAATGCTAGCAGGATTTTCTGTTTCTGTGTATCCTAAGCACAAACGAGCTCGACTGACGGTTCGGTGCGGGTATTGGAAACAGAAAGTTTTTCAGTCCAAAAATGGGTTACGTATACGGCTCCGAACCCAGCTAAGCTCATCCTGAGAATACCTTTTCTTAGCACAATGCTAGCAGAATATTCTGTTTTCGCGTATTCCAAGCAAAAACGACTTCGACTGACAGCTCAGTCCAGTATCGCTTCCCTATTTGTGTCTAAATACAGTTTCAACAAGCAGTCAAGTCGTCATTTGAGCGAGTAATCAGTGCAAACATAGAAACGAAAGAGGCACTGTTGTGAACACTGCTGGTGAATAAATCAGATCAAGATTACTCCATACAAACGGCTTTGACAACCTAATCCCCTTTTGAAAGGCTCTGAGACCGATCAGTGGTATGCAATAATTTTTAAAAGAAATAGTGCTCATACGCTCCCGCATCCCAGTGCCATACCTAAGGCTGGTGACATTGATGGCCAATTCCATCTCCCTTTAATCACCCCAACCTGTGCTGTGCATACATCTTTCAGATAAACCCAATTTATTGCCATTATAAATGTATCTCGGCAGTTTAAAGGTTACCGCTACACTCCACAGTACAGGTGAGTCCTTCTTCTTCTGTTTGGCAAACTCAAAGGATAATACCGAACCGAATAACAAGCACTAAGAGCCCAGCAACAAAGGTCACAAAACACTAAGCCAGGAGCACACAACCAGCACCAAACATAAAGTCAAACTTTTAAATTAAAATGCAAATTAAGAAATGAAATTCAACCGTAAATTCTTATCGGCCATGGCTGAAACAAAGGAACCATCTCACAAATAAATATAAATATCCTTTTTTCTTCGCCGAATTTCGCGTTTGCTGATAATGTGTTGTCTGTGTGTGGGGTAGAAGGAAATTATTGCCAAAGTTAATGGCTGCTTTGTATCTTCTCTCTCCCGAGATACTTCACTGAGGTTGTTTTTCTTTCTTTTTTTTTTTTTTATTATATCAAACGGTTTGCTGAAAGCTGAAAGCAAAGAAAAAGGGTGTACGGCAACGACATGATAATGGTGTTAATATTCAATTAGCTATCGGGTTAGGGTCAATAGGTGACTCGGCGGCGTATCCTTTCGGAAAGAAATGTACGCACACCTCCCTTTTTTAGTTGGGTAACCCAAAAGTAAAGAAATATTCAAAGTTTCTGCTCCTAACTGTGGCACGGTTTTCATATTTCGTGTACGAGTATCTGCGTGCGCTAATTCTGCACTGGAACGTCTTTTCTCGTAAAAACCAATTGCTTGTGAGGGGGAAACACGTTTTTTTGTTAAAACTTTTATTCCTTCAGTTGCGAGGATCCTTTTCAATAGACACTTACTCGGATATGACTCATTTGGCTGCAAACTGATGTTGTGGAAAAATTTTGTTATTCAGATACGTATTCCACATGGAACGGAGCAAAACAAAAAAAAAAAAAAAACCAACATCCTTGCGAAGTTGCTGAATGTAATTAATTAATATCAGGGGAGAGGCCAACGCGTTGCAAAGTGATTGTAATTTCACGGGAAGAGTGTACTTATAACCTTTTCAGGGGTCAGCTCGATACTTTTGTGCTTAGATACGGGGTTGCGATTCGGAGAGAATGTGAAAAGTAATGGCATTGTGTCTTCAGTTTTGATTTTTTTTTTTTTTCTTTCGAGGAGTTAATTATGTAGACAGGACTATGAAATATGAATGGTTTTAGGTTGCTTTCAAAACTGCTTTGAGAAGATGTTGCTGTTTACGAGAGAAGTATCTCAGAAACGGGGCTACTCACACTGTTGCCCTTGAAAAAATGCTCAGGATCTGCCCATTGGCAGATATACCACATCGGACATCATCACCTAGTAGGCTAAAGTAAACGCGTCTTCGGATTACGCCCCCCACTTATTGAGACTTCAACCTCATACTTGACTTCAAGTTTCCCTCCAGAAAGAGTTAGACAAATGGTGAGGTCATTAGCCTCGCTGGACAAAGGGAGGAATCACGAATAGTTGTGAGTTCCAAGCGGAAATATATGTCTATCACCGAGATCTGCAGGAACCTATCCACTCACGGCCAAGCAGCTATCAAAACCACCATCCATCCAAGAGATGTAAAGGGAAACTCAAATCCCTTAGCACTAGGATTCCTCGTGTCGTGTTTCGAGGCTACTGTGGACCCAATGCAATGATAAAAGGAGCAAAGAACTACTATCACTCAATAGACCACAGCTCATCCTCTATATTGGTGATCCTCCTCGGTGGTTTCTAGAGACTACATGTGCAAACCTTGTGCAATACAAGTGACTTGAATAAGAAGATTCAACTTCAACAACGTTTCTCAATTCTGGTGTTGTGACGGCTGTAGGTATCAAATCGATATAACTCGAGAAATGGTAGCAGACCATGTCGAAAGAATGCTTTTAGGCAGGTTTCAGACCAGGATAAGGAACGTCACGAACAAGTTCCAAACATACAACAAACACATCTGATACTGATGTTGGAGGTTGGAATCGAAAACCACAAGGACATGACAGGCATGTGGAAGGAAAACAAGACCTCGGAGAGCGGCTCCAGCACTTTCTGGTCCGTTCCCAATGAAAGCCTACTCACCGCACTCTCAACGAACCCAATATACTTAGAATTTTTTACCCAAAGCCCCAGAATATATTAGACCTCACAATTGAGGAACACAAATGGCGTCACAAGGAGGCGACACCTCAATTGTTTGTCATGCAATGGGACTCGTTAACCTGGATCAAAACAAGACCAGATGGACTGAGGAGAACACTGGAATAAGACTCACAGCAGCCAGAAAGCAGTTGGAAAGAGCAGTTTGAAGATCTGGTTAAAATGATAAGAATCAGTGCTCAAGATATTGGTCTTGGATCAGTTATTTAGATGAGATTACATTCGAAACTTATACACATTTTCCTGATGATTTCGGCAATCTTCACGTAGTCCTTGGTGAGTTTTTGCCACCTCCACCATAAGGATCAAATAGAGATTGTAGTCATTTCTCAAGACACTAAGTCCATCCAATAATCGATACAGACTATATGTATCTAGGCATCTACAGAGGACCATAAGCCAGTTAAGTATGTATTCGCCGTCAAGGCTACAAGATCCTTTGTACATCATACACAAAAATCACTCAAATGAACTAGAAGCAGAGGGAATCGACCAAAGAATTTCACCCACAAAAAGCATTAATTGGCAACATTCTCAGAACCATAACAACTGTAACGAAGGTCATACATAATTGCTTAAATTTAATTTCCTGCAAATTGATCCTCGAAAATTGCCGAAATATGAAACCTACTCAACGTCAACCTTTTCAGCATGTCAAACCACCAAACAATGCCCTAAATAAGCAGCCCTCAGGGTATCCGCTTCATTTACAAAATTTTAATCACATCTTCGAACAGAAAAAACTGCCCGCCGCCGGCCTAAACAGCCATAAAAATATCGTTTATTTGTGTACCCGAAAGGCAGCCGATGGGAAAAAGGACTTCTTTTTAAATTATAATCCTTTCCTCATGCTTTTCCATAAAAGAAGCCACGCTACTACCACGGTCTAGACTCTAGACATCTGGGCTCTGTCCAAGTTTGTTAATTGTTTGTAAACGTCCCAGCCCACTGTTGCATATCCTTGTTCAGCAGTGCGGCATAGCGAGAGGAGAAAAGCAAATATGCCACTTAGGATAATCTCTAGAAATAATTTTAAAATAATCACAGAAAAAGGATTCAGGCAATGAATTTCCTTTAATTGTGGTAACCACTTTAAAATTTCCCTCCCAAAGAGAGAGGGAGATAGAAAAAAAAAAAGGATATACGCGAACATCGTTGTCATGGGAATGGCATCTTTCCTCTATCTATCGGCAGAAATGAGATCAGGGAGAGATACAGATTTTCGCAGAGGAGCACTTGCATAATAGATGCCATATGGCGTTCATGCTCCAATTACCTAAGAGATTTCCTAATTCACTTTTTTTTTTTTTTGTGTTTTGCTTCCTTAAAGGCAGCTTCAGTACTCGTATGTGTAAGCTTGCTTCGTAATTTATGCACACATCCTTACAGTGTGTCTCGGATGACAGGATGTTTTTTTGCGGGTGGAGGACTCTGCACAGAAGGATGGAAGTTTAAAATTTCATTCTACCTTCAGTTTCGGAGGTAGGCGTGTGTGGCTAAAGGCGATTGGTTTGTTAAAATGGTTTTCACACAAAATATAAATACAAACAGCCGAAACCCCATTTATAGGATTTCAATTTATTCCACGATAGACGCAGAGTATGATGGGAAGGAAGAACTACAAAAGTCCACGGACTTTGTGAATAAACTTTGAGAAGTCTTTACAGCCAATGGCAGTGTAATTAGCCTGGTTTCCTGGTGGCCTTATTCGAAATAACGAACTTTAAGGAAGTTTTGAAAACAATTCACAATGGCTAATGGAAGAACCGAATTCCAGGAAAGCATTCATTTGCCGATGTTGCATTGTATTCGAAGCTTAACTTTGTTTTGATTCTATTCCGTCAATGGATAGCATGGTCTGTACTGGGACTACTCTGTTGGTGCGTCCAACTTCCGACAAAAGCGAGAGGCATATCCAAAGTCTTACCGAACCTTTTGATGGCTGTGCTCGATTTGAATGTATGATTGCTTCGGGATCACCGTCATTCATACTCAAGGAAAGATCCTGAGGAACGCTTCGATTGAAAACTGTTGACAGGACATAATGACTACTACTTACTAAATCCGAGGTAGAAAGTGACTTTGTCTAGCTCGACTCTGCTGTGAATTCTGACAATGACATCTCAGCAGAAACTAACCGAAGGACAACTCTTGTCAATCGCTGTCTCTCAGGGCTGAGAAGAAGGCCCCTACTTCGAATAGCCAAGGAGATTCTGTATAAGACCCTGATCATCACAGTCTATCTAAAACCGCTTCGAGAGGAAAATCCTTTGTAAAATGTTAGACCCGTTTATCCTGACGGGTTTTAGAGGAGGAGAACTAGTCATTGTGCATAGCTAGGACATGAAGAGCAGATGCATACAAATGCGTACAATCTTCGACCAGGAGGGACAATACAGTAGAGGAAGTCCTCACATTCGATGGCGCGGACAAGTCGAAGGAGACTTCAATCGAGTTGGAGTGTGTTGCTGGAGGCAGTCAGCTAAGGTCCTGGCTAGCTTGAGAAGCTTATTAATGGAGGCCGAGGTTCACCCCGAACTGCAGCGCAACCACAGTAAGTGGTTAACCTGTCTAAAACACACAGAAGAAATAACCAGGAAAGCGAGCCGAGCTTTAATGGTTTACCAGAGTCTAGCGGGCAGGCCCTGGGGATGTAATTCGATGGATGGACAAAAAGAAATAATCTACACACCACGAAGGAGACACTTAACAAGATGGAGAAGATGGTAAGACTGGCATAAGGACCCATGAGACTACAGGCAACTATGGAGGTACTACTGGAGCTGCGCCTTGTGATTGAGGAAAGTGCAAGTAAAACAGTTCAACGAATGACCAAAGAAAACAAAAGGAACTAATTCCTGTAGTAGCATTCCTGGCGGTATTATTAGACAGATTAGAACTGACAAGCTCAGCACAATCTACCTACTGAGCTATCACACAACAAAGTGGTACACAAATGGGTCAAGAGCTGACGAAGGACCTAGAGGTGGGTTACAGAAACCATATCAACTGTGGGATAGCTGTAATGTCAGTCAAGATGGTATCATGGCACTTGACTTCTGAGTCCTTAAATGAATTGAATAGAAGGAACTGACCCTCGGTTAGATACCTGACCGTGTGGAGTAGTCAAGTGGCCGACGACCTAGCAAGAAAAAAAAACATGAAAAATCTTTATAGTTCCTGAACCATTCTGCAAAACAGGGGATCATACCCTCAAACAAGAATCCAGGAGAAGGAAGGCGGGGCAAGAACTTGGAATGACACTGAGTGTATAATGCAAACTTTAAGGGCAACACTGTCGAGGAAGATTTGAAGCAGGCATAAACCTTGCGCCGATGTAAACTCAAGCAACACCAAGGGAGGTTCTGTGATCAGTTTAACGAAGTCCCCGAACATCAGCTAGGATCCTGTGAAACACTGATCCACAAAAAAAGACAAATACTTGGACAAGTACGAATTATCAGATGGGGAAGTACAGTCTCTAGAGCCGAATCTCATCCTCAGAATCTTAAAGGAAATTGGATTAGATAGAGTGCTCAAGGACAGATTTCTTCCGTAAGAGTATATGGCACGTATTTCTACAAAGTGTTAGTAAGAGGTACAACAGATCAAAAGGTCGTAGGGTAACATGCATATGAGTTGTAAGGCATACTCCATAGCTTGTAAAGAATTGACGAACTGGAGAGGACGAATGCCGAAACCCTGTTCCACAAAACCGAACCAGTGGCGACTGATGTACATATAGCTAAGCTCTTAGTATGTTAAGACTGTCCTCGACTCCAGGAAATGAGTTCTCAAAAATCCCGATTTCTCCAATTAGAGGGCATAAGCGATATTGGATGGTGGGATTCAGTAACATCTAGATTGCTTCGACTAATAACTTTGTCTTGTTTGTACCGGTAAGCCTGGGAGTTCTCTGGCGCACATTCAGGGAAACCAACCGATCCAATCTGCAACAATACCAACAGAAGTCTGTATCCTATAGTCCGCAAAGAATTCAAGGACAACCTTGGTGTAGAAGCAGAGACAGTCAGTAAAAAATGTTTTTGGAATTGTGGTTGATAATGTCGCTGGTAGGAGGCAGACAAACCTTAGGTCATGACTTTCAGAAGACATATCGCTTGGGTTGCAGCCCCCTCACTCGTAGAGAGACTCGAACAGAAGCTCAGAGATAGTGAGTCCCAAAAAAAATGGGGCGTGTGCGTTGATGGCATTCCTGCCGAACAATTTCAGGTTTTCAGAGAGATTTACGTATGGGATCCTCCTGCAGATACTCTATCAACATCCTGCGAATCAATGTACAGATCTTCCTTCCACCTACTGCTCCTTGACTTTGAAGAGGGTTTCGGTAGGTTTAATCGAGGATATGGTTACAAACTGACGGACCTATTGTGTGAACACTAAAGACAGTCTATCCAGAGCTATAGAGATAGAAAGGATGCATTTTGTGAATCATTTTAAAAAATAAATGCGAGTAC
This sequence comes from Xylota segnis, assembly GCA_963583995.1. Taxonomy (NCBI): domain Eukaryota; kingdom Metazoa; phylum Arthropoda; class Insecta; order Diptera; family Syrphidae; genus Xylota; species Xylota segnis. The sequence continues at coordinate 32,473,477 of OY757239.1, forward strand.
ACAGCCCGGCTAATGTTCATATTTTTGTCATGTATTCGTCTAGCGTATGTAATCCCATTCCTTTGCCGAGGGTTCACCTTCATATTCGAAAACAAAAAAAGGAGTTCATAGAGTCTAATGCCACATCTTATGTATTGCTTGGGAAGTTTTTCTCAAAGATGACCCTCAAGATGACGACAAGTATTGCAATATCTTACAAAGTACGTACAGGTAGCATCCTTCATGAAATTCAATACCAATTTTCCCAGAAAAGGGGTAAAAATATAAAACTTTTACTATGCACTCCTGCTGGTGTACAATAAAATATGCACCCCACAACGCCCACAAATTGGAAAGCCTGTAGTACACCAAACAACCGCATACACAGAACCCCTATTAGTAACCGGATCCGGAGGAGAACGAAACAAATCCGTCTTCATCCTTCAAAGTACTTACGAGTACGTACATATGGATATGTATTTGTTCAAAACTTAAAGAATTACTCGTCCTTCTTTCCGATCGATTCGACTGTGTGTTCCACAGAAAGCGTTCCTGCACTCAATTTGGTTCGATAAAAAGCATTTTCATTGGTCCATTGGGTGCAGCGAACTCACATCTTTTATGAAGCCCCTCTCCCTCTGTGTGGGTGCCTGCAAAAAGGATGTTCATCATTTTGCGTCATAGTCTGTTTGACACAAGGTTCTCACTTTCAACAACAAAAAAAAAAGGATAAACGAGAGGAAAGAAAAAAAAAAGGCAAACGGAAGAGATGATTTCTTCGGATAATTTGCCAGACATTGAACAGTATCCTTTTTCACATACATACGTCTATGTGTATAGTGAAGTGCTGTACACAACAAATGCTTTTGGCAGCGCGCACTCACACTCGGTCTGTATGTGAATGGTGGCTGTCTGTCCTCTGGTGTTTGCGAAGTCATTCTGAGTGATGACGATGACGATGACGATGAGGATGGTGATGGTGATGATGATGATGATGATGATGGGTTCTCATGCTATTTCTCCGACGCATCAGTACGTTTACTTAAATGTGCATTCTGTCAAAAGCATTAATAATAATTTATCAGTTCTCCTTCAAGGATATCACAATGCAAATGCGCTACAATACGATCCGAGAATGTGTGAGTGTGTGTTTGTGTTTGTGTTTGTGTGCGGCAGTGCGTGTTGCATGTGACATGTACTCCGGTGTTGAAACAATGATAATAATTATGCATTATAAATGAACAGCGGGAGCGTATATCCTCGGGACTGCCACCTCATCACCATCATATTCAGCATCACCATATGATTTCTGTGTTCAATTTTTAATTCCGCAGCAGCACAGTTCATTTGATGTGTTTCACGTAGAAGCTTTGTGTGAAAATTTCTAGAACGTGCGATGCATTGAAAGGATTGACTCATCTGAGCTCCGAGGGGGGGCGAGGGCCCCCAGAGTAAGCATGTTAGGGAATAAGGAAGATGAGTACGGTGCTCCTTTTTGTTTTTTATTAAAAAATTCGAACGTGTTGCAGATTGCTTGGCTTAAGTGGTTAGTGTATTGGACGCCTGAGCGGAGGACCCAAGGTTTCAATACCTGTGAATCCACAAAAACATGTTTTTCATTATTCCTTCTTGAGGAAGGTACCTCCTGTTGGTGGAGCAAGACGCTAAAAGCTGTTGTGTCAAGGATACATCGACGGTTGTCTTCTTGAAGGACAACACGATTCGAAGGAAAATGCAAATTTCTCATAGTGGCTAGTATACATAGATCCCCGCATGATTTTGTTAGAATAAGCATTCAAAACCATATCAAGAGATCTCGGCTTGCAGGAAGGACTCTCAACATATCCTGAGAAAGCTTCTTCTAAAGTGGACTCAACTCAGAAATTTAGAGCCACTGAGGGGAGTATGGTTTCCATGGAGAACAGAATAGTACTCGTTTACAGCGTTTCTCCTGGGCAGGATATACTTTCAAGTCTTATTAACTGGTGTCATTGGAACTCAACTTCATCCAAGACGAGCTATAACTACTCGACTGAATGTACAATAGGACAACATGGAACATGTCATCATGAATAAAACACTTCCTGTGGCATTTATAAGCTAGATGAGGGGAGTATGTAACGACAACCTAGTCACTTTTTTCCTGATACCCTGACACTATGTCACCTCAACAAATGTAACGCCGGGCATTGGCAGAGAATATCTTCAGATGATTCGTCATCTTCCGAGCAGAACCTACATTCTATGTCTGAGCACATAGACGTAGTCTGTTGTGTTGATAATTTAGGCTACAATGACCTGTAAGAAAGCTCCTCCTAATATTATCCTTATATAAGCTACTAACTCCATTCTTCTTAGCCTGTCTTAGGCCCCGGAAAATTTCCCAGGGTTCACATGGTTACCTGACTTACTGACATGGGTTCTAGAAACCAAATCTCTCTATGTGTCTATGGTCCTAAGTCTTAAGGTAATCATAAGACCAAGGTTTTAGTCTAGGCGACAGAAACTAGGGCCACGCACCTACAAATCAGCTCAAAACATTGGTCACGACATCTCACTAATCAGAGTAAATACCTAATGAACGTGCAATTACACCTGAGATCGATTGATCGATAGTACTATGTACCTACTGGGAACTATAAACTTCAGTCAGGGAGTCATCTTGGCAACTGAGTTAATCAAGATGACAGTCGATTCACGACATCACGAACCGAGTAAGAAAGTACACTTCATCTCTCATTAGCTAGCCTCGAGAAGGCTTGCTCTAAGTTGGATTTAGCAAGAACGACTGCAATTCTTTAAGTACGTCATACATGTCCTCCAGAATGAATTCCAGATCGTTAAACATATTATAGAAGCCGATACGTAGATTACCCCACCGAGATATGGTCCACATGCGAGTGGGTATATCGAAAAGTGAGAATTAAGAAGTACAACAGAACAAAGTTGTGGTGGCTTTTTGAACACATTTCAGGTGGTCTGTTTGAAAACGCGAAAATATTTGGCTTTATCTGCGAGTGTCAGTCTGATGTCGCACTGTTTTGGGGGATCACATGCGGAATTTTATATTACCTTGGATCCTGTGATCACAGTCGTTGGAAACATATCTGCATTCTGCCACAATGATACTATGAATCCGTCTTCTGTGAGAAGGATTTTCACAATTAGGACTGACTCTGACTAGAATCCGATCAAGGAATGCATTGGCTGCTCACCGACAACAATTAGGAATGCCATCAGGTACTCGCCAAAGCCGGAAACACGTGGGCGTGAGCCGGTAATGTCACCAAAATTGGCAAAAAGGGTGGTCAGACATTCACGGATCCATCCCTTTACACCAGCTACGGAGATCAAGGACATGTTTAGCGTTGAGAGACGGTTCGTAGACGGTTGCGAGATCACGATCTGACAGCCCATAGTCCGCGTAAAGTGCCTTTCCTGACAGAAAAAACATGTGTAGCCAAACATATGCAATTCGCGAAGGAGTACTTAAACTGGCCAGCAGTAAAATGGAGGAATAATTTGTGGTCAGACGAATCGAAAATCGTTCTGTATGGCGGAAAAGGATCTCGTCTTTATGTCAGAAGGCCATATACGACAAAAACGATAAAACATGGAGGAAGTAGCATTATGGCTTGGGCATGCTTTTCTTTTTATGGTGTTGGTCCCATCTACCAAATCAAACAAATGATGGATCAACATCTGTACGTCCAAATCTTTCAGGAAGTAATGCTGCCGTATGCTGAGGAGGAAATGCCACTGAAATGGATCTTCCAACAAGACAATGACCCAAAGCATACAAGTAAACTTGGTCAATGTAATGGGATGGCCCGCACAGTCTCCAGATCTCAACCCGATTGATAATCTTTGGTGCGACGTGAAGAAGGCTGAACTTTGGGCAGCTGGGCAGGATTCATGGATGTCGATATCGGTGGAAAGATGTAAAAACCTGGTCAACTCCATGCAGCTACGTTGTGCTGCAGTTATTGCTAACAAAGGTCTTGCAACTAAATACTAGTTTATGGTCAAATACATGACTTTTTTTTTTTTTAATAAAAATTTTAAACTAAATTTGCATTTTTGTTCCTGGAACACCTTCCATCTTCATCTCGAAAAAAAAGTTTTGAGACACCATATGGACTTTCTTATTAGACAGTTCTTTCTCGGGAAGCAGTGAAATACGACTCCCATATTAAGGGAAGAAGTCTTGAAGCTACATGTTATGGTTGCTTCTTGGTTGTACTAGTTTTACAAATATGAAGTCTATTTACATATGTACATCATAACCGCACCTCAAGATACAATTTCGGATACTGAATGCTGAGGACCCGCGCTAAAACCACAATTTACTTTCCAGACTCCCCAGGATAAACCCAACTTAATCCTCTAGAAATGTTTATGCTTATATACTCACGAATCAGGATTAAAACCGATCAATTTAAATTGCTTCCACATACCTGAAACGAGAAGAAAGGATAATAGAATTAACTCTTTGTGATAAGACAATGTCTATAACACCAAATGGCAGAGATTCAAGAATATACCAAGAACAGACCTACTCCCCAGCAACACAATAGCTTCGCCCTTTAAGACGAATCTCTCTCTCTCGTCATCTTTAACCGAACCGTGGAAGAAGAAAGCAAAAATTATATTTTGTCAATCCTCGTAAAGGGAACAGAAACAGAAAAAAAAAAGTTGATTTCCCAACGGTAACAGTTTGAGAACGTGTATCCATTCACTCGCAACGATAAGATCACAGCATCTTCCATTCTCCTTGAAATTAATTTTTTCCCTTATTCCACAACAAGGACATCGCGGCGACGACGACGACTACGACGAAGACGACGACGAATGAAAAAAGAAAACCCAAACAATATCTCTAAACGGAGAGAACTAAAAAAAAAAGAAAAACTGGAAAATAGGTACTCTCCGTGACTCAAAAGAGGATATTTTCTTTGGATGCTGTACACAGAAAGAAAATCATTACACACAGTTATATTAGTCTCCTCAGATGTCCTTTCATGCTGAGTACTCTCTTGTTCGCGACGACGACGTCTCTCACGCTAACAGTTCACTTTTAAGGATATTATACGAGCAATTTTAAATTGATAACATTTTCGTTTTTTCCTGTTTTTTTTTTTTTTGAAAACCATTTTTCTTGTGGTTTTCTTTGCGGAGGGACGAGAGGGAAGGAAGAGAACACGATAACGACAACTCAACAGGACAGGATGGCTCCCTTTAACTTTGCTACGTTGCGTTGGACTGAAGTGAAGAATGGGATTTGTCACCATAATTTTCAGTGTCACTTGCAAGGAGTGGTGATTTCCGCAGGATGGCGTACTTCCTTTCCCTCCGGAGACAGTGAGGTGCTGGTATCGGTCCAGTCATCATCTGTATCTGATTCGGCAGAGACATGCAAGGACCTACGCAGCAATTGGTTAATTAAAAATGGCGAACTTTTCGTTGACGATCCTTGTTGGTACAGCCATAGCCGCCGAGAAGGGAATTCAATTATTTTTTTTTTAAGTTTCTTTGGCTTCAGCTCTACAAATTTTCATCGCTGACCAGAACGCTGATAAGGTTCCACGACCTCTGGTAATGTTTCTTGTACAAGAGTGCACATCAAAGTAGGTAGTTTCCGGAAGATTCACTTCGGGCGGTTTCTGGTTCACAATTTGCTGGCGCGTCGTGTATGTAATTGCTCCCTGCCTCGTCGTCCTGTCCCAGCACATAGTTCATTGTTACAGATCGGAAACCCGAACCAGTGGTCACGTAGCTGGAGCCACTCTGAGGGGGAATGGTGTATTTTATTGCTGGTCGTGCAACAAATGAAAATTCAATTCAACTGGTTGCTCAGGGTGTAGGTGGTTATCTACTGTCGTAGATTAGATTATTGGACTGCCATGGTGCTACGTACATGCGGGTTTCTTCTCCTAACTTGTTGTTCAGGAAGTGAGTGGTGATAGGTCACTCGGGGACGAGGCCAGGCCACATATGCATGGAGCGCTGTGAAAAATGTGCTCGTATCTGGAACAGAAAGCATTGTCAGGAAAATGGCAAGCAGTCGGACGCTGCGCTGGATGCCGATTGCAGAGAGAAAGCAATATGGTAGCAGTACCGAGCAGCATAGCTTGGGCAATGAAAAGTCACAAGGGACCCAGCAGCACTAAGCTTGTACTATAGGAGAACTGACCGCAGATTCGTGTAAGAACTGGCTGGGTGGTCACAGCTTGCCACAGGACGTCATAATGAGATTGGACGTTTCTCTGGTGGTTTCGAACGCATTTCAGCTAAGAAGACGGTGCGACGATTTTTCCATCGTTTCGAAATACAATTTATTTGGAAATTGGGAATTTATTTCAAAACCTATATGAATTCCAGAGCTCTAGTCCCGAACCGTTTGCTTCCAATGGACTATTCAAACTCAAGATTCTTTGATTGGTATACTGGGAGACGCTCATGAACGTATGGAACAGAGCATATAGACTCATGGATATTTACTCAAAAACGTCTTAATCTTAAGAAATATGGACCCATTTTGAAATTCACTTGGTAGGGCATATCAAGGATATGTTATGGCATCGTGAACAGTGGGATTTTCTATCTTCATCTTCATACATCTTTAGAGTTTCACTATTCGACAAGCAAAACTTAATGAAGAACTTGACGTGCCCTTCATAAATGAGGCTTACAATTCGGTCCAAATATAGTCAAAATTATGAAAAAACTAACCGTCCTCTAATTGTAACCCATTTCTCATCATTAACTTCGGTCAGAGGTGGACATGAACCCCAACCAAGAAGCTTGTCCAGATATCTTTTCAGCTTCCCACACGAAGTTGGTTTAGGTCCCTTTCCACTTGAGCATGCCAACTTGAGAAAGGCCTTCGTCTACTGAGCCGACACTCTGGAACTGATTCGATGACTTGGTACTATCAACCAGGTGTAGGTAACAACAAAAAGTAAGACGATCACGAGCTATCTTAGAAAATTGATATCGAATTTGATGGACCACAAGGCTGGACTCTATGACCTCTCCTTTTATTTCTGTACCTTCTGTCAGAGCAGTAAGGAGTGAGTAAATCGTTCCTTGATTGTGACTTATGATAGAGTCTGTCAAAATAGCACGTATACATAGGTTTAATCCTACTAGTGGTCAGGAGAGTGTGAAACGTCATTCGATGCCTTTTTTTTATGGCAGAATACGTGGAAATTGTTTCCTTCAAACAGGGCTGGTGTTGTGTCAGAGCGACCCTATACTAAACATGAAACCCAACAGAAAGTCGGATGACAGGCATTGAAGAGAAAAGTCAATACAAAATGTCATCACTTAAATATGTTTCTCGATCTGTGAGCTCCTCATATTTCAAGACCTATGACTGCTGGTATCAATGTGCATGCTAAGCCAAAAATGTGCCCAAAAAGATGGGACATTCCTTCATATTGGGTAAACTAAGGATCTGCAAGCAAGTGAAGTTTTATTTTAACGAAGGCTAGCTCAACTTAGGATTACAATATTCCAGTCATCACCTATAGAGAGAGAATATAAGAAGAAATTAAGGATCTAGAAGTAACCTACCTCAGTCGCTTTAGAGTAAGGCCATCTCTAGTGGATGAGTGAAACTTTACCTTGGAAAGGAGGTCTGATACCAATTTACATACACAAGTGTATCATTATCCAAACTTTGACTGGATACTTACCTCCTTGTAACGAAAGTAGGGTCGGATACGAATATAGTCGGTAAATTGAGACTCAACAGTGAAGATCTACTCGAGATTCAGAGAGTATGATAAGACAAATGAACGCGTATTTTTTATAGAAAAGCCCGATACACCCAATCCTTGTCTTTGATAAGAAGTCTCAACGACAAGGCACTTTGCACTGGCTGTGCAAAAACATCTAACTTCACAAGGACACGTAGGAGTAGACTGAAAGGAACAATTGGAATCCACAGCCCTTAGGTCACAAGTAAGGTACACCAGGAGAGCTGCTAAAAACAGACAGACAATACAACAATGTCTGGAATGATATCCCTCAATAGCTCCAAGGTAATAGTAATGAATTGTTGAAAACAGAAGAGTATCGCACATGGTTGCACTGTATAGAGTTTTTCAATAAAAACACAAAATAATTGAGATATCGAGCCGAAATGTGTTCGAAGTGTACTACACTTTATTGAATTTAAGTATGGAATTCGAAATCGTTCTTATGACCACCGCGAGCAGGTTTGGAGCGGTCGATGCTTTTCTACCACTCTTCCAAGCATATCGATCGAAAAGTGGGCAATTTCGGGTTCGATATTATCCCTGAGTTATCTAAAGATATTGGTGTCCTGAAATAAAAAACCAACCGCGTTAGTTCGCATGAGCAAGGTGGCACAGGTCCGTTCCTCGAGATTGCACGATGAGTGACCTTCCCCTTCAATAGATCAATATGCTTGACATGCTGTATGGCATCACCATCTTGGTGGAACCACATATCACGGATGTCAAGTTCATCAAATTCCAACATGGCACGATAGCCAATTCCATTACCCGTAGAATGGCTATGATTTTCATCGACGACGACGACGACGACTACCTCCGGAATGAAATGCAGTCTTTTAAAGCAAATGTCGGTCTGTTGCTGTTCAAATATTTTGCTTATTGACAAAGCCATTAGCCAAAACTTAGTCTCATCGCTGAACATGATTTTTCGATGAGACTCAAGATGTTCCTCAAACTGTTGGCAGAGTCCAATCGGAGAAGTTTCAGCGCTTCAAATAAACAAAAGGCTTCAGTTTTTGAGTTCATTTGATCCTGATTGATTAGACCAACATCTGAACACAAATTTCGCCACAATGCGGGCGAAAGACTCTCGATGCCCATAGACGGCGAGAAATCAACTGAGTAGGCTCATTTTGAACTGAAGCACGTCTGCGAAATTTTGGTCCTTAGATCAGTGCATTATCTTACTGGTACAGGAGTTCATCCAATAACATATTCACTATTGAATGTTGACTCAAATTATTCAGTAATAGCAGCAGAGCCAGGTTGGACGACTATTGTGAGCAAGGATTGGAGTAAGCACTTGTAAAGCTGCGAATACCGACTCAGAATTTCGGTAGTAATTTTTAAGAATTTCCAAACGTTGCTCGTTCAAGACCTGCACCATGACAAAAATTGACATCGACTGATGAGAAAAAGAATTAAAGGGCCGTTTGTACTAGAATACGAAAATGTTATGTCCCTATTGAAAAGCCCATAACAAAGCTATAAGGGAATGACTCCTAATACGCCCTGTGTTGGAATCACTGCGTTAATTCAGAAACAAGAAAACCAAGGAGTAGCAAAGCTGGCTCAATCTATGTATGTATACCAAATTTTTAAACCACCAACAAACAATCTTTCCAAATTGTGACGTATTCCGACGTATTCCACTGGTCTACTCCTCCACAGTCTAATAATGAAGTACAAACAAACGATGTAATTTATTTCCTTGTTAAACACAACTTTAGCAAGTATCTAGTATCTGCTATCTTGACAAGCTCTTCCATTCTGCATTAAAATAAGAAGAAGAAGAAAAAACCAAGAGATCCCCCTAAATTGTCCGCCAAAAAAAATGCCAAGTAATAAAATAGAAAACTTTAATTTGTTTCCGCACTTAACCACGCAAGTGCCAGCCAGCACAAACTTCTAAATTTCCCAGTAAACACTCTTAACACCACATGCTGTGTAATTGGCTAAGCGTACTACCATCGCAAATGCAACGTGGTCTTGGCGAAAAATGTTCCTTTAAACATCCTCCTCCTCCCTCCTCCACCGTCCGTAGCAGTAGTATATTTTCATTGCCCCGCGCAGACACAAGGATATTTATGGGCATTGCATGCACACAAACATTAACATTAGTCGTCCTGTGCAACTTTTCAAACAATTCACACTGAATAGCGGCAGTTAGATACATTTTACCCCGACGTATCCTTGAGTTCGTCAAAGCCAACAAATAATTAAAGAATAAAGGACTCAAAATTATTTAAATCTATTCGCCTAACTTTTGCATGTTAACGTTGTATAGCTAGTTGAGTCAGAAAAATATTCTCCTCCACGCTGCTCCACAGGGCTGCATGCGTTTTGTCATAAAGTTCCATCGGAGGCAGACGGAAAGTTGTGCGCCTCTCCTCTCTGGAGCGGAAAACTTTTATGTATTCGGGTAGCGGCCGCCGCCTGTAAAATGAACAGAAACTGGATACTCACAACCGGGTGCGAGAATAATCCCCCAAATCCCCACATTTTTAATGTGATTACCTACGGCGATGAATTATTACATTCCCAATGCAAATGTAAGGGAATTCCGACTTAAAGGACGAACACCGAGCAAAAAAAAAAAAAAACCCTTCCGCCAAATCCTGCTCTATGATAATTCCAAGAATTATTCCCGAAACTAAGAACCGTCTGCTTTTGAATCCCAGCAGAGAACACACTCATACATTTGTCACATTTCGACAATAACTTTCTGCAATCCGCATTCCATTTGATTGAGCAAATAAAACGGAATGAAGCAGCTTTAAACTGCACAACTGCAGAACGGGGATAAGACGACAGACAGACAGACCGGGGACCGAGCGACGTCATCCTTATCAGCATTTCATCGTTTGCTGTTCCCTCCTTGGTCCCCCCCCCCCTTTGACGATGATGATGAAACTTTCCAAGTAAAGTCACATTTTTTTCAATTAGCTACAACTCCTTCATTTTGATTGAGGACCTTCGGAAAGGATACGCCAAAGCCAAGTATACTCAACAAAAAAAAAAAAAAAAGCTTGAAAAGTTTTGTCCAAAAGTCAACAAATGCTGATAAGGAAATTCTCCGAATATAGCCAGGATTAGCTTCTCCCTCGGATTCAGAGATAAAGTTTGTGCGGTGGCAGATGGAAAAGTCCAGAAAAAGGTCAAAATTTTTTATTTTACTTCATCACAGATACACACACACACACACACACAGATAGATAGACGATGAGTGATTGTGCGGAACACCACTTCGCCAGCACTGAGGATACGCATGTAAGTGCACTCAAAAAGCATTCGTAGTCCTGTGCCTCGGGCTCTGTCTTCTCGGGTACAACACTTGGAACACACCCGCAATACGAGTATGTGGAAGGAGCGATATGCACAATTTATCAATCCAATAAAAATGGATGATGCCAATGTATGTATGCGAATTGGACAATTTGATTCAATGAAATGGATTTGTACTGCTGCTGCTTCAAGGATACTGTTCGATGTGCATTATCATTTCTCCGAAAAATGCAAATGGTGCATGCATCCTTTGTACTCGATGAAGTGAAAAAGGACATATGGGTATCGATAGATGTACACATGCTGGAGCGTGACTAAGACGTTAGTTCGAGTGATGAATGTGGAAGATAGCGATGACTTTTTATGCGAGCTATGTCCGTCCATCTGGAGCGAGTGTAGTTTTGGTAAATGGTAGCTGGAGCGATGAGTAATGTACTGTGTCAATCGATGTATGACAGAGTATAAGGGTCAGAGTTGTTAGCAATCGAAGGACATTTCTTGGCACAGAAAGTCTGAGTAGGAACGTATCCATAATTGCAAGGATTCTGCGACGTAAAGGATTCAAATGGGGAACGATTGCTAGTTTGAATTTATTGTGCTCAGTAGGGCATATCAATGCTTATAAGCAGAATATCTAGATGTGCTCTGTGAGAGTGAGGAAATCCCCAGAAACCAAAAGTTCAACAAGAATATCTCACGCACCTCACGCACTATCTACGCTAGGCATAGGCTTGAGAATATAACAGACGTACGCATGCCTATCGTAAGAAGCGACTAAAAGCCACACATGTTCTGTGACATTCTTGTTGCGGCAGCATCCCTGCATTTTATTTAGTGCAGGCATGGAACAATGGAACAATACTTGTTCGAGCGAACAGGGGTATGACGCTAGAATAATAGCCAGATGGTAGTAACAAATGTGGCTGCAACAAGGATTATGGAGCCCCAACCAGAACGTACTACTTGGTACCCTTTACACTCCATCACCTTAGACAGCCAGCTGATCAAAGTACGATCGTTGATGATTTGGTTCGAGAGATCATTACGGGTGAACGAACTTCAGAGCCGGTGCATTCCACTGGGCTTCTGTCTAAGAGCCAACGGAAGAGGAAAATAAGGAAGACAGGGAACACGCGGTACAAAGATGTTGTAAGATGAGCTGAAGGCACAGAAGTTTCTGGACTGAGACTGACCAGCCCGGTTCGTCTTCAATCAGCTCGGTCGAAATAAAAGAAGCAAAATGCATTTTGTGGTCTTGATGGATGCATGTGGGTTTTTGGGACAAGCCCATGTGCTGAAAAGTCCCCTACAAATGGGGTCTGGATCAACACTTAGAATCTGTTCGAAGTGAGTTCTGTACCATTTCATTGGCTCCACCAAAAATGGAAAAAAATTGCAGAAAGAACCACAAAGAACGACGTCGCTTTTCTTGATAGACTTTCACTCAGATTAACGTCCACTTTTCTGAGGCAGTTAATGCTTTTCAAAGTAGCAGATAGCACGTGGTCCTTGTGATGCCCACAGAATCTATAGACTACACAGCGAATGGAAAGACGAACCGTCGGTTTGCCCTTAGCTTACGATCTGTATAATTTGGTAGTGCCTCCGCCACCGAAAGCCGCTGTCGAGCTACTATGACCCTTGGATTTGTATTGTGAAACTAAAGCTCACAAGCCTGTGCCAGCAGAAAATGTAATGTACGAGAACGAATAGGTTAGCTTAAGGGGTGTCCTGGGACACCTGGAACTGGGTCCATTGTACCCACTTGTTTAACCCAGGAAACACTGCAAAGAATGCCCAGTCTCCTCAGCTCAATATGACCCACGTCTTCCAAATCAGTGACAAAGTAAATACCAAGAGTTCTCATTGTTCCTGTGGATTGGACAGGCAGTCACTACGGTGTCGGACACGAGGCATTACAAGGCTTTGCATGAATATCAACGGTACACAGCCCAGACATTTTTACAGAGATTACCCGTGTGTTATGACGACTTAACTTGACCAGAGAAACAGATCTCTTCTTGGTTAAGACTGGCCATGGCCATCGTCAATTTGATCGACTAATGGATTCATTTTCTAATTATTTTTCTTTAAGGAAGAGTACAGAGCCATAACTGCTATCTGGCTGTCTATATAGCTGTTTTGTCAACTATACTGGCCTCACGTAGGAACGTCGTGATTTCGGCTTGGAGGACACTATAATCGCCATTGTGTACCCTAAGAAACTCTTGAAAAACCGCTCTCTTAAATTTTTGGCTATCGACTAACATGGTCGTTAACACTGTTGGTTCTGAGCCAAACTTCCTTAAGGTAGATACTTCCAACCAACTGTAAAGTCCTGCCAGACACGTCCTTGTCGAATCAAATAAAAATCTATTACTTTGCAGAGAAGAAATCCACAAAGTTCGACATGCTTCAGAGTTCGTCAAAAACTCCATCTAAACGCTGAATGAGACTAAAAGTTAAGGATGTTGCTAGATATGTAACTAGTATCCACACTAGACGTCTCCAATTTGTGTGTAAGGATTTTTGTCAAATGATGGAGACACTAGGCGATGCCACTAAAATAGTTAAAGTTATATCTTTTACCGGACAGCTAACAAATATATTCCAAACTACAGAAGTTCCCTGTAGCAGAGCTGGAAATGTGTAATAGAATCCTATGGAGGAGGAAACACGTCAAACCTCATTAAGTATCCTTGCCTTCTCTATCTCTACCCTACTCATCCTCTTCCCTACAGATATGTATCTAAGTCTCAAACTCAATCGAAACATGTTCCAACCTACTGTCAATCTTTCGATGGAAAATAGCAATGACAGCAAGCATCTTCACTAATCCATTCTGCAACCACGGTTTCAGCGAAGAAAACATGTCCTAGGATTGAGTTACATTTGCTATTCTACGTATCCCAGACGCAGGCTAATCCCTTCTGACAAAGTACCACTAGCGATGCCAGTCAATCATTATAAAACGTAAAACATATCTTTGAATTTGGTTAAACTATTCCTTCATTTAAAATAAACAGTGAGACCGTGGTTTTGAATACAGAACCACTCTGCTGAAAATGTTTTTGTCTTCAGCGAAACAAAATACAAAGGCAGCAACCTAAACCCCTTTTTACAAAATAATATATTGGTATGCATGTCTGAAAGAGCCCCACCAACCAACCAGCCAACCATGTTTACTCCGACGAAAGCGCATGCATACGAGGATATTCCATCAAAAAGTTTTCCATAAATAAAATAAACTTAATGGCTACCCATTTTTCCATTTGGTCCTGTTCATAACCGGAAATTGTGCACTTTAACTCAACCCAGCATCTTTGAACAGAAAAAACAAAAAAAAAAGTAGAAAAACTGAATCCCCAGGCGGTACGAGGTGTTAAATTCACGTGCGATGCCTGTTGCAGACTGCATTTGGCTTTAATGGACAACGCTCCAAGGAATAAGTAGATTCCCTAACCCCTATGCTAATATTTTGCATTCTCTCAACTTTCGTTTTGTCTATCTTTGTGTGTATCTGCAGGTGAATCATGAATCAAAACCTCAAAAGTCTGCCATAGAAATGAATTCTACTCCTCCACCTCCTACTCCTGCTGCTCCTGCACGTCGGTCGTCCTGTGCCTTTGGTCAGAGAAAAGTATTTTTGATATAAGTGCATGCATACATCTATTTTTTTCGTAGTTCCTATTCCTGCTGCTTGTTGCTATCACAAACTGAGATGTAGAGGGAATATCCTTTTTTTTTTTTGGAAATACGAGTACACCAACTAACCACCGCGGTTAACTAATGACATTTGTTTTGAGAAATCATTTGCAGGATATCCCTCTTTATGTTTGCCTTCCCTATAACAGCAAACAAAAATGATAAAAAAAAACCGCAGAACAAAACAAATGATGCACAGGATTCTGAATGAATGGAACAATAGTTAGTCCCTGTAGAAGTTTTTTCTCCTTCGTCCTTTTTTTTCCGTTTTTGTGCGGCGGAAACTTGTCCGGATTCAAAGATATGTCACAGAGCGTTGTGTGTGCATTTGATGGCACACATAGCGTCAGTTGTACTAAGTGCAGCAATTCTCCGAGCATTAAAAGGAATCTATCAATCGAACAAGGAGACGACACGATTGTTTAACCCTACATATGCGAGAGCAAAGGGAATCCCTCTGGTTTTTTTTTACCATTTAATTTGTTGAGTTTATTTAGAAAAAAAAAAACAGAAAAACAGAAAAATATTCGACAAAGGATGTGGATAAATTGCAGGATATTTCTGATACGTTCTGATACGTGAACTCAACTATGAAGTCGTTTGTCTGACTGGAAGATAAAAGGAAAAATCTTCAGCAAGTTGCTATGCGAAAGGACTGATGGGTGCACAAATTTTGACATAAAGGACCTGACTATGCATAGGGTGCCAAGTCGAACGCAGGACTCGGTTTGGTTGAGAAGTAATCAACAATTCACCAGAATGTAGCCTTAAAGAACTTTCCTCTAATTTGCGTGCCATACAAAAGTTTGGAATGCAATTCTTTGAAATCTAATTGCAAGAACAGGTGCAGCTTCAAAAAATTTCAAAATTTCAGCAAAATTCTACGAAATTCAAAATAGATTTTGATGTCAAGTTTACCATAATTGGAAAGTTGTAGTAATAAACTACTATTCTTGTAGAGAATACAAGTCCTGAAATGTTTACGGGTATTTTTCGAAACCAGAGCTATTCCAGAACCAAGGATGTTCCAATTCTAAGAACTCCTAGTCTTCACAAGTCGCAAAGATGTTTTCGATAGTCGGTACTGAGAATTGAAAGGAAGATTGACTTCAATTCGGTGGAAGCACCAGATTCTATCATGTTTTTCGTTGTGAAACTCGTGGTTTTTGGGAAATTGTTAGATTTCTCAGTTGGAATGTATAACTCAACTGAATCTGGACTACAACCAAGAATCATCTCCAGTCAGAACTACAGCAAGTTGATAGAGATACCTTCGACTTGAACGCGTCTATGCAGATGGATACACAAAAAACTCGAAATATTCTTTTATCTCAAAGCAACTCAGAAGTGTATTCTAAGCAAAAATTTATGGAATTACCGAGGGCAACAGGGACCTATCCAGTCTGAGGAACAACGAACATATAGATATCTACATAAACAGACTAGCAGCCATCAAAGCTGCCACACGCTTGCCGAAGGTCCGGAAATTATTATCGAAATACCGACTCAGTTGTTAGTACGCAACATGAATTTCGTCGTGACGTCGGTCGTTATCATGACTTTAGAAAGCAGGCAACTCGCCGCACCGTGGGATAATTTGAGCGTGTGTACCCTCTTTTGGACTTTAAGCCAGCAATCAGATAGAGATTGATGCGAAATGAAGAAAAGATAGCCATCGTAGCGACCAGTATCGAAGAAGACCCAGAAATGTCGATTCGGCACCGACCAACTGCACTGGGCATCACCAGAGAGTCAACCCGGCTTATTTTGCGGTTGGAAATCCAGATTTTGGCCAAAAAATCATTTTCTCGGACGAGGCCCATTTTGGGCTCAACAAGAAAAATTCCCAGTAATTAAGCGAACACCGACTTTCTGGGGCCGACTTGAGGACATCCATATATGCGAGCTGTGGTTCGAACAGGATGGCACTACACGTCATACAAGCTACGAAATGCTCGAAGTTAGCCATGACGCATCTCATTGGCCGCCCAAATCATGCAAATTGACACAACTCGACTATTTTCTCTGGAGCTACGACAACCAATTTATACAAGCTCGAGGCCAGGATTCGAGACTCTTTTGTCGGAATAACGCCACTCATAGTGGATCGAGTCATCAAAAATCGGACCGAAGGCTTGAAGCACTGCCAGCGAAGCTAAGGTGCCAATTTGCTTGATGTGCTATACCCTACACATAACGGCAGAAATGTAGCTTCAGAATAAATAAAAATCAATTTTGTACCTCACATCGTTGTTGTTTTATTTAAATTTTTTTTCCTATCATTCTTATATGGTCACTCGGTATGAGGCCTCATCTCTTATGAAAAGTCTTCTAAAACAATGAGAATCAAGAAGGAAGATTCTTTAATTTTGTGTACTCGTTACTTTTCTGAGACTGTAGATAAGATTAGGTAGGCAATAGCTTCTAGAGAAGTTGTGGGAATGGACTGGACACCGAATAAGACTGTCACAGTAAAGAGCTAAGAGGTGAGGCTAAGAGGCTCTTTCTATTGCCAGCTTAGGTCAGATTTATCTGCCAGTGATGCCATTGACGTTGTTCTTAAGGGTGGAAACTATACCTAGCATGATCTTGGGCTCCAGGGAAAGTTTGAACCTACTTATGTCCGAACTCGGTTAAAGATTCTTGGCATTGTTTAAAGACCTTCGATCTTACCGTAACTATTAGCCACTAGTCCGTATAATCCACTAGCACTACAAATATTGTTCGGGATATAGGCTCGGGATATACCGAGGATAGTCGACTGTGTGAGGCTGGTACATCATTTGCTCTGAAACAACACCAAGGTGTCTGTCACATATATTTTGCTGAGCCATCTGTCCATAGTTTCGTAGTGTTTTGCTCTTTTGACCACTTTTTCAAATTTTGACTCGGACATGTACTAGTAGGTATGTACTACGTTCGTACTTTCGTATAAATGAACCAATGCCCTCAATTCCTTATTTTGTGAGAAATAGCTGAACAGGTACACAGAAGGTTGGGAATAGTTTCTTCTTCTACTTCGTCCATACAGTTTCTACAGAAATTATTCAAATGCAGGCCAAGTCTGCTTACTTGTTTGCTTATTAGACGTAGAACGATGCCGACTAACTTCTTCAAATTCTCCTGATCCATCTTTGGTCAAAGCTGTCTAGTCTTTTGACACATGAAGACCTAATAGCATGGATCTAGGTTTGATTTTAGTTTGCCTTGTCTCACAGTTCTCTAAGAAGTGCTTGTGCTCTGGCATAGAACCTTGGATTGTTGGTATTAATTTCTTCTGGAGGTGTTCGGTGGCGTATACGTAACCTTTTTTTTCTTACATTTTTCGGTGGAAATTTTTTTTATATTTTCAACACTAAACCAGACACCAGCTAAGTTCCTTTACGCTTATGGTGATTAGAAATAGAATATCTGACTTGAACTGAGCTACGAGAAGGTTGATTCAGGATGTCAGTACCTATCTGGTTCGGTGGCGTATGTGGAACGTGGTGAAAAAATTTTATATATTTCCAGCATTTAGCGAGGATCACGAAGGAATCACAATTATATCCTCCTACTTCTAAGAAACCAACCTATAGTAGGGATCTCTTTGAATGCCTCCTTAAAGGCACACAGAAAGACAGTGCTAATGCCGAGGTTCGTTAGGAATGTCCCCCAAAGCTGTACACAAATACTAGTAAAAGAGCAAGTAATTCTAAAAACCCCCAAAGGGTAAATACCTTTCTGACTCCACGCGCCGCATTGAATGTTTTCCGTTTGAATTCTTCAAATAATATCGTCCTGTGACACCTGTATCTATTTTCGAGTTCTTACAATCCTGGCTTATGTGTATCGGCCCCAAAATAACTCCGGGCCAAGTCAATAACCAACACTCCCCCCACAAAATTGAATCCGAAGGGTAAAATTCTCGGAATTACTTCAAAGAGACAATTTTTACCGGATGGGGGGGCAACATTCCTAAACTGCCACCAGCGGCGCTGGAATACTTTCACACCTCCAAACGTCGTCGTGTGTCCCTGTCAATATCTGTCGCACATTAAACGACTTCATCCCAGCGAACAAGTTATCATCTTGTACCTGATTTAGCAAGTAAATTGTAAAATCAATTCGTCGCAATCGCATAATGATACACACACCCTGTTAAGAGTGCGGCGCGCCTCTGGCAAAAGTAATTGATACGCAAATCACAACGAACGCCAAGCGGCATCGAGCCGCACGTAAGTATCTGGGAGACAGGTCCTTTTTCCCCTTACAACGACGCAAACAACAGCTGTGCGTGTGAAATTTAATGTTGCATGTTCCCTTGTGGAAATCCTTTACGTGATTATGTTTGAGAATTTCTTTGCTCTGCTGCGCACCGGATTGCCAGGCCCACCCTTTTTTTTAAAGAAAAACAAAAGGGAGGTGAGTCTGAACGAACATCCTTTTCCATGTGCCTTTTTGTTGTTGTTTTTTGTTTGCAACTCAATAAAGGAATCATCGTGTTCTTCACTTCGATGATTCAACTTAAAAGAGGGATTCAGTGAGAGCCTGTCTGGGATAGTCAGGTACCCATAGTCAGGCCCTGTCGCTATGTCGGTATGTCGGTATATTCAGGATCAACAAGGATATATATGACTGTGTTGAAAGGATATCGTGGCTGTTAAAGGGCGCGCACTGACTATGGCTATGAAAACATGCACAGGAAGAAAAAAAGGGTCCTCAGAAGGATCAAAATTCATAAAGCATATTTAAATGCCAGGATTCTTGTTTGTTGTGTATTTCCTTACGGAACAACGGTGGTGGAGGAGCGAGGATATAGGATTTACGGCGTTACTCTGCTGAGTGGCACATCTGGCTGTTGTGTTGAGCGTGTCAAAATGTTACGCATTCCTATTTAAGACATTTCCTTTTTGGCAGTAGACAAATTTCAGGGTTATCGCTTATCGTATCCTTTTTTAAAAAAACATTTTTTTCTCTCTTCTCTCTCTTCTGTTCCTCTTATGTTTTTTGTTCTTATTACAGAGTGAGTTCCGCTGGTGTAATGATAACACAAAAAAAAGAAAAAACGGATGCGCAATCCCATTTGATGTTTGTGTAGCTAAAATATGTTTTTTTTTTTTGTGTCCTGATAGTCCTGTGTGTGTTCATCAAAAGCAATTTCGAAAGAATACTGGCGTTGCGTGTTTCCTATTTAAATATCAGGGAATATCCCCCCGAATTCATTTTTGATGTTGTTTTGGGGATACCGGGTCTCTGTTTGTTGGTTTTTTTGTTTTTCGCGCGATGAATGTGTGCCACAATTGGGAGAACGAAATGAGGCAATTCTTTAGATACTATGGCTATGTGGGGTGGATGGGTAGATATCCTTGTGTGTGTTTGTGTATTTTATGAGAGATTATTATATGCATACCAATGGGATAATAAATTGCCTCCTGATTGCCAAATTGCTTGGGTAGGACAGGAAATCGAAAAGTGTTGGGGATTTTAAGTGCGATGATGGGGATCGGAACTATTTTACTGGGTGGTACACGGTGGGACGTATGTATGTACATAACAATGCAGTTAGCCGATATGAATTTGGTGAATTTTCAGCAGGAAACAATGAAGGAGTGAACGGTTCAGTATGTTCGGGTAGAGAGTCCTGTCACAAGGGAGTACCCAAGTACATACCACATACATACATATATACGACAAGTACGAGTTATTTATGTCCTTCGGATATTTTGGGTATGAAAACATTTTCACTGCTATGCTGTGGAGGAACTTAAATTATTTGTTAGGCTTTCCTGTTATAGGGATGGGGATGATATGGTCTATGATTGTAATTTATGGAAAGTTGAATGACGTCGGCAAATTGTCGAAAGTCTTAAGGATCCTTGCCGCCTAATGATTCGTATGAAGATTTAGGTGTGTTTGTTGTGGAACTTTTCAATGCTATACTCGGGTCGGTCGGTTGGTCGGTTGGTAAATGACTACATCTGGCAGGTAACATCATTTATCCATTTATAGTGGAGTCCTTAAGGGTGCTTTAGTTTTATGCTTTCAAAAGGTGTGTTTTGAATTTCTAGCAGCAGGAGCCCGCCCAATGGACTGGATATTGGCAATTTGTGTAATGAATAGAGGGACTCATGAAAAAATGGTCATTTGATTGCCACAAAATCTGTGTCCTTAGGTGCACATTTGACAGATGTTGGTTTTCTGCTTGATATTCGGTTTCAACCTCACGTATTATGATCGAGTTTGTATTTCAATAGGAATACTGGTCATCATAGGACCTATCACCATCAAAGGAACCTCTCCAATGAGGTTCAAAACCTGGGCGTTTTCCTCGACAAAGTTCTTATATCAAATCAGTCATCGAGCGTAGTAGAGAACTACTTTCTGGAGAGCTTAGGGTCTAAGTCCGAAACTTAAACATACACTGGATGTACAGAATTATGGTGAGCCCGATTATCACGTACGGAAGTTGTTGACCGGTCAGCCTTAATTAAGCCTCATAAGCTGCAGAGAATTGCCTGTCTTGGTATTCCAGGTGCCATCCGTGCCTGCCCTATGGCTGCTTGGTAGGCACAAAGGTCTGCTATGGGTATCACAATGGGTCTGCATTGACCTGAGTATGGGAGCGATGTCGTAAAAAGAAGATTTGGACAAAACGAAGAGCGTTCATGCGATTTTCCTAACAGCGGTCTTGACAGAGTTGTGCAGATCTAATACGGCAACATCAGAGGGGCAGCCTTGCAAAAGCCCATCATACAAAGCTTGGATATAAGGACATCAACAAAAAAGGATACACAACACCGACGTATCGGACAGAACGTCCCTTTCGATGCTTAACACTTTGAGGAAGTTCAAGACTTTGTCTACCTAGGATTGGCGATAAATTCCAATGACATCAGCGCTGAGATCACTCAAAGATTAAGGCTTGATTCACACCATAGAGCCATTCACGTTCCGCTCTCGCTCTAGTCAAATATTTTTAAAATGATCACAGGCTATGGTACCGTTCAAGCATCGGTTCTATCACGCTCCCAGAAGGCTCGATAGAAAAAATATATTTTGCACGAGCTTGATCGGAACATAAGCGGCTCTATAGTGTGAATCAAGGCTAATGCTTGTCAGTAGCTTCTTCCTTGGATTAAGAAGGGAGTTTTGTAGCAAACCTCTGTCTCGAACAGCAGTACTCCTATGCTAAACTTTGATCATCTCGGCACTGCTCCAATTCGCAGAGGCATTTAGAATGGATGAGGACGCTCTCGGTTGTTATAAGGGAAAAATAGTTGTATCGTCCTAATGGACGGATAGTGGAGAAGAAGGTACAGCCTTGAGCCTTACGAGTTTTATAGTGACATCGACTTAGTCAGAAGAGTTCAAATACAACGACTAAGAAGACTGGGTCATGTAGAGTGGAAGGACAACAATGCTTCAGACCGAAGAGGCTTCGAAACCACCCCAGAGGGATGGCGCTGCAGAAGAAGGTCTGGCTTGGGGTGGCGCGCTCAGGAGAAGAGGGACTCTAACCAACCTAATGTGCGCAACTGGAGGGAACTGACTAAAGATCGAATTTGCTGAAAGGGCTTGTTGGTTGAAACATGTAGGTTTACAAGCAAACATACATCGAGTCCTTACTTAGTCCTTGCCATGGGGAGACGAAAGCATTTCTGAAAATGTGCAGTTCTCTGGGCTCCGCTGGTATTCTGAGAATTTCGTGCTTGTTTATCTAATCCACTTTCAATTCTTAGCGTCTTTGAAGCTTTCAACAATTTCTACAAATCCCGACCTTGGAGCTGGCACAGGATGCACAACCGTCAATGTGTTCCTCACAAAGAAAAAATAAATTCCAAGGAAAATTGCATAGAGTACTATTCCTGATTGCTACGCGGATAAATTCTTCTCAACTAAATGCCATTAAATGTCTTAAAAAATAGTCCTTACGCCATCCTCGGGAAAAACACCTTCAACCTTCAACTAAATATTGTTGCATACCCAAGGTGCCAAGCATACCCGCTAACTAAAAGGAAAATTCCGTCGCTGAAAAGCAATTCCATTCATTTGAATGAAATCATCTACAAAATCCTAAGAACTCAACAATCTCCCCCCTTCACATACAAAAGGATATTTATTTCCTTACGAATCGGACTGTGAGCTGTCTTTGCAAAGAAACTTAGAGGATTCCACCTGCTGTGAGAGGACCTTGCGCGCCCCAAAAACTACAACAACCAAACAAAAAGAAAAAGTCTCCGTTTTAATGAATTTCCGTCGCAGATTTTCAGCATCCTGCTGTTCTTGTTACACACGAACAGAAAAAAAAGGATATTTACAAGAGAAAACTCAAGCTTCCCCGCTGAAGTGTAAGATTTTCATTTCCATGGGAAAGCATAAACATCTGTGCACAGACACCCGTCCTCTTGAAAGGTGTGTGTGCAAGGATTTATAAATAACGCAACTTCCAACACCAACTGGTGGTGGTGGTGGTGGTGGTGGCGGTGGGAAGTAGAACAAGAAGTAATCCCTTTTCAACTATGTCATGCTATGAATTCAATATCCCTTGCTAAAGGGCAAACGCAATTTTACTTCAGTGACAATCCTTGAATTATACACCCTCTGCTTCGAGAGAACTACACAACAAGCTCTGTATCCCGCTCTCTCTCTCTCTCTCTCTTTGTTTCAGGATGTGAATTGGAATGGGTGGCCGAGCGCGAAGGCAACTCTGTCGCTGGTGCATGACTTTAATAAGTTCATTGTATGCACACAAGGACGCCAGAGAGAGTGCATCCTCACTAGAGTGGCCCAATCTGCCTTAGAATAAGGAACACAAGCAAACACAAACAGCCCATATACACACAGACTTCCACTAAACAAATCCTAAATCATATGAGGACGAAAGCAAAAGCTTCCTGGTGACAAGCGCGCATACAGAAGAGAACTTTGTAGGACTCTTCGTCACTCTGAAATCCTTCTGCCTTCCGGCAAAAAGTTCTTACCATCGCGCCGTACTCGTCGAAGGGATTTTCCATGCATCCTGCAACAACATGAGGCGGTTTTCGAGCAACCGTTGGCAAAGTAATCTTGTTAGATAATTATTGCAGAGCGAAAGTTTCGGGGTCTATTCACGGGCAGCAAGTGTCATAAGTTTGGCTTCGTGTGTTCACCCGCCCGTTTTGCCAGACCGGGATGGGGCAGGATCAAAACGGACAGAGAAAGTTGAAAAGGACAACGGATTGAAAAGTTCACCGTAATGCCAGTAGTTTTGTAGGTCTTTTGAAGATGTCACATGTCAGTTTTATGAACGAAACTTAGCCAGAGACAGAGAGCTACGCACAGATTTGCGAAAGGATATCAAGTCCTCAAGTATGGGGTATTCCTCTTAATGGAAACTAAATGTGCAATTTGTGTGAAATGGATATGGTTTGGTAATTTTTTGGGGATCGTGTACATGGCAGAGTGGGTTCTGCATTAATGGATTTTATTAATTAACTTTTGGAAGTACACAAAGGATATCTAATGGAGGAGAACGTCGGATATGGGGTCTTCTCAAACAGCCGGTCGGCTACAACAATTAGTGAATCAGTCACGTCAGGGGAATAAGACACAAATGTGTGGGAAACCAACCAAACTCAACGCAATGGCGGTCTTAAGAAAACTTAATGCCTAAACGTTAACAATTTCGGTTTTATACTGACTTAGAAACTATAAGAGAACAGGACGGGAAAGTGGCACCTAACTACGACAGACCAAGTCACCTACAAAGCGAAATACTTAGGCCAAAGGGGGAAATTATAGATTCATCCCGAATCTACCTTCTCTTTGCAAAATTCAAGATGGATCTTCTCTTTCTGTGCATCCTAGGCACAAACGAGCCCGGCTGACGCCTCACTGCGAGTATTGGAAACAGAAAATTTTTCAGTCGAAAAAGGGTGATAAAATGGGTCACCCATGCCCCACCGAACGAACCTCTCATATCATGATAATGTCATTTCCTAGCACAATTCTAGCCAGATATTCTGTTTCTGTGCATCCTAGGCACAAACGAGCCTGGCTGACGCCTCGCTGGGAGTATTGGAAACAAAAAATTTTTCAGTCGAAAAAAGGGTGATAAAATGGGGTACCCATGCCTCACCGAACCAACCTCTCATATCATGACAATGTCATTTCCTAGCACAATTCTGGCCAGATATTCTGTTTCCGTGCATCCTAGGCACAAACGAGCCTGGCTGACGCCTCCCTTCGGGTATTGGAAACAGGAAATTTTTCAGTCGAAAAAGGGTGATAAAATGGGTTACCCATGCCCCACCGAACCACCTACTCACATGATGACAATGTCATCTCCTAGCACAATTCTGGCCAGATATTCTGTTTCTATGCATCCTAGGCACAAACGAGCCTGGCTGACGCCTCCCTTCGGGTATTGGAAACAGGAAATTTTTCAGTCGAAAAAGGGTGATAAAATGGGTTACCCATGCCCCACCGAACGAACCTCTCATATCATGATAATGTCATTTCCTAGCACAATTCTAGCCAGATATTCTGTTTCTGTGCATCCTAGGCACAAACGAGCCTGGCTGACGCCTCCCTTCGGGTATTGGAAACAGGAAATTTTTCAGTCGAAAAAGGGTGATAAAATGGGTTACCCATGCCCCACCGAACCACCTACTCACATGATGACAATGTCATTTCCTAGCACAATTCTAGCCAGATATTCTGTTTCTGTGCATCCTAGGCACAAACGAGCCCGGCTGACGCCTCACTGCGAGTATTGGAAACAGAAAATTTTTCAGTCGAAAAAGGGTGATAAAATGGGTCACCCATGCCCCACCGAACGAACCTCTCATATCATGACAATGTCATCTCCTATCACAATTCTAGCCGCATATTTTGTTTCTGCGCATCCTAGGCACAAACGAGCCCGGCTGACGCCTCACTGCGAGTATTGGAAACAGGAAATTTTTCAGTCGAAAAAGGGTGATAAAATGGGTCACCCATGCCCCACCGAACGAACCTCTCATATCATGAAAAATGTCATTTCCTAGCACAATTCTAGCCAGATATTCTGTTTCTGTGCATCCTAGGCACAAACGAGCCTGGCTGACGCCTCCCTTCGGGTATTGGAAACAGGAAATTTTTCAGTCGAAAAAGGGTGATAAAATGGGTTACCCATGCCCCACCGAACGAACCTCTCATATCATGATAATGTCATTTCCTAGCACAATTCTAGCCAAATATTCTGTTTCTGTGCATCCTAGGCACAAACGAGCCTGGCTGACGCCTCCCTTCGGGTATTGGAAACAGGAAATTTTTCAGTCGAAAAAGGGTGATAAAATGGGTTACCCATGCCCCACCGAACGAACCTCTCATATCATGATAATGTCATTTCCTAGCACAATTCTAGCCAGATATTCTGTTTCTGTGCATCCTAGGCACAAACGCGCCCGGCTGACGCCTCACTGCGAGTATTGGAAACAGGAAATTTTTCAGTCGAAAAAGGGTGATAAAATGGGTTACCCATACGCCACCGAGCCAGATACGCACATCTTGACAATATCGTTTCGAAGCAGAACTCTAGCCAGATATTCTGTTTCTGCGCATCCTAGGCACAAACGAGCCTGGCTGACGCCTCACTGCCCCACCGAACGAACCTCTCATATCATGATAATGTCATTTCCTAGCACAATTCTAGCCAGATATTCTGTTTCCGTGCATCCTAGGCACAAACGAGCCTGGCTGACGCCTCCCTTCGGGTATTGGAAACAGAAAATTTTTCAGTCGAAAAAGGGTGATAAAATGGGTTACCCATGCCCCACCGAACGAACCTCTCATATCATGACAATGTCATCTCCTATCACAATTCTAGCCGCATATTCTGTTTCTGTGCATCCTAGGCACAAACGAGCCCGGCTGACGCCTCACTGCGAGTATTGGAAACAGAAAATTTTTCAGTCGAAAAATCTGTGAATAAATGGGTTACCCATGCCCCACCGAACGAACCTCTCATATCATGACAATGTCATCTCCTATCACAATTCTA
Source organism: Xylota segnis (assembly GCA_963583995.1). Lineage (NCBI taxonomy): Eukaryota > Metazoa > Arthropoda > Insecta > Diptera > Syrphidae > Xylota > Xylota segnis. The sequence goes on from OY757239.1 coordinate 32,500,216, forward strand.
GCCGCATATTTTGTTTCTGCGCATCCTAGGCACAAACGAGCCCGGCTGACGCCTCACTGCGAGTATTGGAAACAGGAAATTTTTCAGTCGAAAAAGGGTGATAAAATGGGTTACCCATACGCCACCGAGCCAGATACGCACATCTTGACAATATCGTTTCGAAGCAGAACTCTAGCCAGATATTCTGTTTCTGCGCATCCTAGGCACAAACGAGCCTGGCTGACGCCTCACTGCGAGTATTGGAAACAGAAAATTTTTCAGTCGAAAAAGGGTGATAAAATGGGTCACCCATGCCCCACCGAACGAACCTCTCATATCATGATAATGTCATTTCCTAGCACAATTCTAGCCAGATATTCTGTTTCCGTGCATCCTAGGCACAAACGAGCCTGGCTGACGCCTCCCTTCGGGTATTGGAAACAGGAAATTTTTCAGTCGAAAAAGGGTGATAAAATGGGTTACCCATGCCCCACCGAACGAACCTCTCATATCATGATAATGTCATTTCCTAGCACAATTCTAGCCAGATATTCTGTTTCTGTGCATCCTAGGCACAAACGAGCCTGGCTGACGCCTCGCTGGGAGTATTGGAAACAGAAAATTTTTCAGTAGAAAAAAGGGTGATAAAATGGGGTACCCATGCCTCACCGAACGAACCTCTCATATCATGATAATGTCATTTCCTAGCACAATTCTTGCCAGATATTCTGTTTCTGTGCATCCTAGGCACAAACGAGCCTGGCTGACGCCTCCCTTCGGGTATTGGAAACAGGAAATTTTTCAGTCGAAGAAGGGTGATAAAATGGGTTACCCATGCCCCACCGAACGAACCTCTCATATCATGATAATGTCATTTCCTAGCACAATTCTAGCCAGATATTCTGTTTCTGTGCATCCTAGGCACAAACGAGCCTGGCTGACGCCTCCCTTCGGGTATTGGAAACAGGAAATTTTTCAGTCGAAGAAGGGTGATAAAATGGGTTACCCATGCCCCACCGAACGAACCTCTCATATCATGATAATGTCATTTCCTAGCACAATTCTAGCCAGATATTCTGTTTCTGTGCATCCTAGGCACAAACGAGCCTGGCTGACGCCTCCCTTCGGGTATTGGAAACAGAAAATTTTTCAGTCGAAAAAGGGTGATAAAATGGGTCACCCATGCCCCACCGAACGAACCTCTCATATCATGATAATGTCATTTCCTAGCACAATTCTAGCCAGATATTCTGTTTCTGTGCATCCTAGGCACAAACGAGCCCGGCTGACGCCTCACTGCGAGTATTGGAAACAGAAAATTTTTCAGTCGAAAAAGGGTGATAAAATGGGTTACCCATGCCCCACCGAACGAACCTCTCATATCATGATAATGTCATTTCCTAGCACAATTCTAGCCAGATATTCTGTTTCTGCGCATCCTAGGCACAAACGAGCCCGGCTGACGCCTCACTGCGAGTATTGGAAAATGAAAATTTTTCAGTCGAAAAAGGGTGATAAAATGGGTACCCATACGCCACCGAGCCAGATACGCCCATCATGACAATATAGTCTCGAAGCAGAATTCTAACCGGGTATTCTGTTTCTGTGCATCCTAGGCACAAACGTGCCTGGCTGACGCCTCCCTTCGGGTATTGGAAACAGGAAATTTTTCAGTCGAAGAAGGGTGATAAAATGGGGTACCCATGCCTCACCGAACCAACCTCTCATATCATGACAATGTCATTTCCTAGCACAATTCTGGCCAGATATTCTGTTTCCGTGCATCCTAGGCACAAACGAGCCTGGCTGACGCCTCCCTTCGGGTATTGGAAACAGGAAATTTTTCAGTCGAAAAAGGGTGATAAAATGGGTTACCCATGCCCCACCGAACCACCTACTCACATGATGACAATGTCATCTCCTAGCACAATTCTGGCCAGATATTCTGTTTCTATGCATCCTAGGCACAAACGAGCCTGGCTGACGCCTCCCTTCGGGTATTGGAAACAGGAAATTTTTCAGTCGAAAAAGGGTGATAAAATGGGTTACCCATGCCCCACCGAACGAACCTCTCATATCATGATAATGTCATTTCCTAGCACAATTCTAGCCAGATATTCTGTTTCTGTGCATCCTAGGCACAAACGAGCCTGGCTGACGCCTCGCTGGGAGTATTGGAAACAGGAAATTTTTCAGTCGAAAAAGGGTGATAAAATGGGTTACCCATGCCCCACCGAACGAACCTCTCATATCATGATAATGTCATTTCCTAGCACAATTCTAGCCAGATATTCTGTTTCTGTGCATCCTAGGCACAAACGTGCCTGGCTGACGCCTCACTGCGAGTATTGGAAACAGGAAATTTTTCAGTCGAAAAAGGGTGATAAAATGGGTTACCCATGCCCCACCGAACGAACCTCTCATATCATGATAATGTCATTTCCTAGCACAATTCTAGCCAGATATTCTGTTTCTGTGCATCCTAGGCACAAACGAGCCTGGCTGACGCCTCGCTGGGAGTATTGGAAACAGGAAATTTTTCAGTCGAAAAAGGGTGATAAAATGGGTTACCCATGCCCCACCGAACGAACCTCTCATATCATGATAATGTCATTTCCTAGCACAATTCTAGCCAGATATTCTGTTTCTGTGCATCCTAGGCACAAACGAGCCCGGCTGACGCCTCACTGCGAGTATTGGAAACAGAAAATTTTTCAGTCGAAAAAGGGTGATAAAATGGGTTACCCATGCCCCACCGAACGAACCTCTCATATCATGATAATGTCATTTCCTAGCACAATTCTAGCCAGATATTCTGTTTCTGCGCATCCTAGGCACAAACGAGCCCGGCTGACGCCTCACTGCGAGTATTGGAAAATGAAAATTTTTCAGTCGAAAAAGGGTGATAAAATGGGTACCCATACGCCACCGAGCCAGATACGCCCATCATGACAATATAGTCTCGAAGCAGAATTCTAACCGGGTATTCTGTTTCTGTGCATCCTAGGCACAAACGTGCCTGGCTGACGCCTCACTGCGAGTATTGGAAACAGAAAATTTTTCAGTCGAAAAAGGGTGATAAAATGGGTTACCCATGCCCCGTCATTTCGAATGACACTGGCCTATAATTGGTCTAAGTGTCCTGACGATAGCTGTCAGCCACCTTAAACCTAATCTAAGCTTCAAAGAACTTTCTGTTTCATTCGATTCCGAATCTCTTTAGTAGACCGTAGAGTCCTTGATCCTTACGTGTGCTTTAATACTCCTCTTCACAAAAACAAATCCTTTTCGTGCACTCAACATTGCGAGTGCATTAGAAATTCAAAATGTACCTTTAATGTGGCCAAGTACTTAGGGTTTTACCCTGCCCCATTGCCATATGTATAACAAGTCTCAAGTCTGCATACCTCCTTCCCCAAATCCTTAACCAAATCCTTTGTATTGATTTCGATTTAAGTTTTCTTTTTCAGTAAAAACCAACCAACATGACCTGATTTTGAGAGTTCTCTTCGCTTGAATTATTTAAAGCCTTTCCAAAATGTAAATGTTGGTATGTACACATCGGTCTACCACTCGTTTCGATCTTAAAGTCGACTTCTGGTAGCCCCTTAGCATCCTTATCCGCTCCTGAACTCCCATTAAATTATTTACCTTTGATGTTCATTGGAATTGTTTTCCCTGCACATAATCGACTTAGGATACTTTATGTTCACATACCCACTCGTAGAAAAATAATACACAGACAGCCGCAGGCTTAAGAAGACCTTTTGGGTGTTCCTCCCCCAAAAAAAGGGATGAGATTGAGTACCAACAACAAGATAAATGTTTCCATCTTTCCCCACAAACCTTACTCATAACATATGGCGGGTGCTATTGATATCTGGTTGGGCGGGGGGGACTCAACCTCCCAAAAACATTATTCAGGACTTTTTTCCCTCCTTATAGCCAACATACGTACGAGTGTAGGGGAGGAAAAAAAAAATGAGATAAGAAAAATTACCATGTCAAGGCTGGCGGTCCATTCTAATAGAATCTGAGAATGTTTACACGTCGTCATCGTCATGCAAAACTACGTCAAATGATATCCTTGTTGGTTGGATTTCTTTGTAAAAATATTTCCACCAGCAATAGGTGGGTGTAGGTAGGCATAAGCCTTTGGGGAGTTTCCTTCAATTAATGGAAATTAAATGGCGGATTCCCACACCCATCGGGAGAGGATAAACTGTTGTAGACACAAAGGAAGATAGCTGCTACCTTGGAAGACTAATCTGTATTAATGACTATGGAATGACGCCTGTCTGTCTGGGCTATTTCCGGTTGAAGTTCTGAGCGCACATGATGAGCATGTCGTTGGGAATAGATAGAACGATCGTTAGAACTAAGTTAAAAGGCATTTTAGATGGGTCTGCCGAGATTAATACGATAAACTTAATTTTAATACGAGGTCACACACTTGTGCGAATGTGCACGTTTTAGGAACCCAAATCTGGTGCCTGCACAGGGCTTACTTTAAAGTAGGAGCCGGAACACGTGTGACCATTAATGTCAAGATGAAGGCGCGTGGGTTTCCGTTCTGCTAAATTACATATATGCTCCTCGTGTGCTTGTCGTTTGGAAGATTGCGTACTTGGAAGTAATGCTACGTGGAGACACTGATCACCTCACCATACCCTGGCACGTCCTGTGCTTCCCTAATCATGAAGGAGTGGCGCTCTTCAGAACTCAAATTTTGATCACAATCTAGTTTCTTGAAGCTAAACTGATGAACTATTGTTCTGCTTCGTACATCACGACGACGACGACGACACAGAACAGGATATGTGTAAGATCCTTTAACATCTGTACTGACACCCTTATATTCGAAAAATAAGAAAATTTAAGCGCAGTACTATGGAGGCACACGTTAAAGGCCGGATGTCCTGCGTGAAGCAAATGATTAACTTGAGCTACTTCCACATATCTTTGAAGTTCAAGTTCCCAAGGATCTTTTAAGAGAAAGCCTCTTCAGAAAAAGAAACGGCGGAGGAGCCTCTAGTAAACCAAGGACAAAGCGCACATCCCCGAAGAGGGTTACTCGGATCGATATTTCAAGCCTCACTTTCCAGGGAATTTTACCAAGGACAAGGCCTTCCCCAGTTCCAGGCAAAGTAGAGGGTTGCTGCGTATACGGATGACGTTGTCAAAATTCCTGGGCATATCACGTGAAAAATGGTAACCAGCCCTTAACAGGCTTGGGAAATGGACTAGAGTTTGTGGACTTCAACTAGGACCAAACAGTTCAAAATGCCGAGACTATATGGGATGGAGCTTGGCATTGTACTGAACAAGAGGTTAGATTGGAAGCGTAGCATATAGGTGAGCGTCCGTAAGACTTATCTGCCAGAAGACAGGGGGAAAATAGGTAGTCAGACCCTTCTCTACATATAAAGGGTTATGGTATGGTGCACAGCTTTAAAAAAAAAAAAGAGTACACAACATGCGTTAGGTAAGATACAGAGAATAGCCTCGATTGCAATGACCAATGGTCTGAGCACTCACGGCATCTCAAGGCTTCTGTAACTTGTACCACTTGACCTACAAATAAAACTACATGCAGATGCGAACCACAGATTTGCGTGGCTAAAGGAGTTATTCTCGAGAGGATCACCAGTATGGCTGCCCCAAAATTGTTCAGCTTAGGAGAGCATAGGGCATCTAAAGCCTTTGTTTGGTCGGAGAAAATCTACGGAAATCAAGTATCTAGTCATACGGATACATGTAGATACTGCAGTGGATACAAGCGCCTATTCTGTGAATACCAGCACATTGCTCGGGGAAGTATTTCTTTGGCAACTCAGAGGAATTCGGGTCTGTAAATCAAATTAATGAAATAGAAAGCTTTGCAGGGATATCAAATGCATGTCCATGTACCATGTACCTATGTACCTACCTACCTAAGAGACCAATTTAAGGTAATCTGCATCAAAGCTTCAGTCGCCAACATCAGCCCCATATGCGCCCTGCACTCAAAGAGTGTTACTACAAGCTACATATGAGCAATCTCCTTAGGAAGCAGCTTTGAATCCTTGTTGCAACAGACATAATGTCGAAGACTGGGAAAAATAAAATATTTTCCCACCGAAAAACGTATAAAAAAATGGTTACGCATACGCCACCGGACCAGATGCATCCTGAATCTACCTTCTCATAGCTCAGTTCAAGTTAGATGTTCTGTTCCAGCACAAACGAGCCTAGCTCCTGCCTGGCTATGCCTAGGAAAACCAAAATATTTTTCCACCGAAAAACGTATGAACAAATTGGTTACGCATACGCCACCGGACCAGATGCATCCTGAATCTACCTTCTCATAGCTCAGTTCAAGTTAGATGTTCTGTTCCAGCACAAACGAGCCTAACTCCTGCCTGGCTATGCCTAGGAAAACTAAAATATTTTTCCACCGAAAAATGTATGAAAAAATTGGTTACGTATACGCCACCGCCTTCGTACAAAAAATTTCTTTTAACCACATACAAGGTGATTGGTGATTGATTCGATTCGAGTAAATGTTGTCCTCTTCAGGAGTTCATAGAGGAGCTACTATGTATATTTTGAAACTCATTCTCATAGTCCTTCCTAGTTATCCTAATAACGTAATATTGCAGGTACATATCACCCGTATCTGAGTAATCCTTAAAGGATATACTAACGTTTAGCCAAAAGGAAACAAATTGCTTTAGAAAAATTGCAAAAAAAATCCTATTACCCTCTGATCGATCCTTATCCATCCAAGAGAGGGGGGTGAAAAATATCACCTCCACATGTCCTTATGATCCACATATTTCTCTTTGGCTAAGAAAAACCACCAGCGAACGGGAAAAATCGAAGAAAAAAAAAAGAATCCTGTCTGTGGCAGGCCAAACGATTTCTCGGGAAAGTAATTCCCACCATCCTGCACTCGGAATTTATCACCAAACGTCCGAAAAAGAATCACAAATCCTTCCGTCCGTCGCGCATTTATACATTCACCCGTGAATGTGAATGTGAATGTGAATAAGCACACCCAGAGGAAGAGAATATGCGAAGGATATTCCTCCATAAACGACGCGCTACTACACACATAGTATGTATGTACATGCATGACGATAACGACGCGCTGACCAACAACCAAAGGACATTAGACCATATTATGTCATATGATTAACTTAGACTATCGCAGAATTTATCTATATTTCCATAAATGCATACTTCAGTGCCACCAGCAGCAGTGGCTGTGCCACCAGCAGTAGCTATGTGCCCAGTTCCGCACTCGTAAATTCACTTTTCCGATTAAGTTTGTGGAGGTATGTGCATATTCCACCGAAAAATTCCAGATCACTATCGCCCGGTCGGATAGATATATGTATACGAATGTGTATGTGTAGTATGTCCTGTCCAGTCCTGGCCAGACAAAAACACACACACATCCACAAATACCGGATGGGTTTCCGTTTTTATTATTTGTGGTCCCCCTTATGTGGTCAGGAAAGGAATTTTCATTAGTTCTCACTACCGTCGGACATGAGCCATTCACACATTCGTGCATGCGTACGGTGGTTGCATCTGGTGGCCGTCTATTCAGGTGGCGTTAAGGACACCCCATGACCGCAGTGTTCTATGTTAATAACTGATGAATCGGAAGATATCACCGTCATGATTCGATATACGAGATTTTGGTTAGTTTTTGTTTGCTCAAATGATTGAGCGGATACCAGATTAAACTCTGAGGTTTCCATTGGGCCCCCAGGACTCTTTAAGTCTCGTTAATGCTAGAAGACTTAATTGCAATCCATCCGAGTAAATGACTTTAACATGAGAATCCTTATTCTTAATCGAATGCCAGTTGAAGAAAATTTCAATTTCCATATTATTCCTGTTTTCGCACTAACAAGCCAGCAGGACATGCCTTCATGCATGCCACAACCCTAAAGCCTTTTATTGCAATATAAACACATACTATTAGTACGGGTGTGTGTGTACATAACACCATTGTTAACACATCACACATACATAAATAGATTGACACGTTGCAAGGATTCGATATACTCTATGGTACAGCCTCCCCTTTATGTCCATACAACATCGATCGAATGCCAACATTATTACTGCTGCAGCACACCAGTTGCAGGATTATTATCACAACGACACATCAACGTCCCTTTAAGAATTTCCTTCTCATACGGCAAATGGAGAAGGCAAAGTAGAACGGTATAGGATATTATAATCTGCCATCGGATATCCGGAAATTACTATGAATTGGCATATTTCAGCACTGCCATGCACAATGAGGACATGCATACGATTAGGGTAAAACATTGATATGTTTGCTGAACGTGGATATTTTAAATTGATTTGCGGCGAATACACAGCAGTGGAATGCTCGTAACTGGATTTTGAATATAACTATACAAGTAAGCAGGATACAGTGATGGAGGAAAGGATTCAGTTAATGGCGATCATGGGAATTCGCTATTACGTTCGTGTTATGACCCCCTGAAGTGAGGACAAGGACCAGTGGATTAGTCGACTGACTTTTTCGATCGTTTTCACAGTCTATTCGGTTTTCGGAAGAAGAAGTGTGTAACGCCAGAGTATTACTTTCTTCCTTTAAAGAAGGTATGAGGCTGCCAATTTTAGTCTCATCGTAAAGTGTAAGGATATCCAGGAAGAAAATCTGCCTCCTTACACACAGAAATAAAGCTCACGAGCCCCCGATTGAAAATGATTTTGAAAGCCAAGTTTAAGATTTCGACCTTCCTACCTTGAGTCGACATTTAAAACCTAGCTTAGCCGACCATCACTAGTTCTTGTTATCCTTGAAGATATTCGATCGAAACACACAACAGACTTTGGCTCTTCAAAGGTACAATATTCATTCGAAGTAAGGATTAAACCAGGAGTTTTAGGTTAGACCTGTAAAGGCTTGTCGTTGATACCATCATTTGGCTACCCAGGACTTATTAAACCAACCGGAGTTTTGAATAAACTAGATGAGGCTCACGATGCCCATCTAGTGATGACAGTTCGTCTAGATTATCAAAGAAAGAAGGTCCTAGATGGAGTACCCTTTGAATGGTTTCTTCTTCCTCGTCATCGATACAGTTCTGCAAAATTCATGAGAGCCTTTGTCATTGAGAAAACCAAGAGTGCGGCGGATCTGTGATCACTTCGGTAGAACCAACTCCTCACGATCAAGCCCAGGCCAGATTTGTCTTGAAATATTGGAAGCAGAGATATTTCCCCACCTACAGTTGGTACTACTGAAAGCGTTCAACCTTAGCAAGGATTTGCCTATAACGAGAGGCATACTAGAGGGGAGCTAGTCAACCTTGCTACTTTCTGCAGTGTCTCTGTAATCTATCACCCAGCGTACGTAAATTTTGTCATCTCCAGGGGAGACAACTGGTAGTTCCAAACGCCCTTTGAAATGAAAGTGACTGTCAGTGAAAATCCTAGTATCAGCTAGGACTTGGTTTTCATGATCGCCAAGATGTTCCCCTGAAGCACAGCACAATAATCTGGAAAGATGCTCAGATAGAGCTTGTCGCAGAAAACACGCTAAACACAGTCTTTCGGAAATCTTGGAGCAGTCCGTTTAGAAGTGGATAGAACTGTCCTCAAGAAATGGAGCAATAATCCATTCACTATGGTAAGGGATGCTGCAATAGAAATTTCGGTCAAATAACAAAGTCAGTCGGTATCATCTAAGTTGAAATTGAAGAAGAATTGAAGAAATCAATGGTCGAGGAGTAACCCTCCGGATAGCCGGATAGCCGGATAGCCGCATTAACAGTCAGTTACTTGCCAGGCATTTTTAAGAAGATGACTTTAAAACGAATGATGACTGATGCCTCCTCTATCTGTCATTTCCTTCAAAGCATTTATAGTCGGGGAAAGGGAATCTTCAAACACGGTCTCAGCAAATACACTTTGGTGTTCAAAATCTTAGATATTTTAAGAAACATAAGACTTTTCGGAAAGCTATGTATGTGACGATGAAGGTAATTCCTAGATCTGCCAAGGAATGCTTTCATTATCATGATGCACGTCCTTTTGACTAAGTTTGACGTTTGGACCATGGAGCCATAGATGTCCATGGGGTTTATGATGTCAACGAAGGCCTGGGCTCATATTCTGCTCCTGGCGTTTCACAGACCCTTGTTTTAACCCACACAGTTCCAAAGGAATTTTAAAGGCAAAGGATAAAACTAAGTGAATGCTCTTAACAAGAAGGGACACATAACACCAGCTACCTACCTTGGGTCTGCTGTAAATGCCTTTTCATAACTTCTGTCAGGTATTTCTCATACATGGAACTACATTACGTCCCGCCACCCATGGCTTACGAATATAACTTCCACGGACTAGTATTAACGAAAGTAAAACATAAATTCTTTAAAGTTAGGACAGGATCAAGCCAAGTGTGGGGCTATAATGACTGTTCGGGATATTTTTTTAGAGCAGCTCTTCAAGCTCCCATTCACATGTTGTTTGTCGAGACAAGACTGCCTAGATAGGCTCCACTAAAAGACTCCACTTGGAGGCGTATACGTAACTTTTTTTTCCAAATCTTAGTGGTTTCTACATTTTTGATTTTTTTGCAAAAGTTTCTAAACACAAATGTGCTTTTGAAACATCGACTTACATTCCACGGAAAGCCGAACTTGGTTCGAGTAAATCTACATGGCTTTCGCTTATACTGGCCTTTGTTTAGGAACACCAACGGTAACTCCAAGACCAGACAGCCCAAGTCCGGCAACATCTTGAGACTACGAGATTAGGGATTAAAAGAAGAATATCTCTTGCTTATCGCTCTTTCTTTGGATTGGAAAGGCATTCCCGAGAAACTGAGGACATAAAGCCTTAGTCATCTCAATCCTGCATTATGACGCCGAAGCTTCGAATTCGACAGAAAGTTTCGCTCAAAAATTGCTGGCTCCGTTTACGTCCAGTGACTTTGGAGATTCAACGAGGAACTATACGAGCTACACAGTCAAACGACCTGCCAAGTCAAACAAATTGCGCAACATTCGCCTGAGATGGTTAGGATATCTAGACCAGGTGGATACAGATGCTCCGAGTTTTCAGGTCAAACACGGATAGACAACGTAGTACAGGAGTGCTCCGAACAAGTTAAAGGGAACGTCAACCAACTGGATTTTGTTTCCCTTGTCCGGCCAGTTTAAAAAGGTTGTTAGTGGAGGCCCAGGCTAATTCCGAACTGTAGTGCCACCAAGTAAGTAAGCATGAAAGGATATACAAGCTCCCTGTAAAAGTGGGTAAGACAACTTATCTGTATAGTATGCTTGGTATATCTAGTTGATCCTTAAAATTAGGATTCAGGAAAAGGGTTCAATTGCCCAACTATTCTATAACACAAGGCCAAGACTGTGGGCTTGCATTTCATAGAATGCAATACCTAGCCTTCTAATGTGCCCCCCTGTACCGGATTTGATTTTGCAACGAAAAGCAGTCTACGTATGTATCTAACCGTTCTAAGCTTATCGCATCTATTCAAAAGAAATCAACTCTGATCGATTCCTTTCGTCCACCACTGTTTGTCAACACATCCTGAGGCAGTTTATCTTCCCAATTGTCATCCAAATTGATATTGCTTTATAATTGATGTTGAAAATCAACACTTGATTTCGATTGAGACAAGAACAATGTTTCCATTTCGATACAAAGTACGAAGGTCCTTGCTGGTTGTACCTACCTTAGTGGTTGGCTTAAATCCGGTTCGGAAAACAAACGAAACAATAAAGATTGTGCTCCTTCCTCCGGTAGTAAACTGTAGCGAGATCCTTCATACTTCACACAATTGTGGAAAAAATTAACGCTATCCACCCTCATGGTGCATTTGCATTGCATTCCCACCGGTAGGTACCCTATGTTTGCTAGATAAGCAAACCCAAAACGTTTACAAAATGCGAACAAGAAAAAGGATATGAAACCAGGATACGGATATTATTCATGTGTGAACATTTATTTCGGAGTGTATTTTTGGCTTTTGCTCGGCTGTGTCTGTGCGACACAGTGGGCGACGTTTTTCATAAATTCAACGGACCTACGTAGGGTTTGTGGATTTTTTTCCAGCACTGAGGACAGTGCGATAAAAAGGACATGCAACATGATGTTAATTTAATTTATTGCAAGCTATCGCTATGGTAAGACAGTTGGGCTTAATACCATATGGCCCTATGGTAGGCATCAATAGTGTTGGAGGTAGATAGGGGAATCAGCATAATGGCACAACCGCATGTAGCAGGATATGTGCAGATGTGAATTGTGTATAACAAATTCGATGTCCTGTCCCATATCTGGCCGGTAACCGGTGCATAAATACACATCATGTCTGCTCTGTTATGAGCGTGTGTGCTACCACAAAAGGACAATGGTAATCACCAGCACACGGTGTATTTGGCTAGCATCTATCTGTTGGGCACTGCATGAGTGCATCTATTTGATTGCACCCTGGATGCTCGGTGATGACGACAATGAACATATCTTTTGGTTAAAATAGCTCTTCCTTATGCTCCTTTACAATCCCTATCTCCCTCTCTCGCTATATACTATACGTCCCCTGACTGTCCTTTCGTTATTGTCCTTTCAATTTCTTTCCATCTGAACTTTTCGAATATGAATAAAGTTTCGAAAGCTATAAACTTATATAGACACACAACAATCCTTAGAGAAGGACACGTGCAAAAAAAAAAAAAAACAATCCAGGGAAGGGATTAGCTGGTAAGATCCCTCAAAAGAAAGCATATCTTGAGATCCTTTAATTAATCTATCCATCTCTGTACGAACTGCAAGCGACTTGAAATATTCAATTAAATTTCTCCTTTCCTAATGACAATCGCAGGACATTTGTGTCATACAAACATACAGACATTAGCAACGAGAGTGGGAGTTGTAATTCAAAGGAAATTCTAAAGAAAAGTAATTTCCTTTTGCTCTGCAAAAAGGACAGATTTGATATGAGGAAACATAAAGTACGCTGATGTACGACAAGAGAATGACGAAAGTTGTAAACACAACACACACATACACACACAGTATTAGATGTGATTTCTTTGGCAAACACATGGGTACCGCTCTAGGCATGACATAAAAATCTCCAAATGCGTATATGTGCGGGATGAGCACCGCACTTTTATATGGCAATGTCGTAAACGTAAACGTAAACGTTTTTAATGCATATGCACGAGTAGGAGTGTGGGGCTAAGGAATCTGCGGATATGTGTGTAAAATCCTTAACAATCCGAGTTATGATGCGGATGACAATGATTTGGGCTAAGTCTGCTTAGAGAGGCGTATAAAAAGAATTTGTAATGAAAAAGATATCACGATTTGCCTTCAAATGGCTGAGTGGCTAGGTGATTAAAAATCAATTGCGACAGATGGGTATCCTTCTTGTTGAATGCGGTCGTACACATGTACATGTCTGTGCTCTGTGTGCTGAACCTTCAGTGGTCAGATGTACAAATGCAACATGGAAACTCCCAGGGGCACAGCTGAGGAACAAGTCAAAGAACTGACAATGTCCTTCACCTCAGGATGCAATCAGTACGAGTTCCGGTGTACTGATGGAGCGATTGCATCGCTAAAACTGAGAGCAGACTGCCTCGAAATGTGAAAGCGCCAGCAGCGAGTAAGACGAAAACAGATAGAAGACTCCAATGAGCTACGAGGGGAATTCTTAACGAAAAGAAAGGATCTTCGATCACTAAGAGAAGACTTTCAACATAGACCGTGGGAAAGCGCCTATAAAATAGCCATGAACACATTTTAAAGTGGCATTGCAACTCCACCGACATGGTCGACCATGATGAACAATATAGTCAGCGGACTACTTCGTAGGAATACCAGGGTGTATGTTCCCCCCATAGTGCCAGAAAATACAACAAATACTTAGAGGCCGTCACAACTCCAAAAGTCCTTGTAGCAGCAGGCTCGTTGAAAAGCAATACGACACCAGCAATGGAATGGGATCGTAAGGAAGCTATTAAAACCCAAAACGCGCCCTCAAGGAAGCTATTAAAACGCAACCTAATGTGCAGACCTCTTAATAAGATCCCTGAGAGAGGGAAAGCTCCCGGCTGCAATGAAAACGACAGCAGCTGGTAATATTCCCTAAAGGCGTTAAGCTACCAGAGGACTGTCGTCGTACAAACCGCTGAGAAATATTCGAGTGCCGAACTATCTCCTACGAAAGATCAGAAGTTACTTCGAAGACAGAAGCATCTACTATGATACAGATGTAGAGCCAACAAGATATACAATTACAGAAGGAATCCCTCAGGGATCAGTTCTAGGTCCTGCTCTGTGGAACATTCTGTATGACCAAGTGCGACTTATCCGGAGAACGACAGGATATGACGGTGACATCGCGGTGGTGATATTAGCTAAAACTTTAGAGGAGGTGAACCAAAACTGCAGTAAAACCATCAAAGACGTGAAGATATGGCTTCGCTCATAAGGTCTAGAATTAGCAGACCACAAAGTACCTCCAAAGATCTCCCCTAACAGATGCTGATTGGATTTGGCTACTAGGTAATATCAAGTTCATCAATAAAGCTAAGGATTGTTTGAGCTGAGGAGGAGATGATATCAAAAGACGAGGTAAAGCCTTTGTGTGTGAAGTTCACCTAAAATATGTTAGGCGGTTTCAGTGTCCTCGAAGCATAGCCGCCACGGATATTGGCTAATATGAATCTTCTTGAGCTGATAGTAGAGAGAACAATGAAAAAATAGTAAGTCCATCAGGATCTTAGCGATATATTTGGTCATTGGTAGAAGGGCCAATATATGGAGATCGGACACCGGGTCTGCCAAGTTCGCCAACGCCCTCTTTATCAGGGATACCTATATGTCCTGGGACCCATATTAGAAACCAGCAAAGATTCAAACTCAAAGGACATGAGGGCTTTAAGAGCTTCTTGCCTGTCCGTATAAAATATGCACATATATGTATCCTTCGGATATACTCTCTGGAACAGAGGTCGATAGCGAAAACCTCTCATTGAAAGATAGAGGTAGACCCAATCAATTTGGAGCTGGCACCCGAAAATTCTGACTCCCATTTCTATCCCACTCGACATTTTTGAAAGATCAGTGTACCCTAAAAAATGAGGAAGCAGTTAAGGGATACCAGGATTATAGCAGCGATTCGGGCGACAGAGATTGATTCTTTTAGGCATGACGACTGACAGGCATACTGCTGGAGGATAGCAGCGAAATTCAGTCAAAAGGATTTTCATATGTCCACATGTTGGTGGTATCGATGGTGCAAAATAGTTGAGCTTTAATGTTATTTGCCCCACCTACCTTCATAGCGCTCGTATGTAGAGTTGGAAGGCCCAGAATGACTTCCAGGGCAGCAGTAGAACAGCCACACAATGTACCCGTAATTCCTGCACAGACGAGTGTCTACAGCTCTTGAAGTGTCGAGCAGAAGGAGACCTTTTTCTCACCATACGAACGATGCATTGGTTATTTTGGGAGGAATGGTGGCTTTAATTCCCATTTTTTCCGAAAAGCCTAGACCCAAAAGGTTTAAGTCGCCTTTTTAGTGGTTCTGTCCAGCCGAGGTTTTCAATTAAGTTTGTGGTCTACAGCTACAGCAATACATCTTCTAAGTCACCGTGTCATTCATATGAGCATGGCATAGGCCTAAAAACAAGTAGAAGTAAGCTCGAGTTACCCTATTCTACCGTAGAGGGTAGTACAAAGTTAATCACAAGAAATGGATTACGATAACTGGGACATCTGTTCCAACATAGATTTTCTTGATTCTAATTTGAAAGGAGGGACCAGTAGAGTTTGGATGGAGAAGAAATTTCATCGACTTCCTGTGCACAACTCAAGGCGCTTCTTGCTGCAATTTCAAACTCTCAGAAGGTGTCCTTCTAAGAGTACCGAGCAGGACCAGCTCGGAGTACTTACAAATAAACTCACAGTTCCACTAAAAGTTGACATAGAAATAATATATGAACCTTGAGAGCTCACACAAAGCAACGTCAATGAACCCAACACTCAGCGATCCTACATGTAACTCACTCTTTTAAACATTTGTTTGCTTTTTTTTTTCTTTCTGTCTTACACTCCGCATTGAAAATTAAATAAAAACAGACAACTTACTTACTTGCCAATTAAAAATTCGTAACACCTACCGAATGCAGTGGTGCCAAGCTGAAGGCACAAAAAAAAAACCAAAAACAATCTCACTTGCTAGAGTAAACAACAGCAAGGAGTAGAGATGTCCTTTAAAGATGTTTGTTTGATTTCTTAGGTCCCGAAGCGGAGGTAAACTTTCTCGTTCTAGTTTGTTTGTCAAAAAAAAAAAAAAAGAAAACACAGAAAACTTTCTTCTTCTTGTTTTTTTTTTTTTTTGTGAGAACATTTCTACTCCTACTTTGCATATCTTCTACCCATCCCTCAAGGATGCAACTTTAAATATGAAATCTTAAAAATTCCGAAAGACTTTGGCAAGAAACTCCGTACCTATAGACCATTTCATCTCTTCCCGAAGTATGCAATGCGGAAAATTCGTGATGGAATGCAGCAGCAGCAGCAGCAGCACAGTTCTTTGAAGATGTTAATTTAATTAGGATTTTTGGCAAGGACCTTCGATAAATTTTCCACAAATCAAGAGAGCAGTTTTCGACGTTCGACGGCGGAGGACGAATATGTTGTTGATTCGCCTAAAACACGGTGTTTACAAAAGTCGGTCCTTTTACACAAATGGTATGCAAATTGTACAGACTTGTAGACTGACTTTTAAGGAGGCAGGACCTTCAAGGTCAATGGCAAGGTTGAATCTCTATCATTTTTTGTTTTTTTTGCTTTTTTGTTATAAAAAGCTAACAATAACTTACCTGAATTTGGCTGTCCATTGCTGTTCGGGCGTGCTGATGGTGCTCCGTCACGTGCCTCCACTTCCAGGGCGTAGGCGCCTTTCTTCTCTCTGTCGAATACGGTCTTCGTGAAGATCTCGCCACTTTGAAGATTTATCTCGAAGAATTCCTTTCCCTCATTACGTGGTGAATCAACGATGTAATAGTAAACCTTAAAAAAAAACACAAGAAAATCTTTGTAGAATATGGAGAAGGAAGGGTAAAAAGGATTAGATATAAATACTTATATCCACTTCAATACTATCGCGCATTTAAATTGCATTATCCCACTCACGGATTTGAGTCGCACTCAGTGCGGGCCAACAAAGTTATGCCCTCTAGTATGGAATGTGAATTTTAGTTGCCAGGATAATGCTCTATGCGGCGGTTTAAGTTTCCTTTGGACTTATTCTTTATTTTCACTTCAACGAAGCGTGAGCAATGGAAATCCTAATTAGCTAGGAAGGGCTTTTTTTCCTTTCTTTTTGCTCTCTCTCTCCCTCTCTTTCTCTGTCTTTTTCTACACCCACTTTAGTGGACAAGGAGTAGTAGTTGTAGGACTGTTGCTCCTCTCGTTGCTGGGTCCGTGTGGATTTAGTTTGAAAACTAGTTAAGCTTATACCCAGTTTTTTTTTTTTTTTGTTAGTGATGCTGCTATGGTATCCTGGACGAGTAGTATGCCACAATCGCTGAAACTTGTAGTTATAGTCGTTCGCAGATTATAATTACGTTTTGGCCTTTTTTATGCTTCTGCCTTCTTCCACTTTACCATGACAATGGTTGCGCGGCGGAAGAGAGGAGGTGGCGCAGCCATTCTTTACCTAAATTCTGTTTTTTTTTTTCTTCTTCTTTCTCAAGTTTATTCCTCTAATTATTCCTATTCGGTCTGTAAACGGAATGCGGTGGCATTTGGGTGGGTTTTTTAGTTCTCTCTGAACTGGATCCTCTATTTTCAATAATGAGATAGTCCTGGTGGTTTTGTTTTTGTTGGTTCAGTTGCTCAGATGCTGAGATTTTGTGTAATCATTATTCTTTCCACAGAAAGATGAGTAAGAGCGGCGACCATTAAAACGAATTTAAAGGACTTTGCTTAGACGAATGGGCAGGAGTAAGTTGTTCGTGTTGGGAGTTGGGATTGAAAGTTGATAATGGCTGTAGCTTCTCGCATGACTGACCAAAGGAATTTCCTTCCGAAAAGTAATTAGTTCAGCGGTTTAGATGACAAGTACTTTATGCGTAATAATAGTAAGCTTGTCATTGTTCGGGAGCAGTGCTGCTTTTCGAGTTTCAGAGGCGAATAAAGGGGACATTTTCAAGGAAGGAAATGCTGCCCGACTAACTGTCGAGGAAAATTTCAATAAAATGTTCGAAAAGCAGCAATACATAGATACAACTGCATTGAGAGTAACTGCATTTTTTTTTTTAATAAATCATTTATAAGGCAAGCTTGAAGCACTTCTGTACTATAATGTCCCTGCGAGGTAGATTTCAAAACGTGGTCCCATCTACTTTGCCAGAATCTACAAGAGATGCTTGTGCTTATGGCTCACACACTAGTCCAACAGACTTTAGGACGATTAGCTAATCCCAATCCTACTCAGATTCATAGACTTACACTTTCGCTACAAATTGTATCCCCAACCTAAGATGCTTACATGAGGTGCGAACAAGGATTGAAAATCCACTCCATCACAAAAAAATCACACTAGCGGCCTTCCTGAAGCCTTCAACAATGTGAAATCCGAATCGAGAGGACCAGTAGATTGGGTTGAAAGCATGCTCAAGACGAGACACATCAACTCAGAGCTGGGTGACTGGAAAGTGCATGCACTAGCCTCTAGAGGGACCCCCAATGTCCGAAAGTTGTACGCGGAAGATGTTGTCATTATGGCGACATGTGAGTTCTATACATAAGTTTGGCGAACAAATGGGACCCAAGTGCGCCATCATACACTGTCTATCCTATGAGTGCCTAGTCTGATGACAAGCAGCAGTTAAAGCCACGTACTTACCTCAGTTCTCTGACTAAGACACAAAGATTGGCAAGGTGCCCTCAACACCCGAACTCACTCAATGAAGCATCACCTCTCCCAGTTTTGAAAAGGTTGGTTCGGCTATTAAAAAGCTGATGACCAGTTCTCATCACCTAGCAGCAGACCTTTTTAAAATATGGTGGGGATGGTGTGTTAGGAACATCAACCAATGCCCCACCTCATTGATTTCAAAACCTTCATGTTCTACAAGCCGATGGTCGAATTGGAGATCCCAGCAAACACTGATCCTACCGTGCCGCATAACATTGGAAAATACGCAATGCCATGTGGGATTCGAGAACAGTTCTTCCGAGCTATTCCAAACATGCAACGGATTTCAACAAGGAAAGGCGAAATAATTTATTTTTTGAGTAAACGAGGACTAAACCAAGTATTTGGTGTCAACTGTCCACCGCCTAGGACAATTCGAAACAAGTGGCAACAATAACTTTGACGTGGTTAAGGAGTTAAGTGACCAATCTCGGAGTAAATATCAACCCACATCCAAGAAGGGGGAAAAAGAGGAAAAACTACAACAGCGAAGGCGAGGTCTATGGGCTGTATACCACGATGTGGTTGTTGTCCGTCAAAAGAGCCCAAACACATCGACTACACTAGCTGGGCCAAACCGAGCGAATGGTAAACCAGAATGGTTCGAGACCAGACGTAAAACCGAAAGTTTCGTTTTGGTGACCAAGCTATTGTTAATGCCAGAGTGCTTGGTCTGGATAATTGAACGCACCAGGTCCCATGTCGAAGAGAATCGAAGGATGCCATATGTCAAACAGAGACTCTTTACGGAGTTCTTTAAGTGAGTAAAAGTTTACTTCAAGATCTGCGATAAGTATCCATTCGAACTGCATACAGTTATCCGAATAGGCAAAGCTAAATCTGCGTTTGAGACGCTATCCACAGTTTGGTGTGGTAGTGCGATTGGCTTAACCACCAAGCTACGACTGTTAAGTTCCAACGTTGAATCCGTGCTGCTATATGGATGTGGTACCTGGGGGGTGACCGCCACTTTCACGAGGAAGCTGCAAACGTTCGTCAGTAGGTCCCTATGATATACCTATGTTTAGGATTTTCTGGCCAAATCGTATCTCTAACGAATAACTTTATCAGAGAACGATGACGAAAGTGGTAATGGATTGATCATACTCTCCGAAAGGATGGCAGGTCCATAGCCAACCACGCGATTCAATGGAACTCACTTACTCAGGATGGTAGGATATACGGCAGTCCTAGGAGTACTTGGCGCAGAACAGTTGAGAAGAAAGCACAGCCAACTGGGAAAGAGAGCTGAGGCACATTTCCATAAATCGCACACGATGGCCCGTAGGCATCGCAGAGGCCCTGGGTCTATTTCTATAACAACACCGCTGAAAGAGTTTGGATTTAACATAGAAATCCCTATCATACTACAGCCTTACATCATTGTTCATCTCGAATATGTAGCTTCTCTTTGCCTAGAGTCTTGATTAGCTCTTGCTGGTGAAGAAACTGCACTCCTTTGAAGGACTATATCCAGCACTCTGCACCGAACAGTGTCTGCTTTTCCTGTTTAAATGGCCTGCGAGGCGTCACAGACCTCAACTTGTTTAGGACCTCCAGCACTTCCTTTTAAGATACATAGTGTTCAACAACAGATACATAGTTCTAGATTCTTCCAACGCACGCATACGAACAGCATAGACCCAGCAACATCCTTTCCTTTTCAGAAATCACTTTGCGGACTTCCTTCTAATGACATTATCCATTACTGTGACGGCTTCTTGTTCCTTGCTTCCATGCCAACTGAAGTTAATCATTCAAATGTACGAATCCTTCGCGTCTCTTCCTCCTCTCACCCCATTTAAGATACATTCACCCCCAAAACCCATTTGAATTTTAAAGACATTAGCGTATCTGCCAATGTGTACAATGATACACACTGTATGAAAGAGGGTTGTTCACATTATTACCTGATTATTTGGGAAGGTTCCATCCTTGTCAATGGCATTCACTTGAGTAACCTTTGTGCCAATTGGTTCACCCTCGAGCACAGTCTCTTGTTCTCGTTCCGTGAACAGCGGGATCTCATCATTAACATCCTCGAGCATTATATAAACAGTTGCCTCAGAAGCTAACTGCTGTGCGCCATTGTTCTGCAAAAAAAAAAAAAAAAAGAAAACAAAAAATCAAACAAGAGGTAAGGAATTGAAAATTTTCATATATTCTTGCTCTAGATCCTTACAGGACTTGCTGGAATGTACATATGTCCACACATGACATTAGGTCAAAAACAATTTGCGGGAAAGTGTGTCAGGACATGCTTCCCTCTAGATGGCACTCGATTGTGGCAAATTCGGATGGAATCATCACAACCGTTATCACAATATCAAATATCAAGTGCGTATGTAATACAAAACTTTCTTCACGTATCCTGGAGAAAAGGAAGCACCATACCTCCGGCATCTAATCTCAATAATCCATAACTCTACTGATGTGTTTCATCAGCCAACTCCTGCGCCCCTGAGGGGCCGATGACTCCGACTTCCGTGGAGTAGGTGGGTGGTTTGTACAAAACAAACAAAAACAGGATACATGCTGATTTTTATGACCACTACATGATTGGTATGAATCCATATCCTTACATACATTCTCGACAATAAAATTATACGTTGTTTGTTGCTATGATGGAATTACATATTTGTAAGGACATTCGGTATGACTGCTGTGTGTATGCCTATTTGGCGATCGTTTAAATGGTTTTGTTGCCTGCGAAAGTCATAACTCAAAAAATGAATAGGACATAAAAGGCGAGATAAGAAGTTCTCTATCTCCCGCTGCCGTCCTTCGAAACTACTTTTTATTGTCTAATCGATATGCTACTGAGGACATTTTATGTCCATCGACTGGTGGATGGCAACTCGATGGACTCCGAATGGTAATAAATTCAATTGGAATCACTACAACTTCGATTAGGGGGTTGGACGATGGTGATTTAACCCAACAAGACAGGAGACACAATGCTTGTGCAAGGATAATCTCGTGTCTGTTCGACAATCGAACAAACTAAACTCGATCTCTCTGGCTGTGTAGAACTAGATGGTTTATAACAAATTGCAAATCATTTTGACAACCGTCATGGTGTACAACATAGTGTTGCTGCCATTTTGAAAGGATAATAATCAATCAGTTCCCACGCAATTATACTATATATGTACCGACATATGTATGTATGTGTGACGATGGTATCAAAATCGATTGAATTGAATCCTTACGTAGAGAGACGCATGTATCTATGTATGTGGAAAAGCGTACACGCAATGTTTGCACATCAAATGCGACGAAGGACATGCCACATGGTTAAATCTCTGCATCTGCGGTAGTGATATGACCCAGATTCAGGATTTTCAAACTAACAATGAAGAGTGCGCGTAGAAGTGAAGGGGTTTTCTACAGAGAAGTGCTGCTAGGTTTCTGTGGTCACTTTTGTAAATACACCAATGGTTTAAAGGACTCACATCATCACATTGTCATCAGAGTATATCTCTACCTTTTTGCTGAGTCAACAAAAACATCCTCAAATTGGATTACGAATTTAATTAAATGTTTGCGTTAAAGCTGAAAGGATTTCAAGTTTCAAAATGGACTTTTTGAAAAGCGAAAGTTGAAAGTAATTAATTGGATTTGCGGGATACAAAATCCCCCCACATATCGGCACATTTGTATTGCGGTCTATAAAGGTAACATAAATAACGATTTGGTTGTTTTTTTTTTCTCCTCCTTTTACAGTGAAATGGATCTGTTTTTTGTGCTTTTGGGGAAAACGCAATAAAATCGATTTCAAAAGAGAAATGAGCCGATAGTTCATTTGAACTGGCGTGTCCTTTTTTTTTTGTGCGGTTAATAGTGGTAAGTACTACACAAATCAGCACCGAAAGCACGAGTCCTTTTTTAAAAAATCACATTGACAGAGCTGGGGAATTGAGTATGAATTTGATATTTTGTAAGGCATGTTCCAGGGGATACCCCTTGTTGTGAGTTGACAGTGATTTTTCAAACATTTAATGGCGTTCTTTTGAAGTATTTAAATGGTTTTTAGATTTGAACACCCAGAGCTTGACATGAGGTTCCTTTTTTTTGCTATTACTCGTCAGAGCGATGTGTGTACTTCCTGGTGTCCTTTGTACCAAAAATTGGTAAGGAACTCTATGTTCCAGAGAAAAGCTGACGTTGTCCACTTGACAGGGAAGGGCATTCTAATCGACACAAGGGGCTTATGAGATTCTGCCAGACAAGACAAGAGCAATGCTACTGTATTTCACTTCGACTGTAAATCCAGATTGTGGGCATTATGTCAGGACAAGTTTGAATAGAGGCTCTAACATGACCCTCGATTGAAGCACTAGGATTCAGAACTGATGTCCTTTTCTTTACGAAAACTTGACTGGCTAGAGTCACACTACAGAGCATATCGATTCATGAATTCGATGAAACGCACTCAGTTTGCCGGCAGAGAAAGGGTACATCCGCTTCTGGGTATACCTCCTCTTCATACTTCTGTCGACTCATTGTCGTTTTCAAGACCTTGTCCGATAGGTGCACATGTTTTCTTCAGTTTTCACAGCGGGCTATGTGACTGATTGAATCGGTATAAGTTACTTGTGCTGGATTTTGACGCTGTGAAGAGGCAGTACAGGCAAGGAGCTATGCATATGCTGTGGCCTAGCATGGAGCCTCCCAAGGAAGGGACATATAACAAATTTCTCTGGAAATAGAGACCGAAGTTGGATTAAGGCCAACACCGCATACCATCCTTACATATGGCTATTTGTCCACAAACCTAAACATTCTCACAAGGATCCAACATCTAGCGTCAGACTCTGCCCACTTGACCTCTATAATAAAACACTAGGAGCCAAAGATGACCTTCCTGCTTCCAAAGCATAACCCAGTGCTGAAACATCAATGAGCCTTCTGACTACCTCACATCACTGGGAACTTCAGCCTCAACCTCGAATCCAAATCTCCCGCTATAGAGTCCTGGACAAATGGTTAAGTTATAATTCTTCCTCCAAGTTGGGTAAGATACTGGCTCAGGAGCATTCTCAAAAGGAAATCACAACTCCCAGCTCGAGGCACAGCATCACCCTTTTACGGATTCCGGGACATATCGACCTCTAAGCGAAATAAATAGCCAAGAAGGCTAGAGAAGGCTCAAATCCAAGCAACCTTCAACCGCAATGTGGAATACAAACACCTCCTGCCACGTCTCGCGAAAACTTTGCGTCAGATCCAACAGAAAGAAAAGGACTCCTTACAGGTATCCTCATAGGCCTCACCTTAGAAAAATGAGAATCAGCACCGCAAACCTATGCAGAGTGGGGACACTTAGCGGATTAGCTAGCACCCCTTACACTCATAATGAAATCGGATTAATCAAGGTGGGTCCCATTCGTTCAAGTCCTGTATATTCAAGTTCAAGTATTCTGATCAAGTCCTATTCAATTTGATAACGCAGCCTCTCTAAATCAGATTAGAAGGGTGACTAGTGGCTCAAAATATGAGATCCATATCCTCCTGTAGGGATGGATCAAAGACAGACTCAGGAGGATAACCTCCAACGATCTAAACATAAATATCTTCTTCCGAATTTCCAATTACTGTAGCGTCTTCCAGGTGGAGGTCGTGGTGATCAGGGAGACCTTGTCGTGGCTGATGCATAATGTGATCTCTAATCGGGATATCAACGTTTAAACGGAAAGTCAAGCCATGATCAAATCTTTGGAATCGCCTGTCTCTTAACGAGAAGCCTGAACATTTCAACATTCACCTCATCAGAGTGCCGTGGCACTATGACATTACAGAGCATTGTATGGCCTACGAGTTCGACAGGCAGTGCCAACCTTACCGATCTTAAGGGATAAAAGTTAAACAGTTAAACTGCTGCTTAAGCTCAACTTAGCTGCGAATTTAGCCAAACTTCGATGGACAATCATCTCAAATCTGGCCCAAAGTGGATCGGATACCCTCGAACTGTTTGATTAGACAGACAGGAACGCCCATAGCAATCCAAGTAGGTGTCATTACAGGACACTGGATGTCTATACGAATAGACTGGCCCTCCTCGACAATGATTTCTGTGGAAGTTCTACGGATAGAGAGGAAGAAACCGTACATACCTCACCCCCTTTGTCAAGCTCGGGTGCATACTTCCTTGATAACCTAGGTGAGCCGGCAAACGTCAACAACAATAGTCTTCAGGGCTCGTATTAAGCTCTTTCTGGTTCCAAAGATAGTTTCAAGAGAATTTCTAAGTTCTTGAGACACCAAAATGGATCTTAACTGGTCTAAGTATGCCTTCTAAGGCCTCCCTCGGCATCTGATCGAATACTTAGTTTAAATTAATGAAAATTCCCCCCAACACCCTATAAGCCCTCTGACTTCTCATCAAATCAGAAAATAACACATCATTCCAGGAAAAAAAAATTAAGAATACTTATACTTCCGGTAAACTGGATATGCTCGGTTTGAGTTCCTTTAAACGCAATTAAGGTCAATTAACAGATTTGCACCGATACCAGCGAAACGGAACATCCACACAAATCCTTTTTCAAATCAATTAAGATTAATTAACAAAAAAAAAAAAAAAGGCGGAATAAAAGGATACCAAACATTGCCCGCAGCAAGACTCCTGGTAATTGAAAGTGCGCCGGTATTTGCATCAGCTTCGAAGCAACCATATTGTATTCACCTTTAATTTGTGTTAATAAAGGACGAGAGTATGCTCAGTGAACAAAGGAATTTCAATCTCTTTCATTTCTGTTTCGGATTCTTTGAAGTTCATGGGCTTGTGGAAATGTGGATATGGTAGAAAAGCCACCACCCTTGACATTGCTCACCTCGGTCGTATCCTTTGACATGTTGGCGCTTTAAAGCCCGTCAACAGGCATATTATAAGCAATTAAGGACTTTTCCACTGAAAATTAGTTCATAATTAATTCAAGTCCTTACGAGTCCACTGTTAGTCATTAGTGTGCGGAGCCAGACTAATAGTTTTACGCTCCGACCAGATGATTTATCTCAATTAAATGTTTTTGTGCAAAGCTATCGATTAAAGCCAAACGAAAGGACACAATGGGACAACATCCAACACCGAACTCGCCACCAGCTGACATCCACATTCTGTGTGCATGGTACACATTACCAAATAAAGTGTTTGTTCATGCTAGCCTGCTAAACACGAACATATTCCTGAATAAATTTTCCCGAAAATTCCATGTTTTATAAAACTAGTTAGTAATACGAATTTTGAGCGAAGGACACACACATACGGTGCACCACACTACACCGTCCCACCTTCCTTCCTACTAGTGTACTGTGCCGCCTATCAAAGTTTGTATAATGAATTGAAATTGTCTGTCATATCTACGGGATACAATTCTCCCGACCGACCGACCGACGCACGTGCAGACCAGGCAGGCAGGCAGGCAGATCCTGGCTGTCCCATATTGTCATCTGGCGTTATAGGTGGTTTTTAGTTATTTTTTGTTTTTTTTAGGGAAAAAGGCTTTGCACACATGTTCACAGAATTTCTCTGATTGTAGGGAAACCAAAAAAATTTTACACAAAATAAAATAAAATATTCCAGATCCTTTTGTCCTGGACGACAACTACTACGACGACGACGACGATGATGATGATGATGACACACATCGAACGTAAAAAGGGACACAGGACCATGCTGTCGTTGTTGAACAAGAGAGAGTTTTTTGAGGACCAAAACCCGAAATGGTTACGATGAGGCGCTATTGCTGGTGTAGTACAACAACGTACAACAACGAGGTGCGGACTTCGAAGGACACGTTTCATTTTGTTCACCGCAAAATTGTTGGACGATTATGAATGTCGGAATTAATTTCTCAGAGAAGTTTTTAAAATCGCTTCAGTTCCTGTGGTCTGTGTTTTGTTGGCGCATGATTGAAGCTGGCTGTGGTCTGTTGGTGAAATTGGCTTTTGACTTAATTCAGGATAGCAATTGTGGTTAGTTTGATATTTTGGTGGATTTAGTTGGCAGTTCTACCTATACATACATATGTTGGTCGGTAATTAAAGAGGTAAACTGGTTATAGTTGCATTTAATTCGGCGGCCATACTGTACCAACGGTCGGTTTAATAGAAATTTGTTGGATTTCATTGCCAAAAAATCAGAAATCAGAA
Organism: Xylota segnis; assembly: GCA_963583995.1. Lineage (NCBI taxonomy): Eukaryota > Metazoa > Arthropoda > Insecta > Diptera > Syrphidae > Xylota > Xylota segnis. The sequence continues at coordinate 32,527,346 of OY757239.1, forward strand.
AACTACGAAAAATTCGCACCGAAAATTTTTTTGAAAAATTGGTTACGCATACGCCACCGAACCAATTATTGACGGCTTGAATCTGTCTTCTGTTTCTGTTCATTATGGACACAAACGAGCCTTGGTGCTAGCTCGCTATGCCTCGCAAAAATTAAAAGTTTTTAGCTCTGACAAATGTATGAAGAAATGGGATGCCTAGACCCCACCAACCCAGACACTGAAAACTTGAATCTGCCTTCTCGTGGCTCAAAGCAAGGCAGGTATTCCGTTTCTGTTCATTATGGACACAAACGAGCCTTGCTGCTAGCTCGCTATGCCTCGCAAAAATATAAGTTTTTAGCTCTGACAAATGTATGAAGAAATGGAATGCCTAGACCCCACCAACCCAGACACTGAAAACTTGAATCTGCCTTCTCGTGGCTCAAAGCAAGGCAGGTATTCCGTTTCTGTTCATTATGGACACAAACGAGCCTTGCTGCTAGCTCGCTATGCCTCGCAAAAATATAAGTTTTTAGCTCTGACAAATGTATGAAGAAATGGAATGCCTAGACCCCACCAACCCAGACACTGAAAACTTGAATCTGCCTTCTCGTGGCTCAAAGCAAGGCAGGTATTCCGTTTCTGTTCATTATGGACACAAACGAGCCTTGCTGCTAGCTCGCTATGCCTCGCAAAAATGAAAGTCTTTAGCTCTGACAAATGTATGAAGAAATGGGATGCCTAGACCCCACCAACCAAGCTACTGACATCTTGAATCTGCCTTCTCGTGGCTCAAAACAAGTCAGGTATTCCGTTTCTGTTCATTATGGGCACAAACGAGCCTGGCTGCTAGCTCGCTATGCCTCGCAAAAATGAAAGTTTTTAGCTCTGACAAATGTATGAAGAAATGGGATGCCTAGGCCCCACCAACCCAGACACTGACATCTTGAATCTGCCTTCTCGTGGCTCAAAGCAAGGCAGGTATTCCGTTTCTGTTCATTATGAGCACAAACGAGCCTAGCAGCTAGCTCGCTATGCCTCGCAAAAATGAAAGTCTTTAGCTCTGACAAATGTATGAAGAAATGGGATGCCTAGACCCCACCAACCAAGCTACTGACATCTCGAATCTGCCTTTTCGTGGCTCAAAACAAGTCAGGAATCGCAAGATCTCCAGTCATTCGGAAGGGAATCGTCTGCACAATACATGGCGTAACCATTAACTACTTCAGACCTTAAGTACCGCCAAATGTTTATCAAAAAACATTGACAGACAATGCTTGTACCCTTAGAGGCAGTTGTAGGAGACGATCCTATTTGCAATAAAAGAGAGTGTTTACTTCCCTCCAGCCCAGCATGATCATCCTCATAGAAGTGGGAAGTTGCCCAATATTTAACTTTCTGATGACTGTCATCAACTACTCATCTTTCCCTCGCTTAGGACTGACTACAATCCGCTCTCAAAACCTTCTTTTTAAGACTTACAATCATAGAAGCTGGACTTAACCCAAGGCTTGAGAACTCTCCCTAGCTGTCTAGACGTCAGACGTGTCAAAGTTTGCAAGCCTCCCCAGACCAGTTCAAAATTACCTGAGTTGAATAAACAGCCTTAGCTTTCGCAACAGAAAAAACAATACTTAAGGATGCATAAGCAATTTGCCAACATTTATGACTGTCATTCAAAAATGCATCAAACAGAATAATGGTAATTCAAATTCAAAAACGAATGACCACGTAACGTGCTTCCTAAAATTCATTAAGCGCAGCCATCTCCGCTGACCTAGAAGTAATCCGATCGTTCCAAATTAACAAATTAAAATTTATAAACAAATAAATCAATCACTGTGTAACATAATTTCCCAATCCACGCAAATGGAAAGTAATTTTATTAAAAATCGCCATTCATGCGGAATGCATAATGAAAAGCGTTTTACGATAAACAACCCCCCACCCAAGCCCTGTGGAAGGCCCAGTGCACCCATCATTATAACATCATCATTTTAAATCGGAAAAATCGACATAAATTTAAAACAATCCGATGGATACCCTCTACATGGCCGTGTTTGACCAAAAAAAATAGTAATAAGAATATCCTGCGTAAAATGCATTTTTTCCCCAAAACAAGGAGACGACTTCCAAGTCCTTGATTGGACAGACGTACTAGCAATCCTCCCCAATATAATCGAAACGAAAATAGAAACATTTTCATCCGATAGATACAGACTGTATCCGATAGATGCAGACTTTAGATTGTGTGGCTGTGATTGTTTTATGAACAATTTAAGATTTTCCAAATGCAAGCAAAGCGGCGCTGTTCTTGCAGATCCTACAAGGACGAAACAGTCTCGGAGCGAAGAAACTCCATACTATCCCAATAAGCGGTGCATAAATTCAGCTTCGGAACTATGCATGATGATAAAATGTGGGTGCTCCTAGGTAAAGTAGAATGTTGTGCAAGTTCCTCCCACTTGGAATGAAATGAGAAAAAATAAACCCCAAAGAAGAAAATATGGGAAAAATAAAAGGATATAACGAACGTGGAAAACAAAGAAGGTAATCTCTTGGTTCTGTGTTCATGAACTGGAAAGAAAGTCAGGTTCAAAGGTATTTTCACCCAGAATGTTGGTCGGAGATAAAACATTCAAAAGTTGGGTGCAAAGGAGCATTTCTTTTTTTTTTTTTGTGTTTGCTCTGTTCTTATCCTTTTAAATCTCCTTTCCCTTTGCGTGTGTGTATTGCGTACTTTCCACATGGACGAGCCAAATGGAATGATCCTTATGAGACGTTTTAGTTGTGTGAATATAATTTGACTAATTGCTGCTGGTTTGTGAAGATTGGTGACTTTTTCTCTGGAGCGCACTGAGGAGTCAAGGGATCAGGTAAAGAAAATGCCTGCAACTCAGGGCATGAAATAAAGACGAAAATCATTAAATTTTAAGTCGAGGTAGGACACTTGTGGAGAAGCCCGAGAATGTCAGATATTCGAACGAAAGACGAGTGTCACTTAAGAGCTGTAACTATGGAAAGGGACTACACACAAGCTTAAGGAGTTTAAACTGAGCCAGCCAGGTTCTTAATAAACCCTTTACTGAATCCTATGACCATGTTCTCGCATGAATAGGACTCAAGCGCTTTGGTGATGTTTTGATTCAATTCGTATGCTGGCTAATAGCTTTCAATCCCTTGAAGTCCATTTAACTGTATTATATCTGACAGCAAAGAACATGGAACTGGTTGCTTTCGAATAGAAAGACGACAAGAGAATCTATGGATTCTATGGTTATGGTTAGGATTAAGTGACAGCAATGACAGCATTGGCATTAAAGGATACTAAGGTCTTCAAATAGAAGAGTTCTAGTGCGGAGTCCGGGTGGCTTGGCATACACATAGGATATGGGAAAGCCTTCACTCAATTTTCTGTTGTCTACAACTAAAGTCAAGCCATGAAGACTGTTCTATGGCTCATGTCCAGTATGTATACAGCTAGCCATCCAATTCTCGAGAGAAACAATGTGATAGAACGTCATCCCGGAATGTCTACAAATGACACTACACTTTGGATCTATCGCCGATTCAATGCCAGAAACTTGGTATATAGCCCAAAAAGACTATGGAGTGAGGACGTCATGTCTAGGTCTGTCCGTCTTCCGCCGTCTATCTCTCGACATCATTCTGGGTCAAGCCGACATTGATATAAAAAATGGACAGAACCAACTCAACCCTTACTGTCACTACTTTGCCAAGGTTGTAGGCTTCAAGGCACTGCATTAGCATAGCTGTCATCTGGCAGTACACTCGACTCGTGTCAAATTCGTACAAACTATGCCAGTTTCTTGTGAATCTGAGCAGGAATCACCTCAGAGTCGTGACCTGTATCATATCAGATCTTTGGTTTGGTCTCGTGGACTATGGGAGGCAAGTGATAAGACACTTTAGGTAGTTTTCTTGAGACGGAAATGTAAGATTTGATCAAGTTCTCCGCAACAACAATGATACGAAAGAAGATTGGATCCAATAAGTCCTGAAGCAAACTCATGAAACCAATGAAATCCAAATCAAGTGCATTTCACTAGCTGAAGCTGGAAAAAGGGTATCAACCTTCAACTAAAGCTAACCACAAACGAGTTCTATTCGTTTGTTGAGTCAAATGTTAAGGAATCGGCTTGGAAGGCCCGAGATATGCGCAAAAACCCACTAAAATCAAAAATAAACTAAACTTCCACTCATTCCCCAAAAATTGTTCTTAATTTCAACAAAAGAAAAAGTACTCACAGAGGGTAAACAATTTGAATTTAAAAATTCAACGAACTTAACGAATTCATCGAATTACAACGAACGATAACGCAAAACGAAACGAACGAACAAAGAAAACTTTTCCGCGCAGAAAAAACACATATTTACCGAGAAATTTACAACAAAAAACACTTCACCATAAAACACAACAATTAAACTTTAAGAAAATGCAAAAATTTGATTCGAAAAAGACGAAATTTACCCGATTTTCGATTAATTTTTGTAAAATCTTCGCGGACACGAACCGAACAAATCCCATCGCGCACTGCAACTGGCATGTCAGTTGGGAGCAATTGACAAGTGTCATGCAAGTGAATGGGAGGGTAATGGATTAATGTTTTGCTGGGGAGCACATTTTAAGTTAAAGCTTTGTTGATGTGGAAATTTCGAATTGGAACTGATTTGGTGGTAAATAGCGATTGAAATGTGGTTGTACTGACGATTAAGGACAGTGCGACGCTAAAGGGATTCCCCGAACTGGTTGGATTTCAGGCCACAATGTGATTAAGGGGAATGAAATCTCCAACAAGGTTTGAGTCTTTCTGGGTCCATTTGCGCCACACAATTGTGTGTGGTATGGATCTCCAAGATGTTCTCTTACGTCTTTAAGAAATCAGCTCCATTCTTACTGTCTCTTAGAGACAAGAGACACTGCTCCGACCCGCAGAGCCTTCGAGTCAAACGCGGAGGAACAACGACGTAGACAAACTCCTCGACTTGGCTAGGAGTGTGCAACTGGAGACAGTTAGCTAAGAACCGAGCTACCTGAAGAGGCTTGTTGGTTGATGTCCAGGATCACCCGGAACTGTAGTGCCACACCAACGTAAGTGCATAAGTAAGCGACTGACTGACTTACTGCGTCTCAAGAACTTCAAGCCAAACCTCGTTCATAAGAAACTTAAAATCATTGTGAGACTCGGCTTATCCTTAATTTTATTACATTTTTAGAAAATCCTAACAACGTGGGTATTTCGGGAGCTAGGTCCCACTTTTTAATCTCGGGTTCGACCTAAAAACGGAAGGGAGCCATCACAAGTTTTCAAACGAACTAGAGAGGACTGTCACGCGGGTAATCTGATATCCAAAAAGCAGCATACAGCACCGCTGTAAGTGTCCTTAATTTTGGTTAGGAACGTCAAACGTTTTCTGACGAAATATTCATCCCTTTGATGGTGTTATTATAACAAGTAGCGTCAGTGTTACATGAATATATTTCTATACCACCATAAAAGGTTCATCAAAACGTTCGCTTTTGCCTGGCTTCGGTTTGGAAGCTCTTCAAAAACCCAGCCTACGTAAATTAATTAACTAAATTCCTCTCAATAACTGACAAATTCACCATCACAAGTACATTCGACTGTCAGTAAACACAAGTACCTACACCAGGCTCTGGTTGTCTCTCTAAACCAATCGGGTGTGGTAACAAATAACGAGTCCCACCATCCTCCGAGGGGCATCCTCCCGCAATAGTTTGAAAATTAATTCCATTAATTAGAATCATTCCCTTTGGCTTTTGCGCTTCGGTGGCTCCTGCAGAGCGCCGTGCCGCGCCGCGTTTCCTCCACTCGAAAAAAAAAAGTCCATGCCAAGCCCAACTATGGATTTGAAGGGATCAAGTGTGCTCGACCGCCACAAACATGGATATATGTATTGAGTTAAATTTATTATTGCACAGGATTAACTTTTTAGAGAGAGTATGTGTGTGTGTGCGTCAAGTGAGATGAGAGAGGATAACACTCTTTGGTAGCCACCCGAACCCACATTGGTATTTGCTTTAGTTTCACAGTAATTTTCGTTAACTAATTGCACAATAAATGCCTCCTGCCGGTTATTCTAATTGAAATTTCATCCTTCATTAACCGAAACACAATGCGAATGTGTGCGTTGGTATGTCTATGTGTGGTGGGCGCGCTGGTCCGCTTGAATGGATGTTCCAAAGTGAAGTTACGTACGGTTGCATGCGGCGGCGGATAGGATAATCGCTTCGTATATCGTTGAGCTAATTAAATTTGAATAGAATTTCCGTTTTGGGGGACTTAACCGGGATTGAGATGGCCATGGCAAATAGATGAGAGACGGACTGAGCCGTGCCAGAGACACCGGGAAACGAAACTATTGTATGGATAATTATTTTCGTAGAATCGGAAACTTTGGTTAATTGAGGAAAGTTGTGTGCACGGACAATTGGTTTGATTGGCGTTTAATTGATTTTCAAGATGTTATTCGCAAGTTTAACGCTGTTCAATGGGGCAGAGGTATGTGTATACATATGTGTTTGGGAAATGCTTTGTTAATGCATCATTAAATTTTGGAATTGAAAATCAAGTTCCAAGGATGTTAGGTGGGAAGTACGATTGTCTCTAATGTCTCTCTTTAAATGGTGTTTAAGGCCGGACTGTACACACATGAGTTTCAGCCAAAGAGGCTGTCAAACCGGTGCTGGTACCATAAATGGGTCAGACTTGACTTTAGCATAACCTCAAAATCCGAAGACAAAGTTTGGATTGTTTTTCGTATTCTTGGGTCTGGATTTTATGAAGCCTTAACGGGTTATAACTCTGTCTGTCGGTAGAGGAGCACCCTAGAAAAGTTACTGTAACGAAACTTGGGAGGTGAAGGAGGCATTCGTTTGATATTGTGTCTCTCGTGACACGATTCGAGTCAAATATTTTGTTTCTGTGCATCCTAAGCACAAACGAGCTGAGCTGTTGCCCCGGTGTGGTTGAAAAAATCGAAAAAATTTTGTGTCGAAAAATCCAGCAGTAAATGGGTTACGTATACGCCACCGAGCCCGATACCCACATTCTGAAAGCATTCTCTTGTGACACGATTCGAGTCAGATATTCTGTTTCTGCGCATCCTAAGCACAAACGAGCTCAGCTGTTGCCCCGGTGTGGTTGAAAAAATCGAAAAAATTTTGAGTCGAAAAATCCATCAGTAAATGGGTTACGTATACGCCACGGAGCCCGATACCCAAATTCTGAAAGTATTCTCTCGCGACACGATTCGAGTCAGATATTCTGCGTCTGTGCATCCAAGCACAAACAAGCTTTAGGGAACAATTAGCATCTCATCGAGTTGAATTTTTGAAATCCTCGGCTTCGTACAACCAATACCAACCCTTGAACTTAAAATATCTGGGATAAACCTTCTCACACTGACCTTTGGACACACTGAGCCCTTAGTGAAGACGGCCCACGTCAAGTGGGTACTTTCTGCCTTTGACCTACCTACCTAGCTGAAAGGTTCCATCTTGAAACAGGAGAAATCTTTCAGAATCATGAAACACATAGACCTTGACAAGTGTATTCTTTTGAGTCTTTCCTCTAAAACGGTTTTATTTTTAGTTCCCAGAGATTTAAATTTATCTAAATTCGACTGACAGGTACACCACAGAAGGCTTTGGAATCAGAAAATGGAGACAGGATCACTACTCGGAATACTCTTATGTCCTGGGAACCAGACCATCTTAAACTCAAAGTCGAAGGAGATGACAGCCTTTAGAGTTGATGGCCTCTTTGATGAATTGTGATCTTTATTGGTCCCTTCTTACTCTCGGAAGCATGGTTTGATAGCAAAAACCTCTGCTAAGGAGAGGAGGAATTTGATTGTCCTACTGTCGTAGACAATGTGTAGTTGGGACCAAAACTTCTAAGGCTTAAGGCTTTTGAGATTTTGGGCAGTATACCATGGTTTGAAGAATCAATTGAGCGATCTCAATATTTGCAATTTGAAATGACAGTGGATCTGCCAAGAGGGATTTTTCAACTTAGTTTGTGGTCTTGATTCACAACAAAATAGTTTGTAGAGGTGTCTCTGTAGTTGAAAAATCTGTCTTAGTCAAAATGAGATGGAAATTGGCAGTCCTTCACACTCTCTAATTCCATGAAAAGCTAACTAGGTCACTTTAATTTCTGATTTCAGGACTTTCTGATACTTCTTTTGCAGACAAGCCCCCATTATCCCACTTCGAAAGCCAAGATTCATCGTGACAGACAGTCAATACGACCATCCTCCTACCGTTCCCTTTCATGGTCGTTAAGTCTTGAATTTTGTCACAGATCTTTAGAGCAAGAAGCAAGAATCCTGGGACAGAACTGGTGAGGCAGAAGTGGCTCAAGGTTCTTAAAAACGCATGTGATTCGAAAAATGCAACTCATGTCTTCAGGTCTACCACTATCTCCCACAGATGTCTGTTCTAGCATGTTCCACTAAAACATCACCACCAGCATCCCTTTGAACAAGAAGCCGAGGTCCTTGAAAGCAAACAAATGAATTTTATTCCTTAGGGTTCCTTTCCTCCCCTTGCCCTAACTCCCAAATATAATCTAAGAAAAAGAAAGAAGTAAAAAAAAAACCACAGGAAATGCGAATACATTCATGCATCCCCTCAGGATTTACTCTTGAATTTGCAGACAAGACAGAATATGAGATTCTTCTCCAAGTGCATCTGGCATCATGTACAAATAGTGGAACCTACTCCCCATTCAATTTACTCCTGGAGAAATAATTAATCCATGCACACACACCACCACCAGTCGAGACTGTTCGAGGATTTTAGATATATTCTTCCTCTTACTGTTAAGGAAATTGCAAACACAAACTGAAGGCAAGTGTCTAATTGGTTTTACAGGATTCAAACTATGGTACGTGCACCACTGATTGACATTTCGTAATCGACTCAGTGTGTCAGTAAATTTTCTGAATAGAACTTGTATTTGTAATCGATAAATTGTAAGTAGTGTGGTTTCTTCCTTGCAACTGCATTTCCATTGCAGAAGGAAACCTCCTCATGGATATGAAGCATTTCAATTTCCTTAAATAGATTTTACGGTATTTATATGAACAGAAACGCCTTGTCAAAGGCCTGTGGCATGGGTGATTACATTTTTTTTATTTTTTTTTAAATCACCAGGATAAATGGTTATGTCATGACGTTACATTTACACAGTAAATGTTCATTTCCAGTGAAAACCTATCAACCTATGCTAGAAAGTAAAAAGTGGTATCCATGACACTCAGCTAAATATGGGGAACATACAATCAGGATTGCGAGAAAGACTTATAGTGTGTATCTGAAGGGCATTATTCTTATCCGACAGGGGATTGGACAAGGATATACTTTGCTTCGGTGTAGAATAAGCTCTTGCTGAGCTGAAAAGGACAAACGTGTAGTGCAGTTGAGCAATACTACGTGGTCGCAGCTTTAAAAGTGACACATGGCACAGCTTATACTGTCATGACTATGCGTTCTGTATCACATACATCAATACCACCTTGTTTTCTTAGATGTGAGTGTGGGTACACTATCCCTTACAAATGTAGTTTTCACCTAAAGGCTATAGGAGGTGTGACTTAACTAGAAACCAGCCAACTCTTTCGAGTCGAAACTTCTAAAGAAACACGACTGTACCTCTGATTTGAAGGATTGCAATGCCACATGCAGTCGTCAATTAAAATGCATTTTTCCACACGTTACTCGTATAATGGAAAACCTTGTTAACGATGTCAATGTCTGCACAACTAAGATAAATAGCTTCATTACAACGAAATATGTGTCCAGGATATGGAGCAATTAGGCGAGAGTAATTACCCTCATATCATCTAATTGCATGACATGAGACCTTCAAGTGCTTCTCCATACTTGGCTGTCAGGTCGGATGGATGATTTCCAAGGAAATGGTGATTGGCAACATGTTCAAAACATCAGTCCGGTGACGTTAAAATGAATTTCGTTGTCAGACCTACAAGCATTGACAAGCTGTTGGTTGTCGCTTCCATCCATTCCTAGTTGGACCTTGTTCCTAGACAGGAGACTACACTGGTTTTTGTTGTCATCCAATTGAGGGTTGAGGTCTGGACACATTCGAATTTAAGACTACTATCGCTAGCAAAGAAAAGGATAGGATTGCGAATTATAGAGAGAGAGAGAGAGATCGTATTACGAAGAGAGTCGGAGATAGGACTGAGCCTTGTGGTACACCAGACATCGTTGCAAATGGGGAGTAGTATCTCTATTCAATACAACTTAGACTAACCAGTAAGGTAAGTCATTTTTTCTACAGTTTCTACAAAAAGCATTGTAGGGTACAACCTACCTACCTACCTGCTACGATTTGACTTCACCTGCACCACATAAAGTGGTTTTCAATAAGGACATAACAATTTTGTATTTTCAGAAAATATAGGATAATTGATATATCAGACTGAAATTTATTTCAGCTATAGTGCACATATTAAATTTAAGTACGAAGTTTTATTTAGTTCATAAGACTAAACCCAGGAAGTTTGACCGAAACATTTCACGAGAATACACAATTATCGAACTTCCCTTTAATTAAGCATTCGTTTGACCAGCTTTGTAGCATATAGGTACTAAATTGGTCGAACTACATATCAAGTTCATCCAATTCTGGGCAAAAAACGTCTTCCAACACGGTACGATACCGAACTTCATTGACCAACGGCCTGACATCTATGCCCTGAAATCCACACCACAGTCACTTTTTATGGATGCAATAGACTCTTTTGAAACACATGTGGGTTTTTTGCTGTCCAATAATGGACAAGATCACGAGGCTTCAGTTCTTGAGTTAATTTGATCTTATAAGGGTGTAGGGCATATACAAAACTCTTCACAATATGGACTGAGATACTCCCATTTCGTATAAACGGCTTGGGTTCAACAAATTTTGCTCATTTCGAACTGAAACACTTTTGGCTGCAATATTTTCGGTTCATCGACCAATGATTTATCTCACTGGTGTAGGACCATTCAATATCAATATCATCAATACCATTCAATATATATCAATTTATCCACTTCACCATGCACAGTCTGTCTGGTGGAAGGATTATAACAATCAAAGATTGGAGTAAGAACTCTTTAAGTTGCGACCACCAACTCAGCATTTCGTTAGTAATTTCTAATAATTTTCAAACATTGTTCATTTCATAATCTTCACTATTACTAAAATGTAAAGCTTAGCTGACGTTTTGGTACCGACAATTTATGAAAAAAGTTTAAGGATGCGTTTCTATTAAAATACACAATTGTTATGTCCCTATTGAAAAGCCTTTCAATGGTTAAACTTCAATTATCTGAAGAGTCAATCTTTGGCTGAGATCAGACAGTTCTACCATGCTAAGGTTGTGAGCTCAATTAAGTTCTCAGGCTCAGTCGAATATACTATGTATTAATAGCTCATGTCTAGTAGTATTGAAACGGAAGCTGCCAAAGTGGGTTTAGCGGTAAACGAGGGCAAAACAAAGTATATGCTGTCAACGAGAAGGGACACACAACATCGACGAATTGGACAGAACGTCACAATCGACAGCTACAACTTTGAGGTAGTAAGAGACTTCGTCTACCTCGGCTCTGCTATAACGTCTGAAAATAACACCTCAGTAGATATAAGACGAAGAATAACTCTTGCCAATCGCTGTTTCTTTGGGCTAAGAAGGCAATCGAGTAGCAAAGCCCTATCCCGAAGAACCAAGGAGACTCTCTACAGGACCCTGATCATCCCAGTCCTACTTTATGGCGCCGAAGCATGGACTCTCTCTAAAGCGGATGAAGAGATCCTCAGTCGCTTCGAGAGAAAGATTTTTCGTCTAATTTTCGGTCCCGGAGGAGAAGATTCAATGACGAACTATACGAGCTGTACAGCGACATCGCCCTGGTCAGAAAAATGCGCATCAGTCGTTTAAGATGGCCAGGATATGTAGAGCGAATGGACACCAATGCTCCGGCCCGTAGAGTCTTCGAATCAAACCCGGAGAGACAACGCAGTAGAGGGAGACCTCGCCTTAGGTGGCGTGCACAAGTAGAAGGGGATCTCAACCGACTTGGAATGCGCAACTGGAGGCCGTTAGCTAAGGACCGGGCTAACTGGAAATGCTTGTTGGTTGAGGCCCAGGTTCACCCCGAACTGTAGCGCCACCTAAGTAAAGTAAGTAAGTAAGTTAGCTCATGTCTAGAATATAGAAAGAGTGTTCTATATTTTTGAACACCACTGGCCTTCTATACCTTTAAACACATTTCTGTTCGACCATATGATTTACGATTCCCTCGCAGCTATCAAAAAATTTAGCACAATTAGGTACACATTCTACCACAGTTGTTTCCTTAGGCTGAATCCTACTTCAGTTTATGACTTTACTGCCCGTAAACAGAGGTTTATCGAGCACATCTACTCCATATACATTTGACACCCCTTTTTGTCCTTTGAAAACACAAAAAACCGAAAATTAATTAAAATCTCACATTAAAGCGCAGTGATACCACGAGGTGCACATAAATACAAATAATAAATCGTAAACTTACCTCAACACGTATTGTTAAATTATATTCCTTTATACTCTCGTAGTCCAGCGGATGATTAACCTTAATGTCAGCCCATGTATCTCCATTATCCGGTCTTTGTTGCAGATAGAATGTATGGAATTTATTCGTTTGTGCCGTAGATCCCGGCATTAAGCGATAGAACACCGTGGGATTTCCTTCAATACCAGAGCTGAATATACAGCAGACGATTAAGAGAAAACAAAAAAAATAAAATTATATTAGAAATATCCTTTCAAGTTGCGCTTTTTTTTAAAAAATTGTTAGTAAGAACCTTGGAATGCGAGGTGGAAAATTACTTCAAGATTTAATTAATTTTTCAGTAATTTTTCACTCGCATTCCCCATACTTAGTATCTCTACAACTAAAACGATAAAAAAAAATCGAAAAAGTTCATATAACTTGACGAGTAACAACTAAGTTTTAAAACTTAAAAATATTTAACTGCATACGAACTAATTATCCACCTTTTTATTTTTTTAAATTCTATACAATAATATCTAAAGCGGTTAAATAAAAAAAATTTGCTTATGGTGGAAATATAGCTCGCATTTTGCACAAAAACAAAAATAAAATATATATTCGCTTACACATTTAACCAAAAAAAAAATAAACAAAACAAAAACCAAAACCAAAACGAAAAAAACGACATGCGCCATTCAAAATTCAAAAAATATGTCGCAACATTTATGTTTTTATTTATTTTGGTTGGTTAGTGCAAAATTCAAAAACTATCTCTCTTTTGTTTGTATTTAAAAAAAAAAACAAAATTGTATTTCGCTAGGAAAAATAAGTCTACAAAAATATTATAAACGTGAACTGGAAACATTGCTGACACCACACCACATTCTCGTGTTGTGGTAGTAGCCGCAAAAAAAAGGACGACACACAAAAAGATATACAAAAAAAAAAAAAAAATAGATATACAAATATATAGTATATATGAAACTTGATATGTTTCCATTACACAAGGATGGGATGGTTTTTCGCGTGATGAAAAATTAAACGAATGATGAGACGTTTTATTTATATATGTAAATGATGTGTGGCTGTGGAGTGATAGACGAAAAGGGGGACCGGTTGGATATATTCAGGACATACTCTAAAGTGTTTATTTTATTTTTTTTTTTTTTTTTAGTTGGTGGAAGGATTGGGTTGAATGCTGTTCTTAATTTTTGTTTTTTTGGTCCAAACTTGTTCGCTCGAGTAAGTTTGGTAAGTTAAAAACTTATACTCTGAGGTGAGAGTAATACTGACAGGTTTTTTTTTTTTTGTTTGTTTATATTATTTACCCTACAAATTACGCTACAATAATTTTAGTTTAAAAATAAAAAACGAAAAAAAACAAACTTGAAAAACTAACGAATTGCCATTAAGTGTTGTGGAAGAAGGTTGTGGAAGTTTTATTCAATTTTTTTTTTGTTTTAAATAATTTTTTTTTTCTTCTACTCCACTTACCTTTTGAATTGAAATTGAATTGCATAAGCAACTAATGGCTACATAAACTGAAATGCTTTTTACTAGGTTAAGTGGATTTTTGCTGCTAGATATGAAGTCATTATTGTATTTGTAGAGTAAAAGGTTTTTTGTTTTTGTTTTTCTTTAACCTATTTGGGGCTCGGTGATATTATAATTATTATAATTTTATTTTTTCTAAATAAACGAAATTTGCACTGAGTAGTTGAAATGCCTTTTTAATAAAATAAAAACGAAAAAAATTAAGCATACAACAAAAAATATAGTCATATCAAAAGTTGGTAGGGAGAAAGTCAAGAGTTTGAAATGAGCTAAAGGGCGGTACGCTAAAGTTAGCCCATTCTTTGGAATCAGAGAAGGACATCGCTGGGTGAAGTGTTAGTGGGCTTTTGTGGAATTCAAGCGTTACTGATGGACGGAATTTTGTTCCTTCTACGGTCTGTTGCGGTAAAGTTGGATGTAAAAGGTGTAGGTCTGCTTATTTGTGCACAATGTAGAATCCTTAACAGTAGCAGGAATATTTCTGAGAAACACAAAGCAAATTTGAAATATTATCATGAAAAAACTGCCAAGCTATAGGACTTGTTTTAAAGGATGCTGATGCAAGGAAATAACAAAACTAGCTGTACCTAGCTACCTCAGATGAAGCATCCAGAAAAAGGGGTTATGTGGTGTCAGATATTTGTCTTTTTGGAGTCTAGGATTGGTAGACTGAATGGTGTCTCTGGACCGCGTTTTGATTGAAAAATATAAAGTCAAACAATAAGTGACGATTTCAGAGCTGTTTTTGAAGTGAAGCAGCTGGTATCAAACGGAGATCAAACAAACTCCCTACCAGGGTGGAACAAATATTGCCTTTGGGGACAAAAATCAAGACCTGGTGTCAAATAGTGACTATATTCTTTCGATCATGTAGAAGCTTAATGTATTAGATTGCCTTATGCTCCAAGCCTAGGATTTAATACAATGAAAGAGGGAATGCTTGTAACGAAAGGATACAACAAACCTCTTTGTTGGCAATCAACCTTCGTTAATTTTTTGCCCATCAGTTCACAACAAATATTTGAGCATACCTAGCCCTCATCTCAACAATTAGAGAGACTCATTACCAGGCTAAAAGAAGGCTGGTTTGAGTATGAAAATGAGGGACATGGAATTAATGCAATAGCCTTTGCTAATAAGGTTGTCATCCTAGTATCAAGAGAATCCTGAATTACGGACAACAACTAGTTAACAATTGATTTGGAAGCCATGATCTCAGATCTAACCTGTCAAAGACTCTAGTTTACTAAGAAAGGATCCCAAGGATCGACGTAAGTGGAAGGAAAACATAGACGATCGCATCAAGGAAGCATGTCCGGCGTTCTACACGGACCGTCCTCGTCATCATACACAGGGCTTTTGAGTACCCTTGCGCTGAGCATCTGGCACGTTTATTGCAGAAGCTGCAAATGCCAAAAAGACAGGATCGCCTGTATGAATGTTTTTGTCTTACCAACATGAGAATAAGGACTCTTGGCAATCACTTCGTTATGGAGTTCAGCAGCCAAGCAACTGATCCCTATTCACCGATGAGGTATACTCCGATGCTTATCATATCATGCTTTCATGAATATAAGCCAGAAATGAAGACAACCTTGCTATGGCAAGATTATATTAGCAGTAACCATCAACGAAAATGCGTATAGTCACAATTTGCACTCCCCAAAGGTCTAATAAATAGATGAATCTCTTCCAGCCATGACCTTCCTGTAGCCAATTTTATGAACACTCCTAAAGGATCCCTTTGGAGCTGTTCACTCATAAACGAACACGAATCCTAGCTGACTGAATTAAATTGTAAAAAATACACACCTACGTAAAATATGTAATAACACTTCTATATTTTAATGTTAGAATACTTCCATGATTTCCTATTCTAGAAGCAACACGCTATCAAATTCCGTCATTAATTTCCCGACGTCCTTGCCACATAAAACTTGATGCATCGTCGCAGTCCTTGAGATAATTTTTGTTTTTTTTCCTTCCCCCTTTCCAACATTTACCTTATACAAATAAAAACATGCGTTTTTCCACATAAACACACCCACATATAAAAAATAGGGACATTTGTTAGAAGGGAACGTAACAAGTCCTTTTTTTTTTTTTGTTATTCTGTATTCTCCCCAACGGTGTCCTCTGTATAGATTCGAACGGAAAAAGAAAATACAAAATGTAAGGAAACACCTACATAGGACGAGTACTTTACTCTCCCATTTAAATGGATGTTGTTACCCTTAATGTATTTACCAAGAGACATTTTGGAATTTAACATATAATGCGCTCAGATAATGTTTCTAAATGAAGTTAGAGATGCTGTAGAGTCCATGGCTTGGTTCCTGCATTCACAGGGTGATTCACTGCGGTTGAGATGGTGGACAATTGATTTGGAAACAACTATTAGTGTACCGAATGGAATGGTGCTCTTTCAGTCGAGCTGAAAGTTGAACTATTTTGGAAGGATTTTAACATAATTTCAGATGCAAATCACCTACAAAAAGTACGTTCCCCGACGTATTTATGACCCACCTACTATGCCACGCAAAATTCTATGAAGGTCCTGAATTGTATTGATTTGAAAGAGCTAATATTTTTATATCTAACTTCCATTGAAAATAGGAGTCAGTGCGGCACTATAATAAGACCGCTGATTTCAGACATTTCATACCTCAGGAAGAGCCGAAGGTGGACACTAGTCTGTAGGAATAAATTCCATCCTGCCAATTTCCACAAAGAACTCTGCAACTCCACGGTTACAACTTTGTTTGCTTGAAAATTTTAGGGGCTAATAAATTGTAGGTTTTATGTTGGAAACCGTCTTTTGCCATGAGAGGCTCTTTAAGCTGGTTGGCTTCCAAATTTCAATAGAGTTTCGTTGAGTAATTCCTGAGAGACTAAAGGACTCCCAGTGAGATCCAAGAAAGCCAAGGTATGTGGGACTTTATTTGAAAATTTATGCGAAATATCAGTGACGTTCAATCAAGTTCATTGTGGTTGGTAAGCACCTCGGAGGCACATGAGTCCAAAACCACAGCCTGACCCAGCACACCGTACATGTAACAATGGCCAACTCATATAATGTTGCAATGATTGGTGAGGTGTCCTTTCGCCAAGCTGTGTACAATTCTCTGTCTATGCTAGCAAACTGCAAGTGATTTGATTCCAAAGCTTGAGAAAGAGTCTTAGCAACAAAAATTGGTAACCCCTTGTAGCTGAAGGAAAAGTTACGAGTCAGGAGAACCTCTCAGTAATAATCCAAAAATATCTTGTAATTGCTCTCTAACCAACTCAAGGAAGTGTTGGCCCTTTAATTCGAACAATATTTAGTTTGTCCCGTAAAATCCAAGTGGATGTGGGATATACCTTGTACTCCACGAGATCAACGAGAGTTCTGATAAAGTTTGAAATCGATTCAAAGAAGAAAGCTACTTTATCCAGAACATACAAGTCAAAAATTGTGGGCCATAAACCTCGGGACATAGGTTTAGACTGAGGTTAGAGAAGGGGTACATTCCGGTAATACCATATTTCAAAAAATCTCTAGTACTGACTTGTCGCATTATAGACACGGGTGTGATGTAAGACACCTCAGACTTGGGAAAAGTATCAGTGAAGGGACCAAAAGTCATTATAAAATGTATACAAGGCTCGAGGAGTTACAATCAAAGCAGAACTTATGCATCACTTAAAATCTTCTTTAATTTTACTTTGAAGAATAGTGATATCATGCAGTGAACAACAATATAATCCAACCTAAACTAAAGGCGTTTAGACAGACTACGAATATAAACCTTTGAATCTTCTTTGATTTACAAGACATTCTAGAATGAATATCAAAGAAAATTTCAGAGTTGTACCAATAGCTCTGGGACCAGTAAATGCACAGCCATCATCAAGGCTTAAATGTATTTCAAAATACTTTTGTCCTTCCAAATCTACTATCGATATTGCTTTGTTGTTAAATTGGATATCCATGGAGGTAGAACGTTTTTAAGTAGTTGCAAGCCTTTACTAACGGTCTCCATGGACCTTACCCACCCTTGTAAAGCTTTACATTGATTTGATACTCCAGACTTACATATGTTCAAAGATTTACCACAACTTTATTCCCACCTGTTGCTGGATTATGTCTTCGTGGTATAATTCTCAACTCAAATTGAGATCCTCCGAGTCCTGGAAGTACAAACTGAAGTGTTTCAGAGCTTATGCGTACAATTTTCTTACAAACTTCTCACGTTGAAAGCGAGTCAATTTGCGGTTTATAGAAAAATACATCTTTGACAGTCTATCTATCTTTGACAGTATCTAAAATGATTCCTTTATGCTTTTGAATAAAGATCAAGGTTTTAAATAGTACCATAGGTCCAAGTCCAGAAATTAGAAATCCGTGGAAACCCTTTGATTCGTATGCTTTGTTATATGTGGACTTTGAGAATCCTTTCGATGATGTGACGTTTTATTAACGTTACCTACTGAAATACCCACTGTCATGTTTTGCAGAATAGTCTGGTAACACCTGAGTATTGAATGGTCCACATCAGCGCTGTGCTACAAGGGTGTATACTGTCACCCCTACTTTTAGTAAGTTTTTTGTTCAACAGCATGGAGTTTACGATATGACTGTTTTATGGAAAGTGTAACTAAGTTGCTTGCTATCGCTATAGTGCCCATATTGGATAGTCAAACGCAATCTATCAACAAATAGTTTTAGTCTTGTAACTGGGCCTAAACAGCCTTTTGTACAAATATCACGTGTGACAGTTGGGTCTATATGCAATGGCATAAAACAATTTTTTGCGCTCTCTTGGATGCACTACACATATCTGGCTTTGGTGTCCAAAGCAGGCAAATTTCGGCTGAAACATGAAGGTATCACATACAGAAGCCTTTAGCCATTTACAATTCACATACGCTGATAGGAAACTAGTATTGAAAACTCCATTCCTTTGGCAGTAAATCGAACTTAAAGGGTTAACCAAGCTTCATTTGTTCTGGATAGTAATACCCTGGAACTTGACTGTCAAACGAACCCCTTACCAGGCTTAAAGGCTTGAAGTAATCAATTTGAACACATTCGTACTAATATCCTTAGAAGTCTTGCATAATGATGACATTGCTCTGATACTATTCTCAGAAACTAGTTGCCATAGATAGGGTCACATAAATAGTACATGTAACTAGCCCTTAGTCCTGATTTTGTTTGATCCTAATCCGCTCATTAGTTTGCATACCTCCCCGATACACATAGTTCCACAGCTCATCTGGTTTGGCGAAGATATTCAAAGGTTTCCCAAACAACTCCTTTGCTTGTAGTACACGGAGGAAAGAGCTTCTTAAAAACACCCTTACACCCTGATTAATATTACAAAAGAAATCCCTTTTAGTTGCTGACTTTATACGGCTGTCCTTGGTTTATAAATAGTACCGCAATCGATTTTGATTTAAGGTAAGGGTACACAAGGACTGTCCAAGGACCCGTCCAGAATCAAAACAAGTTGTAAGCTTTTTTGTTGCAGATATATTTTCTTTGATATAATATTCCCCACAACCAGGACCCACTCACATAGAGTACCACTAGTGGACATCACCCTGTGCACGAGAATTCCAAGACGTAGCCTCTTCAACTGATTTATATCCCCTCATGAAGGTGGGATTAATATAAATAAATAAAAAAAAACAAGAAATTAAGCCCAAGATAAAAAAGAAACACAAAACAGAGAAAAAAAAGAGAAAAAAACTTAGTAACTCTGTCGCTAGGCGGATAACGTGGCTAGGCTTCTGCAGCTTACCTACTAGGATACCTTTTTTTTTTTGTTCATACACTACTAGCCTGGCCTTAAATATACCTAAATACGGCCATACACTTGTGCAGTGTATAGTTGTGCTGAAGGGCTTATAATAATGATTTTCTTTTTTTGTATTATTTAAGGGATCCACTACTAGGTGCTCACTAAACATGCAATCACAGTGCTCTCCTGGGGTCAGGATATATATAAATTTTATATTCTGCATTTCCTTTGAATGGGTTTCTCTCTAGCCTAGTGCTTTTGGTTATTGTGCTGGCCACACAAAGAGAAACGCACACATACACACAGCAGACAAAATGCAAAGAAAAAAACGAAAAAAATTCAAAATAAAAAAAAGAAAAAAAACGGCGTGAAAAAGGATTTCTTCTGTGCACACACAAAACCAAAAGTTATACCACATCTATCAAGAGTGCGAGAGAAATGAGAAATTTTTTTTTTCTTCTTTTCTGTGTTTTTTTTTTTTATTTTTCTGGCCTAAGCATCCTGACTGAATGCAAAAACGAAAACAAGAAAGAAAAGAAAATAAGAAAAAAATGAAAAACGGAAACTACCACGAAGTTTGTTAGTGTGCGGCGGCAAACAATTTGTGCTACAAAATCAAATTCTTTTTTTTTTTTTTTATTTTTTTCGTCTTCTCATATCCTTTTTGTGTCTATCTAAATATTTCGAGCAAGGATATATGTGAATACAAGGCTGTTTTTTTTTTTTATAAGAAAAGAAAAAGTGCATTTTCGGTCGGTTGGAGGTGGTGGGAAATGGGTGTGTACAAGGACGAGGGCGGTTAATGGAGACGGTTGATTTTGTTGAGGAGTGATATAGCATAAGGATATTGTATGACGGGAGGAAGGGGCTGGGGGTTAGAGGTTATGCAAATGCTTGAATGATTTGTACGTGTCAGAAGAAAGATGGTTTAGCATAGAGGAGAGAAAATAAACATGGATGTTCAGGAGATTTCTTGATTTGATTTAAGGATGTAGAAGGTTAAGGAGTGTGTTTATGTAAATGAATGACGGGTGGATAAGTGATGGTCGGGCATGTGATGGATTGAAGTATGTCAAACGGGATGATATGTTCTTGTGTCAATGTAGAGGCTTCTGGTAATCTGATCGATTTTAAAATTTTCTTTTTTTTTTTGAGCCTTTGTTGGTAAGTAGGACATCAAATGTAGAAAATGTGGTTTTTGGTTAAATTTATGCCAAGCACGTCGCAAGATCAGACAATGTCAGGGCGTTGGCTGATTAAAACGGTCATTTCATGATGTAGCCGATGGAGTTGGTGGAGCCTACCAGGGCAAGGACAAAATTCCCATCAATTTAGAGGTGAGCATATACTCGTATGTGTACGTGGTACATAGTTTGTGGACCTGGCTGCGCATCGAAGGACATATAAGGCATTTGGGACAGGCATTCATTGGCATCCATTTACCAATTTCAGATAAGAGGTTTGGGATAATGTGTTCTTCAGAGCTTTAAAACATCCAAAACTCAGACGCAAATATTTCTTTTATACTTTTCGTAGAGGGCCAGAACCGGTACATACTTATCTGAGGTACAAACGTCCTCTAGGGAGCCATGTAAGCTGCTTAAGTTGAGTCTTTTTCTATCTTATCGCAGCAAACAGTTTGATAAGTGGATTTAGTTAGCTTACGATCCACTGGAAGGAACCTTCAAAAACCGTCTATAGGTTGATTATCTTCTCCAAATTGTTTCCTAAGAAGTTCTCAACACTGTAGCTTCGAATTCGAAAATAAAACACTACTAACTTCGGTTTTAAGTGATCCAAAAGGATAGTCTGTCATTCCCTTGCTTGTTTGTCATCTCATGGCTAAGGGCAACAGGGCTACAAAAGAAACGGACTGAATTACAAGAGTTCTTTCATGATATATCCCAGAAGTAAAAGCAGTATGTACGATAGAAAATTATAAAGCTACAAACTCCAAATTGTTTCACCAAAGTCGATAGTCTTCCTTTGTTCTCTGAAGTCTAAAGTGCCCAAGATTTTTCAAAACTATGAAACTAATCGAAGAAGTATCAACTTTACCTAAGGGATACTGAAAAAGCTGAGCATATTTTATGTGAAGGTCCCGGCACTGTGAGGACTAGGCTAAAACACTTCTACAAAGGCTTCACCTCGACTTCTAATACCACCTCCTTCTCAGCTCGAGCAATCGTTAGCTTCATTGATGAACAACATAAGTGGTTCTGGAGGCTATTTCATAGACCATTACCCCAATTATTCTTTAAAAAGAATTAAGAATCCTAGGAAAAGGTATTGAATTTTGGAATACCTCGAAGATACACTCAACCCTTAGGACTCTAAACTCCAAAGGCAAGCTCTCAAAAGGAACAAATTCTGGATAACTAGACAAAAATTAAGTGTGACAGCTTCCGATAGAACTGAGTTGGGTAGGTATAAAAGAAGACAAGAATATTCAAGGTTAAAGGGGTCTAAAGTAAGCTCTTTGAAAGCTAAAAGTAGGTGATAGTACCTAACTGATCTAAAGAATTACGAAATAGTCCAAAGGACACAGTCGACATTACTACTGAGGGGTAGGTTCGAACTTAGATTCCTAGACTGCAGTAAGTATTAACCTCACGGTGACATCTCACAAACATCAGAAGGAATATTGTCTTGAAAAACCTTCCGAAACAAAAATTACTCCTTTGGTTGTAAATTGACTTTTTCTTTTCTTTGCAGCCTTTCCTGGGTTAAATGGGTGGACACAGTGGACCCAGTCCTAATGGTCTAAATAAGCAGCGACCTCCTGGTCGCAAGGCACCTATAAACCTAATCCGTGATAGTAAGTTCCTTCTCTTCATGTGAAAAGTATATAGTTGCATACGGACTTTGTATTACCATATGTCTCTGTCCTGTTTTCCTTCGTTGCTGCCATTCATTATAGGAAGCTGACCTACATATGTTGCCCAGAAAGAAAGTTGGCCAAAGTTAGACGAACTTCTTTGCCAAAATCTAAAATACATGCGTGCCCTCTCAGATTCATTTTCAACCAACGATTCCTTCCAATGAAGGCATCCATCTCGTATCCATTCGATGTCCTATCACAATGACTATGATAGCCCAGAAGCCCTTCCGGGGATATTTGCTTTACAATGAGTATATGAATGTGTTCGGGAATTGTGCAATTAAATCATAACTAAGAAACATTTCAAAACAAACATAAACATTCAAATATTAGTACAAAACTACACATAGATTATATAAACAAAAAAAAAAAACTACTATTTGGTTTTTTTTTTTCATATTTTTCAAAAAAATGTCTTTTCTTAAACAAAATTTGTAACAAAAATAAATAAAGCTATCCTTAGTACAAAAAAATTTCTTAAAAATACATTCGCTAAGCAACAGACCTGGCTTTGATCGAGACCACTTTTCCGCCCACTGGCATATTTTCCTTGACATAAATCGGCCCATAGACCGTATTATCCCAAACGGGTGGATTATTTGCCCGATCAACAACATCGATTTGCACCTCAACTGTACGTGACAGGGGTGGATACCCCTTGTCTTGGGCCATTGCT
The DNA here is from genome assembly GCA_963583995.1 of Xylota segnis. NCBI lineage: Eukaryota > Metazoa > Arthropoda > Insecta > Diptera > Syrphidae > Xylota > Xylota segnis. The sequence continues at coordinate 32,550,820 of OY757239.1, forward strand.
TCTAGTTTATAAGTCTCACGCTGTGTTGTTTATTATTGTTGTTGGTTTCAATTATTTTCGCAACAATATATTACATACACCAAAAAATATTCGAAAAATTTCACACACATTTTCAATATTGGATTTTTTCATGCAATGTTGGTTGAGGCACAGTTGGTACAGATATTGTTTGATATTGTTTATTTTTTTTTAATTTTGTTTTGTTGATTATATTCGATTTGAAATAAAAAAGCAAAAAACAAATCGATATTTTATTGAGTTATTTATCAAAAATAATTTTTTGTGTGTAATTATTCTTAAAATAGGATATGTAGGTAACCCATAGCCCAAAAAAAAAAAAAACAAAAAAAATTATATAGAAAACCCATAAACAAAATACTGTCAGTCATATTGCTTTGATCTTGATTCATAAAAAAAAAAAAAAAATAACAAATAGATTTTTACTTTTCCAATTTAACAGCAAAACCAAACCAAATAAAGGGAATTTTTTTTTTTGTTAAATAAAAAATTTCAAAAATCCAATTTGATTATCTTTTTTTATGTAAATATATCTTTTTTAAATCACACACACCATTTGACACAAAAATATATAGTAGTTCAATACGTTCAGGTAAATTTCAATCTAGATACGCAGAGTGACGTAAAAATTATGCGATAAAATCAAAAATGTTAAGCAAAAGCAAAGTAAAAAACAAAAAAGGACAAAGTCTATAGGAAAAATCAATACATCTCGGTTGGTCTTACGTACTTAGAAGCTTGAATACTTTCTTATGGCTTGATGTAGAAAATATTTTGAAAAACAAAAACATATCGTTTACATGTACAAAATTTTACTGCAGTGCAAATTGTTTCTTCTTATTTATTTTTTTTTCTCTTAATACATAGAAGTGGAGTTTCTCGATCCTAGCCATTTTTTTTTGTATAACATTATTGGTTTTTTTGTTTGTAAGGACGAACATGCTGCAACGATCATCAAATAATTCCTTCACCATTAACGAGTGGTGATGAGAACAAGGACTTTAAGGCAAGAAGACTTTGCTGGTATGATACGTATGGTACTCAACTAGATACTTTGTGCACGACTCACCCAAGTCCAATATGGTGCTCGGTAGAAAAAAAGGATATATGAATGTGTATATCAGGACTAAGAATGTGCGACAATAGTCAACCTAATTTTAGTCAAGTTTCCTAAGGTATTCGAAAATGACAAGCAGCAGACTAGAAGGACAGGAAAAATCTAAAAGGTTTCAATGTAGAGACGTCAAAGAGAAGATCGTATTAGTGTCTGGCACAAATCTATCAGAGGATGTGGACCAAATTCAGATTTAGCTTTGACTAGAAGCTCACCTTTGCCCGATCCACAAAAAAGGAGACACCCTCAATTGCGCCAACTATAGAGGCATTAGTCTCCTTAACATCGCGTACAAGATCCTGTCGGCCGTTTTGTGTGAATGTCTGAAACCATTTGTCAACGAGCTGATTGGACCCTATAAGTGCGGTTTTAGACGCGGCAGATCCTGGAGAAAATCCAAATTGATACTCAGCATCTTTTTATTGATTTCAAGGCCGCATATGACAGCATTTATAGAGACGAGCTATACAGAACCATGTCTAGCTTTAGCATCCCTGCCAAACTCGTTCGCTTGTGCAGGATGACGATGGAGAATGCTCGCTGCTCCGTCAAAGTCGGTAACGATCTCATCGAGACCTTTGATGTCAAAAAAGGATTTAGACAAAGTGACGCGCTGTCATGTGACTTCTTTAATAACATACTTGAAAGAATTGTGCGAAACTCACAAGCCAACACCGGAGGCACAATCTTTCAAAAGTCTGTCCAAGTACTAGCGTACGCCGACGATATTGACATAATTGGCAGAACCCAGCGGGCTGTCACTGGTGCGTTCGCTGGTATTGAAACGGAAGCGGCAAAAATGGGTTTAGCTGTGAATGAGGGCAAAACCATGTATATGCTGTCAACAAGAAGGGACAATAGACAGTTATAACTTTGAGGTAGTTAAGGACTTTGTATACCTCGGCTCCGCTATAAACTCTGACAACAATATCAGCTCAGAGATCAAACGAAGAATCACTCTTGCCAATCGCTGTTTCTTTGGCCTAAGAAGGCAATTGAGTAGTAAGGCCTTGTCAATAAGCACCAAGGAAACTCTATATAAGACCCTCATCATCCCATTAACCAAGATGGATGAAGATATCCTTTGTCGTTTCGAACGCAAAATCCTTCGGATGATTTTCGGTCCCGTTTGCGTTGACGGGCTATGGAGAAGGAGATTTAACAGCGAACTCTACGAGCTGTACAGCGACATCGACCTAGTCAGAAAAGTACGCATTAGCCGTCTAAAATGGCTAGGACATGTAGAGCGAATGGACACCAATGCTCCGGCCCGTAGAGTCTTCGAATCAAACCCGGAGGGACAACGCAGTATAGGAAGACCTCGCCTTAGGTGGCGCGCACAAGTAGAAGAGAACTTCAACCAACTTGGAGTGCGCAACTGGAGGCAGTTAGCCAAAGACCGCGCTAACTGGAGAGGCTTGAGAGTTGGAGTATTCCCTGGATAGTATTTTTCTGAATCTTGCTGAGTTCTTCTTTTAGCATTTCAGTGGTTTGACAGTAGTCTTTCCTGGACTATTTTTTGGTGACTTTGATAGATTGTTTGTAGTCAGTCTTTGTAAGGTTGCCAGTAGGTATTTACACCTATAGCAAATATGGATAGTTTGTTTGGTCAACTTCTTTCCCCCAAGGAGGCAAATTTTTCTTGCTATGTTTGACTGGATATGAGATTTTGTACGCTATCTGCCCTAGAGTTACGAAATTTCACGTAGATCTGTAATCAATGAGAGGATAGCAAATATCATAGCGGTCATACTGCCAAGACGACATTGCCTTCAGACTTAAAACAAGCAAATTCGCCCTAAAATGGATCAGAAAGGTTGTTTAAAAACGCAAAAGGACACTCTTCAATGACATGGCAGATAGACTCCCCAAATGGATGGTTAATTCTTGTGGTTCTCATTCTAGAATGACTTTTCTGTATGGGGCCGTAACACTCTGTTTCTTTTTAGTTCAACCATAGTTGATGAATTGTCTAATCAAGGAGAGTTGGTGCTTTGTCTGAGAGCTTTTTTGTGTATCCTTGTGTATCCTTGTGGTGATACTTGACGTGGGTAAAGCATTCACGAACAAATACTGCCACTTCACAGTGGTCACTTAGAAGAGGTCTTAGCCGAACTCAACACTCCGATAACCATAGAAGGTATATTACCCTATTTGTGGATAACCAATTTAAGAGCAAAAATTGAAGACTAACATGTTGAATCCTGAGAAGGACAATTGGGCTACTAACTGCTTTCAAACTATAACGTCTACATAGTCCTTTTCTCATTACCCACTATCGTTGCAATATGCTTTTCCTTACACTTTCAAAGAAGACAACCATCCTTCTTGGCGGCATCCTCAGGGCTTATATAAAATAAAACCAATATTGGATTGTTTGCCTTTCAAAAATAAAGAAACAAAAAAAAGACTTAAATCAAACAGCGTTGAAGGAACAAATAAAAATGAAAGCCAATTTCAAATGCAATATAGCGTTGTATATACGGAACACAAAGGGTTAGTAAGTTATTTTATTTTTTGTTTTTCTTTTTTAAAAAATATTATTTTCTCATATTTTGTTAGTTGTGTCTGTCTAAGGTTCTATAAATACAGATATGATATAGTAAAGACACGCTGAAGCTAAATACTCTTTGCGGGACACCAAGTTAAATCATTTAAATCATAGTCAACTCCCAATTGACCATTTACCATTCACCAGTCGACAGTCGTCGGGTGTTGGGGGGGCTTAAATAAACCACCCACTCCGCTCTGTCTAATTTCAGTCAATGTGCTGATTTATGCGAATGAAATTGCATATTAATTGAGGCAAATAAAACACAAAGTTTTGTGCTTGCATAAATTTTCAATGAAAATTAATATTCTGACGAGTCCTCTGGACGAGACGTCCTCAGGTCAATCGCGTATTTAAAACACCAACAGGAAGGTGCGTTTTCCTGTTACTGACAGCCGGAGTCCTTGTCATGTTGATGTTGATTTTAGATCAGGCCAACACATTGTTGTGTGAAAATGTGAATTTCAATATGTGTATGTATTTCAAAATATTAATATCAACACACAGAAAATATTTAGCATCAACGCGATGTTGTAAAACATTTTTGTTAACTTAGCATGTGACATATACATATGTATATATATAATTAGTAAAACATAACATAAAACAATAACAGAGGGAGGATAACTGAAATGTGGGGCGGGGGTAGGGTTGTGCATAATATTTATTGATTTTTGTTACACTTTCCTTGTTAGCTGATTAAATGTACATAAAACGTAATTGCAAGCTCTTGGTCTATTGTTTTTAACATTTACCTTGTTTTTAGTTTTGTTAATTGGACTCAAGTTCATCCTAAAACTGTATATGTAGATATAACCATAATGACCATAGAAATGTAGTTTATGATACAAATTATTGGGATTGGCTTACAAATGTTAATTTTAGCAGAAAGGATGAGTCGCAAGGAGTATATAATATCTATTAGAGAGGGCGAAAAACCTTGTAATCAAAATACAAAAATTACTTTCCCATCACTTATTTATTTTTCTTTTTTGTTATTTTCAGTTTGTGGTTTGTAGTTTCATCATATTTTTTTATTTTAAATTCAAAAATCAATCACTAGTCACTGTGAACTTTTTCAATAGGAAATACCATACACCCGTGGCATAGATGTATTGTGAATTATTATAGGAAAGGATTAAAAACTGGATAGATAGCGGTAGAATGAACAACTACACGGAAATACTTTCGTTGAGTTAGTACAAAAACCCGTTGTTTTTATGGTTTATTTCAGATAAAAAAAAAGACAATACAAACGCGTATGTTAAATGGTTGGAAATTTGACTGAGTCTAGCTATGATACAAACCTTGCCTTAACCGATGTTACAACCGTACCAACAGTGACATTTTCTCTTATGTGAATGGGGCCATAAACGCTTTTGTCCCATATCGGTGGCTTGTTATTTCTGTCGACGACATCTAATTCAACGTCAACGTCGGCGTACGATGGCGGGTCGCCCTTATCGGAGGCGCGTACTCTTAGGCGGTATCTATCGCGCTGTTAGTTTAAGCATTTAGTAACCATCACCGTTATTAATAACCAACACCATTTTCATTTGGACAACAATGCCCCGTTGAGTTTATAGTAAGACATTTCCCATAATATGTTCCACACGTTGCGGATGCCATTCAAACATGGTTTGTGTACATGGTATGCGATTATGGGTATTTTTTTGGTTTAGTTTTTGATTTTTTATTTTATTTAACGACGATTCATAGATGGCGAGTTGTTAAGTAAAATGAAAAATATAAAAGAAAGCAAATTTAACACATTAAAATATTTAAAATGATAAAACAAAAATGTAAATCAAACAAAATAAGAAAACACCGTTTATAACGTAAAAATTAAATATACATTTTTGGTAACATTCAGCAATGAAAATAGGAGGATTACAAATATGAGGATTTCTAGGTTAGTACAATAACAATCTAAACAAAAGTAAAAACCTTTTATTTAGTATTAAAATTCCTTAAAACCGTTGGCAGATACACACACTGGAATTTTGGAAACCTTCTGTGGGTAACGAATCGATAACATCTCACTATTTAAGCCCAATTAAATCGAAAATAAATTAAAAAGAACAAAAAAAAATGTTCATTTTGGATTTGAGAAGGGAAACAGAATCGATTCGTTACTGATTCTATAGTTTTGGCCACCACAGATGATTGTTTTAAATTAGTCTATAGATTGGAAAACGACTTAATTAGATTGTAGTACTCTGATGAGGGGTGGGGGTTGTTGATTGCTACTTTTGAGTTTTAACACATCAATAGGATGGGGGTGGTTTGTTCCTCTTCTGGAAGCCCGTAGCAATAAAGTTTATAATTACATTGAGGTGGAATTTTTTGTTTTTTTGTTTTTTTTTTCTCTTACTCACAGGATAACACCCCTTGATTGATGAAGTTAGTTGGTTGAAGTTGAAGATGATTTGGAAATCCCGAAGAAATGTCGTTTCAACAACAAGAAAACGTGTTAGTTTTTGGATATGCAGTTTTTTTTTTTCGTCTATCTTATGTAAAATTTCTTAAACTTAAAAACAATATAAGAAAATAACTAAAATTTATAACGGTGCAGTTAAAAATAACAAAAAATTTTAAATGCCTAAGCGAAAGCAGTAAGATATTTTTACATTATTTAGTTGGGTATTCCAGCTACTAATACATAAAACATGAAATGGTCTGAAACATACTTAAGTACTTTCTGAGTCGTTTGTAGAGAAAATATTCAAAAAATATATAAAAATACAGTGAAACGACCTCGTTTTTTGCAACCAGTCGCTTAAAATGTCCTTTCATTTGCTTTGTTTCAGTATTCTTCAGTCAGATATAAACGTGGTCGGATAAAACGACAGCCAGTTATAACGACCTTAATTTTTCAGTCCCTTTAACCTCGTTTAAGCAGTTCCGACTGTATGTCTGTTTAGAAAATCCTAATGTCTTGGATAGGATCGATACAGATCGAAGTTTCAGGTTTTATCAATCATTTTAATGCATTCATTTGTGATATGTATGTATGTTAATGCTTAAGTAGAGGCAGTAGTTATCGATCAATTAACCTACAAGGTATACAAAGCACACTACCCCTGGGTTTCAACCTAGTCTCGGTACAGAAAAATTGAGCTCTGAATTCAAGTAAGTGACACTACGGATACAAAAATGCATATGGATTAGATGGGATTCCATATTATTGTTTCTAAGTACATTTCAAGATTCCTTGCATGAATGTTTTTGCATGGGAAATTAACTTCAAAAAGGTCGTCGAAGATATATGCCTGACGATGCAAATGTGACCACGATAATACAGAAAAACCCCGGTATTGAAAAATATACATAGGTAAGAATACTGAACTTAAATATCATGAGTCTTGCAAATTAATGATGAACCAAAAAAAGATATAATTTTGGTTTGGTCACTATCCTCTTAAAAATGTTGCATGGGGCATGTCTGTCCATCAACCTTATTCAATTCCTAGGCGAATACGACGGAACGAACTTAGAGTATAATAACCAGAACTAAAAATCCTTCCATTTGGGTCTTGTCTTACAGGACACACAGGAATCTTTGAACAGCACCTCTCCAATAACAACAGTTGTTTGCAGTATGCACCTCTCCTGTTCTTGTTAGAATTGGAAGAACTACTGTCCAGTGGAGTACTGTCTAGTGTGACACAACTGATGTCTATGATTTTCTTCATTAATTCCATCTTAAAAAAGCAGCCCTAATAATGGACAACTTTAAGTCTGAGAAAAAAAGTACTGCAGAGGTACCTAGAATTCCTCGGTACAAGAGTCGAAAAAGAAATAATACTTTGAAGTATAGTTCGGCTATAGGCCAATGAGCAGGCTCTCATGAAACCATTAACAAAAGAAAAATATTTGCATCATTATCCTGAAGCCTTGTAGAGTTAGATACAGATGTGTGAAAACGTCAGGTATGTATCCATTTTTGGTCAAACATGATACCTTATATTCCGCCATTAACGTGATAAGTTTTAAAGAGACATTATGTCGAATTAGACCCAACGTATTTTGCCTTAATAATTCTTTTTCAATTTTTGGTAAAAAAAATTGAAGTTTTATTATATGTAACATTCACACAAAATCTGATATCCCATCTATAGCTACTAACTTACTAAAATATAACATTTGATCGTACTCGTTAGAGGCGTTTTTTAAAAAAAATTTAAGTCATAAGGTGAGAATACAAATTTCCATTCCGTGTCGGGTTGTGACTTCAGATATGAAAAATTAAGCAAATCCTTTTAGCCGTTTATCCTCCAATCACAGTACCAGTCGGCCACAATCAGACGGACGGAATTGGCGGACCCACTTTATTGAACTCTCCCATCATGGTAATGACAAGTTTTTTTCAGGAAATGATTACTTGCCCTATAGGTAGAGATGCAAACAAGAAATATATCTTAGACTGAGAAGAGGGAGCATCTTGGTCCTTAAATTCATGTCTAATTGTTGAACACTGTAGTAATTCTAATTGGCCGCCCACTTGTACAAACCAACATTATCTTCCAACATATTTCCATACAGAGACCTACCGAGTTCCCAAAAGTAATTGTAGAGCAATATCATAGAAAAGATACAATGCCCAGTCAACGTTACAGTTTTGTCTTGGTCTCGCAAACATCTGACAAAGGATATATACCCAAAAAAACTCGACAAAGGAAGAAAAAACTGTCCATATTTTCAAAAGGTTACCTTGAAAAACAATAAAACTTGTATGTACGAGGTCAAAAGGAATCTCAACAAACTTTTACGATTCGTTGAGTATCAAGGCTCAGAAGGCTATGAAGTAATAGAGCTCCCTATCAACAGAAGTGATGAATTTTTTAAGCGTTTCCATCATACCCATGTCTAGTTTGGTTAATATTTCGAATTTGACTCCTATACTCGTTCATATTAGAAGGGAGTATGATGAGACTAAATGCGACGAGTATAACTTTATTCCTTTAAATGACTTCATTATACAAATAAACTGCCCTCCTAGGTTCATTTCCTCCTCTCTTAAGATGATGTAGTAATCAAACACTTATGGAGCTTGATTGGAAAATTGTCAAATTTACCTAATCTGATTCTTCTATCAGCAGCTTTGTTACGAAAATATTGAAAACTCTGTTCTGCTCTGTATAAAATTGCCAATAGTTTACGCAAAATAGTCCTGAGATCCATTGTACAATTTGTGAACGTCTTTTCTTGGATCTATTGAAATCTCCATTAAATTCCAAACGTTCTAACACTTTCAGTCGATACTTCCTTGACGTAGGAATTGTAACCCTTCTGATTGATTCAAATTCAATGGAATATATGTATATTGTGTGGTGAAAGGCGGACATACTTATGCACATAAATAAATGTACATGTATCTAAATACATAATAACTTCATGATTTTATTAGCTTTTTATGGGACTGGGTCTGAGTCCTATAAATAGTACTATAACAAAAAGATAATGAAAATGGAATTAGGTCCTTGCATTTACAGACCAATAAAATGTTATTTCATTGCTTTGGAATACATATGTGTGTACTATGAAACACACAACACAAATGGTTGTAAAATATTCTCTCCATGCGCGTGTTGTGTCAATTCGCAAGGACGTTTCATACAAGAAAACAAAACATGATGATCTTAACCTTAAAGTTGAAAACAAGGACTTCTTTCAATTTCATCTGGTAGACACATATCAATTAATAATATATGTATTCCCTAAGTGAGAAAGATTAACTAGTTAATCTTACTGCTTTAGCAAAATAATAATGTCATTCTATATATAAATACAACAAAATACAATAACTGACAAAATTAAACTTATTTTTACACACATGCATCATAAAATGAAAAATATAAACTTCTGCCAAAAGCATCCTCCGCTATGTTTGTATCTTCAAATCCTCGTTAAGTAAAAGATTGGCATTGTCTCCCGACCAAAAAAATAAATATTTTTCTTTTTTTTTTAAAATACATTTTATAGGGATAAATGGATATAAGGATTAAAAATCAATACATAAAAAATAGAAATTAGCTAAATAATTAAAAAAAAAAAAAGTTTCTTTTGTATATCAAAGACAAAAAAGAAAAAAGTATATGAAAAAATCGAACGAAATCAAAATATCGCCATTTGTGTCAAAAAATGTATTCTTCATTCGGCGTTTTGTTGTTCGGTGAAACGACACTCAAAAATCTCCATGATCGTTTCAAAAATTATTTTATTTTTTTTTTTTTCTATTTTTCTCTATTTTCTTGTCAACGCAATGATGATATGTCAAATTTGATTTGATTGCCCCAAACACTTCGGTGAAAATGTCACTTTTCTTTCAAAGTTTTGTTTTCTTTACAAAATGTTTTTGATTTGTTTTTTTTTTTTTGCAGTTTAAGTAAGCGTTTTTTTTTTTTGAATAATTTGCCTTAAGCTATGTACACAAAAATATATGCCCTCCGACACCTTAGATGAATTTTTTTTTAATTTTCTTTTTTTTTTTAGGAAAAATGTTAAAAAACAATATGTTCTCTCTTTTTTTTTTGCATGAGTGTTTTTTTTTTACTAAAAACTAAACAAAATGTAAATTTTGCTATTGTTAGAGTTTTTTTTGTTTTTTTTAGAAAAAATGGAGTTAAAATAAACCCAAACCATAATTTTAGGAATAAAATAAAAAGTATTGTTGAGAACAAAATATTGAATAAAAATTAAAAACAATTGCTTTTCAATGCCATGTTAATTGCATAGTGCAGCTGATGATAGTTATATGAAGTAATGTATTGATATTCACAAAATAATTTGCACTGCTTACAATTTCATTATAACAAAAAAAAAATTGTTTATATAATATAGTACCAGCGCAAAAATAAGTGGTTTTTTTTTCTGTCTCTAGTCTAAACAAAAAGAAAATGTTTCATAAAAAGTAAAGAAAACACTTCTATGAGTGGATAGTGCTTTACTCTCTCTAGTTTTCTTTGAAAAAAAAAAAGAATTGAAAAAAATCATTATACTACAGAGCAAAAGTCATAACCAACTGACGTACATAATCTTATACGAGTATCTTCTATAAGATTTGAAGTTCGATTTTAATTTTAAAAAGTTATATGCTGTAGCGAAAGATACAGACACCGTCTCCAGACTCTCTCAAGTCTAGTTATGAGATACACGTTCAGTGCCTTCATTATCCTTAGTTTTACAAGGACTTCCACCGAAAGAGTATCGTCAATTTACAATTATGACATTCGCACTATAGTAAAACATTTCTTAAATACATAAATAATTAGAAAAAATAATTTTAGCAACACCACAAGGATTTGAAATGTATTTCATTACGTTGCTGATAGTGATGAAATTGTCCACCTTTTTTTTTTTAAAAAACTCTATACATTTACAGTGATTTTAGAAAACTTCTCCTAAACACACTAAATAATAGCTTCTTATCGCTCAAATAAAATAACAAAATTAAATACAAATCAAAAATAAAATACATATAATCTCCATAAACATTTGCAAATTCTTAAATAAAATATAAATTTATTTTTGAAACTAAAAAATTGGTGCTGGAAAATAAATATAACTAAAATTTTAAAATAATTTAATTATAAACGACAAGCACAGATTATTGGAAATCACTATATCTAACTAAATTTGATTGCCTTCTCCTAAGTACGCATTTTATTTTTATTTATTTTGTTACTTTATGCAGTGCGGTGTTAGAGATATTTGTTTCTAAAGTATAGTTGTACTTTTTTTTTCTATATTTCTGCGGCAGCCAGTATTTCTGTAAACATAAACCTAAAAGATTTCATTTCACACACACACAAACGTACTTTTAAAAAATATACATCTTTACAGATCAATGAAACACTCATACATCAGTCAAACTTTGTTTTAAAATTCGCACCTAAAACAGAATAATTTTGTGGTTTTGTTAAAGAAAATTAAGAAAAAAATGATAAAAATTAAAATGAAAATATATTCCTATTATTAAAAATGTATGTATGTATGAATTAAGGGAAGTTATGGATTAACACTTACGTCAAGGGGCTTCTTGAGTACAATCCAACCAGACTCAGCTTGGATATCGAAATATTCAAGATCGTTTGGATTGTATGGTGCACTTAGACTGTATACAATGGCTCCATTGTTGTCAGCATCCTCATCAGAAGCTGATACACGTAGAATGTTTGTACCAATACTGGCATCTTGCTTCACATTCTCAACATATTTCTGAAATACAAAAAAAATTCATCAGAATTCAGAAGTCGTTTAGTTGGAAAAAAAAAACACATCGTTGTAAGGCACAAGTTTTAATGGATAAGTGCATCTATTGACGAAAAGAATAATGTACTAACTGGGGTCTATCCTTAGGAAGATACAACCTTATATGATGTCATCGGGTATATGGTGTGGATACAAAAACATTGATCTACGCAAGCATGGACAAGTTTAACTCGGTATTCCAAGCACTTTGCTATAGAATTATGTCTCATTCAACATGTAAACAGATCTATAACAAACAAGAAGATATACATTCTCTCTGACCATCAAGGCCTTCGAACTAACATAAATACTAGTATGGAACTGGCTTCAACTACTTATATCACCAGCCAGAACATTTATATCCCAGGTCCTACCGATCATTTTGGTAATGAGATGGTAGAGGCAGAGGTCATATCTGCTAGCTCAACAAAAATCGACTGGGATTGATCCCAATTTTTTTGTTCGTCTGATTCTGCGTCGCTGTGTTTGAAAAATGCAAAAAAAAATTTTGAGTCGAAAAATGCATCAGTAAATGGGTTACGCATACGAAACCGAGCCAGATACCCACTTTCTGAAGAAACCGTCTCGTGACACGACTCGAGTCAGATATTCTGTTTCTGTGCATCCTAAGCACAAACGAGCTGAGCTGCTGCCTCGCTGTGGTTGAAAAAATCAAAGAAAGTTTTAAGTCCAAGAATGCATCAGTAAATGGGTTACGCATACGCCACCGAGCCGGACACCCACATTCTGAAAGTATTCTCTCGTAACACGACTGGAGTCAGATATACTGTTTCTGTGCATCCTAAGCACAAACGAGCTGAGATGCAACCTCGCTGTGGTTGGAAAAATCAAAAAAAAATTTGAGTCGAAAAATGAATCAGTAAATGGGTTACGCATACGCCATCGAGCCAGATACCAACATTTTGAAAGTATCACGGCTCGAGTAACGAAACATCATGAATCACAAATTGATGCGTGAAGCAACTAGTTAGGGTTCGCACCAGTTGGGAGAGGCTTGGTGATTGGTGCATAGATCCACCAGATTAGAGTATTTAAGAAGTCTTATAAAAGGGACCAGCTAAACTGCATTGGAAACGCTTAAATCTCGAAAACATTCCGGAAGAACTACACTGATGAGACGAAACGTAAGAAGTCAAATTTTAGTGATGACTATTGCAATAGATGAGCCCTTCTTCTCGAGTTTGGATGATCCGTAGCCCGTTTTTTATATACAAGGTTTCAAAGCAATTGAAGTTGGATTGATTGGCTGATAGTGTGCCAGTATGTCTTTCAACAAAAGTCCTTACGACTGTGAAAATCCATAAATTGTTTCTCTACTTTTAAGTTATGATTATCATGAAAAAGGTATCAAAGCCTTCTGTGACTTTTCTGGTCAATTTTCCATTTGACTGTTTGCTTTAATAAATTGGCAACCTCTTGGGCAACTTGACAATTCTTTCAATTAAAAAGTTAGTACAACGCATACCTAAAACAAATTAAAAATGTCGTACGAGACTTAAAGCCAAGCTTCTCACAACCATTCGTGTTGTGCGTGTTAAATCCGGCACACGATTGGAAGAGGCTTACTGCTTAATGCCCGTCCGAAGGATAATGCCTTACAACTAACAAATTTCCCACTTACCTGTCGATCGAACAAAGGCGGATTATCATTCACGTCTGTAATTTCCACAGTAAAGGAGCAAACGCCTTCCAGACTGGGTTCGCCTTGATCTGTAGCCTTCACCGTCACCGAGACAAATTTACCATCATCACCTTCACGGTCGAACACTTTGTTCGTTGAAACCTCCCCGGTTTCTTCGTCAACTGTAAACTTGGTGCCCTTCTGGTTTGGTTGTTGGACGATGGAGTATTTCACCTGCAAACATACAAAAAAAAAAAACACAATTTTAATTAGAACAACTTTGCAAAAGAAATAGCCATAGGCACCATTTTCAGACCAATTTCCCCCAGCTTCCTAATCCCATAAGTCTTTCTCTCCGTTGCGTGTTTTAGAGTAATCTACACGCAAATACCAGATCCTGATGAAAATCCCTACCTTCGTGCCTCAACATATCATTTGACTTTCATCCGAGAGCATCTTATAACAAAAAAAAAAAAACAAAACAACAGGAATGGGAAAACAATAATAATCAAATGTGAGTGTAGCACATTCCAAAGGACCTGTTCATAAATATTTACTGTTATAGGGACAGAAAGGATACATGATAAAATACCGGTAGTGTAGGCACCCGTAAACATTGCATATGCATAATGGATATCAATACACACCGGAGAGTCAGCAGTCCGTCCATTAACTATTCAGTACGTGGAGGGGTGGTCCTGGCGCTGGCGCTGGTCCTGGCGCCTCTTCACTCGTCGAGAGTAATAAGAATAGGGCGGGCGGGCGGTCGGGTTGGGTGGTATAAAATGATGGCTTCGATGCTATCAACTGAATATCGGATGTGTTGTTGTGCGTTGTTGTTGATTTTTCTTTGTTCGTACAATTTTACGGATTTTTCCTGCTTCCGGGTGATTGAATTACTTATGCCGCATGTAGTGGGAGCATCGTACATCCATGAAAAGGTTAAGTGGAGGAGGTTCGTTTTTCCTCCTTTTGTATCACTCTGGAGCAGCACCTCTCTTTGTGTGTTATTTAAATTTAATTGATCTCCTTTATGCATGTATACAGTATTCAATTTTAAAGAGTCGTGAACAGATTTAAGGGAATGCTAATGGAGGTTCCCCCCTCTTTTTTTAAGTCGATCCTTGTAGGAGTATCGGATGTGGAATCGTTGCTTTAAGTTTTATTATTCGAAGCGAACACGTATTGCTATTTTACATTGATACATCAATAAATTGCTTGAGATTCTACCACACAAGGATGTATTTATATAAGTGAAACAAGAGTTAAAAATAATATCTGAAATTAAAAAAATATTGAAAGGCAGAACAACAACAACAAATGATTAATGGCCTGAAGCAACAGAGCAAATAATTGAGAAAATATTGGACGGGAGGACCATAAATGACTTCCATGCCTTGAAAGCAATCCTTAAAAAATAAGTATTCAATTCAACTGAGAGGGGACGGGCGGTCTGGTACAAAAACAGGATATATTAACGAGATAATGCTGAAATCGTTTCCGTATCCGATTGGTTCGATTTAAAACGCCGATTGTTACCAGGTTACCAGGGTGAAGATCCTGCGTTACAAGCTTAAGGGATACTTGGGACAGATTACAATGCTCATTCAGATTTCTATTGATCAAACCTCACTTTAAGACCAAGATCAGTGTTTTATGGGCAGACACATGGATGTGCCTTGGAAAATCTATAAGAAACTGGTCAAGAAAGGAATTTAGTTAACATAGCTATCATCGAATCATTTATTGAAGTAAGAAAGATATTCATAGGCAACACACAGCCTTGCGGAACACCAGCATTAGTTTGATTATTTGTAGACTTGAACCCGTGCAGTATGACCAAAAGTGAAGTTTTAGCGTTAGACTCTAAACCATTAAAGAAAATTCGCTTCTATTGTAAAGACTCGCATTTTCAACCAAAAAAACTGCCAACTTTGTCAGATTGTAGCCAAAATTTGTTGCACTATTAGACCTGATTCGATTGTACTACGTGGCTTAGAACAGTGAAATGCGGAAGAAGTCCATATAAAGCTTACCAGACAGGCGATGAACTCTGGAAAGGACACGAGTTACTAGGCGACTTTTTTACCCTAATATTCGATCAGATAGTGTGCAAGGCTGGAATAAAAGTATCCTGCCACTGAGGAACCCAAACGATGTGTTCGCAGTAAGTTTATGTAGATCAGCAAGAAAATAAGCACTTGCTCCCGACCATCTAAGTGTAATCTTTAGCAAAGAACCGACCAAGCTAAAAGGATTTTGCTCAAGTTGGAAGGCTATCAGTCCAGACTGGGATTTCCAGCCCTGGATTGTTCACTGGATCTACACGACAGTCGTTAAATCCATCCGTATGTATGGATTGCTAATCTCTAGGACGCCACTGGACAGAAAAAGCAACATTGTAATATTTGAGAAGATTCAAAGGTTGTCACGGCTGTGACATGCTCCATCTTTTTCCCATTGCTAAACCAGCATTAAGGAAAAGAATCATTGGAATTGGCTTTTGGAAATATAAGCCATTCCAAACGGCCATGACCCAACCATCAGTCGATGGAACCTGGACAACTAAGTCTATCCTTTCTAGTCAAAGATTCTACACTTGTCTTGAAAATTTTCGAGCATGTTTGTAGCTTACGTAATGTGTCATTACAGCTGCATAGCTATTGATATGAAACGAGGACAAGACATTGGATCCCGATTTTTTCTTGATCCTCGTGTGAGGCATACCCTACCTCCTGCCACATCCTACAGAACGAGCATTGTGTAGATCATCCGATTTCCGTTTTTTTGTTGAGTTATGTTTGTAAAATTTCGCTTATTTGACCCAAAAAGTTAAGGAGAAGAAAGTTGGTTTCGGACTCGGTGGCGTATGCGTAACAAATTTTCTCAAATTTTTTTGTTTTTTTTTTTTCACACATAGTGAGGTAGCAGTTAAATTCGTTCGCAATGCATTGGATCCCGAGTTCTTATTCACTTTCGTGTGAGGCATACCTTACTGCCTGATACAACCTACACTATGGGCAGCCCAGTAGGCCATCGTGTAGATGGCTCGAAATGCTCGAAAATCAGTCCAGTTCACATCTCCAAAAATACTACCAAATTCAGTCAATATGTAGAGAATTCGGGACAATATCGTAAAAGACGTAAAAGATTGACTAGTTCCAAGGACACCGAATGTGTGCACTGTCTTTACTCCAAATGGAAACATTTTATTCAACTTTAGAATAGTCTATGGTGACATGGCATGGATGCATATCAGTATTTATAGCATCAAGTTAATAATTTAGAACAAGATATATGCATAGTAAATCGAGACAAGTACTACCATTGAAAATGAGCTGAAAGATAGTTCCATTGTCATCGGTCTACAAGGCAATCTTTCCACCGAAATCTATTTGTAATACACTCGAAGGGAACATACATATTTTCAAAAGCTTACGGTCTCTATCTGTTGAAGACCAAAATCAACATATACCGGAGGATATTCTGGGCTCCTTTCTTAGAAGCACACAAAGGAGATGCTACACCATCACCATGGAGAGATAGCTGTGGGATGTGGGCGTGAAGATCAATTAAAGGCCACATGGAACATATTGACCTAAGCGACATCTGTGAAAGGAGATGCCCTCTAAGCTTAATAATGTCAAAACTCGAATCAGCGCCTGAAAAATCCTTGCACACTCTACTAACTTCCTTAACCGCTTGATCTGATAGTATATTTCTAGAGAAAGATTCCAGATTCAACCGATAAATTAGTGTACCTCACCAGTGTTTTTAAGAATTTATTCGTTTTCATAGAATTTTTTAGTATCCACATTTATTCAATCTTGAAAAACTACCCTCAGTGGAAATTCGCAGCAACTCTAAGCCGAAAAAGTCCATAAAAAATAACAAAGCGTTACCTAATTTTGCGTACATTTCCCTAACCAACTTAAAATTATCTCTTCATTACCAAAGTCAATATTTCGGGTCACTAAGAACTTAATATCCTTAGCAAATTTTTTATTATTATTGCCCTCGCATGGGTACCCTCTCTGTCTAAGACTAGGTAGATAGGTATACCCATCTATTTGGCTAACAAAGCAACAGCAACGAATACCCGTAGCCGTTGCACGAACTATACACTAAAGTTCTCTAATTAAAATTTAATGGCAAACTTAGAGAGTTGCTCTATGCACACTCCCACTTAACGTCTGTTTTATGCGTTCTTGTCTAAACGAACAGCGTTTCGTATTGGCCTCCTCGCCTTCTCGCCACCACCCACATCTATTAAAACGGAAAGAGGATTTATTGGTCTTTGTTAAGGCAGGAAATTGCATTTCTTCCGTCTCGAACGACACCTTCACCCACTAGACCAGTTTGGCATTGCCAGTACGATGGGAAGGAGGCTTTAGTCCTGATGACGTTTTTCTAGAGATTAAATATTTATTTCTTTAAAATGTTTTCGGTATTTGAATTCTCAAATTGTAGTTCGTGTGTCAAGTTCTTGACAAATACCATATTTTCGAAACCGCACGGTGGATATACCTTTGTAGTATCCTTGCAAGGACAAACAAATTCTAAAAACGATAGATTCGAGAGAGAGAAGAAAAATGTGGGGAAAATAAATTGAATCTTTTCTCATGTGATGGCGTCCTTTTCGTCAGGATATCAAATACAGATTTGATGCACAAAAAAAAAGGAGTTACAATGCATATCCTTGTGTATGACAATCGCCATTGTGCAGTTTATTTTGCAGGAGACTGCATGAGATTTTCTTGTTTATCTATCACAAGAGGGTTCCACCTGAATTGAAAACGCCCATCCGAATGGAGCAAATGGCTCGGAATAGAGAATGAGGATAGAAGTCCTGTGGATTGTTGGGGTATTCGACTGTAGAGCATAAATATGCGTTTTGAACTTATTTCGGTTCGAAGTTGATGATTTTCGTTAGTTACGATTTGAAAATGTTTATCCTGCGGAAATAAATTGAAAGGATTTATTTATATCTGAGCCACTATAAATGGATTGATGGCTCTTGAATAGTTCCGAGTTAAAGTTTTTAGTGGAAGACATAAAACCGTGATGATGTTCTCAGCTCAGTGAGTGTGGATAATCTTTGATTCAGCAGTATCTGTTGTATGCTATTGTTGATGAAAAGGTACTTAAGTTTAAGGGAAGGCTATTGAATTCTTAGTGAGGAGGAGTGTCTTGTTTTACGTGATGAGGATGAGATTAAGCTATTGGTGCATTCAAGAAGTGTTTACAAGTTTTGCTCCTTATTAGAGGTACATATGTCCGCCATTGCTTTGGTAAGCCTGTTCATTTGTATGCTCTAAGTTTTGAGTTTGGAGGACAATCATATCTACGTCACTACATCACTTGATTTCCTTCGGTTTGCTTTCCAGTGACTAGGAAACACAAACACACTTAAGCCAAGCATAGGTACAATGTAACAATAAATACATTAAACAAAAAAAATCGGATGTGGTTGAAAAAATTGAAAAAATTTTGAGTCGAAAAATGCATCAGTAAATGGGTTACGCATACGGCACCGAGCCCGATACCCACATTCTGACAATATTCTCTCGTGACGCGATTCGAGGCAGATATTCTGTTTCTGTGCATCCTAAGCAAAAACGAGCTGAGATGCTGCGTCGCTGTGGCTGAACAAATCAAAAAAATTTTGAGTCGAAAAATGCTTCAGTAAATGGGTTACACGCTCGGAACCGAGCCCGATACCCACATTCTGACAATATTCTCTCGTGACGCGATTCGAGGCAGATATTCTGTTTCTGTGCATCCTAAGCACAAACAAGCTGAGATGCTGCGTCGCTGTGGTTGAAAAATTTTAAAAAAAATTTGAGTCGAAAAATGCATCAATAAATGGGTTACGCATACGCCACCGAGCCCGATACCCACATTCTGACAATATTCTCTCGTGACGCGATTCGAGGCAGATATTCTGTTTCTGTGCATCCTAAGCACAAACGAGCTGAGATGCTGCGTCGCTGTGGTTGAAAAATTTTAAAAAAATTTTGAGTCGAAAAATGCTTCAGTAAATGGGTTACACGCTCGGAACCGAGCCCGATACCCACATTCTGACAATATTCTCTCGTGACGCGATTCGAGGCAGATATTCTGTTTCTGTGCATCCTAAGCACAAACAAGCTGAGATGCTGCGTCGCTGTGGTTGAAAAATTTTAAAAAAAATTTGAGTCGAAAAATGCATCAATAAATGGGTTACGCATACGCCACCGAGCCCGATACCCACATTCTGACAATATTCTCTCGTGACGCGATTCGAGGCAGATATTCTGTTTCTGTGCATCCTAAGCACAAACGAGCTGAGATGCTGAGTCGCTGTGGTTGAAAAAATCGAAAAAAATTTTGAGTCGAAAAATGCTTCAGTAAATGGGTTACGCATACGCCACCGAGCCCGATACCCACATTCTGACAATATTCTCTCGTGACGCGATTCGAGGCAGATATTCTGTTTCTGTGCATCCTAAGCACAAACGAGCTGAGATGCTGCGTCGCTGTGGTTGAAAAATTTTAAAAAAATTTTGAGTCGAAAAATGCTTCAGTAAATGGGTTACACACTCGGAACCGAGCCCGATACCCACATTCTGACAATATTCTCTCGTGACGCGATTCGAGGCAGATATTCTGTTTCTGTGCATCCTAAGCACAAACAAGCTGAGATGCTGCGTCGCTGTGGTTGAAAAATTTTAAAAAAAATTTGAGTCGAAAAATGCATCAATAAATGGGTTACGCATACGCCACCGAGCCCGATACCCACATTCTGACAATATTCTCTCGTGACGCGATTCGAGGCAGATATTCTGTTTCTGTGCATCCTAAGCACAAACGAGCTGAGATGCTGCGTCGCTGTGGTTGAAAAATTTTAAAAAAATTTTGAGTCGAAAAATGCTTCAGTAAATGGGTTACACGCTCGGAACCGAGCCCGATACCCACATTCTGACAATATTCTCTCGTGACGCGATTCGAGGCAGATATTCTGTTTCTGTGCATCCTAAGCACAAACAAGCTGAGATGCTGCGTCGCTGTGGTTGAAAAATTTTAAAAAAAATTTGAGTCGAAAAATGCATCAATAAATGGGTTACGCATACGCCACCGAGCCCGATACCCACATTCTGACAATATTCTCTCGTGACGCGATTCGAGGCAGATATTCTGTTTCTGTGCATCCTAAGCACAAACAAGCTGAGATGCTGCGTCGCTGTGGTTGAAAAATTTTAAAAAAAATTTGAGTCGAAAAATGCATCAATAAATGGGTTACGCATACGCCACCGAGCCCGATACCCACATTCTGACAATATTCTCTCGTGACGCGATTCGAGGCAGATATTCTGTTTCTGTGCATCCTAAGCACAAACGAGCTGAGATGCTGCGTCGCTGTGGTTGAAAAATTTTAAAAAAATTTTGAGTCGAAAAATGCTTCAGTAAATGGGTTACACGCTCGGAACCGAGCCCGATACCCACATTCTGACAATATTCTCTCGTGACGCGATTCGAGGCAGATATTCTGTTTCTGTGCATCCTAAGCACAAACAAGCTGAGATGCTGCGTCGCTGTGGTTGAAAAATTTTAAAAAAAATTTGAGTCGAAAAATGCATCAATAAATGGGTTACGCATACGCCACCGAGCCCGATACCCACATTCTGACAATATTCTCTCGTGACGCGATTCGAGGCAGATATTCTGTTTCTGTGCATCCTAAGCACAAACGAGCTGAGATGCTGAGTCGCTGTGGTTGAAAAAATCGAAAAAAATTTTGAGTCGAAAAATGCTTCAGTAAATGGGTTACGCATACGCCACCGAGCCCGATACCCACATTCTGACAATATTCTCTCGTGACGCGATTCGAGGCAGATATTCTGTTTCTGTGCATCCTAAGCACAAACGAGCTGAGATGCTGCGTCGCTGTGGTTGAAAAATTTTAAAAAAATTTTGAGTCGAAAAATGCTTCAGTAAATGGGTTACACACTCGGAACCGAGCCCGATACCCACATTCTGACAATATTCTCTCGTGACGCGATTCGAGGCAGATATTCTGTTTCTGTGCATCCTAAGCACAAACGAGCTGAGATGCTGCGTCGCTGTGGTTGAAAAATCAAAAAAAAATTGAGTCGAAAAATGCTTCAGTAAATGGGTTACACGCTCGGAACCGAGCCCGATACCCACATTCTGACAATATTCTCTCGTGACGCGATTCGAGGCAGATATTCTGTTTCTGTGCATCCTAAGCGCAAACGAGCTGAAATGCTGCGTCGCTGTGGTTGAAAAAATCAAAAAAAATTTTGAGTCGAGAAATGCATCAGTAAATGGGTTTCGCATACGGCACCGAGCTCGATACCCACACTCTGACAATATTCTCTCGTGACGCGATTCGAGTCACATATTCTGTTTCTGTGCATCCTAAGCACAAACGAGCTGAGATGCTGCGTCGCTGTGGTTGAAAAATTTGAAAAAAATTTTGAGTCGAAAAATGCATCCATAAATGGGTTACGCATACGGCACCGAGCTCGATACCCACATTCTGACAATATTCTCTCGTGACGCGATTCGAGTCACATATTCTGTTTCTGTGCATCCTAAGCACAAACGAGCTGAGATGCTGAGTCGCTGTGGTTGAAAAAATCAAAAAAAATTTTGAGTCGAAAATGCTTCAGTAAATGGGTTACACGCTCGGAACCGAGCCCGATACCCACATTCTGACAATATTCTCTCGTGAAGCGATTCGAGTCGGATATTCTGTTTCTGTGCATCCTAAGCACAAACGAGCTGAGATGCTGCGTCGCTGTGGTTGAAAAAATCAAAAAAAAATTTTGAGTCGAAAATGCTTCAGTAAATGGGTTACACGCTCGGAACCGAGCCCGATACCCACATTCTGACAATATTCTCTCGTGACGCGATTCGAGTCAGATATTCTGTTTCTGTGCATCCTAAGCAAAAACGAGCTGAGATGCTGCGTCGCTGTGGTTGAAAAAATCAAAAAAATTTTGAGTCGAAAAATGCTTCAGTAAATGGGTTACACGCTCGGAACCGAGCCCGATACCCACATTCTGACAATATTCTCTCGTGACGCGATTCGAGGCAGATATTCTGTGATCGTAGTAATTCAATGAAGTCAACGCAATAGAGAAAGTAACGCGCAAGCGTAGAAGGTGGAGGCAGTTGATTGATGCCCAAGCTCCCTCTGAACTCTACCGCCACCTAAGTAAATGCGGAACTCCAATTTAAATGATCCTATTTGGACTCCTACTAGTAGGCTCTAATCCTTCAATTAAGCCTCTCTTATTGGATACACAATCATCATGGTGTCGCAGTCAAATACAAGACAGGGAACTATCTATAAGCCCCTTCTGGGAATATAACACCACTGCAACGCCAAGCACAATAACGACGCAATTCGTCTACCAAACACGTTAACCAAAAACGTTGCGATAAGTATTTTGAGTAGTTGAGTTGGTAAGTAAAACAAAAGCCATTCCACTTCATAATTTGTATGTATTTCGTTGTTTCATTTCATTTCATTTTCGTTTTTCCGTTTTCCTGTTCGTTGTTCATTTCCAAAGATTAATGGAGAAAAGTATAAATTAAAAAAAAAAAACTGACGAAGCAACGAGGAACTTAAGAAAAAGTTTCCATCGGGACACACCGGAGGGGAAAAAAAAGAAAAGAATCTCCCGCAGAACTCAACTGTTTGGAGTGTCGTTTTCCGAAATGATTTATGATAATGATGCTTCAACATGGGTGTATGAGGGTGTTAATGATAAGCGCCGGCGTGCTTTCTACCAGGACCAGGACCATTACCCACAACGCCACCAGTGCCACCCGAAACTCAAACACCAAACTATATGTATGTATCCGGACCTCCTGTACACTCTCTGTGTGTTAGTTAAAGGACAGCAGTTTATTAAAATTATGTAAGACTAATACATGGCTATCATTCCCTTGCACTCAAGGAGAAGATAAAGTTATTTTCTATTTGTTTTTTTTTTTTGCTCCTTTGGCTGTCTTTTTTGTAATTAAAATGGAGTTGGGATTTCGTATGTAATTAGGATTTCGTATTAAATGGTATTTTGTAATCAAATTTTGTCTACAAATTGCGCTTGTTTCCTTGAGGACACAGTTTCTTTGTGGAAATTTATTTGGCCAGGATCAATGGTGTGGTGTTTATGGTTTTGATTTATTCAGGTTTGTGGAAAATTTGTTGCTTTCGTACGTGTTTTCGAAACAACTTAGTAGTTATCTTATCGAATGTTGTTTTATGGAGGTGAAACGAGGTAATTATCTTTGAATATGTCTAGGGACGAGTGTAACAATCAGAACTTTGTTCACAAAAGTTTTTATGTCCTTAAGCACAGAAACTAGCAGGAAAAACGATAAATTGCTCAGGAATACGTACCTGAGGCGTAATCTTATTGAACACACAAGTAAGTATTGGCAATGAATAGAGTCAAAGGAATTGATTAAAGGAATTTCAAGGACCCTGGAAATGTAAGTACGCTTTTATGGGTGTACCGACTGCAGAATGCTCAATTTCAATAAATTTCGATTGATTTTAAGGTCCACTTCATGGTCGGAAGGGATCCTTTTCTAAGTACTCTTATATGGGGCAATATTTCCGTCCCACCATCACATGTCTCAAGTAGGCAATAGCTGAAACCATCATAAGTCAAAAAAGTCAAGGTGGTATGACAAAAATTGGACAGTTCCAGAAAGAGTGATTGAAGCGACATCCTTGCACGCACCACAGTGTGAAGGAAGAACAGGATGTAACGAGTATCGTATGAGAACTCGTCTTGAGAAAAAAAAGAGGATATACGACCAACCTTCGAAAATCCAAAGATTTCGGAAGACACCAACGGAGCTGGCCACAAGCTTCTAGTTCAAAACAAAAGTTTTTTGTAATTGTGAAGGAAGTCCGGGCAAGCCATACTAGATAGACAGCTTGTCTACTAAGAGGCAAGCAGAACAGAGGTCATCAAAAACTAGGAAACTAAAAAGAGGCCTGTTTCTATAGCATAGGCAGATAGGTTGAAGTGGTGGTTCTATTAACAGAACCCAATTGACACAGTTGTGGCGCTTTGATACCACGACTCTTGTGTCCTAAATGTTGCTGTGTTTTAAGGACTCTAGTGTTTGTTGTCTAGCCTTAGTAAGTGCAAGTGAAGCCAGATCCTTTCGGAAGTCAACAAGATTTTGAGATGTTTCGGGATTATGTAGGATTTGCGAAGAAGTTGGTTACACAGAGAGCAAGAATGAAAAAAATCTCTTCATCGACTTCAAATGCAATATCGCTTCATATCTCGTCCCTTTTAGCGTTTTAGGTCGAACGGGTGAAAATAAAGAAAAAACTTAACCGAAAAGCCTTAGACTTAGACTTTGGAGAAACTCGCTATTTAAGATTTTGGAGGAATTAGAGTACACAGACAGAAGTAAAAGGAATCGAATTTATAAAGGGCATCCTTCTCAAGATTGGTATCCTAGAGATCACTGTAGAACCCAGGACCCTGACTAGAAGAAATAACGTTCAATATTTCAGGACTTGATCACAGGCTAAACCTACTGTCACCACGGATGGATCCGGCTTACAGAGAGGTTTCAAAGTTACAAGTCCTTCAGTGACTTTTGGAATACAACGTTTCTACCGTACTTGGTTATATTCAAAGAACGATGTAACAGACATACATGTACTTAAGTCACTTAGCTTATCTAGCTCTGAGGTGAGTTAAATGTTGACTAGAAGTGGTATGGACATTTCTTCTCAACTTTTGCTAGTTAGAAAGTCTCGACTTGTTGATCAAAGTCAAAGAAAGAGCATAGCTAGACGATCCTGAACTATTTTCGTAAGAGAAGTATCTAACTGGCGGAATACTGACTGATCTTTCAAAGAATAAGGTACATGTGCATGAGTTATGGTAACTAAATTTAGAAAATTCGAAAGATTTCGGGTGATCTCGTCAGCTTATCATCGCATACTACGAAATCCCAAATCAAACGTCGGATTTAGATATTAAGTTGAGCCAGACTGTAGTGCTATTTTCAGTTAACATTGAGAGCCTCTTTATATGTACCTAAGGGTCTATAGAATATGCTTAAGGCTTACTCTCTCGGTAGAGTATCTACATAGAGTATCTCTTTTCCTCTACGGCTTTAGAATCAATCTTTTTCGTTATAAAGTGAACTGTATTGAAATTATTTAGTCGAGTTCAATACCCATGACCATATGGAGTGTCCTTTCAAACTCCACATTATGTCCTTGCACCTAAACGTTCAGCCCTTCTCTATCCTTGAGTAGATAACAAATTTTCTAACATAAAGCCTACAACCACTATAAATTCATCTAATTAGTTCTTCAACTCGAGTATAACAACAAAAGATAACATCAAAACCCTTACCTGTCCATTGACACCTTTATCCTCGTCAGTTGCTTGCACTTTTATCACAGGACTACCATTGGGTGCACCTTCTTCCACTTTTGGATAATACGTTCCGCAGTCCTTAAACACCGGCTTATTATCATTCACATCGGTGATGAACACCACGACCACAGCTGTTGACGTGTGTATCGTTTGGTCACCGTTCACACAACAAGACCCATCATCCATGGCCGTTACATTTAACTCATACTTGTCACGGTCCAGTGAAATCGCCTTATTATGCAGTCGTATCACACCAGTTATTTCCTCGATAGCAAACTGGCCGGAACTGGTGCCACCGCCCACAAAACCGAAACGCACATTGTCACCATCCTTGTCGGATGCCACTACAGTGGTCACAAGGGTATTGGGTCCGGCATTCTCATCAACATTCGGTGTGTACACTTGCTGTGAGAATTTTGGCTCTTCATCGTTTTTGTTCTTCGTGTAAATACGCACCGTGGCGGTACCACTTTTCGACGGTTCCCCCTTATCTTTGGCCGTAACGATAAACTCATAGTAGGCATTGTTATTGTCCGCGTCCAATTGCTTATTGTTCACAATGATGCCATTCGAATCGACAGCAAAGTGATCATCGGAGACAAGGTACTCAATTTCGGCGTTAGCACCTGAATCGGAGTCCATTGCTTTAACACGTAGTATACTGGTGCCCAGCGGAATGTCCTCGTCCACGTTATGTGCTTGATAGTCGGGCAACTCAAATTTCGGCGCATTGTCATTCACATCTGTGACGCGAATTGTTAACTGCAACAAAAAAAAAATAAAAGGAAAAAGGATTTCAGTGGAAGAGAAGAATTTGCATTACGTGCGCGTACGTACCTCAACTGATGTAGAGAATCCTCCAGAATCCTCGGTGGCAGTCACAATCAACGAATACACATGCGGTTGTCGTAAATCTTCGAAATCCAATTCCTTGGCAAGTTTAACGATTCCCGACGATGGGCCGATGTTGAATGTACCCGCTCCTTGTCCTTGAGCCTTCAGTGTGTATCGGATTTCTCGATCGGCAAAGGATTTAGCTTTCACCGAAATTATACTGCAAACGAAAGAGAAAATGAGATAAAAAGTTACATTAACATGTGGATGGCATTGTATTCGATTAGAAATGAGAATAATGTTCCTTTGGATATACTCGTAGTGGGTGGATGTACTTCTACGCCTCGTCGAGGACTTAGTGGGTTTTCAAGTAGCATTGACAAGAGTTTAGTTGAAATTTATAGTCGGGTGAAGTCTGCAGATGAAAACTGCGTCAATTGTAGTGGCCTGTGGAATCTGAAGGACATTTAATTTTATGGGCGTAATAACAGGGAATAACTGTGTGTAATGAGAATGTATGTCGGAAAACTGAGTCAGCCGGCGATTTGCCATTAGATTTATTGGATTGGTTGTAAAAATTGGATACCTCTTAGGACTGTAAAGCTTTATGGCCTAATCAATTGGTGCAACAGCCATATATCATTCTATTCGAAAAATTTGTTATGGCCAATGTCAAGTGTGTTCAAGATAAAAATACATTTATTGCAGATTCATTCTGATCAATAAAGTTCCTGCTCTCTTTATGGGTGGCATCCGGAAATAGAATTGGAATTTGAACATATTCCAATCGTTGTATTCGAGAGAATGGGAAACACCTTGAAACTAATCAAATTCACTCACATCCTTCACATCTACTCACTTAAGCGTTTTGACTGAATTTTGATGGGAAAAATTCAACTAGAAAGGTATCCACCTGTGTCTAATGATGGAGAACTTTATAGCATGTAAACAGGACTCAAGCCTTGATATCTAGCCAGTAAGCACACACCTGTCTGGAATATTGGCTACCTAATGGATCTACCAAAGTTTGTAGTTCCAACTTAAGTATACAAGAACTTGACAGTAGAAACGAATACATCTGATGTTTGACAAATACTTTGATAACCTGGATAAGGTTGATTTTGTAGCCAACCTTCTTTTTAAGAAGAAAATTCAGAGCACAATGAGAGAGAGACATGACCCTACATAATCTTTCAGTACACATTTTTTCATGGACTGTTCCAACAGACGGTAGGTCTAGAGTACTGTAGCCTATGGCAGGCAAAATAGTGCTCTGTGTTGGTTTGGGTAGAATAGTTTATCAGCTAAGATTGATAGGAGTCTGAACTGGTTCTTGACATCATTAGTCAAGTGTCGTGCTCTCTATAGCCCTTCAAGTCTATCCATCACTTGTTACATACAATGCTCAGCCTTGAAGGCAAAGCTTAATTGTACAGCTGAAATCTACTGTGGGTCAACGTCCTGTTGCAGTAGTCTGAATAAGTCCATACATGATTTGTTAACATTGGGTAATCTTTGTACCTAGTGAACTTTTTCGAGCTATTGCGTCTCCCAGAATGCTTCCAGTACAACATAAACTGTTGGGTTGGGTTATACCTTTCCTATATTTCTGATCAATATAGATTACAAATTTCAATATCAATAGCTGGAAATCCACTGCAACAGCCTGCGAAACAATTAAATGGTTGTAGATTCAAGGCTGTTAAGCAAACATGGCTCCAAGAATTCTTGTTTGTATTTCAGAGACTATTGAATTATTTGCTTGAAGTAAATGAGGACACGACCAAGTACCTGTTGTCAACAAACAAAGAAGAATCGGTCCACCGCCTAGGACAAAACGTCACTGTTGGCAACAGTAACTTTGAGGTAGTTAGGGAGTTTACCTACCTCGGAGTAAATATCAACTCCACGAACGACACCCTAGTGGAGATTCGACGAAGACTTACCCTAGGAAACCGCTGCTATCTCGGAAGACGAAATGTATGCTCTACAAAACATTGATCCTGCCAGTTCTGCAATATGGAGCCGAGTGCTGGTCGATAAGTAGGAAAGCAGAGCACATGTTGGGCACTTTCGAGAGAAAAATTCTTCGTCGAATTTTTGGTCCCATATGCGAGGAGGGCGAATGGAGGAGAAGATATAACCGCGAACTGTATGAGCTGTACCAAGATGTGGATGTAGGATGTAGGAAAAGCCAAAATACGTCGACTACACTGGCTCGGCCACATCAAGCGAATGGACAATAATGCTCCAGCAAAGAGGATCTTCGACTCACAGCCTTCAGGTTCGAGACGACAAGGAAAACTGAACCTCCGTTTTAAAGACCAAGCTTTCGGGGATGCCAGAGCGCTTGGTCTGGACAACTGGAAGCAGCGTGCCCGGGATCGAAGAGAATGGAAGGCTACCGTGTTTCAGGCAGGGACTCTTCACGGGTCGGGAGCCCGTTAAGTAAGTAAGTATTGAATTATTTCAACGTGGTAACTTTTGTTCTTTGTAGTCTTAAGCTGAGGATTGCCATCCAATAGTTTTTTCAGGTGCTTTTCCACTGAGTTTTATTGCCACTATACGTATTTATGTAAACCAAAGTAAACCAACCATTTCACAACTCCAAGCCACATATAGCTACTTATTCTGTTTTGGACAGAAAAGCAGCAGCCTTAGATTATGGAAGCTTAGCTTGGCAAAAGCAAGTTGTGCAGTACTAAGCATTTGTTGTCAATGACGGATTAATTCGAAGATAGTTTCTCTAGAATTTTGACTATCGAATCAGTATCAATGCTTTGAAGACTTCTTCAATCCCCAAGGATACTTTGCCTTTCTACTGTTCTACACTTTTCACAAGAGTATGACTATTGGCTTTAGTCCAAGAAGGTGAATGAAGAACATGTTCCATGTATAATCTACAGACAAATTTTGAATACCAAAACTGATTCCATCCTGGTTCAAAACTAATGGGATTCACTGCATAGATGTAAACTTTTATAGGACAAAATTCAACTACCTTAAGAGTGGAATCATTTGTCAGTTCAACTGACCTTTTAAAATACGAATCCTGGCGATAAGCTATGTTTACTTGCTCGATTATTTATTCATTCTTAATTTGTTGTTATTTTGAAGAAGACTAAACCGAAAAAGTAATTAGACTGGTTACGGAAGATTAACAGTCCTCCTACTAGCACTGAGTTTAGTCATAAGCGGATCAAAGGAAAAGTTCCTTTGAAATCGTGCAAATTTGAAAATATGTGGGTAGTGCCGTAGGTCATTAAGAAAATAGAAAATATTATGATTTACGAGTGTACTTTAAAAAAAATTGAATTTTCTAATAACCTTTTGAGAATTTTAATTAAAAACATTTACACCTGTGGCTATAACCGCTCCATGTCTTACATAGCCGTGTTTCATTTTCATGGACTATTTTTCAATTGGTCTTAGTACAGGAACCATGGGTCCGCAAAGCTAAATAATCTTATTTTTAAGGTTCTTTCACTTCCCCCCCGCTCATAACTCAAAATCGATGATGATGACTCTAAAACCCACCGCAGTGCCTAGGTTACCACCAAGATCAACAAAAGCTGTGATTCTTTAGTCCTTTATTAGCTAAATCAGCGAGAGGTGCTATGTAGATTACACTATATCTAACTCATTCCTTTCTGATTCATTTTTTCATTGACAAGTCTCAAAAGAACTCCTAGTGTCAGACCAATATTCGTTCAAAGAAGATGTGTATGTGCACCAACTTCATCCTGAGCCCAAACACTTAAATCTTAAAAGTCAAACCGAAAATAGTAAAAACGTCCTTGATCCCAATATGGTTGCATCCCAGACGAATCACAATTCGAGGTATTTCAGCCTTTAATACTTCTATCTTCCAAGAAAGGTTTATGCCATCGAATTCTTTCGTATAGAATGCATCAGGAGAATCCTTTGAAGGTCACATACAAATACAGGTTGCGCCATCTTTTATGTCGGTATCTAAACATTGAATAACTTTCACATTTATTAACCGATTGACTTGAAAAGACATGTTTTTCAAACGTCAATTCAATACAATTTTATCACCAAATCACTTTACACATTTGTGCCGAGGTAAACATTTGTGCCGAGATGCTCAAAAATGTGATGGAAAACGCAGCAAAAAGGACACATTTTGCTTTGGTCAATAGAGGCCACCTCTTGAATAGTTTTGTATTCAGAAACTAAACAAAATAAAATAACCAAGATACCTTATACATGGAAATCGGTTGATTTTTTTCAAAATTATTCATATACCGACATAGAAGATGGGCCATCCTGTATGTATACCTTGAAATAGCACGGTAGCCATTTGATCCTTTAACATTGAATCTAGGTCGATTTGGAATTATCTAATTCCTATACCTGTGAGCCAAATGAAGACAGAGCTAAGTCTCAGGGAATTGATAGCTTCGTGAAGGGGTGAATCTTCGAGAAATCCATGATGGACATCATAGACAGATACTCGACGAACTCATTCGCAGCCCACAAATCATTTCTTTTCTTTGAAAATATTACTCTCATCATGCAATTGTATGATTCGAATCCTATATTCTAAACTAGACAGGTTTCGTGAAGCTGTAAAATATCCTCTTTTCATTTTCACTAGACATTCCCAACAAACCCTTACTTTTAGGGTGTTTTCATAGCAAAAACCTAACAATGACACGGCGACTGCACTAGGGCAGATTCAAAAGAACAAAACCCGGATTCTGACTTACTTTATATTCGCACAGACATTTTAATATGGCTCTAACCATCCCACTAAATTCTTTCGTTCATTAGCTCCTTTGGCACGGACATTCTGTATTCATTCCACCCCTTTTTTCCCCGACCAATCCCTAGACTTTCCCTAACCATAAAATGACTTTTTAAGTAATTAGTCATGACAGCTTTGTCATAAAATAATATGATTTTAAGAGCATATCAATCATTAACCATAATGACAATGCCGAGGCCCTCTGCTTTTGTCCAAAGCCCATTTACAAGAGGGTCTGCAATTAATGCTGAATTTATTTTTATGTAACACACGCACTGCACACGCCTACTTCCAACGAGATAGCAACAACAAAAAAGTCAATCATAAAAATTACTCTTCATATTTGCTGAGAAGTACAGGCAGCACCAACACCCCCTTAAAGTCAGTCCTTTTGATGAAAGGGACACATTAAAGGACTTTCCAACCACCCCGAGAGTGTGTGGTAAGAGTGTACCGAAACGGCTGTCAAACATTTTTTTTTTTTTTCAAAATCCAAAAGGATATACATATAGGTATGTGTAAGGGATGAAGATGTTTGCAATTGCGTTGATCACAAAGGTAAGCATGGATTCATATAGCATCCATGTCCATATACGAGAGAGTACATAGTATCTCACAGTTTGCCTTTGCTTGTACATCCAATTCAGTGTGAAAATTGTAACTCATGCGAATGGGAAACTTTTTTTTTTTTTTTTTGTATCTTTTCACCTAAAGTACACCAGGCCAAGTAGTGGTAGCAAGAAGGTGGTGAACATTTTGACACGTGTATTAAGTGTCAACATTGTGCCAATATCTGTGAGTGAAAATGAAATTCGTTTCAAGTTTTTTGACAGGGGAATAGGATTTACACTTTCGAGGCGTTTTTTTCCTTCTTTCTGGGCCTTTTTTGAGGGTTTGAAGTGATGGGTATTCAATCCTATTTACCAAATGTCTGAAAGGAAATAAACCAAAGAGAATTTTATGTTCCAGGAGTAGCTGACCTGAGGCTGAGGGTGTGTACCCAAAAAATGTGAATCGTAGGACTTTATGATGTTTCTTGGTGAATGAGCTGCAAGGGGATCGCGGTAGTTGTTAACAAAAAATCCATGAAATTTTTATTAAATCGTTTACTTGTGTTAGAGGATAGCTTTCAAGTTGCACTCAAAATAGGATATGATACGATATTTTAGAGGGTAGGATCCTTACTTTGCTTTTCTTTTACTACTTTTGTGAATGTTCCGCATCCGGATCATCGTAGGGATTGGAATGGAATGTTTCTGCAAACCTTTACTCAACCATTCGAAAATAGTATCAAGCCAATAAATCCGGCCAGGATAACTCTAGAAAATGATACTTATCACCAAAGGCAGTACCAAATAGAACAATTCTTAGCAACACTTTTAGGAAAAAAATTAAGAGTTTTGGGTCTTGGAGGAAGATTTTTGTTATAAAAGTGGTTATGACGATGGGCATTGGAATAGCAGATAACTTGGATGCCTCCAGTGAATTCCTTGCTTTCCTTCGATAGAATATAGAAGTGAATTTCAATCCGAGATCACATCTGGCTCTAACTCTCCAGATTCGCCAAAGAAACTTTTCTATTGACATTTTCAAGCGATATTTAGAAAACTAGTACAAATACCCAGAGGTGGGCACAACAAGGAAAGGAATAGAAATAGGTCCTACCCATGCCCTTTACTTTCTATAAAATCCATTCACATGGAAAGAGCTGCACGTTGTCTAATGTTGACACATCCAAGATACCCAGACTAGTTTCTCTGACCAAAAAAATAAGCTGAAATGCATGAGTTTGTCGTCCTAGCCATTGTGACGTTGGTCGGATCTTATAACGACTACTATATGTAGTAAGAAGAAATAGACTCTCCTAGGCATCTTTCTTTTCAAAAGGTTTGCTTTAATTGAAAATCCCTTCGCCGATCTTAAAGTCTAGGGAAGCCCAGATTTCACATAGGAGATGTCCACATGAGTTGAAATGATCCCAGATCGTCAGATACAATCGTCTGCATGCCAGGAACTCCGTCCAGAATTTATTGCAAATAAAGTCAATAGAAATACAGACCATCCACCCTAAACCGTGTAGTATTCCTTGCCACAAGAACCAAAACATATTCCTTGTACTCACTCTGAATCCTTCTTTTGATTTTCCGGTATTTCCGCTTCATAGCTGGGCATATAAAATTGCGGTGCACGCTTGCCACCGACAATTGACAGACGCTCCTCGGGTGTGCTCTGAAACCGTCTATCATCGACTTTACCATTCTGATCTTCAGCCTTCACGTACAGCACGTACTCCATGTCCAATTGAAACAGATCAGTGCCACGTGTTCGCACAACACCGGAACGTTCGTCGACCTCAAAACGGCCTCCAGTACGATCGCGTACAATGAAATAATGGATATTATGATCGGTGTCGGGATCGCGGGCCTGCAACGTGAATACCGGCGTGTTTGGGGGTGCGTTCAACTGTACAACCGCTTGCATTGGCAGCGGACGATTGATGAAATATGGTGGTTCGTCGTTGACATCCTTCACATGGATTATGACTCGTTGATTGTCGGTGTATTTGAGGCCAGCTGAAAACAGAAAAACACCAGAGATTAGTATGTTTATATGTATTACGAGTAGCTATTCAAGGGTGTTAGGGATATTTAAAGGACTACCATCAATCGATAACTGCAGACTGGATGATAAATTACCTTTGGGTTCGCACTCAGGCAGTTTTACTTAATTTTCACAAGGATATCTCTAAACCATACTTATAATGTCCTTAAAATGAATTTCGTTTCGAAAGTTTGGTCCTTTTCCAGAGCGCAAAACTACGAGAAAAGAGTTTCGTGTGTAGCTGATGTGGTGGCATTGTGAGATCGAAATCATGGTAAACTTAATCTCTCGGGAAGGTTAACTGGGTAAAATGCCAAAAGGAAATGAGTAAAGGGGAGCTGGTTGGACGAGGAAAAAATAACTTTTCTAATATCCGCTTATAGTTTACTTTTCGCATTGCGAGCGAGTGGAGGGGGGGAAAAAACATTAAGAATTTCATAGTTCAAGGTTTTTTCACCACTTTGAGAGGGCGAGTGGTGCACAGCAAAAAAAAAAAACAACACACACACACAAACAAAAAGTGCAAAAAGTTAAGAAAAAGTTTCACCGATATTTTATGCTCACCCTCACCCAAAAATGTGCTCGTCGGCGTAGGGGTACTCAAGGGAGTCCTTCCTTGCTGCTGGGGTATGTTACTCGTTTAGGAGAGTTTTTTTTTTTTTTTGTAAATCCGTCATTTTCTATGACTTTCGTGTGGAAGGTATAATGAAGTTATATACTTTTTTTTGTCGAAGAATTTGAGTAGTTCTACTTTTCGACTTCATTATGAATAATTAGAATTAATTTTGCTGCGTAGCTGGAGTGGAAGAGTAAACAGGAACTTTAAAGAATTTGGCGTGTATTAGTGAAGGCTGTCGAACGCCTATTGGCTGAGGGAACCGCCATGTGGTCAGAAGTTGTTTTGTTGTGCAAGCAAACTATTGCCAAACTAAAGACTTGTCTCTAAACGACAATCAATGTGAATTTCATTCTATTTGTTCTAAAGGACATTTATCAGACATTTTGATTGAAACCATGGCAACACGCTCCGTATAGGCTAACATCTCTAACAACTGGGTGAGTTCTTCCAACAACCATAGACACCATGGAGCTGTGACACGGCTTAGTGCCGAAGACATCAGTTTCAATCACAACACTAATTGCTCCATGTTAATGGATGTCCTTGGTATAAAAATCACATGCCTTGAGATGGGAGGAAGGTATAACTAAGACTTAATCGAAGCAAGCTTCTCCTGGTTTATTGCAATCAGATCCCAATCTAGAGAACAGCAGTGTGAGAGATCCATTCTTACCTACCAGAACTGATATCTTGAAAGTTCGCGACGAATGGTTGTATAGAAAATTTTTAGAAGTCCTTGCATAGTATCGCATTAATCACATTCACTAGCATAAGCCCGGTTTAAAGGTCAATTTTTTATCGAGAAGGCTTAGAACCGTAAAAAATTTGAGTATTACTCGGGACTCGAAACTTGTACCTACGGCTCTGTAATTCGACGACTTTAAACTGCACCACGGCGTCCCAACAGATGTCGATACATTTTAGGTCCTTTTTGGGAAAAAATTCTCTGAGAGAAGAGCAGATAATATTGGGATAGTCAGCTGAGACAATAGCTGATTAATGACTCCTTCTGGAAATATCTATGCCTTCATATAGGCAAGTCTAGAAGATTCGCTAGAACTTGCATTTGATTACTCTGAGAAATAATGTTGGATAGAGTGATGTTATTTCGGTTGGAAAGTGTCAGTGACATCAAGTAGATACATAGTCTCCCTGAGTTTCATTGCTAGGCATATTAAGTCATCCCAGTCCTGCTTTATGAAGCATAAGCATGGACGTTAACAAAGACAGATATGGATATTCTTGGTGGTTTTGAACGCAAACTTCTTAGGACGATTGTTGCTCTCGTTTGACTTGACGGGATTCGGAGGAAAAGCGAACTTTACGACAGCGACATCGACCTGGTCAAAAAAGTATGCATCAGTCGGGAAAGAATACCACGATCCGCCTTGAAGAGTCTTCGACGGCAACCCAGAGAACCAACACAGTAGAAGAAGAGCTCACCTTAGGTTGCGTGCACAAGTGAAAAACTATCTGAACCAACTGGAGTGCGCAACTGGAGGCAGTTAGTCAAAGACTTCGCTAACTGAAGAGGCTTATTGGTTGAGGCCCAGGTCAAGAACATGCAACGTTTTCTTATTGGAATTTGGATCGATTGTACATGTGTGGTAGCAAATAGTAAAATTTTTCAATTTTTTTTTAAATATCGAGATCCAGTTTGGTCAATCTTAGGCAATGGTACGAATGAAGTGTAGCAGATACTATCATCAACAATTTTTTCCTATAAAATTAAATATCCCAGCGTCGTCCTTGACAAACGACTTAGCTAGAGTTCTCACATTTGCCATCGAGCGCGTTATTATGACCATGTGGACCAATTGATGGAAAAACTTGGAGTCTAGGTCCAAAAGTGATATATTGGTTCTAGACAACCATTTGGTGGCCAAAAATTAGTGAACGAACAATCGAAAGTAAGCTTCAGAAGCTCCAAGGCACTGCCTGTCTCGGTATAACATTGTCATGCCCTACTGTACCATTGGCAGCTGAATTTGCTTTTCATTTTAGCAAATCTTCATTAGAAAGAGTGCTGCAGCTAGACTACAAGTATAAACTAGGACACCATGTGTGCCACCTGAAAAATTTTAACTCATTTCTAAAAAAGGGACATGTTTTGCCGCCATGGTCAGGGAGTACTGTTTCGGAAGAAATTAGAGGTGAAAATATTCGACCGTTAAAACTGGTTTAATGATGGAATTTTAAGTTGAAGAGGGTTTCTCTAAGCCTAACACCAACATTCTTATGAGAATGTGTCCTCCAATCTGAACTCTATGGCATTGAGATCTCCGCTAGATCAAACCTACATAAAGCTATCACATCGCTAAAATACATGTTTTTTTAGGTCAGGCAACACTGAAAGGGATTCAAATGCTGATACTATGCACTGCAATCTCTTACCAAATATATATCACAGAGTTAAGCTCGAATATGTTCCTGGCTATCAAGGAATTCCAAGAAGTGAATCACGAGATGTACTACAAAGGGCTGGCTAAAAATCTACGTTCAAAGGACTAGGACGTTGCTGTGGTGTCAACTGGACTGCCGCCCCAGCGCTGATTAATGAATGGCAACATAAATGTCCGTCAACGGAACTGAAAACCTCTGCTTGTAAGGAATATGTTCTTTCCTTCATTAAGGGATTAATAAGATTAATTCTACTCTGATGATACAATAGGTCGGGGTATTAACCACGTGGACCAGGTCCAACCAAAGACAGAAAGAAAAACCATTATATTACCCTAATGGCCATTCAGTATAGGATAACTCTATTTACTTTGTACTTTGCTGAGTTAGTTGATTTTGTCCAAGAATTGTCATACAGTGTTTGAGCTCAGAACATTGGCAGTCGCATAGCTATCTAACCTATTCGCAATGTCCTGCTTGCAATGTCCTGTTCTGATTTAATTATGTCGTAATCAACCCAATATGAAAATTTCTGATTTTAGCTTTATTCGAGCCATATGTACCAGTATCCCTTTTTGTCATATGTATCACCATCACAGGATAGTCTGAGTCGGTGGACAGCCAAACACTTGGGCTCCTCTTACTATCTTTTACTATTGCACTGTGGTTTCCAGGTGATTTCGCCTGCTTCTAGTCAATGTAGCTGGAATTAGAGAAAAAAAAATAGACAAACATTCAGGACCCCAGTATTGTTAACTGACGCAAAGCCTTCATGGAATCCAGAGCACTAAAGTATAGTTTTACTGCACTGCTCTCGTTAGGTACACTTGGTCACCTTAATGTACTACAAGTTATTTCAAAAGGAACATTCAAAGCGAAAAAATGTAGTCCCACCTAAGAAGGGTTCATATTTTATTTAAACAAAAGTTATCCTTGTAATCCTTACAAGAAAAACAAAAGAACAACGAAAGAAAATGAGCACACAAACCCGCCTACAATGTAAAACTTCTTCCTTTTAGCTATCTTTGCTTTTGCTTTTGCTTTTGCTTTTGCTTTGCCTTTTCTTAAACTCATAGAGGCCTCCCTCTATCCTACATATACTCGTACACACCCAACAGATGGCTTGTATTTGTTACCCATTCAAAGGATATGCTGTGTAAAGTGAATTCAAGATGTGATCCCCTTCAGGACGAGTGAACATAAATTCGAAAAGCAAATAATAATGTCATCAACATCATCATCGTCATCATTATCATCATAAGCGTCAGCCACCATCGTTGTAGTCAAGAAAACGAAAATCATTCCGAAAAAAACTTGTTTTACATCCTTAATGTCCTTTAGAGTAGACAGTACGGTACATCTACATACATATGTATGTATACTCCAGCATGCACTTCTCATGGATTCCAAGAAATGACAAGTCGTTGAACATTGCACATTTTATGCAAATACACCAATAGGAGATGAAGACGAAAAACAAGGATCAAATACAAGGGACTATCCGGTCCTTTTGATTCCTACAAATACACAGACATAGCGACACGTACACACTGTACATATTAGCGGGAGAATGGGGTGAAAAGAAAAGTGAATTTTGAATTTAGGATAACGTCTCGACATGGCTGGGAATATAATGTCACAAAAACAAAACGTCAAGCAAAAATCCTCAATGAAAAGATATCGCCTTTGTCCTGCTTTTTCTTTTTTTTTTGTTGCTGTCGGGGATGCCTGCTAATGCAATTTCTGAAGTTGAATATTGGATAGGCTTGGATAGATAAGAGCCAACTGTCACGAGGACTCTTTTCTTTCACAGATTGATGGAACTCGTAGTGCATGATGGTGCGCATCCTTTGTTTTACATCCTGCAAGGAGTAGATAACACATCTCTTATCGAAAAAAAAAAAATGGAAGTCCACCCTCTATTGCAGATAAGTGCATTAAACTTCCAGTGGGCGACGGAGTCAAACCCGAAACATGCTGACTTGGCGAGAATAAATACAACACGATTATAGCCCCATACATATGTACGTGTACATGGGCACAGCTATGGTCTTGACAAATGTGAGCTCATTAGTCGAAGCGGAACGTGATCTTGTTTGGCTTCCACTTTTGTTAAACGAATTGAAAAGTAAATGTGCATTGAACTTCACTCAGTCGATGAACGATGGACTTTTCTCCCAAAAAAAAAAAAAAAAACCAAGGGACATCTAACTCTCACCCTTGAGCCATGGCACTGAACGTATGTACACATGTGTGTATGGGTTGAAATTTATGAATTTATACCTCGCGGCGGCATGTGAATGTTAATTGGTGTCAATGTGTTGTCAATCCAATCAAATTTGTTGATTTAGCATATGACATGGGTTCAGCGAGAGTGCATTTGTGCGGAACCATAATGCAATTAGACGGGCAATGTTTCCATTGTTAATTGTGTCAATGCAAATTTGTGAAAGTGGTTATCACTTGAATTGCTGGGAGTGGTTGTGTTCCTGAATAATTTTACAAGGTTTGGTAGAAAACAACAAAATGCTAATGTGTCAGTGGATGTAAATTCGGGAATATGCTCATTCGTAGGCCAGACTACTTTCCATAAAAAGAAGAGTAGAGATACTGTGGAAACAAAGACTATCAGTACGATCCAGTGCGATCAACCCAACCTTGATGGTCAGCATGTGCGTAGTGTCCAATCTTTGTAAGGTACTTGTTTACTTCACTTTGTATACATAGAAGCTTAGGTATCGAGATCCATTTTAACTTCCCCATTCTCTAAGGGCACCGTGGCTTAGTGGTTGGACTATGGAGCAAGGAGTTCAAGGTTCGAATCCCAGTTGGAACACCTAAAAAGTTTTTCACGGCCCCACCTCTCGCGAGCGTCTGACAAACATTCGAGAGTTTAACTGTCCTTAAAAAGCTTCTCAAATAACAAATTGCCCTTCGGAAACGGCATTAAAACAGTAAGCTCCTTCCACACGAATGGTTGTGAGAAGCTAGGCCCTGGGTACCATCGACCTGCTGCGCCAAGTATTTTTTTTTCTCTATTATTCTCTAAGGGCTATCCTATCCAAAAAGGCAAGCTTATTTTTTTTTTGAACTCCGAGGTTTGCAGAAATTTCCTCATTTTTCACTGATCAATCTCACAGACGAAGTTGTGCATTAAGTAGTTGCAGTATTACTCGTCTTTGGATGATTTTCGACACTTTCAAGTTGATTTAGACCCACCATGATACCCATAAGGGATAGGTGTATCCTGGATGAGTATCTCCTTTCACCTAAATTTTACATTCACGAATAAGCTCATCTTGTGTTTGCCTTTGTTTTTTTCCTTCTTTTATCGAGACAAGACCACGAGCATCATCTGCTTTTGGGTTCCTTAGTGCCTTAATCCCTACCTCGAGTTTCTGTGGGCAAGTCGGCATGTTAACCGATCTGTAGAATCGAATTTCCGAAGTTTTTCTATTCAATTCGTATGCCTTCTCTTTACCTGGTATACCCTGGTATTATATTTCAAAGGACCGCGCCTAACACTTACCCTTGAGGGAATTCCTCCAATTCCAGTCTCATAAGTGTGCTGATCTTGAAGTTTCATTGGGACGAGAGCTAATATGCAGTTGAGATACTAGGTACCCCAGCTTAACCGTGTGAAAGTGAGACGGAGCCTATATGTAGGTATACCATTTGAAATGCAAGGAGTATGCCGCAGTAGCTCCAGTAGACAATTTACGGGTCAGGAGGCCAATAGACAAGTAGTAAGACGGCAGATGCCCTCACGAGCTATATGTACATATACACACTGTCGTAATGTCTACAGATATGATCTTAAGGTATTTCAGTAGTCGCATAAATATCCGAAAAGGCGGGTCTGGACTGACGTCCTTAGATTCGAGACTTGGTAGTAATGGAAAACGTTCAAGGCTAAAATCTATTTCATTTACATCTGCGCTAGGATATTCTGTCTTTGGGATAGTCCGCAAGGTTTTATGTACATAGCACCACATCCTACAAATAAGATTCAACTTGGTTAAGTTCCAAGGTGTTGGAAGACAGTGAATTTCCAAGTGAGCTAGTTAGGACTGATGTAGTTTTCGAATGTACAATTGGGAACATCAACTTTCACTAGAGCCTTACGAAAATGTCCCGCCGTTTCAAAATAAAATGTTTAACCTCTATCAGTGGAAACCTAGGATTTGAAAAACCATGAGAACTGAGCAACGTCATCACAGACATTTTGCAGTATCGAGCATGGGCTGACATTCCAACTTGTCAGTTGAAAGGTAAGTACACGAATCGTACAACATTAACAATCTAAACTACGTTAAAGCAGCAGCCAATATTGTTCTGGCTAATCACAGTAACAAAGCAAAAAAAATGGTACAATTCTTTGACAGACGTCAACCCATGTCAGCTTTGACGTTTCTGTACAAATTGTCGATGACACAAAGAAAATTCCAGTCTGGTATCACTGTTTTTATCGGGACTAAGGGCTTTAGCAACGAAATTTATCTCGGCTTAACTAAACCC
This sequence comes from Xylota segnis, assembly GCA_963583995.1. Taxonomy (NCBI): domain Eukaryota; kingdom Metazoa; phylum Arthropoda; class Insecta; order Diptera; family Syrphidae; genus Xylota; species Xylota segnis. The sequence continues at coordinate 32,592,575 of OY757239.1, forward strand.
ATTCGAGATTAATTGTCATTGCATGGTTTTTTTTTGTAGAACCCCCTACGAGCTTGAGGGAAAAAAACCTGCCTAATAAAACCAAACACACAATAGGATCACAGTTACCTTAATAAAACAATTTTTCTATCGTTTTGGCACCACGAATTCTCCTCACGTTTAAGCATCACTATGCTGACGAGATTCATATAAAATTTTGTGATTCGTTGTTTCAACTTGAAACTAAAAAAAAAAAACCCAAAAATTCTTTTTAATAGGTTCTACGTGAGAATTCATGAATTTACAGTGCGCAGCATTGCGAACTGGTACACTGCAGCGCCCCCAACTTTAAGTGGAGTACGTGGGTCCATGATCTGATTATGCAGTCTATTCCTTTGTGTACCCCGAATCGGTGGTGACTGGTTTTTTCTTTCAAAATTCATCCTTTTTCACATTCTGCCCCTGTATTCATATATTTATTTGCTAAGAGTCTAGAAGAGAAGAGGACATCATTAATGTAGCAACTATTGACCCTGAAAAGTGCAAACAAAAGCAGCTACCCAAACACAATGAACAATTAACTAGAATAAATAAATGGAATACAATTCCCATCTCCAATTACGCTGATGATTGCTATTCTGTCCATTGTAGGTGTGTCGAACGTACAGGACGACTAACCTAAGCCAAAAGAGACGGAAACGAAAAACTCCTTCTTATCAACCCTTCTGTGTGGAACTTTGTATGCAGCCAGCCCCTCAAGTGAATAGAGAACATCGGCACTTTGCCATGGTTAATCCGTATCCTTGGTGGTGTTCCCCCTTTGTGTCTCGAATGAAATGAATTTGATATATAAGTAGGTCTCATGCTATCATCGTGTAATTTCAGTCATTCGTCATCATCGTCTATCCCTTTAGTCGTTGTCTTGTGCTTTTGCTTCTTCGTCTTATTCATAGAAGTTGTTTCTGTGTGTTTTTCCGCTTCACCAAAGCCGTCGATGGCGATGACGTGGCGCGTCTTCTTCAGCGCCGTGCAGAACTTGGAAGGGAATTCTTCTTTTTTTGTTATAAAAGGACAACACCCACACCGCCAATGGGTATATTTAAATGCAAATACTGTAAAGGATTTTTTTTTCCATTCTCCCTCTTGTCGTCGAAGGGTGTCTAAGGGATTAACCTTTGCTAGAACAGGCGGAGGAGAGAGTTCTTTTTTAAGAGTCATTCCATATCTGATAAAAAAAAAAAACAGCAGGAGCTGAAGAGTGTTGTCTATGTACGAGTATACCGGCACGTCATGACGGTACTACAGACTACGCAGGTGGAAAGCGTTCTTTTTTTTTTGTTTTGTCTGCTATTGTTTGCACGCTAATCCCTGCATACACATCAACGATGCTTCCTTTTTGGCAGTGTGTGAGGGGGGTTAGTGATATTCAGTCATTTATTATCCTTGTTTTATGGAGTAGGTATAACATTCCTTTTTGTATGATGGATGTCCTTTCTTTACACGTAATTAAAACGTTTCATATTTCCTCGCCGCCCAGAACACGCAAACACCCAACACCCCCCCCCCACACACACACACACACACACATCTAGACTGATTGCAATTTAATGGAGACTCTGGCGCTTGGTAGCTGAAGGTTGGCTCCTTCGACAGATACAAAGATACATAGATACACTGTGGACAGTGGGGGAGAGTGTAGAAATCATCCTCGAAATCAGAAAAATGAAAGGAAAATATCTCTAGAAATACATTTCTAGGAATATCATTGTTTGTTCGTGTATCCATCTGCAGTTGGAATTATTGATTTTTGCCAGACCCCTCCTCAAGGATCGGCACCTTCTGGCGGCACCGGTGGATATAAAAGACAAGCAATTCGCCGTCATTTCTGTTTTCCTACTTCGTCCTTCTGATTCATTGCTTTTTAATGGTTTAAGTGAAATTGTAATTTCATTTCAGAAACAGGATGTGGTGGTGGGGTTTTAGGGTCCGCCATACGTTGGTTGGATAGTTCTATGTGTATGTGTGGAGCAGGTTTTTAATATAATCGAACAAAGAATGGTATTCTATGGAGACTCTGAAGGACGTTCGACGATTTTTGTTGAATGTTTGCACGAACCTGGGGGTGTGTAACGAAATTGCTGAGGTATCGCCTTTTTGTTGCACGTTGTTAATTTGAAATTGTTGCAGAAAAGTGGTTGTTTCAAAACACACCTAATCCGTGCTAACCCTTTGCCTACCGGTGTGGTTTGATATAACGCGTCTGCATGTTGAAACATTTCGATAAATAATTTATTAGACCAATCACGTTGTTTGGTCATCACGGCACGGCCCGCGGGTATAACTTGGATTCATTTATAATTGAATTAGGTGCGGACGTCGATAGTGGTGACATGGGTTTGTCTAGGCTGGCCATGGTTGGTTTTACTTAAGGCCACTTTGCAAGCTGATTAGTTGGGCTGGGATTCATTTTGATAGGACTATTCAATTATGAGACAATTATTACTCGCATAGGGCTTACGAAATACGAGTTCGGGCTAAGAAATCTACAAGGAAAGCTTGAAAAATTTCAAAGCAGAAGTTTGGAGAGACAAACATAGATACTTGTGTAGTTAGACTACACAGAGTCCTTTCCAAAGTATCAACCGTATCGACTGTCCTCATGAATCCCAATGGATTGTGGGCAGAATCTGATGAATCATCGCTTAACCTGCTTTTAGACACTCACGTCCCCGGTTGTACGCCTAAACTTTATGAGGGCCTGCTCTGGTAATCATTGTAAGTCCACAGTCACCTTCTGAATTTATCAGCGAGGACAATCTGAAATGCCCAATGACCACTTTCGAATCATTTAAGTCACCGAAGGCATTTTTGGACACAAATCCAGGGGGCCTACGGTATAACCTCTTCTATGTACATTCTGAAGGGTTGGCTGGAACCAGGACCGGATCGAGATAAAATTGGTTTCTATACCCAAAGCAGGCTAAATGTTGCATACCTTCCCGAATGACCGTAGACCAACCAACCTAACGTTTTCTTCTGGAAAGACTCATAGATTTTCACATCAAGGCCACACCTAGGTGAACCCGATCAGGGTAATATCGTTCGACTGCTATGCCTGACTAAATAAAACTCCGTCCATGGAACTACTAATACATAAGAGAATACAGTGCTCTAGAAAGACATGCTCAACATTTGGGCATTTCCCGAAAAGTATTTTGGGGAAGTTTAAGGGACAAAGAGGAAGAGGACACAATGAGTCACATCCCGTACTCTGAACCAACCAACAACAGTAAAGCTACACCAATTATCTCTCTATGATAGTGCCAAGCTGAAGACACTCAATATGACAGATTTGACGTAGCAAACGACTTGGACTTCGGGTATAACGCATTCCGGCACTGATAACAAAAAATTGCAAACGTCTGACATATGTATATCCAAATTGAAACTGTATCTGTCCGAATCTATCTTTTAAATGCCATGAGAGACTATTCATAGGAACACCTCTGACCCTCCATAGCATTATACATTTCGACTCTCGAGTGATCTGTCCGATAATCTGTTCACATTCTGAAGTGGACATGGGTGACAAGAAAGATCGAAATACCTACCTTAAGGGGAAAATAATCATCTTGTCTTTCCACAGGTATTGACTTTATTAGGGTTTTCGTTTTAGGCATATATCTGCTGGACACAGAGTTCCCCATTTAGGAGATCAGTATGCCTAAATTCTATGTAGCTGATCGAACTTTGGTACGACCGGTTGTCCTTTAGTAAACTCCGGTCGTACTTTTCAGCACCACCTTGTAAAGTGTCACAGTTCGGTGGCTAACATTGGATATCAAAGGTACTGAGTCACCGTTTTGCAATTAAGGAAAGATACTTTCAAAAGTTCAAAGGAAGAAACGATAAGTGCTATCACACTCAATTGAGACTATTTTACGATACACTTGTAATGGAGAATAGGCCAAACTGACTTTGCTTCTTCACGATCTGAACTCAAGTAGAATTCACGACAGACTGGGCGAAACGTTCCATAGCGATATTGATGATTAAGACAAGAGTCCTTCAAATTGTTTCTAGAGGTAACATCAGATTTCCTTCGATTTCTATGGTATGACGTAGAGCAAGTATCTGACAAATGAGATGTACGTACTTCTAAGTCTTCCATCGAGTTCCACACCACCACTCCAATGTGACTTACATAAATAATTCATTAGTTTCTACAAATATGAAAAAAAAAAATGTATCAATCGTTAATATTTCACGATTCAATTAATATCTGCTCAACCAAATCCAGATTAAATCACCCATTTAATAATCACGACAACAATCGGAACTTAGAAATTAATTGAAAATTCCTGCAGACCCTCAGGCAGATATCCCTCCACTCGATATTAAAAATCCAAATGCAATTTCCTTGCATGCCTCACTTCAAATTCCCTGTTGACTTTTGATTTCATTTTAATAGAAACAGGTTTGTCACACAACTCATCCTCGTGCTACGAAGTAAATTACACAATCTTCAGTATCCTTTGAGCTCTGTTTCTCCATCTCATTCCAACTCACTTTCGAATTCGATTAGTCTCACAATAATGCACACACAATCACCAAAGCCAAGGATCGTTTCGCGCAACATCGTCAGGTATGGCTTTCACGCTCCTGCCCAAGTAATTGAATTTATATTCGTCTAATGGCCCAGATTGTAGATGTAGTTACACGACACTACGACTGACTATATACAAGGACATGCAACTACATGTCCTCGATGGTAAATCACCCTTAACGTGTGCAAACTGCAAAACACACACAAAACTCTCCACCTCGCCCACAACCCTCTGCCTAAGGACACTAAATCCTCTCTACAGCTGCATAAATAAATCGCATTAATATTCATCCCTAAACCTGAAACCACTTTTACCCCTACATCGAGGGGGTTGGGTCTAGGTAGATTGTAGAAGAAGATTGTGCCCTGTGCTTCGTCTCGTTCGTCCGTCCCAACCGATATGATGTTATTCTTGAAATGTAGGGCAACCACATCAACCCAACCACTAACTATCCGCACCATCATCATATCTATGTATCTGTATGTGTATCTACTGTGCGATGACTTCCGCCAGCAGTCATCTTCTCACCGACACATGACGTCAAATCGTCATCTCCACTGATACAGAAGATTCCACTCCATTTAGTGTTTGAGTTTGACATTTGCGGCACCGCAAATTTTCCTTTTTTTTTTTTTAATTTTTAATACAAGTGTCAGAGGCAAGCAAGTTCTTGCTCCCTGCTGGTTGAGACGAGAGAGATCAACATCAGATGGTGTATCTAACTCCTGAAACCTTGATAGAGCAATTATCGTTTTGAAATAGTTTGCTTGCGGATGGACAGGTGTGTGTATCCCTATCATTGGTGTTGTACCAAAAACCAGAACGCTATGAATTTTCCTCTCCTCTTGAGGTACAACAGTATCGGGCAAGAGTATAGTTGGAATTGTGAAATGTATTTTGCTCCTCTAAGAGCAATGGGGAGTGTTGTACCCTATCCGTATCCTTGTTACGTGGAAGTGGTTGTGGTACCTGCGGAATTAATGCAACTTGTAATTGCCCTGTAGATACAACAGAGACTAGATACGATTAGCTCCTAAGTAAGTACCCTATAAACCAAACATGCTACACCCTAACAAACCACAATATCCAAAGAAAAGATACAGATACACCGAACCGAATAAAACTGCTTTGCGACAAGTGTGATTGTTGTCACAGTCGCGCGGAAGTATGGTACTCGCGCACACCATTGCATTGTACAAATATCTTTTGTTTATAATTTTTCCATTTTCTTCTTTTTTACGCTTCGGTGTATTAGCCAACACTATAAGGAGGCGAGAGGAGACCAGCAGATACATAATTACAACTCACAGACAAATGAAATTTGATCCAGCATAAAGTGAATGCCTTACGGCGGCGGTGTTGTTGGCGGTGGTTACCAGCTGCAATCCGTAGTGATAATATTTTTAATTTCACTTCTGATTCTGATGCTGGCGGATAAGATAATAATCGGAGCGGTATTTGTATGTAACCATCTCGTTGTTAGTTAGCTGATGTTGCAATAAAAGGTTGACTGAGTTTCTATGTCGCATGGATATATGTGAAGTGATTTTGATATGAACGGATAGATGGTGGAAAGTGTGGAGTTTCATTCCGGTATAGTAATGGAAAGCTTTGAAGATTGAGACAAGTAATATTTTTCACTCTTAATTCCGGTATTTGAGGGTGAAGACTAGTTTGGTAATGGCTTAGAGGTGGACACTTGAAGAAGAATGTTAAGAACTGTGGACAGCAATTGGAAGATGATACGGAAATTAGCTGGAATAGCGAACAAGCCATTTACTTAATGTTGTTGAGTTCTAGGGCCATATTAAAACCTGTATCTTAATTGTTGGAGACCGTTGGTAAATACATAGACACATGCCAGTACATTGCAGATCGATTGTCCATCACGGTCGATATCGGATGTAAGGGAACTCGAGGATAGATTTGAGAATAACGATGCGCAAACTATAATGGGTTCGTCATACGTTTTTCGGTTCAAAAATGTTCGTTCCACTCGTGGCGTGGAAGCAGCTAAGCTCGTAGCCATGAGAGGGATCAGGATATCACTATCTAGTTTGGTAGCGTATGCGTAACCCACTTCTTATACATTTTCAGGATGTCAGTATCTGTATCGGTGGCGTATGCGTTACCCACTTCGCATACATTTTCAGGATGTCAGTGTCTGGTTCGGTGGCGTATGCATAACCTACTTCTTCGTACATTTTTCGGTTCAGACATTTTCTATTTGTCCTAAACGTAGCATGACAGTAGCTAAGTTCTTGTGTGCCTATGATACACGGAAACAGAATATCTAACTTCAATTGAGCCACGAGAAGGTAGAATCAGGATGAGAGTATCTGGTTCGGTGGCGTATGCGTAACCCACTTCTCATACATTTTCAAGATGTCAATGTATGGTTCGGTGGCGTATGCGTAACCCATTTCTCATACATTTTGAGGATGTCAGTGCCTGGTTCGGTGGCGTATGCGTAACCCATTTCTCATACATTTTGAGGATGTCAGTGTCTGGTTCGGTGGCGTATGCGTAACACACTTCTCATCAGAAACTCAGTATCTGTATTAGTGGCGTATGCGTAACCCATTTCTCATACATTTTCAGGATGTCAGTGTCTGGTTCGGTGGCATATGCGTAACCCACTTCTTATACATTTTCAGGACGTCAGTGCTACATTTTTATATGGCTAAGATCAGATTTTTGAACAAAGGTTTTCTTCATGTTAGATAAATGGTTCCCCAATATTTGTCTACGTGCTACTATTAAAGTTTAACTAAGTATCTGATGTTCCAGTGTAAAGGCCTCTGATCCGGGTTCAAAGTTATTGCATTGCATTGACGCAAAGAACCCAATACCATCCATATATTGCCATAACCTTGTTATGGTTACTATAAAACTTGGAAAGAGCTTACCATCACTGTAGGTACCTAATACATTTTACCCTCCAGATCGACTCGATAGAATTGATGACATGTACATCCTCCTACGGTATTTATGAAGTTCGCACTTTTGCACCTTTCTAAGGAAGTTTTTCTCAATTTTCTTTTTTCATGACATTGAAAGTTGTTTGATTGATTTATTGGTGAAGCTGATTAGTCGGTTGCTTCAAGGAGGACTTTAGTGACTATAAGGTTGAGAGATTGGTTTGCTGATTAGTTGAAGGTTGTGATTGATTAAATAAATTGATTTTGACGCTTGTTCATCGGTTGATATTTTATCAGAGACATGTATATACAGACGTACTAAATGTGAACTCATATGTATATGGTAGTCCTATCCATCAATGAATATAATTTCTTCAAGAGCTCAGTTCTCCTTAAAACTTAACAAGCCTTCAGGCTAAGGAAATTTCGAATGAGGTTGGAAAGGTATCTATAGATCAAATCTATAAGTCAAATAGCAAATAGCATTTTGATTCCGAAACATCTTAAATTTCAATTTCAATACTCCGGTATATGTATAGTCAGCACAGTTCAGTTCATGAAAGACAATATTTAGGGAAGGGAGCTCTCATACCTTCGAAAGTCTATTCCCTTTATATTTAGGAATATCTTAAGTACATCCTCTAGCTTGCCAGAGTTCTTCGGATTGATTCTAGACTTACTGATTCATATTACAATAAGGCATGGTTTTTAGGGGCTTAGTTTGAAGGTACGAAGCAAGAGGAAGGAGGAAGGTACTGAACTTCTAACGAGTACTTAATAACTGCGAACAATTCCTGTGTTTGATATGGGTTGGATGGAGACAACTTATACGCCACATTTCAGGATAATAGAGACTTCGAATCTCAATCTCAAACATTCTGCCAAAACAAACCAAATGAGGCACCTAATCAGAGAACATGGTCAGGTCGAATTAGTAGGTCATCATGAATAGCCTTCGTTGCCTTGAAGCTGGAAAGGCAAAGTGCCTTTTTTTTGTGATTTTGTGAGCGAGGTGTGAAAATCGCAGGACGTTGTAGCAATTTTTTTATATATCCTGAGGAAGTTTTAATCATTTCAGTAAAGGCTTTGTATGCAGGAGTTTCAGTGACAGAGAAGAGGCACCATTCTTCAATTCTTTTACACCTATCCGGTCCTGTCCTTAAAGGGCCTGCTTCACAAAATATATTCGTTCATGACGTTCCGCTTTTTAGGAAGCTATGGTTGATTTTATTAGTCAGAACGCATCAGTTCTGACAGCCTACTTGTTTTATAGTTTTGTCTATTATACAAGTATAAGAAGGACAATATATCCAAGGCAAAGTTGTTGCCAGAAAATCATGATGACATAAGGATATATCATTCATTAGGATTTATTGACAGAAGTGAGATCTTAATCAACCGACAAGTGACGTATATCCTGAGGTAAAATGAGACACATTGGAGACTTAAACCAGTCAATTGAATCAACTTGCTATTCCTTGCCAAGAGACCAACCTCAGTATTAATCTATAGTCCATTCAGTCGTAACCATTCAGTGAACGCCTGAGCATAGATATAGAATTGTTGAAAGGTGACTACACTGGAGTTATAGGAGGGGAAACATGGCACCGGAAAGGGGCATATCAAATTCTGCCATCCATAGGTCTCTGAATCCAGGATTATTTTTGTTTATAGTGCACGTGAAGTTCAATGGTTTTTTTTACAAAGAGCACTGTTTCCGACACGATTTCGAATTTCAATTTGAATTCCCATTTGAATTCAACTGCACAAATAATAAACAGATCGACTGTATAATTACTGCCACTCCATGCAAACCTCCTGTTTCACAAATCGCAGGATAATACCAAAAATATTTCCCAAATCGTCCATAAACCACAATAGTCAATATTTTTCGAAAAATTCCTTAAAACAATTGCTTCAATGTTTCCGAATAATATTTTCTCGCATAATAGACTGCCGCAGATATCAACACACAATTTGCCACTGCAAAACCGTCCAATTCATTGGTTTTCACTTCAAATTGCATTCTGAACCTCGCTCCTGTTCATCGTTTGAACAATTACTCCTAACAAATGTCTGATGTCACTGCGCCGACAGTCGGGTTCACAAAACAAAAAAAAAAAACCAAAAACCCCGTCGAATATTGCGTGTTGTCCGAGAATATATTTTCACTCAAAATTAGTTCTAATTATGATTTCCGATGGCAGTGCGGAAGTACTTTAGCCCATAAAATGCTCTGGCTGTCATCGCATTCATGTTGGCCACACCATACGAGTGAGTGGGTTGGAGCTCATTAGTCTTGTTAAGAGAAAAACACTTTCAAAGAGAAAAGTTGTGATTTGTATTGAAATACATATATTTAAATGAAAAAAAAAAAAAGAAATTCCTTTTGTCTAGCCCACCATATGACCTCATAAAGTGTCTGAAAAACTTGTCGGCATATCATTTCCGTTTGATGTGGGAAAACAAAGGAATTATCATTCCGCAATTAATGTCAAAGACCACCCAACCACGCCTCAGGCTTAAGCATTTTGTTTAAAGCCAAAGCCCACCAGTCGGTCTAACTCGTAAATTTCAAAGTCGACGTCTAATTAACTCTTTCAACAGAAACTAGTTCCGTGAAATATAGTGATTATAGCGTGTGTGTGTGCCCAGCGGATAACTGTTGGTGGTGTCAATTTATCATACATGTCCCCCGGGAGTAGGTTTATCCCTGTGCCCACATAGGGTATTGTCGCTTCTATAGATACTTTCAAGCAAACAGAGTTGCAGCCTGCAGTGTGTATAAATCCCACTCTGGATGGCTCGAGCCTCTGCATCGGAAATACAAATCCCTCTAGACTTGAGCATATATGTAGCTGTGGTAAACCTTGGTAGTTCAAAACTCTTGTTTCCATGACATAGGGTACCACTCACAAATGTATCTCATGTTCATTGTTTTTGTTTCTCTTTTATGGGAGAACAGCTGGATTATTACCTGCGAAGCTGTTACCTTTACCACAATTTGGTTGTAAATTTCAAAGGTGTTCAGCCCTGAAGTGACGCACGTTTACGGTCTATAAAGCATGCATGGCATGGCGCCACGGCATGCGTGAAAAAATGTACACTACGACCCGTCACAACGTGTGTTTAGTGCCCTCCCCACCGACGCGTCGCGTTCTTCCAATGAAATCTTTAATCATCACATCGTCCGAGCATTAACACAGATAAATAAAAACCGACAAAACAATCCTGACAATCGTGTAAACAATGTTAATTCCGCCTCAGGAAAATAATTTATCATATTCTTGAATATTGGATGAGGAGTCCGACCCCGGAGAGGAAAGCGAAACGAAACGAAATCGAAAGGGGACACCGAAAGATATTTGAATTTCATTTCGTTAAATACTAGCCGAATGGGGAAAAAAAATAAAAATTTATATTCAGATCTCGTTTCGATGGAATAATTGCCTTGGACGAAACGAGGAATAGATTTGTATCCCAAACGGCTTCACATACATTCATAAGTATGTATGTATATACCTGAGGGTTAAGAGATCAAGAGATGAGCCGTAGATACAGATACTAGAAGTGGCTGTATCTATCTTTTGGACGTATATGCACATATAAATAACTTATCCACATAATTTGGTGAAGGGTAGCAAATTGCTGGTTGGGTGTTTTCCTTTGATAGCCGTTAGGTAATCTTAAAGAATTTGGATATCAGAATAGAGATCACGTTTGAGGAGTTTTTTTTTTCTTATTTCTTTTCCTAGTGTATAACGTTTGACAGATGAGTTTCACGCAACTTTTTCAATTTGATAGGATATTCCTTCATTTGTATTAGCTATTAGGTACCATGGACACCCTTGTGTTTCCATGCAGACCATCTTTTTCTTGGTATTTTTAAATGGTGCGGAGCCTGTAAAATTGGCAATTTCTGGGAGTAGCAGACTGTTTTCTCCTATCCTAGAACTCATACCAAAAGAAGTTCTCAAATACTACATGCAATCCAAAACGACAATTGGCCTAAGCACTTCCTATGAATCAAAGGACTACTAATCTCTCAATCAATTCTGAAGTAATGCGTATTTGTGACTGTAATCAGATACTTTGTGCTTCAGCGGATTTGATCTATGAACATAACACGTCTGGATGATTAATTGGTTTTCGATCATTGGTTATGTGATAGTAGAAGATATCATCATTATGCTTGAGATACATTGTAAGACATCCTTCGGGTCTTTCCAACAATGCATTGCAAATTGCTTTTCTGCTGATTTCTGACTATACAAATAGTAGTGGTGTTGGTATATTGTCTTGACGCAAATTGCTGCTCTGTAAGCCCTTAAACTACCATTTTTGGAAAAATGTTTTGTTTTTGCGTTTCTTAAAATCAGCTCAGAGTCAGAGCTTTGTGCGATGGTGATCTCTAAAACACAAGAAGAATCTTTAGAATGAATGATTTTGTTTTACTGTCGGATAGACCTATGAACCATATCCCTTGGTCCAAGGCATGACACCAGCTTGTTGGAAAAATATTGTAATATAGCTAAGACTATCTATCTGAGACTAAGATAGAGTGTAAGATATGTGTACAGCACAAGCAACTAAGTGGAAATTTGTTCGAAAACAGGTAGATCGCCTATTCATACTATTTTGTAGTTTCTAAGAAAATGATTGACTAAGCGAAGTTCTACATTGGGTAGTCAGCTTGACTATTGTAGTAATTTGGTAGTCTTTGGTCAGAGGAATGAATCTACAAAGTATGTTCGCCTTCATACCTACTCCATCGATGGTCTCCCTTTAAACTTCAAAAATCCGCTAGTCACTAAAAAAAAATCATAACCACTGGTCTTCCAGGTTGAATGCCCTATCCTACCAATAGATTTGCACGGCTATACGTAAAATTAGCTGTGACTTGTTTGAGTTTTCGACTCGTCTATACTTATCATTCAATCATAACAAGTACAAGCTTTAAGAGTGTTTCGAATGTGTCCAAATTTTTATCAAAGATCGCTTTCGGCAGTTTTAATACGCTTTTCGTTACAAAATGATTCTCACCGATAAGCCCCATTTCTGCAACAACGGCTTCGGTTATAAGCAAAATTGGAGCATCTTGGCAAGACTGCAACCCAAAGTTTTTCACAGGATGGGATAAGTCCATGAGGATCACTACCGAATCATGTTGACTAATGACGTTACATGCCACATTTCTATCCAACAAATTAATTTGTTAAGTCGAAGTTCACTGACAGTTAATGGGGCACCTCTGGACTTTTATCTTTGAGGATACATCAAGTCTGGGGTCTGTTTACACAAGTTCACTTTGCAGCATAAGCTCAGGGCTAATCTTTCTCTTTGGATAGCTACACTATCATTACTTAGGAGAAACTAAGAACAAAGATTGCTTAGTTTTCCCTGTTAATGGGATCACAGAGATGATGAATCCTTGCCGTCAATCAATACAGTACAATAGCTATACAAATTTTGGATAAATTTATTCTTACTCAGACGAAATATTTTAATTAACCAGTCATTACCTGAAAATAAAAATAAAAAAATAGGGATTAGCAAATTGTATAAGAAGTGTTAACTTTAAATAAATCATGTTTGAATCAAAACGATTACATAGAGGGAAACAACATTAAATAATTTGTAGCTCGAACTTTCAATAGACCTCCAATTAGCGCAGTCTATATGTACACTTTCACGCTTTAATAAAACGAGTAAGCCGTTTGCCTTGTGTGCGCCGTGACTCAGTGGTTAGTGCGTTGGACTACGGAGCAAGGGGTTCAGGTTGGAATCCCAGTCGGAACACCTAAACAAGTTTTTCATGGCCCCACCTCTCGCGAGCGTCTGACAAACATCCGAGAGTACAACTGTCCTGAGAAAGCTTCTCAAATAACAAATTGCCCTTTCCATTCGTGTAAAGAATATAACCATCGACCTGTTGCGCCAAGTATTTATTTATTTTTTAAGCCGGTTGCCTTGGCAGCACTCAACCTGTCATAGATTCGGCTCCTATTCCACGAAAAGCTTGACCAATATTGTACTTTACTGCCTGATTTGTTTTTGGATTGTTCGCATAGTATCGATCTTAAATGGAACTTTACAAAAAACAGTCTTAAAACTTCAACCCTTTTTACGAACGACGGTCACAACAAATCTTAACGCTTAGTTAGACTTTAATTAAAGACAGCTTTTGAACATAGTTGGACTTATAAAACCACAATAAAGTCTAAATGACATCAGTACATCACTGCTTTTCATAAGAAGGTACCTGAGTTAGGTTTTTTCTGATTTTTCATTCCGGGTATTATATATTTCCTGGGCCACATTTTCGTACAATCCAAACATAATATGGCCGTTAAGGAGCCTACAGACACTGTGTATGTTGAGAGTTTATACACACTATACATGCTTATCAACCACAGTATCCCTCGATATTTTGAGTGATGAACATTGATCAGATTGTGATCCTTCCCCCGATCCTTGAAAATGTCTGAGTTGACCTGCCAAATGGCCTCAACTCTTCAATAAAATCGCTACAATCGTTATATTTTGAAATAGAAATCATAATGTTTTGAAATTCGTTACTTGGTTTCTTTTCTTTGCATAGATCTGATACTATCAATTTTAGGCCATCAGTTAACCCTTACACAATCCAAACTACACACTTTAATTTGGTAAGGAAGTCCAGCAAAACTGATAGTAGATATGTAGTCTACAATAAGATTTAACTCGGCGGAAGTAAGTTAATGATGTGAAATCTTTTCTGTTACGACAGTATCCCAACGCCATGCAAATATGTATTTACTTCCAGAGTCAAGATTACTCGCAAAAATATGACCGTATCCGCCCTTCCAACTGCAAAATAACCTAACCCATCTATTTGAATCCATCTTTCCGGCTTTCAGCTCCAAACACCCTGTGCCATGTATTAAATCCTAGCCAATCCTGATAAAATCCTTAATACCTTGTTTTCATATTACATGCATACGTGAATAGTGAAACCTATCCTAGTGAATGGAACAAGCTTTTTAAATTAATATAAGGCAAGACAACCCTCTAATTATACAGCAAAAGAAGTTGTTTTCTTATGCCTCTAAGCGAGCCGCTGAAACATTACAATCCCCAGGAAGTGCCCCCCATACCTAGAACAGTTTTCACATAACGTCCAGGTATGGCGTATGAATTCCAGCCGCACAAAAAACCGAACCCCTAATTACTGGCTTCTTGTTTATTAGCATTCAGCTCTAGGAAAACAGGATGAAGAAAAACATAAACATGACACACACACACACATGCACGCTCGCGCACACACCACTAAAGAAAAAAAGGGAATGGTATTTTTTTTTTCTATCCAAAACAAAATACCAAATTCCGCTGCAGGACATGCAGAGACACACACACACACACTCCACAGAGGTCTTACTCCACTGAAACTAAAGTATTCGTCGATGGTCAGTGCAAAAGTATTGAATTATCCTTTTCACGTCGAGCTGGGCAGTTTTTTTTTTTTTTTTTAATGAAATTCACCCTGCAACTACTGGCAGTCCTGCATGCTAATGAGTTTGTTCGTTTGTCCATTCCCGGGTTGTTTTTTTTTTTTCAATTTTAAATTCCTTTTTACCCTTTTGGGTGGTGGGAATGAATGGGTGGTTTATGGTTGGTCGTATGGAGGAATGCTTTTGTTGGCTGGCATGTGCTGACTGTTATTTTATGGTCACAACATATCACAAAACACCGACACACACACACACTCACAGCCATTTAAAGTATGAACGTGAACATTCCGAAAGGATTTGTGTAGATGTAGTGCGCAATTTAACTAACTATTAGCCAGGGAATTGTAAACAGAAATCATATCAAAAGCGCGACAGGGAACATGCAGAGCAAGTGACCTCGAATAGTGGGCCCTGTAGGCAGATGCATTTTCTTGGTATTGGTGTGGTGACGGTTGGAATACCAACACGGACATCTCACTGGGGATGGACTATGGATGGTGTGACGGAATTTTTTTTTTGTTTTTTGTCCAGCACCAGCAGGAGCAGCAGCAATTTGTGGTTCTTTTCTTCTTTGTTTTGGGTGAGTTAACTTCACCAGAGATACGAATATAAAGTGAATGCGAGATTCTGAATGAATGTAATTTTTTTTTTCTGTCCGCAATTCCCAAACCCCCCCCCACCACTACTATCGGGCCGCCAAGGCGGGTGGGGTTAGAATTTTAAACTTGGCAGAGGATATTTTTGAACAGTGCACGGTCTCTGAAACCATGAACTTTACCAAAGTGGAAAGTTCAAATAGTGGAATTGATTTTCTGTCTCCGCTTTCGCTGGTTTCTTTGATCTTCATTTTCTTTGGGTTTTTTTTTGTTTTTTTTTGTTTTTTAAAGGAATTCATGTTTGGGTAATAAAATGGAAGTGGATTTAGGTTGCAGGTTGTGGTGGTCAGTGAATAGGAAGGGTGGTAGTTTATAATTTATGGAAAGAAAAACCGTTTTTATAGATGGTAGTAAATATGCAATTAAATGCAAATGATACGAGTGGGTGTGGAGGTTGAAGGAATACGAATGGTCGCTGAGAACCATTCCCGATGCATGGTATGCTCGATGCTCTTTTATGGGATATTGGCAAAAGTCACGAAAGTCCAAGGAGAGAGGTGTGGTCAGGGTTATGACAGATTGTTCAGGTACTCAAGCGGTCATTGACTGGGGGACATTTAAAGGGGACATTGAATGCCATTTGACATGAAATATGAAGAGTCTTTGCAGTGCAGAAAAATGCAAAAAGTCAGAGTATAACAGAAGGTGATTGAATAAAAGCAGGTACATGCGATGTGTCATTTGACAGATGCTGGGGTTAGTCATGGATCTAAAATGACTTTCTGTACCTGCATACTCACATTTAGTAAAAGCAATTAGGCGGTCCTGTATTGGA
Source organism: Xylota segnis (assembly GCA_963583995.1). Taxonomy (NCBI): domain Eukaryota; kingdom Metazoa; phylum Arthropoda; class Insecta; order Diptera; family Syrphidae; genus Xylota; species Xylota segnis. The sequence goes on from OY757239.1 coordinate 32,609,003, forward strand.
AGGAAGTGAGATGATGTCGAATCAGGCAAACCCTCCTTTTCGAGACTGTTCACCAGATGGTACCGATACTGATTCTGATGCCATGTAACCTTGGCAAACACAGAGCGAACCAGCATACGTTTTTCAAACTTGTGTCGGGACAATCAGTGCATAGGCCCGATTATCAACACATAAACTAGTGTTTTGAACAGAAAGAGTCAGATAAGTTCGAAAACTGACTGTGACATAGAAATATCTAGGTACTAACAAGGACGAAACGTTAAGTTAGCATTAAATTTCGTATTTAAGAGAGGTTCCGTTTTGGTTGCTGTGGGCGCTGTGGCTTAATTAGTTAGTTTACGGAGTAAGGTGTTACAGATTCAATCCCTAGACAAACTTCGAGCTAAAAAAATTTAAGATTTCGTAGTTTTGCTGTAAACCACTTCGGTACTTTAAGTCCTGTATCGCATATCATACCTAAAAGCGTCTTATAGCCTTTAGCTTCTCTATAATGGTTGCCTAGTATCGACTTATCAAACCCCATCTTTGCAGTAGCCTTTCTAAAAATACATCAGTCGGGAGCATAACTAGGTTGCTAAAGCTGGCATTGGATATCGAATTATTGAAAAATAAGCATCAATGGACATGGGGATTCTTTTAGAAGCTACAGAGCCATAAAAATAGATGGAAGTATCAGCCATATTCTTTGCATATGTCGCTTTATCTTCAACATTGTGAAGGCTAGGTAAATATGTACCGCCTTAACGCTCTAAGTGATCTTCGCAACGAATGGGAAATTTCAGATCAAGGCTTAGTTGCCAAATTTTAATATCTTCTCCGAATAGAAAGCCTCTAGACAAGGATTCTGCTTCAAAGTATGAAAAAACCATGTTAGATCAGAATATAGTGGACATGATGATCGGTCTGAAAAGCTCATTTTGTCTACAACTGAGGACGATTTTGAGGAAGGCACTGAAATTCGTAAACTACAAGCTAGACATTCAAGCTTGTGCAGAAACATGGAGACCTTCTATGGGATACCATGTGTTGAAGCATCAAAAACCTTCATAAGTCCTAAACCATTCTGTAGAATAGGGGATCTTTCTTTCAATAGAGTTCCCCTCGCATCAGATTTCTTACGGAATCATTTTGAAGGACATACGTGATAACATATACTCTTCCTGGGGATGAGAATTCTTTCTAGTGAATTTTTCTCGCTCAGGTGTAAGTAGATCAGGTCGCAGTCCAATATACCCCTCTTCATATTATAATAGTTCAAGACAAGCACTATCCTTACACGTGATAGGTACATATGCTCACATCCTTCTCAAATCTGAGAAAATCAATCAAGGAAGTCTAATGACTTTTATCGGACTACTGCTGGGACTATCATCATCATCATCAGAAAACAAGCTAACTATGTACATATGTAGCTCTGCAAGGACTATCCCAACTTCTTGTTGACTTTTGTACATACATATGTTCATAAACAAGTGACTTATGTACATATGTTTAGGAAATGGGCTCTTAGTTTCATTAGGAATTTTGAAATGTTTTACCAACTATAGAGAGCGAAGTCACGCCTACCTATCTTCGACTCAAATTTAGTACGTAATTCGCTACACGTACGCACTGTTGCTTCACCAAAAGCTCTCCCATCCTGTTTGTTCTTCTTTTTCAATCATCGGCTGTGTTTATATGATTTTCAAACTACAAACATCGAGACTGTGTCCTCACGAAAACCGAAAAACCAAATAAACTTTATCCAAGGCATCGTTATCCTATCACGCTCAGTTAATTTTCTTGGAATTTTTTTTTAAGTACCCGTCACCGTTAAGTATCTTTAATGGTCGTCCATTATTCCCCCCACAATACAACACAATACAGCCGCCCTCGCCCATCTGATAAACAATTTTAACTGGTGCGTAAAAAAGCCCAGTAAACATCCTCTCCGTACAAAAACAAAACAAAAAAACACGAATGCAGACAAGGTCCTTTACGCGGAAATTCCATCCAGATTTCCAAGAAAAATTCCCACCAAAAAAAATTTGCATACATATGAACATTCGAAAACAAAACAAAAAAAATATCATATTCATCATTTTACGCTTCCATTTATTTTCTCGTTTACACACACCCCGCTCACACTTTTACTACTTTTTCATGGCGAAAATGAAAAAAGAAAAACGTCCGGGCAGCACACAAGCATCCTTGTTTTTTGCATTGTGGGTTGGCGGCTGCCGATGGCTCATCTTCTTGAGAGAGTGTATATTCCTCCGCCATAGGTAGCCTGTCCCAGAATCAGAAAAAAATAATAATAATAAAAGCGGGACGATGAAGGATGATAGAAGCGGATGTGGCATCCATATTTATAAACACAGACAGAAAATGCGCATGGAATTTATGAAAACGGCAAGAGCATGAAACCCTGAGCCGGATAGCGTGACGTGTTGTTTGTTTCATTCCAAAACTATAGGGGAGGCATTCCCATAGCACTTGCCAAAACGGGAAGAAGTAAAATAAGGAGAATAAAAATAAAAAGAAAGGACAAGAAGTAATGTAACGCTGGTCCCTTATTTTTCAATGCAGTAATGAAAGAAAGGAAGTAACTCGTCTCTTGTCGCCATCATAGTTTCTCTTCTTTCCAAATGGGGAGATCGCACCGCACAACAGCACCGCACACCACTAAAGGAAAAGTGGGAAAAATGAGATTTGCAGAAAAATCAGCAAAATAAAAGCAGTCTATCTTGCTCTTTAGTGCCTTCGTTCCATCCATTTTGCTCGGGTTTCTTGCCATAATTCTATTGCTATTGCCTGTTTACTTTGCGCTAAAAAAGACCCTCTCCTGTTAACTGGCAAATAATGGGCGAATACACTTAAAGAAATTTCTTGGTTAGTTTAAGCGAACATTGTAACAATGAAGTAGAGAAATTGAGAGGCCATAGAGAAATACGTAACATAAAAAGGATTATGTAGTGAATATGTAGGTAAAATGAATTTGGTAAAGAGTTTAAGTTTAAGGAACCAGGATATCCTGCTTACTGACTCCATCAAAAGGATTGTACTTAAGTACTTGCAACTAAGTATTTCAAACATCACAGTGACTTTCGACAATTCTTAAGTGTCCTCCGATGTAGACCTTGACTGGGAGGCTCCCAAACTTTACTCAACATTCAAACTGGTAAATCTTTGAATGGAGTTGTTAAATCCAATAGGATTAGCAAGTTCCTTGTACTTTTCTTGAAGCCTAAAACTACAGAAATAATTTTATATGATCTCTGCCTATATAGACAATGCTTACATAAAATGTTTTCCAATCATCTCCTTTGACCAAAGAATATACATTTTCATACTCTACTTAGTCTCTGATCTAAATCTAAGGTCCGGCGTTTGAATGAAAATGAATATCTTTTCAGAGAACTGTGGTTTTTGAACAGAAGAACTTTGAATCAAACCAAGGTAGAGCATAGAAGGCATACGATGCTAAAAGCGTCCTTAAACTGGGAACACAAAAAGTCAACTGGAATTTATACAAAATACAGTGGAGCTATGATACAACGTCACAGGCGGGTTTTAACCAGGCCTGCTCAGTCTACCACAGAGTGGTTTTTGTACTCGTTAGTTGCAGGATAGTTACGTAGATCATCACAGTTTCGAATAGTTATTAGTACAACTAGCATTATACTGCGCATACTTACAAAATGAAGATCATCGTCAATTTAAAATCTTAGACAGGACTGAGGAAATGAAAAAAACCTTAGCACAAAGTTATATAAGTTGCTGTCCAATCCAAGGCCTTTTGCCTTTTTAAAAATAGGTTCATTTCTAGTGAGGCCCATGGCTCAGTGGTTAGTGCGTTGGACTATGGATCAAGGGGTTCAAGGTTCGAATCCCAGTCGGAACACCTAAAAGTTTTTCACGGCCCCGCCTTTTGCAAACGTCTGATAAAAGTACGTACAACTGTCCTGAGAAAGCTTCTCAAATAACAAATGGCCCTTCGGACACGGTAGGCCCCTTCCTTTCGTGTAAAGAATATAACACACAGAACATGAATGGTTGTGAGGAGCTAGACTATCGGTACCATCGACCTGTTGCGCAAAGTATTTTTTTTTTTATTATTACTAGCAGGGTCGTCTATGGGCAATTAGGTACCCATCCTGTTTAGTTAGAAACGCACCTTCTGTGCTGCATGATGTGACTCTGAATAGACATTGTTGATTGAGGCTCTAAGACGCTTGCAGTTTCTTATGTCACGAACTCTGTACAAACTAATTCCTCATTCCCGGAAGGTAGTATCCTATTACGCGATACCCAAAGAAGTCAACACTGTGATAAATGCACAAATTCCCAATTGAACCCAACATATGCTCTCATTTTAGACACATAATTGGGCTTATTAGGAAGGAAATATTGGAGAAATCGCATTATATTGGACGGAGTCCCGACAACCTCCTTGCGTTCAGTCACCATATGACGATATGACGAAAAATTTGATAAACCCTATAATTTCTAAATACTTGTTTGATTCGTATTGGGGTGCTAACCTTCAGAAATGGTGAGGATTTATCTCGTCTAATATAGTGCAAGGCCACAACAACGTATCACCGGATTACAAGGTCACAAGTTCGTAGGATCAGACTACAGTAGGAGACAGCTGCTCATGAGAGAACGATTTTTTTTTAATTGTGTTTCCAAGGACCTTCTGGGCACGGAATCGAAACTTTTTCTTAAAAACCTCATTTAACGTTTCTATTATTCTTTACACTGTTGAACGAACACTTAAGTTATTTTTTCTCAGTGTAGTTACCTATAGATTCCAGAACAATTTCCCGCCATAACTCTCTAGAGTCAGGAAAATACGATAAAAATTACTCAAAACTTTAAATCTCCTCTAGTCAGCAGAAGAAAAAAACCAAAAACAAAAAAAAAAAATACAAAAAACCGAGAAAAAAAGTGTTCTTCTTTGGAAAGTTTGAAAACTTTGTATTTACCCGCGGGTTTTTTTTTTGTTTTTTCTTTTAAGAGGAAATAAAATAACATTTTCAACAAAATGGAGAGGAAAACCGCACTAAGGTAAGCGAAGACAGGCGAAAAATAAAAAAAACGCGAAAGGAAAAGAGAAATGTTTTCAACGCACAGCAAAACAGAACACAAAAAACAAAAAAAAAAACCTGAAAAGAAAAATTACTACAATAAACTTGAAACTTAAAGGCAAAGGCAATTTGGATGGTAACGCCACATCTCTCCCCTACGGTTCTTCGCAGAAAAGCACTCTCTAACGAATTCCGTGTGCACAAAGAAAACAGAAAGAAAAAAAAAACGAAGAGAAAACAACAAAGACGACAGAGTCGCATGAGTGTGGGTGGCTGATTGTAATTGGGGTGGTTTTCTTGCCAACCCACCAGTGCCACCACCACCACGTCTTTGTTCCACACTCTCCGATGATGAAGGAAGTTTTTCTCCTACTTTGCATTTGTTTTCATCTCTGTCCTTTTTTTCGTATTTTTCTTGCTTTTGTCATTCTTACGCTTGGTTTGTGTGCGTGCACCAACCCCATATGCATGTGGAGTGTGATTATTTTTCGAAGTTTCCCTTCCGGTTTTATTTCTTTTTTTTTCGTTTCGTTTCATTCTCATTTACGTTATAAGGATATGAATATTTATGAATATTTGAAAATTTGAAAGTTCCAACCAAGTCCAACGTGCAGGGCGCTCGAAATACCCAAACCTCAGCCTTTGGCTTGGAGATTTAGAAGATATTTAGAAATTTTCTGCATTCTGCTAGAGGTGGATCCGGGCTGTAGTAACTATTCTTGGAATTCATAAAAGAAACTACCACCCCCAAGTGATTAGCAAGAGATTTTCTGTTTAAATATTTTCCAACAGAAACACAGGACGGGGGTGACAGCAGAGCTGCACTATGAATGGGGGTTTCCAAATGTGAGGGTTACCCCCTCCTCCACAAGTGTTATCCGAAAGGAAGAAGTTTTGTTTTTTAATTTGAAGTTATGTCGTGAAGAAAATTTCCGACTTTAATGCGAATGCACGACACGGAGAAGGGTTGTTATTGAGATTTAAAGGCTTAAACTATTCCTCTGTGCTGTTGTGGTTCAGGGGAGTTTTCGTAAGTCGTTTTAATTAGACGCACACACACTACGCTGACTGGGGAGGATAATATTTTCTGGATAACAATTAGCATTTGAATAGAATGGTTGTTTTTTTTTTTTTTTTTTGGTTTTCCTTTACAAATATGTTTGTCTGTCCATATTATATCCTTGAAGTCTGCAGGAGTCTTTAACATGTCTCTTGGGGGGATGATGAGGATACCTACTGTCTGGACGGGTTTTTTGTGTTTATACTTTGGATTCGTTTTTGTGGAAAATCGAATTATCTCATTTTCTGAATCACTAAATGCAAACAGGCAGACATGGTGGACCGAACGGGGGGGAGGGAGCAAGCGGTGGTTAATCGGTTGATTTTGCTCATAGTACTAAAAATAACAAAGTGATGTTAAGGAATATTTTTGCAGACATTCACCGCAAGGTTCAGCTCAGAAAATGTGAAAGGAGGATGGCAAAATTATGAGACAATGGAAGGAACGTTACACCGACTTGTGTCTGGAAAAATTATTCATTTTTGCATGTGATTACTTGTCAAGAGCACTCATGTCATTATTGTGGAGTCTGGAGCAATAAGTGGAAACAGGATTCTCTATAGGCATTCATGTTAACATAAGAGAGACTTTGTCCATCTTTGACGGTAAGAATTGGAGTGAATATCGAAAATATTCAATTTGAAAATGCTAATAGCATCAGTGACTAATGATTAGGTACATTACTAGGGGAACCTTGAATGGGACTCGAATCTTTATGTTTTGTTCAACAAATTGACAAGTTCAAGTTCAAGTGGATGCATCTGATTTTATGACACAACACTTATACGTGGTTTGGTAGGTTGAACACCAGTGTATGAGGAAGATTCTTAAAAGTTCTAGTTCAAGTCTCTTTTACTCTTCAACGATTTTATTATATCATCGCTATCAACCACAGCAATCTCGAGATCCAATCAGGATTTATGGACATCATACATTCTGACACAGCAAGGGATGCTAAGCCAATATTCATGACTAAGTAGAAAAGTGCTATTAGTTATGAGGATGTAGGAGGATTACCAGGTTTAATCTATCATGAGAATATAACAAAGGTTTGTGAAACTAGATTGAAATGAAGTTGAAAAAATCTGATTCTGAAACATCAGATACTAAGAAAATGGTTATGCCAGTAGTGTGGATAACAATGAAATGTTTTTTTTAAGTAAACCAGGACTTTTTTCTTAAAATACTCATCTAAAAAAGAAACTAAAAAACAAAAGAACTTTACTGAACAACAACTTGAAGATTTTTCTACAAGGACATAACAATTCTATATTTAAATAAAACACAGAATAATTGAGACAGCGGACTGAAATTTATACCAGGCGTGACATACATCTCAAAATTAAGTATAAAATTTAATGACCGCCTCGAGCACTTTTACAGCGAGCGATTCCTCGGACTCTTCCAAACACATCTGTCGAAATATGGCAGCACCTCGTAAGAACCACATGCCACTGATGTCAAGTATTCCCAATTATAGCCAACTTTACCATGGTAAATAAATGTAAACCTTAGCTCACATTTTGGCATTGACAAATTATAAAAGAACCTTGAAGGTGAGTTTGTACTTAAGTGCGAAATTGTTATGTCTGTATTGAAAAACACCTCACTTTTCGCTGATTCGTATACGTGTGTGCACATAGTACTAGCAATGCGATCTACAGCTTAAGTTCTTCTTTAAAAAATTATCTGATGGTGTTGTTTAATTGCAAATATAGCAACTAGTCAAAATTTAAAAAAAGGGGCAATGAAAATAAATTTAAAGGACACTGCAGGATTGATTCCATGGCCTTTAGATTAGGGTTCAGATAAAGCGACTACTACGAAGCCAGATGCCAAACTTTCATACATTCCCTTTGTAATTGGAAACTATAAGCTTCAGGGAAAGCTAGAAGCTAACAAGTATTCCCTATTAATCATAACCAGGAGCCAACTTTAGGGCGGAATTTTAATGAAGGAACCAGCTTACCTTCCAAAAGGTCAAATGTATAGGAGATGGACAAAATATAGACAGATAGGGTCTGAGATCTTGGGTTTAATCAAGTTTTCCTTATCAAAACATACTTGGATCCTAAGCTACACTATTACTCCTCTCGGAATACTTACCATTCTTACGTGAATTTTTGACTCCAAGTCAATACTCACATTACGTCGTAGCTTTCCACATTCGAATTAACTCATTCAGTTTCGTACAGTGATTATTCCACTCCAGTTGGTTTCCGACCAAATATCCTGCTGCCAACCGATTTGCCTAGGATTTCTAAAAATAAACCTAAACCATCAGCCTTTCATTTCCTTCTTAGTTCCATCGTTCGAACGGTTCAGAACTCGAGCATCCTCTTTACATCCTACATCATTGCCATAGGAAATAGGTGTCAAGAGATTTGGCTTGTCAGTCCACGTCGAATGCATGCTAACACTCTCCATCAAAACCCTAATGAATACATGGTCAACACATCGAACACGGATAAGAGGAACAAAAAAATCGAATTATTAGTTCTGCATCGTTCTGTAAACCAAACATTTGTTCGTTTTTCTATCGACTCTGTTAAAACCTGTGTTTTTGCCAACATCAGCATCCCTTCCAAATCTAAGTTCAATAAACCAGACGCCGGTAACAACTGCCGATAGAATAAAAAAAAATCGATTCAATCTCTACTGCAGTCACATGCACACAAATTGCCGTCATTTTCCACACACTATGTCCTGAGTGCTAACGAGGACAACGGCCAACACAAAAAAAAGGAGGTGTCTACACTCATACATACATAGGTACGAGTGAACTTGTGCCAAAGTACCAGTATCACGCGTCACGTTTTTGGCCAAAAAAAAATTCAACAGCACTGCACCTCTATATTATATTTTATTTGCTTCCCATATCGCCCCGATTCGATGACGTCCGTGTATGTGTGTGCTGAGCAAACTTAATAATATTAATAAAATCCCATCAAGGATTTTCCAATACCTACCACAGGACCTGATGCTATACAGCAGAGTGGACCAACATGATATTTTCTTCGAAACAAAAAGGATCAAATAATTCAATTGAGACCAATTGGAAAATCCTTCGTCCTTTTTGTCCCCCAGTCCTCTGATAATCTTTAGATAACCAAAAAGCAAAACAAGAAACAACAACATGTGAATTTATGTAGCTCAACCGAGAAAACCACTTCAGGGATCAACGAAATCCTTTCAAGAATTCTCTTACGTACATCACATCGTTTGCCCCCAAACAAAAAAAAAACCGAAAACCCTCACATACTGATGATGTATTGCAAGCTTAGGTGGACACTTCCTGTCGCAAAAGGACGACGGAGAGCATACGACGAATTTCTTATTAATACACATTTCATAAATACAATACGGAAATCGGAAACGGGATATTGCCAACTTGAAAGTCGGGATAATATCATACCAACAAGTACACCAAGGATGCATGGCGTGTGCGCGAAGGATAAATCAACATTCAAACACCCATACACAGACTCATACACACAGACGTCCGGATATTACGCAAAAGGAGAACGAAGACATCGTCCTCGCCGCCGAAAAGAAATTGAAATCGATAATATTGCACCGCAGTTGAGACAGAAGAAAGAAAAAAGGACTTTCACCTTTGGTACTTCCTTTCCCTAACCGCACACGCTCCCTCGTCCTCGTCCCTCTTTATTGGAACATCCTAGACGCACAAAATATCTTTATATCATCAACTACATCCCTTTTTTCGAGATAAAAAGTTTCACAAAGGACCAAAATTTGTTTTTTTTTTGTCCTTTTTTTTCTGTTCAAGGAGAAGTACGAGTACATTGTTCCGGCTTAACAGAGGAAGGAACATAAGAAATTCTTTTGCGAAAGTAATGCACAGCAACCTACGGATAAAAGGGACGACACACGACACACGCTGACGATGACGATTCTATGAGGACATGTACTACATACATATGCGACAGAATGATGCTTATTGTTGGACGTCGGATGATAGTGGAGGTGGTGCGCGGGCACCAGCAGCAAGGATACACTGAGATAAGTGCACATTAAATAAGAGACAGATTTTGTATTCTCTTGTTTCGGCAGTAGTCGTTTGTTTGCCATGTTGTGTCCTTCTTCTTTTTCGTCTAAAACTGAGACAAAAAGAGAGAGAGAGAGAGAGACGATTTAAATTTTCTCTGTGTGCGTACATGTAGTATTTGATGAAAGGATATAAGGAAGGTGTTAGAGCTCGGAATAAGTTTTGTAAGAGATTTAGATGCCAGAAAGGAGATTTGTTTTTGTGTGGAGAGTGATTGTCATCGTCGCCGGTTGCTGTAAATGAATTTGAATGTAAAATTTATTCATTCGGGGACCGGAAATATTGAAAAATATTATTGTAGGCATGGAAATGGAAATGGGATTACATTTGGCAGGAAATGATTGAATTTACTCGTACAATCAGAATAATGAAGTGTACTGAGGAGCACAAAAGGTCGTCATGGGTATGATTTCGTAAGGATAAGGTTAGAAATGCATTCCTGATGTGGTGGTTGTGTTAGTGTGCAGGCACTCGAGAAAATTGTCAATTTGGTAAATGCACGCAAATGTTTGCAATCAGATAAAATTGTTTTGCACAAGCCACCTGAGTGCTATGGTAAATGGTTGTTGTTTTTTGATTTTCAATTGGGTTATGGAGTGTAACTTCTACAAAACGTCCTGTGACATTCAGAGCTCAAATGTTTTAGGGTTTTTAGACTAAAAAACTACATGCGTATTTAGTCGAGCAAAGACTAGCTGAAATACAGAAATGGCTGGACCTTCTAGCCTATACAAAGAAATGTGACTCCTCATAGTGGAAATATAGTGGAAAGTCCTTGAGGAACTTGATTTAAAATGTTCAAGTACACTGCCATCAAACAGTATCATAAGTCTGTAGTCTGATGGATTTTAAATACAAATTTCATATTATATGTGAACCTTGTTCAAAACGTTCACAGATGGACATAGATTCCTGTTCATCACTTCAGACTACTTGGTACTTAGAGGCATACTAACAGTCTATAAGTTGGTTCCACTAGAATTTAGAATGATGATGCTATCGGCATCCTATTAATCAAAATCTAATCTGCTACAGGGAGTCTTAATTTAAAAAAAAAACTCGAGAATTTAAAGTCTGTAATTATCACGTGACAGTGCCAGCTTTAACATCTCTGCTAAATTCATTCAATTGAGAAGGATAACGATGAAGAATACGGGTTATTCCATTAAGGTCACTAAAAAAGACCTCAGTGAGACATTTGATGTCGAAAAGGGTTTAGATAACCCGACTTCTTTTGATACAATTTCTTCAGCATCCCACCTCAAAAATTTGTGGAACATTCATCAGCCAACACGGAACTTTTTGAGTATCGAGGCATAAGCTACGAAAATGAGTTAAAAGATTGATGAGGGCAAAAGCTGGGGTCGAATACTTATTCAGACAATAAAATCAAACGTAGATTAACTCCTGCTAATTGAGTTGCAAGCCCTCTATCGAGTAAGTGAAGCCAGTGCCTGATAGTCCCAGTCCAGTAAATCAGGACATATTTTGGAAAACGTTCTGATCTCACCAAGTTTACTGAATCGGACTATGGTTCTTAGAGCTGGCACTTGAAGTTAAGTTCGCTGTTTAGAAGATATCGTTTTCTTCTCAGGTCGTCCTCTTATTGTATCGTATCAGTCATTATTTGAGAGTAACCTTTTAGTCCAATAACGACAAGTATGTACCTATTTTTTTTATGATTCTATATATGACACAGTCCATGTAAGCTTGGCTTCTATAAGATAGCTGGAGAACATTTTTGCCTTGACTGCTCCTAGCGAAATGTAAACTGATTCTGCAAGTGATCAGTGGATGTCAGTTGTTTGTCAGTTTGTTTCCAAAATGTTATTGAGTCCTGGAGTTCAGATCAAGGTTAGTTTGGATTGACCATACAGTGCTACTAGCTAATTTCTGCGTGTTTGGACTTATTTTGCGAATAGAAAAAAAACTTGCTCTTAGAAGAAGCTAGTAGTATCGAAAAGGCTGTACAGTTTTGAGAAGTTTAAGGTCATCCAAAATACACCTCCCACAGTCCATTTTGAACCGTCTGTGTAGATTGTTATGTCGAAATCCATATAAGAAAGAATTGTGGGTCGAAAGACTTAGTGAAAGAAGTTTTGGCGACGATGTAATCGGTTAAAGCTGGTACGAGGTTTTTCGATAGAGAATCCAAAAGTTTACTACAGTTTCCCGGTGCAGGATCCAGATTCCTGACGGAGTTGACTGCAAAGTGGATGTGGTACCCAAACATGCTATTCTTTGGATCTTGTTGACCCTGGTTACGTTGCAAATTTTTCCTAAACCCGGCCACCAACTATTGAGATATATGTATGTGATGAACGGACGTACAAATACTGAAGGTTCAGATACAGACATATTGGTGGAGGACTATTCATGGTTCCTTTACTCGCGGCCCTATGTTTCGCTTTCAGGATAACTTAGGAACTAGAATAGATCCTGAATATCTAGTACGGGATATACAGTCTAGTACGGGAGTATACAGTAAAATCCTTCGTGTAAAATGTATAACAAAGCTCATAATTGCAAATGGATGTGTCATAGTTGCAACCTAATACCCTCTTTATTGTAAGTCACCCTTTCTGGGAGGAAATTGTGATCCCAGTTCCACAAGTAATGTTGCGGGAAATGTATCGACAACCCCTCTGCGTAGAAAAATACAACTTTTTATGAATATTTTGTTCCGTTTACCCAAACAAGTGTAATTTAATGAAACAATTAAACACTTTGTTCTAGTATGGACTCCTGGTCATTACCACTTGGAATTATATATCCTTTTCTCTTTATTATTACTAATTGAGGACACGGTGAATGAAGATGCAAAGCGGTGCCATAATTTCATGTTTTGCTATACATTTAGAAAACAATAACGAAGAGAGGGTGTGTGTTCGCAACTTTGTAACTCAGTTTTTACGCGCCTATTCAGTGTGCAATGACCATGCGCAGTTTTTGTGCGTTTAATAAGCATGTAGACCGAGGCAGCCCTTTGTCCTGTTCTGGAATGCTGGAATGTCACTTTTTTGACACAGTTTTTCTGCGCCTGAAAAGTCATCAGTTGAGTAGAGGGTTTGTTGTTCTAGTCGCAAAAAAACTATGGTGTTCCGGGTAATTAGAACTTGTACGGTTTTACATGTCAAATTGTAATTTAGGTACTCGAGGCCGAAGTACAAGTGTCACTAATTGCAATGGGATACACAATTGCATGGAAATTTCTATACCATACAACAGCCCAGTGGATTCTCAGGCAACTTATACTCGTATCTCGAAAAGGAAATCTTTTTAGCTGACAAGGTTTTTTAGAAGGGATACCCATAGCTCAATAAAGATCCTATAGCTTTGACACAGACTTCAGCTCAGCCATACCTTTAATGGATTTAGTCCACAATCGATCAAACATTTATGAGGCAGCAGATCTGGTTGTAGGCTCGTGACTTTATAGAGAACTTTTGGCAGCCTCTATTGGGAGCGATTTTGTTGATGTAAAAGTTTTCAATGACAGAACAGGAATTAGACAAATAAATCCGATGACTGTTCTTAGAAGAATCTGTAGAACTTACCGAGTCGATGTTACCTGGCACACAAGTATGTGGCTTGAAAACGTAGGTTTAGATTTACAGGCACACTTGGATCAGTGTTCCCATGGATCATTCTATTTTGGAATTATTAAGCCAAACGATGTTTCTAACATTCGATGGAACAGACTTCTTCGGAACAGGACCGGACATATGAGCTGAGGAATAATTTCAACCTTCTACTCATCTCTACAGCTCTTCGATAGAGACCCAACCATGCAGTATGTTGGCACATCAGTCAGTGTACAGTGAGGACATCGATTGCAAATCAACCTAACACGTTTTATTTGGCTTCGGACACAGCTCTCTTGACATATGATGCATCTTGGTTAGCCGTTTCGATATAAGCCTTAGAATAATGCCCTTTCAGGTGATCCCGCTTATCTGTAGCTACCCGACATGAGTCTATCGCCTCTCCGTGAGACACAACCTATCTCGGTGTTAGTCTTGGTGCAGCTTTTGATTGCAGACCAAGGTTTATGCGAAAGAAGCACTATATCTTCTGATTGTTGAATCTTACCAAGAATGATACCATCAGGTTCTGGGGGGTTTGATGGTGCCCTTGGTATAGACCATCTAAGAATCAGTCTTTGGTTGTGACCTTGTGGGGTCTTTGGAGATCATTTTTCGAAGAAATCTTGTAAAGAAATGTGATTTCAAAGAACCATCCCAGAGTAGAGTTTGGCTAGATTAAACTGAAAATTTATTCCACGAAGATGGATTCTCCTCCCCTCGAGATTCGTGAAAAGCCATCGATATAGCGCCATCGTGCGCTTGAAAATGCGCAAGTTTAATGCAGTAAAATGGACTAATGGACAGGACTTTACGTCCTCATACTTAATTTCATCTAAAAGTCTTCTAAAATCAGAAACAAATTGAATAAATCGCAGCCTTCTACCCTATGAGAGCTTAGAATAACCACCCCTCACAGCCAACGGCCAGCTTACCTTGGAAGCATAATTAAAACTATATTCCATTGAATCATAAAAGCTGCAATCCGATTACACCAATTCGGACACAACAACAACACACACCCATACACTACCATATCGTGAACCTTTAAGCACTTCAAATGAGTTCAGGTCACTTCTAACCAAGTCACGAGCGATTCAAATGCCAGACTAACCACGAACCAGCACAAGAAATAAATAAAAAATAAAAAAGAGCAAAGAACACAGCTCATGAAATAGCAAATAAAACCAGAAATGAGCATGTACACCGAACCGAACATAGTTTCCAAGTCGAGAAATTGGTCTTTTCCCAGGCAACAGCGGATACCAGCCAAATGCCACATGCTCGTCCTGCTAAATGCAAAACCCACATCATAAAATGTTCTTAAAAAATCGATTGATTCTCCCCCGGTTAGACGCAAGTACATAGTTCCGTACGGATTAGAAAGGTACCCACAACAGTCAGACCATGATGCCACTGCCACACCACCCCCTCTCCCCCTAACAAAGATGTACGATTACACATTTAGATAGTGAATTGCATGGAGCACGCCGCTCCCCCACTCTTGAGCCAAAGAGGAATATAGGATCCTCTTCCTCGTCTCGATGTGTGCGCTGGGTGTGTTAAATTTTGTAAATTACTTGTTCGTTGAATCAGTTTCGGTTTTCTCTTTTCTCTCTCGCAGCCAGACACTGAAGGGCCATGGAACCGTCTCGGTAGATACCCACTTTAGTGTCAGATGGAATCATCAATCTGCCACTTGTGATGGTTGCCATGGGTTTGATTGGAACAAAGTACGAAGTAGAATATTCTAGAATATACTTTGAATTAATTCAAGATGAAATTCTTTGAAAGTGTATACTCCTGCGCGTATCCCCATTGAAGAGGGGGCGAGGACACGTTGATTTGATATCGAAAAACAATCATTGTAATGGGGATGTTTGCTTGTAGAACCCATATTGCGGAGCAGACTAAATGGTTACAAGGCAACGAGATTTGTGAAAATTGTTACCTCACTGATGGATGGGAAATCTAAATATTTAATTGAATCGAATTGAGTTGGTAGAGGGTGCATTTAACAATCCCTTAAAAGGGGACGTTTTCTATATTATTTTTTTTTTTGAGTCTTTAATACAGAACCCGTCTGGATGAAGTGAACTGTGAAAGATGTTCATTTCGAAGGCACAATGAAGTCCGTGTTTCATTTTAATTAGTGTGAGTGCCTGCCCGATTTGTCAAGCTTATTTCTAGACACAAAGTCAGAAAATCAGTCTAAACAAGAATCCACCTCTTCAATGAACTTAATCACAAATGACAAAGCTTCAGGTTACGTTTTAATATAAAATCAGAACCACGCAACAAAAAAACAAACCCCTACCGGGCTATAATAGCATGCTGTTCGGGAAATCAAGAAAAAAAACAACTAATTCAATATTTAGAGGGTTAGGGTTACGCACTAATAAATAGTGAACACTGCCCACTGGCTCACCCTGTGACCTGGAATTTATCTTGTGCCCGGAGTCCAATCAATCAAGGAGTTCTACTTCCCTCACTTATTTAATTGACTATGACCGGAGTTGGAAAGTTTTTGAACTATGTTCGTTATGTACGACATTATTTCGATCAGTCGATAGACTAATTAGTCTACATACACCATTAATTGTATATAAAATGTCCTTGCAAACTAAAACGTTGGTATTATAATCTCAAAATTGCATAAAATAGGTCCCTCAGGTCTGATAGCTTCTTAGCGAGAGAGGGAACCTTTATTAGGTCCTTGATGTGAGACTTATGGATTTTCTCATTGGTCAAGATAGAGTTAGATGACATCTACGAACATTTCTGGATGGATACTGACTGATGGATTTTAAGTATAACGAGCCATAGCGCACAAAAGACTACAATCGTATCACTCAGCTTCTTAAGAGTGACAGCATAAAAACTATGTTTTAGCGATATTGTCATCACGGACTAGAGTAAAACTAATGTCAGGTGCTAAACACAGTTGGAGAACTGCATGAAACCAAACAAACGCACATGTCAGGACTAGAAAGCGCTGAAAGCATTAATGAGAATCTGTAGCTCATTGGGGAACCACATTAGATGCTCTCAATTTAAAAGAACCACTTTCTCACCATCCTATCAGCCAACATAGAATATCGGACTCGAATCGTGTCACGAGAGACTACCTTCAGAATGTGGGTACCTGGCTCGGTGGCGTATGGGTAACCCTTTTCTTGATGCATTTTTCGGCTCAAAATTTTTTTGATTTTTTCTCACGAAGCGAGGTAGCTGATCAGCTCGTTTGTACTTAGGATGCATAGACTCAGAATATTTGACTCGAATCGTGTCACGAGAGAGTACTTTCAGAATGTGGGGACCTGGCTCGGTGGCGTATGCTTAACCCTTTTCCAGATGCAGATTGTTTTAGCTCGTCTATGCTTTGGATGTACAGACACAGTATTTCCAACTCGAATCGTGTCACGAGAGACTACCTTCAGAATGTGGGTACCTGGCTCGGTGGCGTATGCTTAACCCTTTTCTGAGGCATTTCTCGGCTCAAAATTTTTTTGATTTTTTCACACGAAACTAGGCAGCAGATCAGCTTGTTTGTACTTAGGATGCATAGACTCAGAATATCTGACTCGAATCGTGTCACGAGAGAGTACTTTCAGAATGTGGGGACCTGGCTCGGTGGCGTATGCGTAACCCTTTTGCCAACTCCATCGATTCTTAAGGAACACTGTATTAGGGAAAGTGCTCCGCGAAGGCATTGTAAAAGTATCAAAATAGTTCCGTAAGGAATCTTACGCTATAGGAACTCTAATGACGGAATATACCTCTCCAAGGTGTTAGTAGGAGGCACAATAGATCTATAGGTCGCAGTGTGAGATACCCCTCATTTCAATAATAATAACAACCACGACAGAACAGAAGGTAGTACTCATCTCACGACTTTACAATATGGGACTTATCTACGTGTTAAAGCCTTCTAGCTATCGAATCGTAGCCGATGTTACAAATCATCCACTCGATGTGGACGAAGATTTCATTGAAGCAGTACAGCCCTTATGTTATTCTGATGTGATGGCGCCACCAATAGACTTGAGTTTTTACGAAAATTGATAGAAGTGTAGTGGGTTAGTCCTCCTCTAAAGAATATATCGACATATGGAGGACATTGGGCTGATACTTACCTTTTTGAAGGTCAACGCTACATATCCCTAGTTAGTTACCTTAAAAAAAATACTCTCTCCAATGGAAACATTCTACCTTATCCTTTCAAATATACTACTCTATTTCCAATCCAGTTGAAGTGGCCATGTGCGTTAGGTTCATATGATTCTTAAAAACCACCGAGTCGGAGAAGTGCACAGGAAGCAAGGTACAAATACTGAAGGTACCTTTTCCAAGGATTTTGCTCTAATCGTCTCAATTCGTTACACTCTTCAAGTAATTGAAGAGTTGTATGATCTTCTTCCTCCGTTTTGTAATCTGATACTTGTACCAAGGAACCTTATAATTGCACACACTCTGTGCACACATTACACACATTCTCTTCTTCGCTTAGGTCTCATGTTAAGTGAGGCCTCCTTGAAATCTTTAGATTTGCTATGAGTCCACATTCGGTTCTTATTGATCTACACTGACAGGAAAAGAAACTTTACGAACTAATGCCCTACGATGACATATTGACAGGGATCAACGACGACAACGTTGAGACAATCCCATCTGTCATCAGGGGAACACCAAACCCTAACCCCAGTCATCTTAAACTCCATTTGACACAATCTAAATGCCCACAAGGACGATGGCGCAATGATTCACCTCCACTTAGCACTACAGCATCAGCGCGTACTTAAACAAAAGTTTACTCATAAATTTATGCCCCAAATGTCAATCAAATTGACACGAGTATAAGCTAATTCCCACTGGCATTAGCTTCTTCTTCTTCTTCTCCTCCATCTGTAGAGATAATAACGCCTCAAAGCAATAAAAACGTCATAAGTCTAAGAAGCTAAGAAGCAACGAAGTCAATTTGCCTCAAATCGCCTCCATAAAACGACCTTGAGCATCAATTTAATGGGCACAGCCATTGCCGAAGCCGAAGCTCGAGATCTCATGTTCGAAGACGTTCTCCAGAAATGACAAACTCCCAGTGAGGAACTGACTGCAAACGGCCATTTGGTCTTCATTAAGCACATCAGTCTCGCTTTGAAAAACAAAAAAACCAAAAAAAAAAGAAAAACAAGAAAAAAACTACTCGATAGGAAGAAGTATCTGTAATGGGAATTTTTTTTATGCTCAACGTTCCGACAAAGAGCAAAGTACCGAGAACGAATGCTCCTCTGCTGCTGGTGGTGATACTCTCAAGTGGTCAAACTAACCATGCCACCGCACACATCCATCGTGTGATGTGTTTGTTCGTGGCATATGGTGGCCATTCCAACGGACCACACTCTGTGTGTCTGGAGGAGCGCAGGCAGCACCAGATGAACGAATTTCAATTTTGGACCATGTTACACCAGAGACGGGGACGACAACATACACACAGACTTTGCACCGAGATATGACTCCCTGGCGCACACACATACCCTCTGTCATGGTGGTGGTTGCCATGGTATGCCATATCAGCCCAGCCAGCAAATGTGCTTATGCATATTAAGTTGGCTGATGCTCCTCTGTAGTTGTTGTTGGCGATATTGCTTCGTTTCGCCTTTTATTGTTTCACATATGCAAACTAGGAAATGAATTATTAAAATGAGATACAGGATGGAGTGGCTGGTTGCACATATCTCTCATCATCAGCCGCCTGCCTCATCATCATCATCATCATCATCGGCATCATCATAATCATTGTGAACATCATCTCAGAGTTATGTATGTACATCGGCACAAGAGAGCAACATAAGTGCATTAATGAAAGGAGGACGTATGAGTGTAGAAGAAAGGAAAAGAAAAAAAAAAAAACAACAAGGACATACAATATACAACATACACCAGACAAATAGAACATAAAATTTTCGGGTTAATTGACGCAAAAAGGATCAGAGTTCGTCCTCATGCATAATGCACAGAGTGTGAATAATATCATGCGGAACTGATGGTGCAGGAATATAAAGGACGAAAATTTTGACTTTATCCCCGAAATTAGCTTTAGCTCGGAATGAGGGCGCCCGAGATCAATATACATGTACGGCAATGGCAACAGAGACATCCTTAGAATTAGGTTACTTTCACGGTTCGTTAATTTCAGTGGCGCGGCGGAGTAGTGTGTAATGTGTATCGTGTTTGGTGGCAAGGATAAGTCCCTTGTGACGAGTCGGTGGTTGGGAATGATAATAATGAAAAGCTGGTGGCACCCGTCCCACTTTCGCGCAAATTGACATCCATAAGACACCTGCTTCGACAGGATACTTTTTGTTTCTTTGTTTTTTTGTTTTTTTTTTTTTTTTCATCTTTTACGATAGAAGTCATTTTTTAATGGCCTCGTTTGGAACATGCGCACTGTGGCGTGTACTACACACTTCTACTATGAAAAGTCCTTTCGAGGATAACACACCACACACACTCTTGGAACATGTGCGTGTTCTTTTCGATGTTGTGCTGTCGCAAATGCGTTCGCGTTTCGATTTCGTGTTGTTTCGTTCAACAATATTTCAACAATACAAGGACTATGGTGAGAATCCTGATGGAAGTGAACAACCATCTCGTCCTCCATTGAGCGAAATGGTAAATGGTTTTGCGCCGAAAAACCTATGTGCGTGTGTGAGTTTTGTAAGAATATAATCAATATGACGTTTAAGTACATATCCCGGTGATAAGCTCCTCACAGGGTGTGACAATTAGTCCAGTTTTTGATGTGTACCGGTGCGGTGCGGTGAGAAGGCAAGAGAGTGTAGACTGGGAGGGGAAGGTAGTGCTAGAAGATTTCAATTATTCAAATTTAGGATTTTAACCGACAAAGGAATGCAGATGAGGACGTGCGAAATTTTTCGCAGCAAGTTATTTCAAGGAATATTGAAGGGGGAATTTAATTAAATGGAAAAATAATTTGTCTAAGCTGAATGAATAGCTAATCCTTGGCGTAGGATTGTGCTGTTACAAGCGAGCTGACAGAGGAATATTAGAACAGTGCCGTAGGGCTGCACTCTATTTGATGATGTGTGGGGGTACACATGGGGCGGGTATGGTGCTTAATGTCGCTCGGATGAAGTTTACTGAAAATGTAGATTTTTCGAAGGTGTTCTTATATTTCTTTTGTGACACCGGATACCTGACTAATCCGGGGATACATTCTGTTGTGTAGTGGCTATTAGTACGAGAGCACTAGACATGATTGTAGTTTGAGTCAAAGCAAGGAAGTTACCGGGATATGATAAAATATAGTCTCAACTGGGACTTTGCTTGGGAAGACAGTTTTTTGAGAGGATTTCCTGTTTCTACAATCGTAGGAACCCTCAACATACAATCACCTAACGTCTATAAATCCGTGCTCAAGAGCAACAATCGGACAGATGTTCAAGAGGTTAGTCTTTACTCTTTGATTTAGTTGTCAAGGCAAACAAGAACTTGCAGTCAAAGCTGTGAATTTATGATCAACCCTGTTGTGCAGTTCACTAGGAAATACTGATATCTTCCAATCTTAGATTCTATTAAAAAACCTTCTAATCTAACTGAAGTTTGACAAAATTGCCCTAAGAAGATACAAGAAATCGGTAGACTCCACATATGGTATGGTAGAGATGGTCTAGTTGATTGCCACGAAGAGGGTGATGCTAATGAACAAGTCTCAGCACTGTCAGCTCCAGACAGTCGATGAAACAATGTAGCTGCTTCTGAAATCAAATCTTAGCCTAAGTTCTTTGATCTTGCTCATATGGGAGACATTATGATATTTCTGTAGAACCAACCAATAAGACAGTGATCCACTGTCTGGGGTACAACCAATTCGTGGGAACTAATGATCAGTAAAGTCTGTGAAGATATCTTTCATGAAACGAAGTCACTTAAACTACCAGTACTACTGAGTACGGCTGACAAGAGTCAAATCCAAGTCAATCTGTGGTGATGAGCCACGAACTTTGGTTATTTTGTTGCTCATATACCCTTTGTGTGCGACAATCCACGCTAATTGTGAAAGCATTTCAACGGTCTCCAAATCTAGCTGCACCTTTATTGTGCTCATGGTTGTGTCAACTAAAACTTCCGCTTGGAAGCCCAAGAGATCGGGTGATTTCGGGTTCAGATAAGTATATACCCGAACCTTTTCATTCGTAAATTTTTCACCCATTCGTGGAAGCCGAGGTAATCTTAAGGGAACTTCGATTTGACGTTTAGGCTGTCTCGGTACCCAGGTGTGCCCTTCTTGCAAGCGTTCAGTAGCATGTATCGCTCTCTATCTCAAACTTGGATTGTTTCAACCATATAAGACGCTCTTAGTGACTCTTACGTTTAGGTGAAGATTTAATGAGATCAGTCCGAGTATGGTTTCAAGGGCTTCACGTCTAACTAGATTCCTTCTTGGGTTTTCGAATTTGGCTGCCCGACATTAAAACTGTTCCAGTCTGTTCAACCTGTCCAGTACATATAGTACACATAGACAGCATCTATAGACTGCTCTCGATCATATAATAGAATGGAGAGGCCAGTTGCACACATTTTTAAATGAAAATGATGATGCGACGTTAGCCTAAGACAGCTTTTGTTCATCTTTGTATTTCTGGTTGGAAGCACATGCAGCTGGACAGATGACATACAATAAAGCATATGTACCACACCATTCTTATCATTCCATTGTTGGGTTCTGACTACAATAGCCACACTCCCTCAATAGGGTCATATGGTCGTGAAAAACCAATTCTTTTCATGCATCGTAAGCGATATTTCATACGAATGGTTATTTGTCCAGAAAAGCCCCCTCCAGCGCACTATTAACACAACGCTTACACAACTCAAGCCACACGAACGACTCAAGGCCTAGATATTTTCCGCATACAGCTTCCGGCGGCCGTTACTCACAGCTTACTCTTTGCCTTCGCACAGGAAATTCAATTGAACGTTTATCCTGGTACACCATGCTCACCATTCACCGGGTACCATCCTATTAATCCTCATCCGCAATGAATCAACCCGCAACCACGACGCTCAACACCCTTCAAAAAAATAAATTGCATTTATTTTTGGCGGCCAATTTCAGCGAGCCTCTCGAAATACAAATACAAATTCGAAAATACTCTCGCGCACGCAGTGCAATTACGTTGCGGAACAGATGGTGCCGCCGCCATCACCGAGGCCGCTTTTCAAAAGCGGTCCCGTTTTATTTATAGAATTAAACTCTGCTCTTGTAAATTATGAAGCCACTACCGGCCGACCGGCCGGCCGGCATACGAATATTCATATCGTACACCCAGCAGTGTCTGGCTCTGTGTACATTAACCATCATTTGGAGTCACTTGCTCGATTCGGCTGTCGTCGTCGTCGTTGCCGTCGCCGTTGTAGCCATCATCCCAAAATAAATATCGTTCTCATGAAAATAAAGAAAAAAAATCCGAATCCGAATCTGAATCCACTGGGGAGGCTGTACGCAAGAATAAAAACGACGAACAGAACTGACTATGACATGTGAGTTGTGTGTGCTGTACTCTGTATTGTGTGGCATTGGGTGCTGGAATCTCAACCCGTTCGTTCCCAGCATCAGCATCACCCTGCTACCATGTGTGTGCTCTGATTTAAAACACCCCTTCGTCCTGCTCCCTGAAGTAACAACACAACAGCATTCGGAGCATATGAAGATGTCAGTGATGAGATGATGCTACTGTACGGTGCTCTGTTGCTCAGCTACTGCTGACGCTGGAGATACATCATGCATCCGTTTGGCATAAGATGGTATAAGAAAAAAAAAAAACTTATAATGACGTATGAAAAACTAGTCCCAGTCTTATGGCTGTTTCTGGAATTGATGGGTCGCCTCGACTGTGTGGCTGCAAGATGCAGGTTTTTCTTAGCACAACACCAGATGTCGGGCGGATACGGATACACTTTTGGCGTGGATCCTCTGCACTCACAACTCCCAAGGAGTGCAAATATCTTCTCCGCTTGGTTGGGGCTTCGTTTTTATTTGTTTTTGGGGCGAGGTGTTCTGTTTTTTTGTGGTATACTTGAAGATATAAAAATAAACGAGTTCGGGCTTGGAATTGGATGGTGCATTACCATTTTGGTTTTTTTTTTTTCCTGCCAGTCATGGTGGTGGTTGAGAATGCATTTCGTTTTACTTGACGGCGACGGAAGTTAATGCCAATCGAAGTAAGACGAGGACAATTTCGCAGGGATTGCAGTCATCCGGTGGGCGAGAATCCTCTGGGAAAGAACCAAAATTGCATTGCTGGCTGAAGGGAGGTATTTGCTTAAATGACTTGGATGCGGCAGGAAGCAGTTGATAGACAGTTTTACCTCTCAACAGTCAATAGGTTTTACGTTGCACTGTTGATATCTTGAATAGGATATGGGTTTACGTACATAAAAAAAAGTTTTTATGGTTAACCAGGTTAATCTCGTTAAATTTTAGACTTTCGACTTTAGGCAAGATCTTGACTGTTGTGCATATACATGATTGTTTCAGAGAGGGTTCAAGGCGCATAAGAGGACAACGGCCTAGACCAGCTATGTATGACAGCATAGCTACACTAAAATTCATTTCAGAAAACACAGACTATACCGCACGCTACTTTAGGAGAATATTCTGACCGCCTTTTCCTGGCTTCTACTAGAAGGATGACAGACATAACCCTTCACTTTTGCATGGACGTCTTTCAGCTACCGGAGGTGTTGAAAAAACTGGGTCTTAGCCTGAAACTCTCTTACTTTCAGATGCTATAAAACCACTGGAATCGATTTGTTTCATATAAGAGCATGGTTTTTTGTACCTTGACGAGATGGTGGGCCGAAAAGGATATGCATACAGTAACAGCTCTCTGAGACGGACAGTCACCGTGATATCATGGTTGCCCGCTCAAGGAAGTTGTCTGTCTAATGGAACGTAAAGTGTATGCAATCGAAGAAGTTTGTTTGTCCGTTTAAGGAAGGTGTCCGCCTAGGAGAGGTATCTGCAATGGGAAGTTTACACTGTATGCAGCGCGCAGATTCAAGGATGCGTATATCACTATAGATGGGTGTTGATTTTATCTTAGAAAAAATTCTAAAGGAAATGCATCAAGAGTTGTGTTTTGGGAGGTTTCATCTAAGCTTAAACCAAAAAACCTCCACAAAAAGGTAGAAAATCCTGAAAAAAAATCATCATCCACAGGCAAGTCACAAAAAATTCGGTGGCTCTAACAATTTTGGAAGTATAACTCCTTAACTAATTCTCGGAAGAAATTGCATTTTCTGAAGTCAGATATATTTCGGGTATTACTACACCTTGGAGTGCTAATACAGATCTCTGGAGATCCTTATTATCAGGAAGCAATTCTCGTTTAATGGGATTTTCTATTATTTCACGAAAGACGAGTGCATTTTCGGAAATCTATTATCTAAGATGCGAAGAAACTTCGCATTGATATGTTCAAACAACAATTCTTCAGATTCTTTCCAACATCCCGAACCATCTCTTCAATCTGTTAACATCCTGAAGAGTCATGTCCTTCGATTGTGTTGTGAAGTGATACAGCAAAACACAACAGATGGATTTTTTTTAAGGTATTTGGATGGAGTTTGATTAGATTTCAAAGAAACGAGGACCAAAATACACTGGACTGTGCTAAGGACATTTGAAGGCATACAAGGTTACCTTTCTTATCAGCTTCATCTCTTCAGTTGATAGTTTACCCGGACTTCCTCTAGTTTAAGAAAGTTTGTTGGGATGCAGAGCACCATTCTTTCCTTTCCCTCAAATCATTTTCGACAAAATGCATCTTCTTTGTGGTTTGTGGCGTGTTTTCCTCTAATCATTTCATTGGCAACGTGTGGTTGGATATTAAAATATCAGAACTATGGCTAGTGTGCACAACTTACCGGAATTTTAGTTGTTTTCTTCAAAATCTTGTTTTTTTTAGAATTGTTCTGTACCAGCTGCTTCTACTCAATCAACTTCCTACTTTTCGTAAAGAGAAATACTTTTATTCCCAGAGGAGTCGCTTCAAATACTACCCATCGACCCTGCTTAGCACAATGTATGAACTTGAGCAGCTAGGTTTGAGGAATGAGACGACAGAGAGGACAAAAATATATGCACACCATCTGACGATGGAGCTCTTCAAGGAAGTTCTTCGTCCAGAAACCACATCGAGAAATCAACTACAATCTATAAATGTATGTATCAGGTGTAGTTATACTGGATTGTAAAATCGAACCTTTATGTCTACGAAGACGACCATCGTATAGTGTGTCTTATCCAGCTTAGTGTCAAACAATTTTTCTTTGGACAGTCTTGTGGTACTTTTGCATTGACAGATGGTTCCTCATCGTCTTATTACTTTCGAACCATAACATACTTATTGCCATAGAACGTGCATTGATGAATACATTTATTGCCATCAGGTGACCTAAACGAATTTTTGTAAAAGTGTGGTCGGGAGTAGAAGGCTGGCCTGTCTTAGGCAAACACTCTTAATGGGTCGGAAGCTCGTTTCCCTTGCACATTGAAGCAAAAGGCATGGATCTTAGCCAGAAGTGAGGACAATAGTAGATGGACCTCCCTGGACACCTGTGTGATCACCAGAAGCCTATGGCCTTGCTTTGACAAGAGTAGGACCGACCGAATTATGCTAAAAGATAGGAAGTCCCTTTCTGTCCTTATAGGAATCATTACGGGGCATAACTCTCTTCGGTACCACATGAGAAAGTTAAGACTCACGGATGAAGATTTATGTCGGGGATGTGGAGACGAGGAAGCTAATGAGGATACAACCCACTTTCTCTGTCACTGCCCTGGGCTTATCCACCTTAGATTCAAATTTCTAGGGCGACACTTTTTCCGTGACCTTGAAGAATTAGCAAACAGGCAAATTAGGTTCATCAAATCAACAGGATGGTTTGGTGATCCATAAGATACAAATCAGTACTAGGGTTTACCAATGGGCAAGGACTTTTTCCCCTTTGGGTATCACAATGGGTCTGTATTGACCTGAGTGTGGCGACGTGATCTAGTCGCCTACCCACATACCTAACCTAACCTAACCTAAGTTGCTCTTTCAAGGTTTGAGCCTACCAGCTATCATTTTTCTTAAGTTTAGTTACAAAACTCTAGCTGGACACTGTATGTTCTAATAAAAAAAATAAAAAAGTGGACTTGATAATCTATGCTCTGCTCTTCTCTACATTACAAAATATGGAGGAGGTCAGTGCTGATATTGAAGAGGGTATACAGAATACCACTGACTTGGTAAATGCAATACTGACATCGAATACCATCTCTTCAAGAGCTCGACAGATTTCTTGATTCCTTCTTTCGAAATGCTGTGTATTTTCATGTTGATGCTCCTATTGAAAACAACAAGCGGCGGTTTATTTTTTTCAAAAACGACAAACCAAAATTCATGACCCATTTCTCCCACGCTCTGACTACTGTTTGAAAAATTGCACATCGGTTAACACAACATCGGCATTGAAACTTCATAAAATGCCAGTTTTTTCCACAAACTGCGCATAAATATTGCAAAATATCTTCACCCATAGAGGCCAAAAAAAAAACGAAAAAAACACCCATTTCACTTAGCATATCCGCACATTGAAAATAAAATTCAAAAGCAAAACCCAAAAAAAAAAAAAAAACAATTTTTCACTTCTCATGAGCTCATCCAAGAGTAATTGCTACGGCTCTATCAAACTGACTGCACATACATACATACAGAGAACAGGGTTGTTAATTACTGATCATTATAATAAATTTCAACCGAAAAAATAAAAAAAAAAATAAGAAAACTCCCCTGAGAGCGTGCAAAAAAAGAAAACAAGAAAAAACTTAAAAAAAACGTACAAAATAAATAATTCCAAGTCATGAACTCTTCTCCTCTGGAGCAATTAAAAAGCGGAATCCATGCATTGAAGGCCGTCGTTGTGCTCTTATTCCAATCCACAACACCCCACCCCACCCTGTGTGTGTGAGTTCAAAACCAAAATTTTTCACCCAAATACCCGATGGACGGAAGAGCGTCTGGTCTGCCGCTCGTTGTTGATCCTCTTGTGTTCATAAAATTACGAATGTATTGTACATTAACCGCCAGCGACCGTCCATCCTCATCGTCATCGTCATCGTCGTCATCTGAAGAGCTTCGCGTACGCGCGCCACTCATTCATTCATTCGGGCTGTCGGATTGTTAAAAAGAAAAATTGGGCAACAAAACAAAAAACCAAAAAAATATATATAAATGCTTACATTGCCACTAGGGATGACGACCCAATTAAAATTTAATTTACATAGGTTTTTTTTTTTCGTGTTATTTCGCGTAATTGTTTTTGTTGTGGGTACGTATGTACCCACGTAGGCGGTGCTCCATGCTTCCTGTCCATTTAGTGTGTTTGATGTGCTATGTGGGTTCGTTGTTGCAGTTTGTCACTTGCCGAGAGTAATTATGATTAATTATGGCAGAGGGAAGAGGTGTGCCCTGAAAACCAGAAAAAAAAGCCGCTTTCGCAACACACTGCGGTTGAAAATTTATCGGTTTTGCGAGAGAAAATTTATCGGACTTTCAGTCAATTAAAACACCAGAGCCCGGTTACCCGACGATGATTGCAATGGCCCTCAGGTATTTTTTCTACAAACACATACATATGTTTGTAGTGTCACTCTCTGGCAGATACATATGTATGTATGTATATGCAGAAAGGCTTATTCATGTATAGCACTATCAGACCTGTGTCTTAGAGCGCTTAATACAAGCAGCTGCCATGAGCTGAGAGCATATGATATGCTTCCATAGGGTCATCACTTAGTGCTACTGTTAGTATTTACTTAGCAACACAGAACGGTTTAGGAAACACGTCCAATAGCTCCAAACCAAAAAAGTTGCGCTACCCAGCCCGAACGTTAAGTCTGATTGATTAGGAAGGTAGGTTACCAAGGCAGGCAACATTAGTTGCCACTCTTAGACCAAAAAAAAATCTCTTAAAACTACCCTTGGAACTATACCAAGACCTCACTAGTTATAAAGCTCTGGAGGCTATTGATGTTAGCCAGTTGGCCTAAGATAACAAAGAAGCACTTTGTCTGATAAGATCGAAAAAGTTGTACCCTGCCTAGCAAGCTTGTAGACAATACAATACTCTGGAATATCACAGTGTACCGGGACCCAGATGAAGTTGATGAATGTTGAATGATTGTTCAGACATTTCGATAAGAGACAGGCGACGATTTACGGTTGATTAGGAAAGATTGCTAGGATTGGATCATGGCTAGAATGTCTATATAAATGTTGATATTACGGTTAGATGTAGCATTATACTTTACTCACGACAAGGCCTCTATAATAGCCATAATCTCCACTCTTACAGTGATTGAGAAAGCGTAAAGACATTCTTTTTTATAAAGAAATGTGTAACCAAGACCCTCTCAACCCAGATACTGGCATACTGAATCTAGCTTCTCGTGGCTCTTTTCAAGTCACATATTCTATTTCTGTGCATCATAAGCACAAACGAGACTAGCTGCTAGCATGTGGTGCCTCGAAAAAATTAGACAAATTTGCACGAAAAATGTTTGAAAAAATAGGTTACGCATACGCCACCGAACCAATTACAGGCAACTTGCATTTACCATCACGTGGCTCAAGACATACCGCAGGTGGAAGATATTGTTCATATTTCCGACGGAAATATCTTTAACGCGACAGCCTTGGTAACGTACAGATTCCCTGCAGTTCTGAGCCATTGAGTCAGTACCATATAGTACATCATTTCTACAATATTCGTGACAGAAACGCATCACCGATACTCGTATGAAAGCTAACCAAACTTTCTACACTAATGGTCCTTAAGGGATCTGGGGTTTTCTGTGATATCTTTGGAACCTATCGTCGGGGCTGTAACTATGATTACATGGTAGCTCTCACGCCAGCTTACCAGGATGTGTCGATATATCAAGTAATGAATAGTTCCTATGAGTTCTATCAAAACATCTGACAGACAGATGCCCCAATTGAGCAGTAAATTACAACAAATTACAAAAGTAAAAAAAAAACTCACCATTATGTCCTGTATTCGTGATGATAACCCAAAAATCGATAGTCTTCTCTGGACCGAGTTCCTCGTAGTCCCACTTCTTTTTAACACGTACCGCGCCATTGGTTTCGACCGTAACCCATGGATTTTCATCGCGAATTTTGAAAGTCTCCTTGTCGGTCTCCTTTTCCAGCTGAAAGACCGACTTGCCCTCGGTATCACCATCGGCTTCGGTGAACTCAATACGTTTCGTTGGACGGACCGCGCGCGTAACCCGTCTCTTATCACGACGATGCGAATGCTGGTTCACCGAATCATGACTCAGATGTTGCATTATAAACGAAACCGGTTCCGGTGCAACAAATTCAATTAAGACCTTCGCCGGACGAACACTAGCCAAACTAGGATAACGCAAATCATGTGCCTCCACATCGAGCAGTAGTTCCGATTTTTCCGGCTCACTAGCCAGCATTAGCTCTCCCGTTTGTGGTACAATAATCACAACATTGCTGGGCGCAACCAATCTATAAGCAATTTTATCACCATCACCGTCCTTGGCCTCAACTTTACCCAGAATTGTAAATCGTTTCCATGTGGTTGTTAAATTACCATCCATATCCATAGACTTCTCTCCAGCCACAGCGAACTTGTACTCTTCGTTGACAAACACCGGACGATTGTCGTTCTCATCAAGGACGGTTATCACGACCTTCGACACAGTTTTATCAACCTCATCCAAATCGGAAGCCTGCACAGATAAATCATAGTACTGCTTAGTTTCACGATCCAGTGGTTTGGCCGTGACCAACCAAACGCCACTCTCATCGTCATTGTCCACGATAATGGTGTCCTTCAAGCCGTCACTCTTCGAATGCCGTCTGTCCTGCAAAGCGAACGCACTATCTTCATTGCCACCGATAATTGTGTATTTAATCTTTTGCGTATCGCGATTAGAGAATGCCTGCATCAGAGGGATGCCACGTACACGGGTGCCCGCGGGACGATTCTCCCTAACCTCGCCGGTTGCATCAAGCATTGAGCCAGGAAAACGCAACATATCGTTACGATGCATCACGAACAGCTGCAGATTGTGGGTTGACGTTGAATTTGGTGTCTCCTCGACAACAACCAAATTAACTGGTCGATTGACAAGCGGTGAAATGTCAGATGTGGTCATGACCACACCATCATCCAATACGGTAAAGTATTTGGAATAGCCCGTCTCGAGGAGGTGGTAATTGCTGGCGTTATTCGAAATGGGGACCGTTTTGAATTTCTTAATACTAAAGCCGGGATATGTATCGTGCGGCAGGACTAGGGACATGTCATTATGGCTGTCGGGATGTTTGGTTATATCGAAAGCGAGGCTAAAACTGCAACTACACACTAATGCACACAAAATGGAGATCAAACCGAAGGGATGCCGTCTCTTTTGAAAACTAATTCCCACCACCGCTGTGGTGTCCGCGTACCGTGTCGCCATCATTTGCTAATGAGCGACAATTTTACTTTTTTTCAAAAATTTCCTTCACTGTTTTTTTTTTTAGATTCTTTTGAATATTATTTAACGAATTGTTCACTGTTTTACGTTTGTTTACTTTAATGTCAAAAACACTCGGAGTCAGAACATTTTGGTTAGATGTGTCGACGTTTCTCGATTAAGTTGGACAGTAATCCATTGTCCTTGAGATTTACCGCACTAAGGCATCACCTGAAAAGAGAGAAAGATATTAGTTTGAGGTTGAAAGTTAAACGAAATTGGTTTTGGAAATCTCGTAAACCGGAAACGGATATTGGTTTTTAGGGAACTGCCGACATACTTATGTACAGATGTGCATTCACAAAATTGAGGAGAAATGAATATTACAATTTTTTTTTCGCAGAAAAAACTATTCAATCGATTGACAGAAGAAACAGACGGTTGTATTGATGGTTCGATGTAAACTCAATTTTTGACAGACCTACAGTACACATGCATATGGAGATTTCTGTGAACTGTTGGACTAGGTCTTATAAACTCCAATTTTACTCTCGAGGATTCAATGAAATTGGATGCTTAAAACACTTTCGCAGACAGGTTGATCGTTTAACTGAATGTACATATGTAAAGCAATTGTGTTTAGGTACTAAACGTCCACAGCTACATAGGTCTCGGTGTTCCACGGAATCCAGTCAAAGATGTTATCAAGTTCACGTCTTCAGTTCAGGGTAGGCAAAAGTTTCGCTCTAAACTAAGTCCCAGTGATATGTCCTCAGGCCAGCACGGCTATACTAAAGGCCGATCTGTTGAGAGGTGGTAACAAGAATCTACGCAAGCGCCCTTCCTGGATGTAGAAGGAACCTTCAACAATCTGTAATCCGAAACATAGACTCAGTAATTTCAGACTGGGTTGAATCCATGTTCAAGACGGTACCTGCATACATATTCATATCAACCCGGAACTAGGTGACTACGAAGTACATGCACTGCCTAATAGGGGCAGACAGATCCTATCGGACAAGGATTGTTAGCGGACACAACCTAATGGCGGCTCCCGTAGAAGAATGCGATTAGAAACTGATGACCTCTGTCAACTCTGGACCGATACGGACGGAGAAGAGAGCACATCTCACTTTCTATGCGAATATACCTACAAGCCTATGCAGAATTAGAAAAAAGGCCATCGGTGAAAAGCCTCGGCGTGGTCCAGGGAGCCCGTGAAACTATCCGAAAGCTAAAAAACAATTTTTTTGAATTTGAGGTAAACCTACGTCTGGGGCTCAGAATGAATCCACTAGTGACCCGAGATGGCCACACCTTCTACCTAACTACCTACCGAGGCAAGTGATTCAAACGCATATAATAAATCCATGGTTTTCTGTTTCTGCGCATCATGACCACAAACGAACGTAGCTCTTAGTTCGCTGTGTTTCAGAAAAAATTTACACCAAAAAATGCTTGAAAAAATAGGTTACATATACACCACCGAACGCCAATTTTTGACGACTTGAATCTACTTACCTTCTCGTGGCTCAAATCAAGTCAGGTTGTATGTGTCTGTTCATTATGAACACAAACGAGTCTAGCTGCTCCGTTGCTTTGTCTTGGAAAAATAAGACAAGCTTTCACCGAAAAATGCTTGAAAAATAGGTTACGCATTCGCCACCGAACAAAGGAAAATTTATGGACAGAAGGGTTGAAGAAAAGGAATTCGTAGTGTCCCCAATCCACAAGAAAGCATCGGCAGTCTAGAGGTAGCAGTCCTCTTACCATACAAGATACCGTACAAGATATTAACCACAATCGTGTGCAAACGTCTGAAAGCCTTCATCAACAATCCAATGGGTCCCTACCACTGTATCCTTAGACCAGATCAAATTTTCCCACTTCAGAGGTCCTAAAGAAAACTTAGGGACTTGAAGTTGATCTCACCATCTTGTAATCGATTTGAAAGTTGCATATGATGGCCAAATTCGTACACCTGTGCAGGATGAAGGTGGAAAATGCTTGTTCTATCAAGGTTGACCAAGAGAGTTTCTGAGAGTCAAGGTCATTTGACTTCTTTATCTTCATACTTGAAGGAAGTGTGCGAAACTCACAAGCTAACACCGGAGGCACGGTAAGCAGAACTAAAATGAAGAACAACCCTTGCCATTCGTGGTTTTTGGACTGAGAAGACAATGAAGTACCTAAGGGCCCATCCCAACCAACTAAGGTACTCTATATAAGACCTTGATCATCCCAGTTCCACTTTATCGAAAGGGAACGAAGGTCTCATCGGTCGTTTGGAGAGAAAAAAATTTCTTAAGATATTCGGTCCCATTTGCATTGACGGGCTTTGGAGGAAGAGATTCAACACAGAACTACAAGAGCTGTATAGTGACACCGATCTACTCAAACAATTGGCCATAAGTCATCAGAGATGGCTAGGATATGTAGAGCAGCGTTCCATTCCACAGAATTCTCGAATCGAACCCGGAGCCGGAGGATATGGCAGTCGGGCAAGACCTCAATTCATTGAAGCATTCACACCGATACTAGGTGAAGACAGAAGAGCCCTGTTTAGGTAAAAAAAAAATTCATTGAATCCCACCCGCAGGATACTCGTACTCGTATTACACTCTTCATAAAAATAACTTTAAAAAATCCCAACGTAATAAGGACACATTTACTGAGTAATCAAATCAGTACAAATAGTTGACTCAATCCTTCCGATTGAATCAGTGTTGGATACATATATTTCCTACTTGTTTTTTTTTTTTTTTGTTTGTTCTTGTACATAACTATGTCGCGCTACAAGCCACAAACAAACCTCGATGTTATCGGAAAGCTCTCCTTGAGTCCCGAAAAGGTTCCTGGTATCTTATCTGAATCTCGTCAGCAAAATGAATACTTCGTGTAAGAATCTACGATCGATGAGACTTCTCTGATTTCAAAGTTTCTAATCTCTCTTCCCCGCCACCGCCACAGCAAGCCACCAAACTGGGACTCCCCCGGCGACACAGTCGAGCTGCTGGCCATCCAAAATAATCGCGAACACGTTGGCATGCTGCAACTGCAACAGGAAATGCTAGACCATGCCAATCGTCAAACCATCATCAATACAAATCGAATTGACGAACTTCACAAAATGCAAACAGCCATCCGAAAGCGTTTCATCGAAGCGAATAACTTTTTCAAGGACTGCGATGATAAGAAGAAATTCGCTGAATTAAAAGTTTATGAAGAGAAACAGTTGCATCAGCGTCTAAAGAAATTCATACAGGAAAACAAAGTGAATATTGATGTCCTGACACAATTTCGTAACGCCATCAAAGCCACTGTCAAAGAGTTTGAACCCTATGAGAAGGTTATCAACGATGCTGTTGCTAACAACAACATTTGGAGTACGGTTAAGGATTGTATTGATCGGTGTGACGCTTTAAGTATGTTCGTCCTAGGACCCTTTCTTTTTCCCGAATTCAAGATAAATAATTATCCTTTCAGTGACAACTCAGGTGGACATAAGTGAAATGAAAAGACAGAAAATAATAGAAATAGAGGATCTACGCCAGAGAATGGTCAAGCTAACAACCGAGGCGGCTTTGACGGTGCTGGGTCTGAATAATGAACTTGCCGAACTGGAGAGGGCATATAGTCAGGCACGCGCTGAATGCTTGAAGCTGGAAAAACTCATTGTCAACATAAAGGATTGCATTATTGAGGAAAAACTATCTAAGGCGAGGATATTCGATGAGATTCAGCTCATGTATCGTAGATTGTGCAAGCGCAGAGGTTTGTGTTTTTCAAAAGATTTTGTTTTTCCTTGTTTTTTTTTTTTAAACAACTGTGTTGTAGGCCTAACACCTATTTTAAGGAGGTACGACACAGAAGAGGAATTAAACTTTATCAGGGATGAATTGAATATTATTCAAGAAGTTGTCAAGGAGTGTGGTGTCAAACCGAAGAAACACTAAATTCAAAAATGTCAACGAATCCTTTTGATTGGTCAATTTTGCTAGGGATTTGATAATCGTATTTATTAAATAAAACCAATGCAAAGCGGGAGGCTTTGAAGAAAAAGAAAAGATCGTTTTGACATTCGGCATTCTGACGTTTGGTAATCTTGACATACCTGTTTCGGTTTTGACCTCGTAATCAGAACTTTCTGCGTACGTGGTAGATGGTAGAGGAGTATAGTGGATCAGGACCATGCTAAAGGTTGGTTTCGATCTTATGGTTCACTTTTAAATGCCTGCGTTCAGTCATACGAGAATGACAAGCCTAGACCTACATAAATACTCATTGTCCAAGCCTGCCTCTGGTATACAAGGGGAGACTAGCTAATAGTTTTGGGATAGTCGACTTTTTGGCTTTGAATTTGACTATCTGGGTCTCAGGTCTTAGGTCCCAGGTCACTTTAGGGTCGCGGAAAATGAGATTTCCGATGGGACTTCCAGACCTGAGTCAGGTCTTCCCCGGTCAGGGTCTCCTGGTACATGCAAGATAAGATAGACCTTATGAGCCAACACGGTCAGTTCAATTTAAAGCAAGGATGGACTTGTGAAGACAACACACTTCCTTCGATCGAAGCCTTCAACATCCCGAAAGTGTTGAAGTCCATGTTAACGTACTCGTGCGTATATAGCCGCAAGGTCTACGTAGCGACTAATCTAATCCTCTAGATCGTATACAATCGAGACTGTAGAAAATGCTCGCAACTTCTTAAGGAAAGGGACACTTATATTTTAGGTTTGAAGGACTAATATTTCCATAACCATATACTGATGATCTTCACATATGCAAGGGATTCAAGAGGTTTCTGACAGTTTCCCATGACTGGGATTACACGAAGAGTACCTCGTCCCGATAATTACTTTCTTGAGCTAACTCTCTTGCTTATAAAATAAAACTGAGTCTGCAGGAAACTCTGGTTATCTCAGTTCTTCATCCACATGGAACTAGTGCAGATTTTGTCAATGATGTCTGGTCAGAGGGAAGTGAAAAGCCCAATTTAAATAAACATCAACTTCGACCAGAAGTGTCTTCCGACCAACGAAGTAGAATCTTATGTAGAAAAGTGTTTAGAGGCTGGGAACTAACGATGTGTAAGATTCACCATCCACCATTAGGTGGCTATCCTCCGTCTTCGGTAAGGTATACTTGCACCGAAAAAGACACATATACGGGAATTGTATTTGGAAGTCCAAGACCGCAGTAAGGTAGTCCATCACCGTACAAGCGTTTCCGGCTAAAGCATTGAAAGTGTCTATCCATTTTAAAAGAGCCACTATGTGTGAAATCTTGGAGCTTTCATATCAGTCTTCTGGAAGAAAATGCTTGTCGTGGAACTCTTAGAACTCATGGATTCATGTGGTGTTTCTTTTGTTTGAGGAATCTACTTCACTAGACTTCACTTAAACTTCCACCCAAGCACTTCCCTTTGGCTATTCGAAAACAAACAGCTCTGTGCAACAATGTCATAACAATTTTCAACTTAAAATTAGTTACAACCCGACACGTAACCCTCAAACGTAAATATAACAATACACTAATTTCAACATTTACAAGAGGCGTTGAAAAGGAAATATGTAACATGTGCCTGCCTAACATGTACATAATGTGCTGTAATCCAATACTCATTCCCTTCTCTTTGTATCGCACTGTGAAACCCACCCTCCCTAGGGCATCATTTCCACTGCTGTGCGTTCGAAAATGTTCTCGAAAACGTTGCGCAATTGCAATGCACATGTTTCAATAAAAACCAAAATCTATAAGAGCATCCTTCCGGTCCCCTCCACATTGGCATAGGACCAAACACGCAGCTGTTGAAGATTCTCATTCTCAAATCCAGATAAATACGTTCCGACAAGGGGTGTTGAGTAATTTTTTGAAAGGTGTATTAGGGGCAACCCAAAATTTGTTAGTAAAGGGAAAAAAGTAATTAAATGAATTTTCCATCCCTCTCCGCCAATGTCATCGACCGAATTGAGAATATCAACCCCTAGCCGATGGCACATTGTTCGTTGTATTGTGCCCTCCACTTGCATTGATTATGCTGTGAGCTGTGCCTAGAGCTCTGCTGCACTATTGTCGGTCTATGGCAACGGCAGACGCTGTACTCTCCGATGGCACGTGCAGGTCTGGCTGTGTGCCTTCTCACATCACTGCCCCGATACGCGAACGACCGGTGTGTTGTTGTATGGAAAGTTGGGAATTTGAAAAATTTAATCCCAAAGTATTGAAGGGTGGCATATAAAAGTTATTACGTCCCCCTTATTCACGTTTTAATTACATTCGGTACGGGAACTGTACGCGAAGTGCTTTATGCAGAGGACGAAGGAACGATGGTAAAGGACACTTAATCACCAGTGGATTGTATGTAAAAGCTGTTAAGGAAACCTGACGATTAAGTAAAAATTATTAAGAGTTCATTGTTGGTGAATGTATGGAATTCCTTAAGTGTGACTCGCCTCCTGGTGTGCCTGGACATGAGTTAACAATGTGCTTGGTAATAAATTTGATGCGGTATTGGGGAAATATAAAAGGAATCAATCAGAAATCCATCAGAAAGCACTTTCAGTTAGTAAAAAGTTTAAGAAGCCATATTAGGGGAGAATCTAGTCCGTGGAGAACCATTGAGACAAGTTAGGGTTCCATCGAAAGAGCGATAAACCCATAACTTTTTTTATGCACATTTCTGGTCTAATGAATCGATCATATGAGCGAGGGCTACCACACTTAGCTTGAAGGTCTTAATTCCATTAGCCAGCACTTACATATGTATGTATTGAAAGTATGAAGAGAGCCTTAGCTAGACAAAGCCTGCTTCGAAGAAAACATCTTAGCTCATAGCTAGAAATGTGTCAAGCATATGCTTCGACTTTTTGAGGAACGCCTTCAGGTTCAATGCTTAGACCAGAACTAAAACTCAGTAAAACGAACGTAACAAGCAAACCACTGATCTGATGCAATTTTAACCTTCCTGAGCACCTGACTCAATGGACTTCCGACCCGTGATGAGTCTATGCCGGGAACACGGCAGCCTTCCACTCCGTTGTTCACACCGTGAGCTCTGACATCCACGATAGCTTGATCCTTAAAACGGAGTGCTGTGACTCGAAGGTCCTCTTTGTGTCCTGACTATTATTAGTCATTCGATCGATCTGGTCGAACCTTTGTAGTCGAACGACATCCACGTCTTGCTGCAGGCTCTCCTTTCCAGCGTTACGGGGTATAGCTCGTCGGGATCTGGAATTCCGTGATCGATGCGCCTTCAAAGTTAGATGAGAAAATAGTGAGCCTCGACTTGAAATTCGAAGGATTTGTCTTAGTATGAAAATTTGGTCGATCGTCGACCTACCGGCCCGAAAAATACACTGGTGCGTGCGATTAGTGTGTTGCAGACGGATGTGATTTTTTCAAGGATAGGATAGAATAGGACCTTTCTGGAAGGTGGGGCACATACCAATATTAAAAGGTTCGAAACCGATCAGAAAAAGCAGATTTGGTTGTATACCAAACCATGTCAGAACGTCCACAAAAACGTCAGGTTAGTACAAGTATCTGGCACATCAGATCTGGTCTGTTTATCTGGGATCAGTTAACGAAAGATGGAATAAGCAAAAACGTTGGTTTTATCCGACACACAAGACGCTAAGCAAAAACCTTAACCGAATGTTCCCCCAATGAGTAGCCCACTATCGACTAAAAGGAATTAAATCGACATAGTCTCTCATTTCCAGAGTTCCATACCAGGACCGAAAAGTATCCACAGAGATCTGTGTAGAGTTTC
This sequence comes from Xylota segnis, assembly GCA_963583995.1. Classification (NCBI taxonomy): domain Eukaryota; kingdom Metazoa; phylum Arthropoda; class Insecta; order Diptera; family Syrphidae; genus Xylota; species Xylota segnis. The sequence continues at coordinate 32,648,137 of OY757239.1, forward strand.
ACAACGTAATGTAATTTCGGACAACAGATAGAGCTCCCAATCATCAAAACCACTGTGTTTTCACTTTTTACCAATACACATTTTTTTTTTCGTTTGGAAACATATTTAAGTCACTGTACACGAAATGTATCTTCTATCCACTCCACGGTGCGTAGCCTTTGTCCAATGTGTATGTCAATAACTCCAATTTCTGTTCCGATCAGCAGGGGGTTGTTAACCGTCCATATCGTATGCCAGGAGAATAAAGGCACTCCTCTGTAATTGCTGCTGCCCAAAACACAATACACATCAATAAACTCGGCACACAGTCCGAAAATGAAATTTCCCGCAACCCCACCGAAAATGTTCAAAAGCAATTCCATGTCGATGTCTTTTTGCGTTCATTGCAATTGCATTTCGCATTTGAATCGATAACTTCCCTCTCGTCCTTGAATGGAAAGAAACGTATCGAATGTCACTCCGCTGAGGGAGTTTTAATTGGATAGGCGCTCGCTCTGGGACTGCAGTTCTGATCTAAATCTTCAAAAAATAGTTTTTTTTTCTGGTACTCCTTGCATCTGAGAAGGGGGAATTCTTTTGTCCTTTCGTCTTATCACATTCCTTGATATTGTGAGCCAAAATAAGTCATTAAATCTGAACAAGAAAAAAGGAAACGTAAATCGCTGTCGGGTATTCGCTTTGAACAAATATTTGCATTCATACAACAAAAACACAAGAAAAAACCAACCTTGTTCCTTGTCGATCGAGAGAGGTGTGGAAAGGATTTAAATTAGCAGATTACTGGGAGTTACTTTTTGGTTATAGTTTTTTTTTGGTTTTTTCCCCCTGTTTGTTTGTCCATTGGTTTATTTTTGCCGGAAGATACACACAACCAGATACAAAGGCGTTGCGGTTGTGAGTTCGGTGTTGAAGAGGCTGTTTGCATGTTTTTGGCAATTTTAAATTGGATGTTGATGTCCTGCAGCTATGTAATTTGCGAATTACTTTCGTCTTTTGGGTGTCGTTTAACGGACACGACACGTTCTTTACGAATTCCAATTGGAAATCTTTTTTTTTTCGATCTTAAATTTCTTATTAATTGGAGTTTAAATTTTTGTTTAAGTAAAGGAGCTGCAGGGATAAACCAAGCGATTTGTTAAACGTTTCGCTGATTTGCGTCTGGTTAAAGGCAAACTATCATTATTTAAAGGCAACGACACATAGTATGCAATATATCCTTGCGGGATATAAAAGAAAAACCTCTGATACATTGCAAATTCCCTGGCTCGAGCATGTTTTCGATATTGATGTTCACAGTCGATGAGCAGACTGCTGAAAAGTTTCAGTAACATTTTTTTGTGATGCAATTCTTTATGTCAATATTTTATGAATAAAATATCATGGAAGAGAGGAAAAAATGCAATAAGCTCGACCCAGTTTTATCTGCAGCAGCACACTCGCAATGCATTCATATCAAAGCAAGGGAACAACCCAAATTCCAAAGCACTTCCAATTCGGATTTAATAATTTAATTCACCTATTCTGGTGACCCCGATAAAAATGGCCTCTCTAGTCGAAGTGCGACTCCATGTACTAGCGGAACAAATGAAGTGGAATACAATTGCAACTTTTTATTTGCTCCCAAATACCAAAAAATATAAAAAAGGATACAATCTGTCTGGAATGGATTGTATACTTCCATATTTTTTTTTTTATTTAAAGGAGGTATTTGTCGGGAAATTTTCTTTGTAGACAATGGGCGTGGTCGTCGAAAAATCTTATAAGATTGTTGACATAAATGCAAAGCAACGAAAAACATGCAAAAAATGTGTAATTCTCCTTCCTATCCAGCCCTTATAAAGAGGGCGTGGTCGTCATTGTTGAATTACAGGGGCAACTTCGGACCTTTGAAGATGGTTTAAGCAAAATGTCTTGATTGAAATGTCTTTTTTTCGAGTTCATGTAAAATAGAGAAGCTATGAAGAAGTGGACATGACATTCAAATAGTCTGACATTTGGAATGGTTTTCCTTCTTAAAAGCCGAGATATGAAATTTCGTCCATCTAGTTCAAAATATAAGGTCAAAAAAGTGGTATAGATACAGGGATTATTCCGATTATTTCTATGTTACAAGCCTTTAGGATAGGTTTTAAGAATGTACTTATCGTTTATAAAGTTTCAGGCGACTGTCATATCTTCAAATATCGTCAGGTCTACAAATATGTTGGGATTTACTCCAAATGAACTGAAAATATCAAATTAATCTTAAAGTATCAGTTCACAATCTTGTTCTCCCAATTTCTGACAATCTGACAATATTTTCTTCTTACACTATTGGGTATACATTTTTCATTTGTAAACCTGACAATATATGTAGATCTTCCACTCGTCTGTACATAGCTTTAGTTGCGCTAGATACAACAGATACTTTTGAATTTCTATTAAAACTTTTTAACGACTATTTTTTGAATCTTCATCTTGCCTATTCTGAATCCACATTGATTCAATGCTCAGTACAATACAAATGAACATACGGAGGTATTATACATCACGACGAACTGAACAACCATTAACCAGGACTTACCAAGTGACGGCAACGATGACGACAGTCATTACGATGAGTGGACTGCAGAGTAATTGCCAAATACGTGTTTTTTTTTTTGTGCTCCCACAAGCAGAAAACTCGCAGAACCACCGACACCCTAAAACAATTTTGACAAATGCTTGAAAACCTAAAAGTATGGAATGCAGTTGTTGCTAACACAACACATGTCTAACTACGAACTACGTGCCTCAGAACGACAAAGGAATGAGTCCAAGGAGGGTTGTATGAAAGCACGAAACACCACCAGACTAGGAGTGGGGTAGTTTTAAGACTCCCTTTCCGCGTTTTGGTGTTGTACGAGCACACCACTGAAAACAACAAACATCGATTATCTACAAGTATTTCTATTTGCATATTTGAGTTGCTAATGTCCTCAAATTTAATGTGATATGTCACACAGGAAGTGGTAGCCCATTGTCAGTTTGCGATACTATACAATCTGACTGCATGGATCTGCTAGGGGTTATTCCTACATATACTAATTTTATGTACATTTTGTACTAGTCGTCGAAATAATGACAAGCTTATCCATGTTGATAAATCTTTAACGGAAGGAATAATCAAAACATTGGATGTTTAAGACAAACTGAAATTTTGGTTAAAATACGATGAAAAGGATATGAAAAATATTTGCAATAGAGAAGTCTTTCAAGACATTGACTACCAAAGCAATTTTGAAACAAATCCTGGATTGGATTTCGTCATTTAAATTTTTGCACAAATTAAACATTAAATAGACGCCATATTACCTATCGGCTAACATACTCGACGTTTGGGACGAATTTCAAAGTTTCTGGCTATCAAATACAAATAGACACCCATGGCACCTTAAGAAATGTTAATTCAAGTTTGTTCAATAGGTGCCATGGCTATCATAATTGCTAGTCCAGCATTGTGTCGAAATGAATCAGTAAATGATTAAAAGTACCCTTCGGCTCAGTGCCATGTACCAGACTCGTTTAAAATCCAGTAATTACGTCCTAAAGGTAGTAAGTCGCTACCCTGTGTAAGGTTCATAAGTCGGCAATTTCCTTTTGAAACCGAATACTTACTCTGATCCGCAACTAAATGCATTTTCTACACACAGAACAGATTTCTTACAAAAGGGTTGCAAGTCACTCAAAAATTGTTCTAAAAATATAATCGTTCAAGAATAGTGGTCTTACAATCGTTCCCTGCGGAACACCATTGTAGCAAGTGTTTACATTATGAGTCATTGATTCAGGTACTCAAATGTAAACTAGAGCCTTTTTGAAAATCTGTCTTGGTCAATGACCTCCTTTCCACATACTTCAACTCTTTAATCTTCAGATCTACTTTTACTGAATTCCCAACTTGTTCCTCAGTAATCGATACCATTTAACAAAAATCATCTTCATCTCCAATCAAAGCCCCTGTCAGTGGCCCAAATACTATTGTCAAACAGGATTATCAACAGCTCAATCGTAATGAAAGGTGAACCCTCCAAAAATGATACAAATTATTCAAAACGCAGTAGAAAATCCCATTCAAATACAATAAACCCAATTTTTATAGCCAACCATACGGACACCCATGGTTACGGGCACCCGTTGCATTCTCAAAAAAAAAAAACACAAAAAACAAAGTCATATCGATTTTTCCCAGCAGCGTGCTTTCAATAAATTACCTCAATATCGTCTTTGGCAACCCAATATTTTATCAACTCCCCAATCATTATTTCTCGATATCCAAGCTGATTAACATTTCAAAACCAAAAAAAGCACACACTCACACCGCAGCACTTGGTGCGTGAGAAAAACCCCATTTCGGCCTGGTGATATCGATTTCGATAACAAATTTTCTGCTGCAGCAGAAAATTAGCTTCCAATTAACAATTTGGAAACACACTCCTCCAGAAGCATTGACATCCGCACACCGAGTCCCGGCAATTCATCTGCATGGCAGGTGATAAGTACCCAACTCATTCGTTCTCACCTCAATAAACCCATTGATCGATATCTTAATTATTAATTAAACGCCACACTGATTAAATGCGGTTACAGGGTGTAGTCAATAGAAAAGAGAAAACATCTCTAATTATACACGCCCTTTAGCCGGAGGAGATTTATACGCTGTCTTCGGATATAATGAACACGTTCCTTACATAAAATGGAATTTACATATGTAAGCCACGTAATTGTATCTACCCGATAATTATACAAAATTTTATATATTTTTATTGCCTATCATAATTTTTCTGGACCATAAAAACTGCCCCGTAAATCAATAGGTGGGCCTTCTTCGACACACAGGGTACAGATACAGACATTTTGCCTGGCATTTGTTGATATATCTTTCTTTACGGAACTGACAGCGCTACTGATTACCTATTGATGTGGTGTGGTGGTTTCGGCGGATGACACGGACTCTGGACACCAACCCAGTGACAAATCAAATCATTAAATTTGGATTTTAATTACCCAAAACATTGTGTGTATACCGTTAATGTATGCAAATTCAGGCAAACGAAAAATCCACTCCAAATGACAGATTAATCAATGGGTATTCTCTTGTTTTTTTTTTTCTATATACATACATACATACATATGTATGTACACAACTTTCAGATACATTTTATATTTTAGACCATTGTGCGGCGGCGACGCATGGTTCGGATTCGAAGTAGTTGGTGTGTTGTCAATACGAATATTTGTCAAAGGGAATCCAAGTTTGATCATCGTCATGCTGGGGCATGGCATCCATGGTCATAATTTGTGAGATTTCAACAATTCTCTAGGCATTTGCATAAATTTATTTTGTAAATACCCGGAGGCAGGGTATTTTGTTTCGCACTCAATTTGTGTTAAGTATACATACCCAACTATTCAGTGGTAGGCAGTATTTGTTTATTTTTCTTCTTATTTTTTTTTTTGTGAAGAAATTCAATTAATTGGGGATAATCTCACCCGAAGGACATTAATCCATATTTTATGGCATTTGTTTGTAGAAATGGCATTTAATTAATGTTGACAAATTCATTTCTTTTTTTTTTTGGGTGGGTGTTGTAGATATTTTATGTTTTCTTTGGATGAACTATGGTTGGGATGAGCTGAGATTACCAAGGAAAGCGTATGTTGATTACATTCTTATGGCCTGAGGAGGAAAGTTTTCTCGTTTGTTTTTTTTTTTTGTGTCAGGAATGCAGACTTGATTGTACCTTGTTGATTTACATTTTACTGTAGAGCCGTACAAGCTGCATGTGGGCGCAATTACAAACGGAAACCAAAAAGGCTTAGCCTTGATTAGTATTAGGTACGCGTGTCGCACAAGGATGATAGATGGCCTAGGTAGCGCCGGATGAAAACACTGAGATGGCTGCGAGGCTGTCCGAAAGATGTGGATATCATATTGTCCTAAAGCAAAGATTAGACTTTATTTCCGCCTGGAACTAGCGTTACAATGATTTGGAAGACACAAGAAGAGCTGAAGATTAAGACTGTCAAAGAAACACCAACACTGAGCTTGGTTTTTGAACAGTCAGTGGAGAAGTTAACAACTCATCTTCTAAAAGTGCGTCCCTATTACAAAGTAATCTGGAAAGGATGGAGACGGCTAAATTTTTATCAAAATTTAGACACGGAGTTGTGTAGTCTGCGATTTCAGAGGACAGTTTGAGTTTAGTCAAGCCTGTCCAAGAGACAATCACAGCGTATGTGAATATCGGTCTAATGACCAAGTGTAATTCGAGTTTGTAGACCCCATCTATTGCCAATAGCTTGGTAGTTGCAGAAATACAAAATCGATATCCTTCACCTGTTTATTAGCTTCAAGTATTTACTTATGTAACAGGAAGACAAAAGTACGCATTAGCCGTCTAAGATGGCTAGGACATGTAGAGCGGATGGACATCAACGCTCCGGCCCGAAGAGTCTGCGAATCCATCCCGGAGGGACAACGCAGTAGAGGAAGACCTCGCCTTAGGTGGCGTGCACAAGTGGAAGAGAACCTCAACCAACTTGGAGTGCGTAACTGGAGGCAGTTAGCTAAAGACCGCGCTAACTGGAGAGGCTTGTTGGTTGAGGCCCAAGTCCACCCCGGACTGTAGCGCCACCTAAGAAGAAGAAGAACAGGAAGACAAAAGAGAATACTATTTGCTCTTTCAAGATCGGAAAAGGTACCACTGGGACTTTCCAAATCTTTAAGGAAATCGATTCTAGTAAATTTAAGACATGAGTTCCAGAGGAAGACATGTCAGATATGCCCAGAGGACAAGGCAAGTGCTTGTCTATTTAAGTGATATTGGTATCATATGTGGAAGCACTCAATTGGGGAGTCGATTGGGAGTCGGTTTAAGGAGAGGCTATTTCTTCTTACCAGCGATACTGTATAAACTTTTTCAAAAGCTGAAACTTCTAGTGACACATTGTTCATGCCTCACACATGTAGTCCTAGGAATCAATCAGACGAATGTGTCAGGTTACACAGCGATGTGATGATTGGTGTCAGGAGGGCCGAGAGACTCATAATCAGACTCACTGATCCTTGTTGAAAGCAAGAGTGCCAGCCCCTTTTCATCTCTTACCAATAGCAAGTTCCGTAAAACAGCCAATTTACGTGAAATGTTCCAAAACGACAGAAGGAGTGACCACCAAGATTATAGGGAATTGAAAAGTCGGATCTCAAATTCTATAAAACGACTAAATATCCTGAAGATCCTATGCTTATGAGGTACCTAGCTACAGAAGTCTAGGTTTAGACAATAGACAGATTGTTCGATCTGCAGTGATCTCTTACATTCTACGAACTCGTCTTCAAAAATTCAAATCCATCGCTGATCTGTTCTGGTCACAAACTCGGTCGTGGGCACACACAAATTCAAATATTTACATACGTGGCATGTCCTTACAGCATTCAGGGTTCTTTTAACCATTAGTGATGTGAAAAACTCGACAGTAAAAGATCGAGTGGTCAGAATATATGTAGCTATACCACCCAACCTCTACAGATTGATGCAAGAATTTGAAAAACTATTCATTCCCCGAATCTGTTATTGCGCTGCCAACAACACTATACCTAATCCCGCCTCTAAGCAAACTCTCCGTTTATTTAAAACTTCTCCCTGACTGAACTCAAAATTTCTCGAAATTGAGAGCCCTACAGCTGTCAAAGTAGTTTCCTAACAAGATCTACTCAAGTTTTGGTTATCCCAGACCACTCTTACATGAGACTCTTCTCTAGAAACCAACTAGAAATCCTTCTCCACTTCTTTTTAATTTAATTGTAAAAAAGTTTGTCCACTTAAAGCAAAGACAGCATGAATTGAGATCTCCCGCAGGACATCTACTGTACAAATTAGCCCCAGCAACAATACTAAGGAAATAATCACTCAACATTAGACGGAAGAGATATCCTCTGTTCAGTATTTTGTTGAAATGTGTCTTTCTCTCTAAAAAAAAAAACTGCCATTTTTCGTAAAAGGACACTAACCACCAATCATGATGGTTGGTCAGCAAACATTGCATTCAGCGCATCTGCATCAACAGTCATCAGGAAAAAGGGACATAACAAGGAAGAAATAAGAAAAACCCTCAAATGAATTGAAGTAATAAAACTGTGGACACCACTACAACTACACACCAGGGATTTGGCATTGTTCATTGTTCGGGCCTCTGTGTTATTATCGTCTGTGTCCTTTTTGCACCCCTGCCGTGCTCTCGGGCTTCCCTTCATTTCAAAATTGATTCCATCTCTATATGGTCTGGCGCAGGGTACAAATTTTCTGGGACGTATGCCAAAAAAAAAAAAAAATTTCGGTTGAGAGAGTTCATTGCACTTATCCTTTGGTCGCGTCGTCATCCAACAGGATTTTTCTTCCTTCACAACCGCAGTACCACCAACAGCAGCCGTAGCAATGGTGCAGGGGAAGATGCACGTCAAAACCAAACTATATACAGTTTCGGGACAAAACAAGAAGTTAAGAACTCTCTTGCTGTGTCGGCGCCCCTTTGGCCTGTGGTGTATGTGTGTTTGTGTGTGCGGGCTACTGGAGAGACGTCTTTTCTTGAGAAAACAAAGTTCAGGGGTTAAACCGGACGAAAGTAAGAAAACACAGAAAATTTTGTCCTTAATATTCCGGCGCGGTGCGATGTTTATCTTTATAATTTGATTTTGCTTTTTGGGGAAATTCTCATTCTGTGTACCGTGTGTACGCTTGCACGGTCTACGGTGTGGTGTACGTTGTACGGCCATAGCCATCATAGCCATCACCATCAACTTTTGTTTGGTTTTGAGAGTTCGACTTGGTGCGCCGCACAGAAATTGGAAAACTAATAACACGATTGCGAAGGGTGATTGGCCTCGGTTCATGGGCAAAAGGTAGTGTTCGCTGCTCAGTACAGTGACCAGAAAAATCGTTCCTGGGGTTTTTGGTCAATTTTTTCATTCCCTTTCCACTTCCGATGACTGGATTTTACTGTCGAACTTTATAACCATATAGAATCGCATGGAATCCGTAAGAAGGTAAACTACCTACACACACCATACATATAAAGTTCGAAGAACAAAAGGAAACATTCCTTAGCACCAATATGTTCGAACACCCGTAGCGTCGGTTTTGACACCTTTGCTGTTAATTGAGTGCCCGAAGTGAGGATGTTTTGTCGGGACTTTGTTAGAGACGTTTTGCCTCATTAGTGCTACAATGAATGTTATTAGTATCTGACCAAATATTTCAAGGCAATTAAAGGGACTTTTTGAAGTACCATCAAACGAACAATATAGATAATGTTTCACTTATGTAGTCCTTCTGTGTGATACTCGTATCTACCTACACGTCCTTGTTGTTTGTTCATATCTAAGAAATTAACACACACATTCTGTTGTTTGTTGTTTTATCAAACAAATAAACAAGCCCACATGATATTATTTTATTAGTGAAGAAATCAGTTTCAGAGTGTATTACACAATTTTAATTAGTTTTACGAGCAACCGCATATAATGGGATTAACATTGTAATCAAAGCAATTTTACATGTAATCCTGCATGAATGCATTCGGGTTTGATTAAATTTTGTTAGAAGATTTTTGAGTTTGTGGGTTTTTGGTTTTGATTATCCATGCATTTGGTCACACTTTGTGGGACCACCTTCTGTGTCCTTAAGTTGACCATAGGGGGTATGGAATTCGAGACCCAATTATGAAGTGGCAATGCCACACAAGTTTTCTGAATCTCAAAAATAATAAGAGAAAGTATTTTGTTTACAAAGAGGGGAAGAAGGATTATGTGCAGACGTTTTGATAATGCCTGAGGAGTTGAGATAAGTCACGTAGTCCAACTTATCGCACTACTCCTTTTAGCCAAACATGAAAAGGGGTGTCTTTGTCGTCATTTTCTTCAGCCACAAGACTTCAGAAACGTTTGCACATTTGCACTGTAATAGAATGTGGCTCTTGCAACACCAGTTCACACTCTCTAAAAGATTACCTAAGATTAGTAAGACAATTTGTGTGTAATAGATCAAAGAAGTGAGAAAAGGATACATCTATATGTCAAGCACCCTTAATAATTAAGATACTGTATTGCATTTGCCTAGTCCTAGGTGGCACTTCAGTTCGGGGTGAACCAACAAGCCTTTTCAGCGAATCCAGTTCTTATCTAACTGCCTCCAATTGGCATACTTACCCTCACCAATAAGAGAAGGATGACTTTTGACGGAGGGGCTTTTTCACGTAGACCAATAGATGGTCTGAGTCAACATCACTACGTGACCTATCTTTGGTGTATTTGAGACTTGACTCATGCGTTTTCGGGGCACTGGATGGAGTTCCGTTTGTATACAATGTACATATGTGGTTTTTTGAGACATAAGTATGCGTACGCAAATCATCCTTTCGCAAGACATCCTTCGCAGGATAAAATTCTACGAACGACGACGAAAATGTGACTGAATCTTTCAAAAGCCGAGCTTGTATCTTAACGATAAAAAAAATTGTCAAGTTGTCAGGGCAACGATTTTGACACAAAATTGAATGGGAACTTCAGCTGGAAGAAATATTCCGAAATATGTACCTCGACGTTCTCAAAATCATTCTTGCATTCATGCTACTAGGAAGTAGATACGAGTACATATATACTTATGTACGTTTGTATCTTTTAGGCAAAAGTACTGAACGTATCACAGAAGTGACAGTTGGCTTGAAAACAATGTCAGTTTTGTAAGTATCCACTTGGGTAGTTCAAAACAACAGAACGCCACCTAAGATCCACAATTAAATTACAGGACGCTTTTGTTTTAACCCGCGTAAATGGAAAGCCATAGATAGGGTGCTTATGCGATATTGTTGCAATGTACAAAATGTGTGTAAATGCACATATTTCCGCAAACGTTGATCCAATTGACATACGAATCAATAGGGCTTGAGTTGCTACTACAAAAGGGTATTTTGTGTAGAAAAACATGCAAATTAGTGTAGATTTGCAGTAGAAATTGAAGGATAGGTGACATGTACGCATAATATGTGAATAATTCGCACTTCCTCCTCTTAGTTCAGAATCCGCTTACCCGAGGGTGTCTGAACTACGAACTTATGAGGGACAAACGAATGAATTGAGATTTTCATGTACATTTGAAAATATTTCTCAAAATTTATTCAAAATCAACCATAATTTTGATTGAAATAAGGTATTGCTGTTGCAAGGCGGTCATGATTGCCTCTATTCCAGTTTGAATGATGATTCCATTGAGTTCCATTAAGCTCTTTCTTTCAATCAAGGGCCAGCGTCAAAGTTGACTTCACTTCAATTCAATTTGACAGATGTCAATTAGACACACATCAGAGTTATCGTAGAGAATGACGGGTTTCTACCTATACCATCGACACCAGTGCTTAATTATAATGACGTTGCATAAATTGGATGAAATTCGGTGTCGTAATCATGTGCATTACTCAGCATTATATACCTGCGCTCTACTTATGATTTTAGAGGGATGGTCCATGCCAATTGGTAAGTAATGTGCTTAAGGCTCGCCTACACTCAAGAGGATGTTTTTGCTCCAGAAGTTAGAGTACCCGAAAAGGGCATGCAGAAGAGGGCTTTTAAACATAATAAGCCATAGATGTGTAACATGTTGTTTATGTTAAAATAAATTGTGAGAAAGTGTGCATCTGCTTAAGTGCCATATTGTCTTATGGAACACCCAAAATGTATTCCATTCCAATCAAAATAAAATTAATTTCTAACTTTCAGTATCATCTTTGACAGTGAGAAAGGTAGAGATGTTATTGTGTAACTCAAACCATTCGTGTTGTATGTGCTATATCCCGGATCCGAAGCATTTCAAGACAATTATACTCTCAAATGTTTGTCAGACATTTGAGAGAGAATAAGCAGTGACAGAACTTATGGTGTTGTCTGGGAATCGAAGTTTGAATTTCTAGTTCGGTGCTCCGATGAAAAAACCATTGAACCAACGTGTCCACATGCCTCCTTAAAAAGTTCACAAAAGTCCTGGCGTAGATAGATAAGTCAGATGCATAATAAAGGCTGTACCACATATAGGCTCTCGGGGCTTGTATGTGTTCTCTCAGAGGGGGTACAAAACTTATCCCAACTCTTACTCGGAAGCATGTACTCTATTGGGGTCTTGGAACTATTTTTTCACTATGACCTCTTGTCACTGAACAGATTGATTACTATCAGTGGAGTCCTAGACCTGAAGTATACTACATATGTTTAAGCCCGGAAAAAGCAAAGGGACTCATATGTAGATGGCAATGTTCTTGTTCGGGCATGTGCCCGGAAGTGTCGGTATCTTGCTACCAGCATTGGAACCGCCGCCGGTGTACATTACAATCTCGTTTTGTACAGAGACTTTAGAGATTTTACTCTGCCTATCCTCCCTTTCCAGGTATATCGAAATTCAAGGTACTGAGGATGTCATCTGATTTATTAGGGTTGTAGGGAAGTAATTCCCTAAGAATGAAGTTACGTCGAACATTCTTGGCCTTGAATAGCCCTACGTAAGCACAGCATTATATAGATATATAGCGACTTTCTACCGTGCAAGAGCCCTATATACGATGATGGGTTCGTCTTTCATAATATGTATAGCCAGTGCATCTTTGCTGGTTTCAGGCTCCACTTTTTCTACCGATTGCTCTTGCGGACGAAGAGAGCGTTAAAAGCCTTCCTGACTCTTTGTATGACTTACTAACTGACGGTTTAGGTCATGCTTGGACACTCAATATAAAGAAAAAAATAAATTACGAGGGCAAGTTTCTACTATCGGAAATCCTTTCGAATCCTTTACTTAAATAGTACCAAACGGCAATTTTTTCGTAAAAAAAAAACATCGCAGGAACTTTTGGTGACAGAAAATGACTTAAAATGGATTTGAGATACAAGGAGAGCTTCAGAAAGGAAGTATCTATGTTTAGTATGTTCAGACGTGATTAACCATTTTGAAAGCAAGTGGCTCTAATGTCTTCCAGTAGTAGACGATTCCCTGTAACTGAAAGTTGATGTAGAGTACTAAGAACCATATGTTGAAACACAACCGAAGTATGTACATTTTTGGGGGCTTAAGTGAGGCTTAAGTGATACCATGTACTATTTTCAAGAAAACTTTTGGAAAGTGGCATGTATACAGCCATACCTCCACCTATTCTGATCTGAATACGATCTTGCCGACCACACTGTCACACGGTATTACTCAGAAATACCACAATTTGATCTCGCAGATCCTCCTTTAGTCTACCCATGCACTTTGCGTCGGCTTTGCAACATCCCAAGGCAGAGCAAACAGAAAAACCAAGCCACCCATGTTATAATTGCCGCTAATAAATTTTAATTTCAATCAATTAAGACGATTTTCAATTTGCGTTTTACTGTATGCAATTTGGCTTTTAGACGTCTCCACACGCATACGTTTCCTTGAGACGTGCTGAATAAAATCTACAAAGTGTTTAATTACTGGTTGCGTTTCATTTCAAATACATGTAGTCTGCTCAGTTGGTTGGAGCACATCTTCATCTCGTCGAAATCCTTTAGAGCTGCCAACCATGAGGCTAATTACTTATGCAGGTATATACACGAACGTAGTAAACAGAATCCTTCCATCTAAATGAAAACAGAAGCAGTTTGCTGGCACTACTACCGCAGCAGTACACCGTAAAGGGTGGTTGGTGGCCTGGATCCCCCTCTTTATATGTTGCTTTGGGCAGGTTGTTGCACTTTTTTTGCGTTTTCACCTTTTGGCTCCTGTGTTCCACTGGATGTAGTGCTGATTTTACTCAGTCGTGATGGGACTTTCAATTCCATGAAATAAAGCTAAAATAACATATCGTTGGCATTAAACTTTGCGAGGCGAAATAGGGAGTTCCATGGGCGTGGCACTGTTTGAACGGCGAGTTGGGGTAAAATGTGCAATTTGGGAAAATTTCGCTGACTTTTCTGGCTTTGAATTAAAACCGATGATGTTGTGAGTTAAGTACCGCCGGGGGTTTTTCGCGTGATTTTTACACTTCTACTGTAGGTACCTATTCTGTGGAGTGTTTTTGACCTTTATCATGGCAGAGGGTGCATTTAATATGAAGTTATGTTCATTGGGTGTGATGTATAGTTCTTGGGTATCTTTTGGCAGGGAATGCGAAAGGTTTTTCACAAGAAAAATTGGTGTAAAGCGTAAGTGTATTGCATTTTGGATTCTTTCAAAAATACGAGGTTGAAAGTAGGAACTCATTACGGCCAAGTTGTCTGTAGAATGTTGTCGAACTCTGGCGTTTTTTTGTCGGAGTAGGAATAGCATAACAGAAGCACTCAGTCGCAATAAGTCCATTGCACTACTAGGAAGCAAAGTCCAGTATTGCCCATTTTATTGGAACTCTTTCGACTTTCGCAAAAGACCCAACCGTCAATGCAAGCCCTACACGAGGACGCAGGAAGACCTTATCCAAGTCTAGTCTTGAGAAACCACAATCTCTTTGCAACCAGGGAACCAGCTCAAAGAATTCAGCAGATTTCTTCTATTCTCGAACTATTTTGAGTGAGTTGTAGGGTAGAGCAAGGCCTTAGACCCAGCTTGACTATTGTTACAGACACAGATGCTCCAATCCATCCATTTATTCTTAACATTATAGCCGGCAGTCATCAGGATAACATATGTAGATCTTCGCTTAGTAGTAGACCTTGTGATGTCGGACTGGGACGCTAGCATCGGGCTTTTGACTAGCTTTGGACTTATCTGTAAAAATTCAACTAGAGCCTGCACTGGACTCTCCAGTAACTACAAATCACTTTTGAACAATATATTCAGATAAAAAAAAGTGACCCTCTGATCCTAAAAAAAATCTTATTTATCGACGATGGCAGGCCAAGATGCTATAGCAGGCCCGAATCTTGTTACTCCGGTGAACCTCAGTGATCATAATACACGGGTCCTCTCTGGCACTACACCATGCCTTAAATACCAATCATGCGGAGCGTCGGCGTGTACTGCACATCTGAAATCAAATCTGTCCCGACAGTTCACGTGTGACTGTCATATCCGCCAAAAGAAGGAACACTCTAGGTAGTTACTTTTCAATGACTTGGAGGACGTGTTTAACATTAAGCTGGGGATCTCCGGCCATTCACATTACTTTTCTTTCTCCGCGTTTTCTGAGTTTAATAAGTTGGAATAATGGGCCCACTCCTATTGCCCCAAGTCCACAGCAATGCATAAAAAGAAACCTAACTTCAAAAACCGTGCTAAGAATCCTCATCTACACAATACTTTCTGAAGGAGTTGTAGTAGTCATGGTACGGGTATCAACTGAAATCAAGGACTTCAACTTTGGGTAAGAAGAGTGTTGTACATCCATGTTCTAGTCTGCATTCCTTACATAGAATAGAAGGAATGTATACGCATTCACGCATGCTGTCGTGGAAGTCGAAAACTAGGAAGCAATGTATCAATCCCGGAACTGGATTGGCATATTTCAAATCGAAAACTTTGTCATCCATCAATGTGTTCCACGCATATCCAACCAAGTGCATACGCCATGAAATGAGAGAAAACGTAATGTCTTCGCAACCGTCAGTCTAATCGAATTCAGCATTAAAATCCTTCATCCTCAACAACATACTTTCATACACGTCCATTGCGCACATGTGGTGCTATGATGCTGTGATGCTGTGGTGCATTGCAACAAAGTGGCCGTTCATTCAACCAATTGATTCATTACACCAGCAAATGTACCACTGGAAACTGCAAAACGCAAACGATCCCTAAAAAGATGTGCATCTGCGGACTTTGCACAAATCACCGCCACCGCATCTCACGCGTATTCACTGAAGAGTAAAATTTTATAATTACAGCTCGTAATCATTTCGAAAGCAAGTGATCCATGTAGTGTGCATCTCATCGCTGCTGGTCGGTGATGGCCGGGCCGGGCTGCAGGCCGTCGCCACGCCGGTTGGCCTGACCATCTCCTCTTTTGGAATACACTCTGAACTTTGGCGCCGTGCCAATGGATTGAAGTGCCCACAGGCAGACAAAGTGCATAGCTATGCAATGTACACCATGTGGAACAACATGCAAGTAGTGTGCCTATGTCTGCTAAGTAGCACAATGTAGTGTAAGAGGTGGCGGTTCGTTTCCTTTTTTTTTTGTTTGTTTGTTTGTATGTTCACCCCCGATACAAAGTTCATGAAACCCTTGAAACATGCTGCTGCAATGCACATGGTTTGCGGTTGTTGGCCCTTCGGTGACGGACAATATGGGAAACGAGAGAAATGTATCTCTCTCCACAAGGGTTCACACTTCAGACTGCAACACACTGGGGTCGGTGTGTTTTGAACCCTTTTTACGGCTCAGCATACCGTCACCGTGTAGATCACCTGTCTGATCGTACCCAACCCGATTCGCATACAACTACGAATACCTTGACAATCCAAAGCAAACAAGGTAAAGTGCAAGTGAAAATATGAAGTGTCTCACTGTCGAGTGTCGGCCTTAAGTCAAAAAAAAAAAAAAAAAAAAACAATGACAACTCCGCAGCCGCATTCAGTGACTTTTTTCCCAAAGAAACCCAAACTGATCGTGCGGATCGCTATACGGATCGAGATACGGTTTCGTATTTCAATGCTAAACGGATGACCCAATAAACACTCTTGTCTCTTGCCGATGGAGGGTGAGAGACTATCGGGTTTCATGCGAACATGATCGCATCTAATTGTGCCTGTTTGCATGAGCCAACTGGACATATACTCGTAGTTTCTTGGGATGGGAATTAACATTTTTTGACAAATGTGAATATGCGTACGATTAGCATTTAAGAAAAACTACTTTGGATAGAGAGATACAGAAAATGTATCTATTGTTGGCACCTAATGAAATTGTAAATATTTTGAAGCGTGTTTTCAACTCCAACGCAAGGTGGTGGCTTATTTATCACCTAATTTAATTTAATGGCCGATACTAATAACCGTTTAGCTAAATTGAGGAAAAAACGTCAGATTTGATTTTTATTTAAATTTGACTAAGCATGGTAATTTGGAAGCTCTTGTGCTATTGTGACTTCTGGTTATTTATGAATGGAATTCTCACAACTTTATTTGACTTAAATGCGTATCTCCGGTTCATTAAAAGATCAAAGATAGCCATGCGATATGAGGAGTGTTGATGAAGTAGCTGGCTGCCTAGTTGAAACGTTTTGGGGGCTAAATGTGTGGGTTGAAGGAGAAACTGCAGAGGTACTGCAACTAATCGTCGGACAGAGTACCGGTACTGCCTTGATTTATCCGAAAAGTGAACTAGAAATCCCATTTTAGTTATTCAAACGGTGCGCTTGTCATCGGTTTTGAATTATTTGAGAGGTGGAATGAATGTATAATAGTTTTCCTGAAACTTGAAGAAACCTAGCAAAAGAGAAGCAAATGCTAGTTTCACAGTGAATCTTCAGAAAGGTAGACCTACATCTTAATCAGTGGACTCTCATATTCTGCCTGCAATTTTCAGAAATTTTTCGAGAATATCTACATGTACATGGAATAGGTTAGGAACTATTTACTCCTTTGTTAGAATCGTTGAGATCATTTAGATCATTGAAGGGATAGTCCTCCTTCCTGATGTTGGCCAGTGTAGGGCACGTGCATAGTACATAGTAGTAGCTTCTACAGAAGTCTTTCTATAGCCCAGTGTATGGTCGCGACCTATAGTTACCGGTCGGTTATAAACTATCTTGGAGAGGGTTCTTCTTTTAGAAGCCCATTGGACCTAGTTTTGTTTTAAGTAGACGAGAGCAGCCTCGCGATTTTAGATTGGTCGAGCAAATCCCATCTTTTATTGGCTTTAACAAGTTATTTAGCATAAGACGTTGGCACATTGATGTTGGTGACTCTTATACTATTCAAACCAGAGAAGCCTCATTTTAGCTAGTTCGTCAGTCTCACAGTTCCCTGGTATATTACAAGACAAGGTGAAGTTGTACTGTCCAACTATCTCGTTAATGGATACGAGACAGTTTTTCACTTTCTTGAATCTAGTTGTGCTGGATGAAAGGCATTTGAGAGCTGTCTGACTGTCAATGTACATATGTATATGAAAATATCCTTGACCAGTTGCTTGATGAATGCAAGTGAAAAGAAACGACTCCAGCACCGACTCCGTACTCCTCTATTCTTAAAGATCTTCCATGTGTCTCATCTCCAGAAAGATCTGGACCAAGCTGTTTCAGAAACGCATTAAGGAAAGGATGCTCATAGTGATCATAGTAGGTGTGATTACGAAGCCCTGTGTTATTGAAGTGAATGTCACTAGACCGGACCTCCTCGCTAATGATGAGAAACAAACCATTCTGCAGCTCCTCTGTACGTGCCAAGCTCTCTCCGTCAACATCAATAGCCTTGAACGCTTTATATTAAGCTCTTGCTGGTTCGATGTGGTATCATAATGGACCTGAACTGGTCACAGGTGGTCTACCATGGCAACCTACCTTTAAATACCAAATTTCAGTTCTTTTACATGAGAGTGATGTTTCATGTACGAGTATGTACGGGAAGGGTATTAGTTCATTTTGAACTCTTGACCTGAACAGTAACTTCTACAAACTAGTTGACCCAAAGGCATGAATAAAGTTCTCTCTATCCATCTACCATGGCTTTATCAAATTCCTTCTTCTAAGTAAGAACAAAACCCATTGAGAAAACAATAATTTTTCATTCTCGTTCAATTTTCAATTTTCCTCGGTGAAATCGACTTCGCCGCAACTAAAATCCACACTACGTGACTTTCCATCGGATCGGTAAAGTACCTACAAACTTCAAACCGCATCCATATCCAACAGATTTAAAGCCACAAAGATGGATACGTTTGGTCATTCGCTGAGCACTACCGGTTGGTGACTTGACTTATGCCGCACTGCCAATATATTTGTGTCCTCTATCTCTCTTACAGAGATGTATAGATGTAGGTACGTCACATGCCAAGTCGTACAAATCCACAGAATGACGAATTACCACGGAATTCCCATCGTCCAAAGGAGCAGTACAAACTCTTCCGACTGATACCATCAGCTCAGCCATAACCAATTGATGGAAATTACTAATACATGTTTGTAATAATGGAATTGACCATTTTCCAAGGAATAAGGGGGTCAGGTGCATTTGCTATGGTTGCGGCGAATTAGCCCCAATGGGAGTCAATATTCAAGTGGGCTTGGACTCTCAATCCCCACTGTATGGGTTTGGTAGCCTGCTATTATTCGAGGTTCATTTGTCGCTGATACGAGTATGTGTATTGTTTTGCGGAGAAGTAATAAATTTTAAATTGACTGAGAGACGTAAATAAATTTACTGATATCAAGTGTAGTTGAATTAATTCGATTGCGCTCTCAAACCGGCGGAATATGACGTCATGTTTGGCTCGCTATTATGCACCTCGTTTCGATATTGGATATCGTATTGCGGCGCAATATCGTAAGGTGATTCCTTTTAACTATTATGCGTATTCGTGTGGTTCTGTCACCACCACCACCACCGCCACCACCACTATCATCATCATCAGTGTCATTAGTGGTGACATAAAATTGAAAGTTATAGGAAGTTCACTGTAAATGTGATCTTGTTAGATAGTGTAATGAGGTTGAGGTTGTAAGCTGTAAGTATATTCAGGGAGGAAGTGTGTTAAACGATACTCCTGTGGGAAAAGCGAAAGTGAATTAAAGTCATGTACGTACATATATCCTGTACATGCAATTATAAAGTGCAATTTGAAAAAAATCCGAATACGCTGGTGCAGGTCGATTTTGACTGATTTTGGTGAAAAAACCAAAGTTAAGGCTTTGCATTTCAGATTTAAAAAAAATACATATAAAACATTCTAAGAATGTGAACTCTTTCATACAAGGATCATACTTTTGTAGCTTTTACTACATTTGTCTGAACCAGACATTGCCTGCACCCACGCCATGAGGCTAAGCCTTTTTACAAATGATGTCTGTAGAAGCTTCAAAATAGTTTTAACGAGTCGGTATAGAGAGCCTTCTATTGGGCCAAGTGTGCTGGTGTTACTTACGGGCAGCCACTTCAGCCAGCCCAAAACAGATCAAACTGAAACAGATTTTAGGTTCAAATTATGGACTAAACTATGGAGAAGGGAACTGAAAACAATCTACGAGAAATGTTTGTGCACCTTATGGGTCCTAGTAAGAACTGCTCCGCATCGATCTTATTGGTGAATTGGTGGAATGGGTCAGTGCTCTTTTACTATACTCGAAAGTAGAGTACACACTATCAACGAGTGGTCACGTTAATCTGTACCTTATTGTGGACTGATGACACACGTCAAGGACTATAAAATCCTACAATTTTTCGTGGATTTTCCCTGGTTATGGTTCTTGACTTTTGGGATAGGTCCACTTTGTTACCATTCAGTTTAGAATGCGAGAACGAACTGATACTATGTGCTCTACTTAAGAGCAACGCAGAGAGGGCCAAAACATCTAGCGTATAAGTTTCTTGAAAGTCAAATGAAATCCATGGTGAAAAGTGTTATTGAAGGACGTTCACTCAAGTCATTTTAATGTGTAAACAGAGCCGTATTTTCAAGAAAACAGAAAACGTAAGATACACTACCGAGAGACACATACTATCCATTGGGAGATTCTAAGAAATAGTAACGATCTATGACACATAGCCTGGATCGGATACCCAGCTTTGGTCTCAAGTCTTTAATTGGAAACAGACTACACCTAGATCTGTTCATCCTGTCTATGTTGGATACACCTGGTAGGTTAGGTTCGGTAAATTGGTGCCCTATTTGATGGAAATTCTCGGCCCAATACGACTCAATTAGACCAAGTAAGACCCCAATGTGTCCTCATGGGAACCTTATTTCAATCTTCTGTAATGAACGAACACAGCTGGTACAGCTTTTATCTTGGTGCAGATGAAGCACTCAAAGGATACAGGTCGACAGTCCCTTAATGTTGACTCAAAACAAAAGTAGGTCCTATGAATGACAAAAAGCAGGTGTTCAGTGATAGTCTAGCGCATATATGTAAGTGAAGTACATCACGAACGTGCCACTGCTTTCGACAAGATTTGTTGCATCAACATGGTCCTATGAATATATGAGTCAAAGGCAGAGTCATTCGTAGACGGTTGAAACGTCATGACAAGACTTTTTCTGGTCGAAGATTTTCGTACATAAATTAAATACTTTGGAGAGGGGAATATAATAAACAAAAAATTGCAATAATGTTGTCTCTTATCCGGACAAGGATTGCGAACTGAGTTTTCATCCAAGACAACATGCCACTTAGATCTAAGCACTACAAATCTTTTTGGCGATTATCTTGAAACAGTGTTCCTTCTCTGTCCGCATTTGAAAGATTAAGTGTCCTTGGAGAAATACCCATGACAGTGATGCACGATAAAATCGCGGGACTAATGGAATGTGGTGAACAATTGTACAAAACACATTGACACAAAGGAACACTTGGAACGACGGTGATTGTTTTCAAACTAGAAAGGATCCACGCATCTGAGACAAGCAAAATTTTTCGTTTAATATTTGATAATATAGAGGGCAAGCACTGTATAAAGAGTACATGGTAAATAAATTATAAATGCCAGATTACTCCAGCAACTTAAAAAGAACAGACACAGGGCATCCTACAGGATACATCAACTCTTCGATAGACTACCAATATTCTAATGTATTTTCTACAATTTCACGTAATTCCAAATGTTCAAACTTTGGAGTTATTTTCTACATGCAAGACACGATATCAGTACGCATACTATCCCCAAGGATGCAAGTGACCAACCTTAAAAGTTATTAACCCTTTTTTAACCACCTACCCACTAGAGACTACTTTTCCATATTTAATCCTTCTTTCTTTATGAATTCTTAACAACTTTTGACCATTTTCGAATAGTTTGTTGAACTGAATAAATAATGTGGACAATTGAAATGTAATAAAGCGTGGAGACATACTCAGATGTTTTAGACTGCTGATATGTATTCCCCATGCCCGATACGTGTTCTTTACATCAACAAGGTCCTGTCACGTATTCGTTATTGCCATATTAGCAATATAGTAGCCTTAAGTATTAAATAAAAATTCATATATGCTTCTAAATATTTGAGTAACGAGGTGATGGCTTGAGGCGAGAAGAGAAGCTTCAAGCTGAAAATATTCAAATTTGGTTTTCATTCATAATATGGTTGTGAACTTGAAGTCACTTAGCCGTACTGGATTTCAACTAATGCTCATGGCTGATGGTTATCCCAATCGACTGATTTGAAGTGTCAAAAGAGTTGTAAACCAAAATGAAGATATATATTTGAAATTCACATCTGAATGGACCTTACCTCATTTTTGACAGACGTAAGAACGACCAAACTTTGAGCATGTGGGACTGATTGTCTCGTATTTTATTTATGTTTGACGGAACAGAGTGTATATATGTATGTTTGTTCACAAAAATGGATTTCAGTTGAATTCTTGTTCAATGACCTACTTGATTTCTAGATCTAATGCCTACAGACATCGTTTTTACTTTCATATCGATCACCAAGATAGGCAAAAGGTCTACTCTTTTACTTCCACGTCCTTCATACGAACCTAATCGTTTACAGATCAAAACTGGATACATTTTGGCCAAAGCAACTGAAGCTTAATATTGAGCTTAAAGAGTTTGGAAAATAAGCATATTCAAGTGGCCTTCTAATAATAATGAAAACTGACAGAATACCTCAAGTCTGAGGTTTGAGAATTGTCAGACTTATTTCTAGAAGCCAAAACTTTGGACACAACAGTTTTGTACCAAAGAATTGGAAGTTTTACTGAATACCTACCTGCTTCCTATGGTATAAAAGCATTAAAGGGATTTTTTCTAAACAGATTTTCCTTATAGTATGATTGATCCTATTAAATGAAACCACTTTTTCATTGGGACACATGCCGCATAGAAAGGGAAGAGGTGCGAACTATTGCTCACTTCTTTTGTGTTTCCAAATAGACCTCCTCTGAGAGACGGTTTCCGACTAATGAAACACTGCTAAGGCATTCTATTTACGGGTTTTGTTTATATCAATAAAAATAAATCGTTTCTTTCTGGGGAAATCATCTCTCTCATTATGGTATTGTATGATGATATTGGAATAACATCCTTGATGTGGTCAAAATTCGCTGGGGAACAGACAAATTGTGTGGCCAGCTTAAGAAGCTTGGTACAATGGTAAGGATCGCGATAAATCGATGATGGAAACTAAATACTACCTACTAGAAGTCCCTGATTTCTGGCAGTTTCTTAAAAAAAACCCGAGTAACCTTCTAGATTCATAAATTGTGGAACGCCACGTTTTCAAAAACAAAAAACCATTCTCGTACAAGAAAATCATATACTACACTCTACACATCTCAAGTTCAATCATAAATCAGAACCCATTTTCCGGAAGAAGTCTACGTACTTACGTACATATGTATGTATGTATTTTATGCGATGCAAAGTGATGACTTCCAACAGAAGCGGCGCGTCTACACTTTCTTCTGACACTTTCTACGTCTACTACAACCTGTGTTCTCTCTCTCTCTTTTTCTCCTTCTGTCTCACCCTTGCAACCTAACCTATACAATCAAAAATGCGCCAAATGTGTGTGGAAAGAAAAATAAAAGAAAAAAAAAAAAACGGGAAGCTTTCACCACAAAATTATAAAAGAAATAAGGATAATAAAAATGTATAACAAGTGTGTGTGGAACTGGAAGTTTCCAAAGCGCCTTGCTTAAGAAACGCACAACAAACAAAACAAACAATAAGACGCAGGAGTTCTCACATAATTCACTTCCTTGGGACCGTAAAAGGATTTGGAAAATTGTAAGGGAAAATTGGAAAAATCATAAAAACATTGGTAGTACAATCCACAAAACTACTATCCTGCACGCACACACACCCCTAATCAAAGTCAAAGTCTCTCTTGAGTTTCGTTTTCATTTCGTTTCAAAGGTTTTTGTCGATTCGTTTCGTTTTGTCTCTCTCTCCCACCGGAACCGGATTGTGATTTAAGGGTAGAAGTGTAAGAGCTAAAGAGTCGTCTCACAGCCATAGCATCCACCACCCCCTACAACACTGTGCCGTAAGTATGCATATATTTGCAATACATGCAAACTTTCGGGTCGGTCGGTTGGTTGGTTGCTTTCGTTGTATCGTCGGGTCGGAGTTTTCCTCTCCTGATAAGAAATCGATCGATTTTTTCCTATGGCTATGTATGAGTCTAAGGTGTGTTGCCCTCGGAATGAGTAAAATTTTTCTTCCTTTTCTATTTTTTTCTTTTTCTCCGAAATTTTTTTGCAAATCTTCCTGTGCCGAAGAAGGGTGACAGATCTTTTTTCTAATTTTCCAATTCATCAGATCAGAAATGTGTGGAAAGCGAAATTGCAATCGCAGTCAATAAATTATTGAATGTATGGTTCATTCAGAAGGGGCGAGGGGTGGAAAACACCCTCAAGAATATTTATGTATTTCTCCCTATCAACGTTTACTTTTTTTTTTTTTTGAGCCATACCACCCCCGGGGAAGAAGAAATGTCTGACGAACAAATCTAAAGAATTTTTCCTTACTTTATTCTCCATTTTCTTTCCGCAAAGAGTAATCCAAAGAAAATGCTTTCCGTTGTTCCTGTTGGAAAATTAATCCATTTCCTGGCGATTTAATCCACAAAATATCGAATTTAACGTTTTCAGGAACTTTTTTTCTTTTGCTTTTTAAATTGATTTTGCACCGAAAGCACTTTTGCACACACAAAACGGGAGAAAAAAATAAAGAAAAACACAAAAATTTTCTTTTCCTCAAAGAAATTTTCACTCTCTTCGGCTCAACTCCTCACCCTCCGCACAATGATGGGTATGAGGGGGTTGGCGGATGGCGGATGGCGATATATATAGATATTTGTGGAAATTTAGGGAAAATTCGAATTTTCCTTACTTCTTTTGACCGAACAAACACAAGACCGTTAGATATTCCATCGTTTTCCGGAATCGAATATGATTTTTCGCGAGTTCTACACTTGTGGGTGGAAGAATTTTGGAAATTTTCCTAGTTTTTCCTGTGCAAAAACTTTTTTTTTGTATTCACCGAACGGACCGTCGACACTTCGACCTGACTCCAGTAACACAATCGACACAATTGGGAAATTTGTGGAAAATTATTTCACCAACCAAGAGAAACTGGGAATATGTCGGAAAAGCTTGTGTTCCGTTCTCTTGGGGTATATCCTTGATTTTCACCACACACAAAAATTGTGCGTCCTCGAAACCCCCTTTAACTGACAAGGGGGTCTCGGTTCTCTTTCGTCGTTTCGTCCTGTTGTTGGTGATTTTTCCAATGTGGTTCTCTTACAGTTTTCGCGCAGTTTATCGAATGAAAACAACGTGCTACAACTAATACTACTACTCTACTCGCGTTGTAGAGAGACAAAAAGAAGGATATTCCTGAATAACGAACACCGGAACCCTAACGCACCGTATCGCACGAACGCGAGACTGTTAATGTGGACACAAAATCAATATGCAGCAGCTTCGAATGGTGGTGGTGTTTTAGTTGTCAAAAAAAAAGGGAAAACATCCCCCGATCACACACAGACCTGGTTCTATTTATGAACAGTGGCATACCCTGTATGCTCTGTACGTCAAAATAAGGACCAAATGGAATTTGGTTGTAGATGAAGGGATGCGTTTTGTGTTTGTCCTGTGTCCTGTTTTGTGTAGTGTAAGGGTGGAATAGTCTACAAATGCAGAGAGGGTGCATTTTCCATTTTCACCAACAGACACATATGTTTCACTGTTCTCTTGCCGTTCTCATACGTTCTCTGTTTTTCTAAAAAAAAAAAAAAAAAACTTAGTCTGACAGTTTGCTCTATTCCAATTCCGAAGCGTGGTTAGGTACATTCCCAATTGGAACTGAAACGTAGAGATGTTTGTTTTATCAGTCGGAAGGGCATTTTCTTCTGCGTTTACTGTGTGTTTATAGAGCAGCCGTTGACACCTGTTCTATAAAATGTTTGTATGGTTGGACGGGTACTTAGTTTTTTTTTGAATTCATTGGTCCTTGTCAAGTAACACGCTTTTCAGAACTATAGCGAGGCACACACTGGTCAAAATTTTTCGTCAAATTTCGCATGTTTTCTCATGTCAACTGATGATCAGTGTGAACCCCGGCGTATAGAGTTTATATGATTCCAAGCTAATCTTAGATGTAAAAGACTATGTAATGTGAATTTTAAAATTCTTTTTTTGCCTTTCCTGGGCTGTGTCATGAGACCGTACCTATTATTTTGGTAACATTACCAACATTGCCTCAGTGGATAGATTCCAAATTCGGTGAATGTGCCAGGTTCCCTTGCAGCTATAAGATTTTTAGACTCCGACTCAAGATACACACTGTACAAATGAATGTCCTTAATTGATCCCTTAAAATCGGTCCGAACTGAACTATTTTTACTTATAAAAGCATTGGTATTATATTTCGGTCATGAAGCCAGAGATATTGGTGACCGAATTGACGCTCTTGATGCAAACTTTCATTTGTTTCATCCGACTTGTATCGTCCTTGGCTAAGCCGTGGCACCGAATTTTTAGGAGCAATCTACGATATTCAATTGCGACAGAAGGATCAAATGGCCACCGTCGCTGTGTAAGTACAGAACCGAGAGTACTGAACCAAAAGATCAGAATGATCCACAAATTGGTTGATTATTGGGAATAAAAGCTCAATCAATTACTAGGGGGAGACTGTGGTTCAATTTTTGGTTATAGAAGGGCTATGGTTTGCCAGTGTTAAATACATTGGAAACTTTATTAGTTCCTATTCCCAATGAGTGCTATATCCACTCTCATTAGCTTGATTTCATAACCACAAGAGTCACATATGACTTGGACATTAAAACGGATGAAATTTTTAAATGAAAACTTTGGAACCACCATCAAAGAATACCCATGTCTCCTCTGGTTCTTCAAATGTGTTCAACAGCTTTCATTTTCTTCATAACCAGTTCATTAACCCTTTAGCTGATCAAATCCAAACAACAAGCCATCCTATCTATCATTCACACTGCCAAAACAATGCATTTTCCTGAATCCAAAAACAAAAACAAAACAATTACACCCATCCAAGGGCAAACTGCAAGCCTGAAGAATCAACAAAACCAACACAAAACACACTCGCCCTCGATGATACTTTCCAGAAGAATCAAAAGAATATAAAGGATATCTCTCGTTTGTATTATAAAGAAGTCAAACCAACAAAAATCCTGCCATGTGTGCACAATATGACTTGTTATTGTTATGTCAGCACCATCGCCACGAATCAAAGAACAGCACACCACACCAGCAGCAGTACAAGACTATCTATTTCTAAAAATATACACATACGAGTATGAACAATAAAATGCGGGGCATATGATGATAATGCCCCTACTTCGTAGGCCAAGCGATAGGGCGAGATCCTTACCAACACACACCAGACAGAGTGTGTGGCAGTAAATTCCCTTCTAACAATTTTTCCAATAATTTTTGTGTGTTTTTGTGTTATATCCAAGACAGTGCACGAAATAAAATGCAGCCCTCCTTCGGAAAGAAGTAAAGTTGTTAGCGCCAGAAGATCAGAAAACAATTTCGATAAATACCCTCCTTAGACAAAATTGAAAAGAACAAGGAAGAATTCAAATAAACATAAAAAGGACTGTTGACAGTTGACACAAGACATAATGCTGTTGCATCCCTTTATCTCGATTGGTATTGGTGCTGGGGAATAGAATCTGTCTGGAGATTCCACAAATTGGAAGAAAATACGTAAAAATGTTTTTTTTCTTATAGAAGAGTCCTTTGTTTGGCTTCCAATTAGATGTACACTTCTGCGCATCAGGTGGCTTCGGATTCTTCCAAGAACTACGCAATTGGAAGTTTCATTAAAAATTAAATGGAACCTGCATCAAGGTTTTAGTTCGACCTAAGATACAACAATCACTTCAAGCTGATATTTGAAGCCGAGAACACGAAAATACAGACCGCCTCCACTGCTAAAGGTTAGAGTTAGACCCGACCCGAGTTTTATTCTGTGGGGCAGAAAAATAAAACGTTGGTATAGTTTGAGAAAACATCACACTTGGCTCACTGAGCGCCCTATAAAAAGAGACAGGTTCCACAAGGGCTTCTGCAGAAAAGAAGCCTCTGGAGTTTAAAACCTTTTAAAGAGAATCGCCTAGTTTTAGATGAGAACTGAAAATTATGAAAGGGATTATGTATGTCAGGGCTTTTGATGGTATTTTTGTCACCAATGTACATTTAAATCGAATGGTGAGGCTTGAAGTAGAAATTACTCGAGGTAGGTAGAGAAGGCCGTCTTGAGTTCAAAAAATCGTGCTTCCTTATTGTCGTTTTAAGGGACACATATACAGATAATGATAAACTCAGTCGGCATAGTCCAGTTAAAATGATTTCTCCAATTTGTTTGCATATCTCTTTCAAGACGGTTTTGTCTGGAGTACATTTCCAGCTCCTCGAGCCAGACATCTCCAAAGAAAGTGGCAAATTTTGTAGGAAATAGCAAGCTTGGCTAGAAATAATCTGTACTTATAGCCAGTAACGATTTTAGGAATATTTTGCGGATCTGCTAAGTGAGTAGCTAACTTGGTTTTTTTTTTTTTTGTAACTTGGTCATATTTTTCATCATATGACACAACTGGAAGGACATAATAATGTTTATTGTTCCTAAGTGCTCCTCATTTCCCTCAAAATGACAGCATAGACAGTATAGTAGGCATAGAAAGCTATTTTCATTTCACTGACTCCCTGGTAAAAAATCTGCAGACATCATGTCCCAAGTCTCATTGGTATCATTTCGGTTTTGCGTGGAGTTTGCTCTCAACTCATCTATACTTACCATTGGATTGTTGAAAGTCTACTTCTTAAAGGGGTTTCCACATTATCCAAATTTTGGATCAATTTTCATTTTCGACAACTTCTTATCACTCTCAGTGATTAGTACCATTCGGCACTGTTCTGTACTCAAAGGAATAATTGAATACATCCGGCTCTAGGACAGCCAAGCCCTACGAGTTTCTGATAACTACAATGTTCACTCAAATTTCAATGTTGGAAATGACTGAGATGAAACCTAATTCAAATCGTTTGCAAGGTATTTCATGAACAAAATCCCCAAGCCCACACTATGACACCCAAGCGCAGTCTAGTCTTTTAAAACAATTCAAGTGTCAAGAAATTCCAAAGGCATTTATTAACTTTTGTGCAAACGTTGCAAAACGTTACAAATGATGCAGGAAAGCAATTTTAGAACCTCACAAATTGATAAAAATCATCTTGAAACTTTTGAGAATCCCTTTATCCAGCCATAAATAGTAAAGGAAAATCCACACACAAAAGCGTAGAAAAACAAAAACCGGATGCATCTGCAGCCAGCATTTGGAAAACTTGAGAAGCACCAAAAGTGTCATATAACTTGCGCACCACCACTCGTCTGAATTGAAATAGAACTCACATCCTTAGAAGCCCGCCAACAGAGAGCGAAAGATAATGAACTTGGATTCTCCATTCCATTTCAGTTTCTATACAAGGTTGCGTACATATCCATTGCTATTGTCTACATATTTTCAAATGTTTGTTTGTGCAGATTGAACTCTGCACAACTACGACGACAGAAGCATCAGCGGAAGAACAATTTAATTCCAGCTCTCATTTCAAGCACATCCTTAACAGGACAAACTTTAAAAAGTATTTCCCTCCCCCCGTTTAACCTCTCGTAGCCCCCTTGTGTGTCGCACCCACAACAACAGCAACGCGCACAACTCATTTGAAAACAATACCCAAATAGGGCAGCACACACAACCAGGTCCCGCTGTATTCAATTTTGGCAAGCGCACACAGCTACAAAGACCGTCTAACACTTCTTCTTGTACCCAACCGTGCTTTATGCGTGTTTTGGAAGAAAATTAATTCCTGCTTTCGCAGGAGTTCATTAAAAACTTCTACAACACATCTACTCGTACTTCTCTCGAAAAGTTGGCAGTAGTGGTGCTGGCACCATCCATCACAACAGAGGAGGAGACAAGCGGGAACAAAAAAAAATAACAAAAAAAAAATAAATTACTATCCAACCCTTCTATTGTGCGGTTGTGTGAGTGCATGTTAGAGAGGCAAACTATTAATAACTTTACAGGGTTTTGTGGTTGCGCGGGTGGCAGATCTCCTTATTCAGGATTGATTCGTTGCTTAAAACTTTAATTGCTATTTATGTATGTGTTTGTCTTAATGTCAGGGGAGGATCCATTTGTGACATCCTCCATCTGCCGAGGACACACAGACGCATTTTGCGAATTCCCTGCTGTTTATCTAGTATCACCAAACCACCGCCATCAGGAGCCACAATCAGGAGAAAGGAAAAAAGGTAATAATCATTTCACATCGACTCGACTACAAAGGGCAAAAATTGAAAATGATATCCACTGGGATTGGACCCGCATCCGATATCCATCATCTCGTAATAATGTCAGCCACAGCCGTAGGGACGCCGCCGTCGACTACGGCAGCATCTACACCAGCAGCCGTAGCCAATTGTGGCACATTGGTATGTAATAAGCATGGTAATCAGGCGTGGGAGTCATTTGAAGTTGTGTACTGTCCAGGGATAGACTGTGAAATTCTTTCCATGTTTACCAAAAAAAAAAAAATTGTTTTGTGGGAACTTAATGGAAGGATAGGGTGGTTTATATTATTTTTTTTCCTGTCCAGCCATAAATAAAGAATCGATACGTGTCTATGGATGTGCCTTATGAGGGCGAAGTGGCTATTTCGGTTTCCTGCAAAACGGCGACGTGATAAATTAACAAGTAGTTATGCGTTAGAAATGTGATATTGGTTTAATTTCACGCTGCCTAGGGTTTTAATTATAACTCGAGGGGTGCTGTTTATACAGGAAGTGTTTCTATATCTTATGCCGTCCGGAATATTCTTAAGTAGAGGCTGGTGGGCATGTACCTAAGGCTCACGGGTATGAAACGCATTTTCCACATCGTAGACCGTTTCGATATGCCCACCATTGGATTTGATGGTTTCATAAGTAAGTTTTAGTTTTTTTTTAAATATTGAACGAGGGTAGAGACTCTTGGTGTCCTTAGGGATGCAAAAAAAAAAAGACTTTTGCAGTACCCTTCTTACTTCAGTCCTTTCAACATATAAAGGTTATGCTCTGCCTAAAAACCGCGGAGTGAGGCTAGTACATTTTGGGAAACATAAAGGCAAGGATACAGGAAATTAGTTAAAGAGACAAGACCATCCAAATTAAGGTTTAATGGGTATTTTTTCCTGCCAATCTATGGTTGTGTAAGGTCAGTCAGCTTAAGATCATGAAGGATTTACTGACCGTAGAAGACACATACATCGATAGAGTAGCAAGCATACAGATAGAGAAGGTACTGATAGCGTATTGTTCTCTAATATATCTCTAGTACAATCTTTTGTACTATTTGAGAGGATTGTCTCGGAATCCCACTTAGTAATCTGACGCACTCAGCATGGAGCCACAGGATCCAACTTGGATCGGCTAGTTACCATCTAGGTCAGCTAGAGGGTCAGGGATACGAAGGGATACGAAGATGATCAGCCAAGGTAAGTTACTGCGCGAGATATACATGTCTTTGGAAGCACTCAGTCTCTACTATCCAGACAGACCTCTAGTTTGTTTAATTAGGAGTAAGTAGAGGACGATCAATTCATCCCCCACTCTAGTTACCAATAAAAGCCTTTAAAAACCATTTTTGAGACAAAATGAAATATAGAGATCGAGACCCCTATTCGTACAGATTTCGTCCAGGCAGTAAAGACGTCTATCGAAGCCCATTCACCATCTAGAGAACTGAAGCAATGTTATGACTTGGATTTATCCGATATTCCAACGGCCGTCGAAATGAAGGAAAAAGAGTGCAACTACTGACTTACACCAGGCGTCAACAGTTCATCAGTACTAAAACCCGAGAAACAGTACAAAATGCCAATCGGCTAGTTGAGCGGGTCAACGAGCCCGATCCTGCATCCTTCACGAAAAAGAAGCGGAAGCTATTGGAAAACTAAGGCAAAGCATGACGAAAACTAGGAATAATAGAAGTAAGTGTAGGATGCCAAGCTTTGGAGAAACTAGAAGAAGGCTAATCGCAGGAAGGACAAGAGAACTGAGGGTTATTGACTCGTGATACAACGTCAAACTCTACTGGGTTCTCAGTCACCGAGGTGTCGAGGGAAATAAGACAAATAGTTCAGGAGATGGGTTCTGCACTGCACTCGATCTCTGAATGATACTCCTCACTTTTTTTGTCACAGTCCAAGCGACTGTCATCTCAGGAACAAATTCTAGGAACCTACTACTTCCAAGTCAGTTTTGTGTCCTAATAACGAATTTCCGACCAAAACCACTGGAATAAATCTCATCATCAAACTCATCAAACATCAGAAGAGCTCTACATTGATCTGAGGGCATGCAATCAGATGGCATAGCTCTTAGTGTTCTAGTACTGAATCTCCTCTTAGAGAACTGAAATTACTTGTCTCGTTTTCTGAAATAAAATTGTAAAAAATTAGCCATCAATCCGACCTCTTAGACTGTCAAACGAGTACCCTTTGCCTCCACCCAAATCTGGGCATATATGTATGTATCTCGTATAATTTATTAAATCCAAAAAAGGGACGTCCGGTCTAGTTTTAGAGACCAGCACTGACATAATTTTGTGTTCCTTCCTTTCAACGTCAAGTGCCAAACCAAAGGATTTCCAACTTCCTCGCAAGAAATTCTTCCCCCGTGTGTGCAATGTCCTCGCTATATTGTGACTCTTCAGCATGACTCCAATTACAAATTACCATTTTCACTGTTTATTCAAATCCACTTTGCGGGTTTGTAAAGGTAAACTCAATACAGACTGACAGTCACGTCATGCACGCATTAGAGCCGCTTCAATAGCCTTGCCTTTTCTTTTTTTCTAGAATTCCGTCAGAGATCAATATCCTGCATATCCTACTCAGTGTTCGATTTCCTCCACATAGCTGCATAAATTGACCGGCTAATATCCCATTTGATTGAGATTCCACAGCAAAAGGCATAAAAACATCCTTCAAGCCGTCAAACCCCACACGCAAAGGGTCATCGCCCGGAAAACCAAATCAAATTCTCGCAGCAAAAAAAAACCAAAAAAGAAAAGGTCTTGTGTCCTTCCACTCCTACTTGTTGTATCTCGACGTTGAATGGCGATTAATGTAATCCGCAATCCGAAAATCTTTGCCGACGTTAAACCTCATTCGTTATTTTAAATCGCCGGGATTAATAAATAAATCGATAAGAGAATAATATTATTTGTTGTTTTTCTTTGCGAAAAGAAAGAAAGAAAAAAAGTCCTCGTAATGGGATTCATCAACAAAATGACTTACACTTATCTCTGATTGGCTGACATAATAAAAACGATGATGATTACACATTTATTTAGCACCCAATGCCTGGATCGATAGTGCGTAGTTAGTTTCAAAAAAAAACTTAGAAAATTCGAAACAAAAATTTTCTCGACCATTAAATTAAGCTGACGTTGGCCTGAATTTTAAAAGCTTGCCAACAAATTCAACTTTTAATCTAATTTGACTTCTTGTCATTTCAAATGCCAAACTCCTGCTGGAATGTGTCTGTGTGTGTGTGGTGCGGGATTCAAAGTCAAGCCATATTCGGTGAAATGAACAGAAAATGGAATTTAAATGTTTTTGGGTAAACTTGTGGCAAGGCTTCCAACCTTCTGTACTTATAGTGGAATGGGAATGGGACTAATTCTATTTTATCCAATCCTACGCTTAATTTAATTAAACAACTGACGGGGTAGTGTTCATAGAAAAAATTAAATTATTCACGAGCACTTATATACAAATTAATTAAAACGAAACACACTTTAATTATTTGAATTATTGATTAAATTTAATTTTTCCTCCATGAGGTACCTTCTACTATCAATTTTACGAATCTTTCTCTCGAAGGGACTGTGGATGTCTTCATCCGCTTTAGAGTCCACGCTTCAGCGTCATAAAGCCAGACTGGGACAATCAAGGTCTTATATAGAGTCTCCTTATTTCTTCGCGCTAGGGCTCAAATACTTAAATGCCTTCTCAGCCCAAAGAAACAGCGTTAGGAAAGAGTTATTCTTAGTTTTATCTCTGCTTAGGTGTTGTTTTCAGAATTCATAGCAAAGTCAAGGTAGATAAAGTCCCTTACTATCTTGTAGATGTAGTTCTGACTTGTGACATTCTGTCCAATTCGTCGATGGTATGTGTCCCTTTGACACCATATACTTAGTTTTGCCTTTATTCAGAGCTAAACCCATTTTGGCTCGAATACCTGCAAAAGCATCAGTAAAAGCTCGCTGCATCCTGCCGATGATATCGATGTCGTCAGCGTATGCAAGTGAACAGTCTTCTGGGAAATTTTACCTCTGGTGTTGGCTTGTGAATTTCGTACAAATTTTCTAAGCTTATATCCTCCAATCAGCCATCTCAAGCCAGACCTTTTGTTTCTGTGCACTTGAGGGGCAAGCTAGCTAAGCTGCTGCCTCGAAATGCGAGTAGGAGACAGAAAATTTTTCACCCAAAAAATGTATGAAAAAATGGGTAGTGTATAGCCCACACTTCTTGATACCTACTATCTGGGTATATCCTCCAATCGCACATCTCAAGCCTGAATTCCGTTTCTGTGCATTGGAGGCGCAAACTAGCTTAGCTGCTGCCTCGAAATGCGAATAG
Organism: Xylota segnis; assembly: GCA_963583995.1. Lineage (NCBI taxonomy): Eukaryota > Metazoa > Arthropoda > Insecta > Diptera > Syrphidae > Xylota > Xylota segnis. The sequence continues at coordinate 32,683,000 of OY757239.1, forward strand.
GACACAGAAAATTTTTCACCCAAAAAATGTATGAAAAAATGGGTAGTGTATATCCCACACTTCTTGATACCCACTATCTGGGTATATCCTCCAATCGCACATCTCAAGCCTGAACTTCCGTTTCTGTGCATTGGAGGCGCAAATTAGCTTAGCTGCTGCCTCGAAATGCGAATAGGACACAGAAAATTTTTCACCCAAAAAATGTACGAAAAAATGGGTAGTGTATAGCCCACACTTCTTGATACTCACAATCTGGGTATATCCTCCAATCGCACATCTCAAGCCTGAACTTCCGTTTCTGTGCATTGGAGGCGCAAACTAGCTTAGCTGCTGCCTCGAAATGCGAATAGGAGACAGAAAATTTTTCACACAAAAAATGTATGAAAAAATGGGTAGTGTATAGCCCACACTTCTTGATACCCACTATCTGGGTATATCCTCCAATCGCACATCTCACGACAGACCTTCCGTTTCTATGCATTGGAGGTGCAAACTAGCTTAGCTGCTGTCTCGAAATGCGAATAGGAGACAGAAAATTTTTCACCCAAAAAATGTACGAAAAAATGGGTAGTGTATAGCCCACACTTCTTGATACTCACAATCTGGGTATATCCTCCAATCGCACATCTCAAGCCTGAACTTCCGTTTCTGTGCATTGGAGGCGCAAACTAGCTTAGCTGCTGCCTCGATATGCGAATAGGAGACAGAAAATTTTTCACACAAAAAATGTATGAAAAAATGGGTAGTGTATAGCCCACACTTCTTGATACCCACTATCTGGGTATATCCTCCAATCGCACATCTCAAGCCTGAATTCCGTTTCTGTGCATTGGAGGCGCAAACTAGCTTAGCTGCTGCCTCGAAATGCGAATAGGACACAGAAAATTTTTCACCCAAAAATTGTATGAAAAAATGGGTAGTGTATATCCCACACTTCTTGATACCCACTATCTGGGTATATCCTCCAATCGCACATCTCACGACAGACCTTCCGTTTCTATGCATTGGAGGTGCAAACTAGCTTAGCTGCTGCCTCGAAATGCGAATAGGAGACAGAAAAATTTTCACCCAAAAAATGTATGAAAAAATGGGTAGTGTATAGCCCACACTTCTTGATACTCACAATCTGGGTATATCCTCCAATCGCACATCTCAAGCCAGATATTCTGCTTCTGTGTATTCGAGGCACAAACTAGCTTAGCTGATGCCTCGAAATGCAAGTAGGAGGCAGAAAATTTTTCACCCAAAAAATGTATGAAAAAATGGGTAGTGTATAGCCCACACTTCTTGATACCTACTATCTGGGTATATCCTCCAATCGCACATCTCAAGCCTGAATTCCGTTTCTGTGCATTGGAGGCGCAAACTCGCTTAGCTGCTGCCTCGAAATGCGAATAGGACACAGAAAATTTTTCACCCAAAAAATGTATGAAAAAATGGGTAGTGTATAGCCCACACTTCTTGATACCCACTATCTGGGTATATCCTCCAATCGCACATCTCAAGCCTGAATTCCGTTTCTGTGCATTGGAGGCGCAAACTAGCTTAGCTGCTGCCTCGAAATGCGAATAGGACACAGAAAATTTTTCACCCAAAAAATGTATGAAAAAATGGGTAGTGTATATCCCACACTTCTTGATACCCACTATCTGGGTATATCCTCCAATCGCACATCTCACGACAGACCTTCCGTTTCTATGCATTGGAGGTGCAAACTAGCTTAGCTGCTGCCTCGAAATGCGAATAGGAGACAGAAAATTTTTCACCCAAAAAATGTATGAAAAAATGGGTAGTGTATATCCCACACTTCTTGATACCCACTATCTGGGTATATCCTCCAATCGCACATCTCACGACAGACCTTCCGTTTCTATGCATTGGAGGTGCAAACTAGCTTAGCTGCTGCCTCGAAATGCGAATAGGAGACAGAAAAATTTTCACCCAAAAAATGTATGAAAAAATGGGTAGTGTATATCCCACACTTCTTGATACCCACTATCTGGGTATATCCTCCAATCGCACATCTCACGACAGACCTTCCGTTTCTATGCATTGGAGGTGCAAACTAGCTTAGCTGCTGCCTCGAAATGCGAATAGGAAACAGAAAAATTTTCACCCAAAAAATGTATGAAAAAATGGGTAGTGTATAGCCCACACTTCTTGATACCCACTATCTGGGTATATCCTCCAATCGCACATCTCAAGCCTGAATTCCGTTTCTGTGCATTGGAGGCGCAAACTAGCTTAGCTGCTGCCTCGAAATGCGAATAGGACACAGAAAATTTTTCACCCAAAAAATGTATGAAAAAATGGGTAGTGTATAGCCCACACTTCTTGATACTCACAATCTGGGTATATCCTCCAATCGCACATCTCAAGCCTGAACTTCCGTTTCTGTGCATTGGAGGTGCAAACTAGCTTAGCTGCTGCCTCGAAATGCGAATAGGAGACAGAAAAATTTTCACCCAAAAAATGTATGAAAAAATGGGTAGTGTATAGCCCACACTTCTTGATACCCACTATCTGGGTATATCCTCCAATCGCACATCTCAAGCCTGAATTCCGTTTCTGTGCATTGGAGGCGCAAACTAGCTTAGCTGCTGCCTCGAAATGCGAATAGGACACAGAAAATTTTTCACCCAAAAAATGTATGAAAAAATGGGTAGTGTATAGCCCACACTTCTTGATACTCACAATCTGGGTATATCCTCCAATCGCACATCTCAAGCCTGAACTTCCGTTTCTGTGCATTGGAGGTGCAAACTAGCTTAGCTGCTGCCTCGAAATGCGAATAGGAGACAGAAAAATTTTCACCCAAAAAATGTATGAAAAAATGGGTAGTGTATAGCCCACACTTCTTGATACCCACTATCTGGGTATATCCTCCAATCGCACATCTCAAGCCTGAATTCCGTTTCTGTGCATTGGAGGCGCAAACTAGCTTAGCTGCTGCCTCGAAATGCGAATAGGACACAGAAAATTTTTCACCCAAAAAATGTATGAAAAAATGGGTAGTGTATAGCCCACACTTCTTGATACTCACAATCTGGGTATATCCTCCAATCGCACATCTCAAGCCTGAACTTCCGTTTCTGTGCATTGGAGGTGCAAACTAGCTTAGCTGCTGCCTCGAAATGCGAATAGGAGACAGAAAAATTTTCACCCAAAAAATGTATGAAAAAATGGGTAGTGTATAGCCCACACTTCTTGATACCCACTATCTGGGTATATCCTCCAATCGCACATCTCAAGCCTGAATTCCGTTTCTGTGCATTGGAGGCGCAAACTAGCTTAGCTGCTGCCTCGAAATGCGAATAGGACACAGAAAATTTTTCACCCAAAAAATGTATGAAAAAATGGGTAGTGTATAGCCCACACTTCTTGATACTCACAATCTGGGTATATCCTCCAATCGCACATCTCAAGCCTGAACTTCCGTTTCTGTGCATTGGAGGTGCAAACTAGCTTAGCTGCTGCCTCGAAATGCGAATAGGAGACAGAAAAATTTTCACCCAAAAAATGTATGAAAAAATGGGTAGTGTATAGCCCACACTTCTTGATACCCACTATCTGGGTATATCCTCCAATCGCACATCTCAAGCCTGAATTCCGTTTCTGTGCATTGGAGGCGCAAACTAGCTTAGCTGCTGCCTCGAAATGCGAATAGGACACAGAAAATTTTTCACCCAAAAAATGTATGAAAAAATGGGTAGTGTATATCCCACACTTCTTGATACCCACTATCTGGGTATATCCTCCAATCGCACATCTCACGACAGACCTTCCGTTTCTATGCATTGGAGGTGCAAACTAGCTTAGCTGCTGCCTCGAAATGCGAATAGGAGACAGAAAATTTTTCACCCAAAAAATGTATGAAAAAATGGGTAGTGTATATCCCACACTTCTTGATACCCACTATCTGGGTATATCCTCCAATCGCACATCTCACGACAGACCTTCCGTTTCTATGCATTGGAGGTGCAAACTAGCTTAGCTGCTGCCTCGAAATGCGAATAGGAGACAGAAAAATTTTCACCCAAAAAATGTATGAAAAAATGGGTAGTGTATATCCCACACTTCTTGATACCCACTATCTGGGTATATCCTCCAATCGCACATCTCACGACAGACCTTCCGTTTCTATGCATTGGAGGTGCAAACTAGCTTAGCTGCTGCCTCGAAATGCGAATAGGAAACAGAAAAATTTTCACCCAAAAAATGTATGAAAAAATGGGTAGTGTATAGCCCACACTTCTTGATACCCACTATCTGGGTATATCCTCCAATCGCACATCTCAAGCCTGAATTCCGTTTCTGTGCATTGGAGGCGCAAACTAGCTTAGCTGCTGCCTCGAAATGCGAATAGGACACAGAAAATTTTTCACCCAAAAAATGTATGAAAAAATGGGTAGTGTATAGCCCACACTTCTTGATACTCACAATCTGGGTATATCCTCCAATCGCACATCTCAAGCCTGAACTTCCGTTTCTGTGCATTGGAGGTGCAAACTAGCTTAGCTGCTGCCTCGAAATGCGAATAGGAGACAGAAAAATTTTCACCCAAAAAATGTATGAAAAAATGGGTAGTGTATAGCCCACACTTCTTGATACCCACTATCTGGGTATATCCTCCAATCGCACATCTCAAGCCTGAATTCCGTTTCTGTGCATTGGAGGCGCAAACTAGCTTAGCTGCTGCCTCGAAATGCGAATAGGACACAGAAAATTTTTCACCCAAAAAATGTATGAAAAAATGGGTAGTGTATAGCCCACACTTCTTGATACTCACAATCTGGGTATATCCTCCAATCGCACATCTCAAGCCTGAACTTCCGTTTCTGTGCATTGGAGGTGCAAACTAGCTTAGCTGCTGCCTCGAAATGCGAATAGGAGACAGAAAATTTTTCACCCAAAAAATGTATGAAAAAATGGGTAGTGTATAGCCCACACTTCTTGATACCCACTATCTGGGTATATCCTCCAATCGCACATCTCAAGCCTGAACTTCCGTTTCTGTGCATTGGAGGCGCAAACTAGCTTAGCTGCTGCCTCGAAATGCGAATAGGAGACAGGTCCAGGTGGCGATCGGTACAGGTCCCTGGCATATTGCCGCGGCTGCAACAACAAGAACGATTTAGCTGATATTCGATTCTAAGTAGGGTCTGATATTTTACACTAGATGGTACACTTCTGCTTATCTGTCTGTGTGTTATGGTAACTTAGTTTCACTAACTGACTTGATCTGTCCTTTCACCGATAGACCTTCCTCAACAGGAAGCCAATACAAGACCAGGCGTCTCTGGGTGAAGGCGGCAAATTGATCCACTGTTTGGCAGATATTTCCTTAAACACTTAGTCATAGCTAATGATGAGCAGACATGAAGGATTCTTTTGGCAGCTCCTATTGAAACACACTTTGCTTGGATATGCTGCATACTTACCAGTCAGACAACTGTGTAGTTCGACTCCACTAACTTATTTATTCTCAAATATATCTCATATATATCTCAAAAGTAGGTTACATGTACTCGTAAGATTCAAGTTCATTTGCTGCTATTCACTAGAGGAGTGACTAATACCCTACGAATACCAAGGCAATTCCCAGCAAGTTTATGATGAAAAAGAATCCATAAGTGTCATATCTCATACCAATGACAGCTACGAGATACATATTTATGCTGATCTAACATTTTGCACGAACGTATCCAATCTCACAGATAAACCAGTCAGCTTTAAACCGCCAAGCAATACCAAATGAACACCATGTGTCACCCTATCTTATGGCACTGCTTTCAGATACAACACTTGCTGGATTGCAAACAGCCATATTCCCCTCGAGATTTTAAGAATGCAAAATAGAATTTGATCCGAGAAAATGTCGCTGCCTTCGCGAATGAGTTGCTCTGCTTTATTGACAAACCCTGACCACCACAGTTGCGGCCAAAGTTATTGTCCAATTATTCGTTTGCTTTATGTAGTCGCATTGTTATCCTTGTTTTATTTTGTTGTGTTTTGCCGTCTGCCCCCTTCTCAAAGTTGGAGTATCTTGGCGTGCCAAGCAAAAAGGAGAAGATACATGCAAAAAAAGAAATAAGAGAGTTCACAATGGCAATCAACAGAACACTTCCGGTACTGTTGGATGACAGACCCGGAGATAGGGAGAAACAATGAGCCTCTTTGATGAATTACTTCTCATTGAACACGTCGCCGGTCGCGGTCGAACCAGGGCTGAGAAATGAGCTCAAACGGGGCACGAGAAAGAGCAGACCAAACCCCAACTGACTTCTCGGACAACATGATGATTTAAGACGCGGTAACAGGCTTCACTCAAATGACAAATGCGTGCATTTCTTTTTATTGTATCTTTTTATCTTTTTATATATATGGGACACATAATGGGGATGCCTTGTTTTTTGTGTCACGGATGAGTGCGCACAGGCAGTTTTCCAGTTGAATGACGACATATCGTTGCGCTGGAATAGAGTGTGTACGGGCCGGGATTGAGTCGAGATTTCATGGATGGATTTGGAAGCACACACACACACACACACACATACACACACAGGAGTGGACATCATGCAAATGTGACAGGGAAGCAGTTAATGGCTTGGAATTTTATTTTTCTGTTTGATTGGAGAGTGTGCAGGAGTGGTGCACGCATTTTCATTGGATTTAGTTAGTGTGTCCCTGTGAAATCCATCTAGGATGACATAGTGCATGCGGTGTGGAACAAGTTGATTGAATAATTGACTTCCGGAGGAGGATATGGAAGTGGTCACGTTATGGTCTATGAAAGTTTTGTGTGAATTTATTAATTTTATTGAGATAAATAATGGACATTTGGCTGTGCAGGATGAACGGTAGGATTGTCATACCAGAGGAATGACATATGAGTAGGTGAAACGAAATTTATCACATGCTAATGGCTGTGAAACTAGAAACTAGTCTATAAATGCTTGTTAAATGCTTACGCCCATTGGAAACGAGCTCAAGAATAAGCAACTTTTCTGGACGGAGAAGAATGCTAAGTTTACAGAGTCATGTAAGGGCCTCATTAAGTTTTGAAAGAAGTACGTTCGCTTTTGAATTTTCTGTCGGAAGGCAGGCTTACGCAGGAGGTGACGACATCTCGGAACTCATTTTTCCTCCGACCATCTCATAACTTATTGGGCCTCACGCGATAAGAGCGAATGATGTATGTAAGAGGCTTATCAAGTACAGTCCATTATGCTTAAAAAATAAAGCCTGATATAGAGCTCTGTTTTATAAGTATTTTTCGGTAAAATCTTGGGAAACATGTACCTTAAATATGAAGGTGCCTATGGAAAGTATCCAAGAAAATCAGTTTCTACTTTACCATGCCAAAGAGTGAACGTGTTTGATTCAAAGAAGTGAATTTGGGACAATTGGTTTCTAATATGATCATCTCCGCCAGATTTTGAGGGGCTTGACTTCTTAGACTCCTATTCGACCTCCAAGACAAACTTGGTCGTCTTTATTTAGTTACATATTGGCTTAGCGTATGAAACTACTTGGTCTGACTTGTCAGGCAATTATTGACATTAAAGAGAGCTTTGTACCACCTCTGGGCTCTTCATTTATTGCCATGCCATGCAGTCAGTGCATTTTTAAATCAAACTTACCTTTTGCTTCACCGGACTACGTAGGGTGACTTGTATTCGAAAACAGGTAAAAACAATGTACAGCCTATGAGGTATGTCGAATTTTTAGCTACACTTGAACGTACGTACCTTTAGTATTCTGTTTGAGGCTACTCACTTCTCAAGATTTCTATGAAATTAACGGAATCCTCAGTCACGATCCGTCAAAAGGCCAAACATTTTGCCAATTTTATTCCCCTACTCCACAGAGAAGGTCTAACTCTATTGAGTACTTTTCAAAATCTTGGGCTGTGCTGAACCTATGGACTTTTTTTTTACTGAGGTCAAGAATTTTAGGCCTCTTAATTCCATCAATAGTTTCGTGTGAAAGAAATAAATTCGTAGCTTATCCTCATTTATAGCCTAAGGTCAGTCATTGTCACAAAATGTTGTAGAAACTAGAAGACACCAGTCAGATTTTTGCTGTCAGTTGTACTACGGTAGTCTCTTGAGTTTGTAAGGCCTGTGTTTCTATTATTACCTTTGACGTCAATCTATTATCTTGGAGTTCGCAATTGGAGGCACTTAGCTAAGGACCAGGCTCAGTGAAGAAGTTTGTTAATGGATTCACCCTGAACAATAGCCGCACCTAAGTAAGTATGTACGACTCGTTTATTAGTAGATGCCATTGAATCTAAGGATCATCATTTCCTTTATCATCCTGTCTGAGGATGAATCCTGTCTGGGAGCCACTTTAAACATAGACCATCACTTATGCCGATGATGCCATCACGTTGTGTACTACATTCAAATTATTCCAAAATCTCTTCGTTCATAATCTTCACTTGTCATATACCACCAGCCTGCTACAAGGCTATAATAAAGCCCCAAAGACTTTAATTTAAAAATTTAAAACAGTAGCGGCAATAACACCTACCCACCATACTCGTATTTACCGCCAAACCCAAGCCAATTATTCTGCTTTCGGCAAGCCATTAAAATTCACCCTACTTCGACAAACATCCTCTGAGATGTCTGAGCCTCAATACCAGCATTTCTTACCCCAATATTGCCAATCACTTAGCTCTTAAAAATATTCTTTTTTTTTCGTTTTTCTAGACATCTCATACAGTAGCACCTCGGTTATCGAATAAAAATCGATATAACGCACTTAGCTTAAGGATCTCCGTCCATCACTGACAAAGTACGTATCCGAGAGACAGAAGGGCTGGTAATGGTAACTCATGGAATTATTATTATTATTTTTATTTTGTTTTTCGTCATGTGAAACTGAAAAAGCCATCCGAGGGGAAATTACTTTTGCATCGTCAGCAAAACAGTTTATCGATTAACCATATAAAGATATCGTGTGTTGTCCCATTATCCATAATATTTACATTCATAGCACATCCTTGAGATGGTATTTTTACGAAAACCGATTTCTTTTTCCTTTTTTTTTTTTAATCTTAAGGGCAACCCCAACATTTTTCACACCACAAGCACCAGCAACGTAATGGAAGTCATCGATGAAGATGATAAGCCCGGGCAATGAATTGCATTTATGGTTTTGGTTTCGGTTGTTTTTTTTTTTTCGTAAACGGATTTATAATTAAAAGAGATTCTTGTGCGGGGACCTTATAAATTAGGAAAATAAATTATAAGGGTGTGATATTGTTTTTCAATTGGAAGGATACTTTATTTTTTTAATTATTTTGGCCTGTGGGACTCGTTGCAGTATGTCCACCAAGAAAGGATGTGTTGGTCGACAGAGTCAGAAAAGGTTTACTTTGCTTTCAGTGGAGAGTCTGAGATTCTTGAAAAAATTACTTTTAGTAGAGATGGCACTCTATGAAGAAAGAAATACAAACTTGCTGGATTTGGGATATTGGTGTCAGACTGATAGTAGAAAAATCGTAGGTATCTGTGAACGTGTACTGAAGTAAGCAACTACAAATAGTTCTCCTATCGGCTTCTTCTCTGATCTATTTAATACCAATGTACGTACAACAGAAAGTTAAAACAATACCCTCATCAACCACTCCTATATGGAGGCTGATGCCTCGAAATGCAAGTAGGAGACAGAAAATTTTTTAACCAAAAAATGTATGAAAAAAAGTGCAGTGTATAGACCACACTTCTTGATACCCACAATCTGGGTATATCCTCCAATCGCATATCTCAAGCCAGAAATTCTGTTTCTACGTATTCGAGGCACAAACTAGCGTAGCTGATGTCTCGAAATGCAGGTAGGAGACAGAAAATTGTTCAACCAAAAAATGTATGAAAAAAAGTGCAGTGTATAGACCACACTTCTTGATACCCACAATCTGGGTATATCCTCCAATCGCACATCTCAAGCCAGAAATTCTGTTTCTACGTATTCGAGGCACAAACTAGCTTAGCTGATGCCTCGAAATGCAAGTAGGAGACAGAAAATTTTTCACCCAAAAAATATATGAAAAAAAGTGCAGTGTATAGCCCACACTTCTTGATACCCACAATCTGTATGAGAATTTGGGTTACGCATACGCCACCGGGCCAGATACGTGCATCCAAATGGACTGTTGGCATGCACATATCAGTTTCAGCGGCTTTGTTTCCGGAGTTATATTTGGACATAAATGCCATATAATTGTCTATCAAATCAAGTCAGTCTCATGGACATTGAATACATTTTTTAGAATTTATTGTAATTCAAAGTTCTGCGACTCTGAAAAAAACACACTTAATTATTATAAGTATTTGTACAGGGTCATCCAACAAGAAGTGCCATCATTTAAAATCAATAAAAATTCAATAATTCTGAAGAAATGATGTTGAGGTTTTTATTTTCGTATCAAGTACAAGCTCTGAGGTTTTTACTGAAATACAATATTTCTTAAATATCCGCCTCGCCTCTGCCTATAAATATCCATTCTGGTGATAAAATTTTTCATCACTTTCTTTTACTGCATGAGTCATTAGTACTCTCTTTAGTAGAAATAGAGTATCTATCAGCGTTGAGTTGCATGATTTCGGAGCCTAAATGAAGTCTTTATCTCGAGAAATCACATATTCAGGAAACTTGTCACAAAATTGGCCCAACGTTTAAGCCAAACTATATGGTCACGTTTATGACATCAGTCAACATCGTTTGCTAATCCAATTCATTCACTGAGTCCATCGTACAGCATTATTTTCAAAAAAAAATAAAAATATGCCCCAATGACACAGCGAGTCGAAATATTACCGGAACCTGTCATTCGTAAGGACGGACAGGGTTGTTCCACTATTTCTCTTGGATTTTCGAATCCCCAGATGTGGTTTGTTTGTTTACCTTTCAAGACAAATGGAAATCAGCCTTGTCACCCCGAATAGTTTTGTGTAAAAAATCATGATCTCGTTCTTCCATTTCCAGCACCTCATCAAGGCACCTTGTATGCTGGACTGCTGGAAGGCATAGTTGGCACAATTTTCAGAGAGTAATAGGCCAAGACGACTATCCAGAGGCGATTGCTTCGGCTTGCAGCAACTATCGAAACATGGGCCGGATATTTACGTGTCACGTATAAGATGCTATCCAGTGTAAGGTACCTTGGATGGGTATGGACAAGTAAGGTAATATCTTCCGCAATTTCGTCTAGATACTAGCAAAACCTGACAACATGGATATCATCAATTGATGTCGTGCCATTTAGAAGGAAATGGTCTTGAAGTAAAGCCGGATCAAACGAAATACATACTGACCACAAGTAAAATTGGCCAAATAGAAAGCAAACTAGATGGAAGCCAAGGGTCGGCAGTCTGCTGAGTCATTAAACATGCAACACCTTAAAAACTCCAAGTAGTACAGACAATGGCTTTTGCAAAATAAATCTCAAGTATGAGGCAGAGTGCTGACAGAAAGGACACAGAGAACACTCTCAAAAGGACGATAATTCATTTCATTGCAAGGAGTGCAAATGGAAATGAAAATTCAACTGCGAACTGTATCAGCTAAACCATGATGTTGATGTGTGTGCCTAGTTTCTCCGTAATAATTCTGAAAGCCTTATAAGGAGTAGTCAGAGAGGGATGTAACTCATAGCCTGAGTCATACATAAACTGCATTAATCAGTTCAAGAATTCCATACTTCAGTACTAGACATCTAAAGATAGACCATCACGACATGGAAACATATCCATAAATTAATTTACTTGTCCAAACATCACGCCCTCATGTTGGGATCGCCACCGTCGTCAATTGGTTGCCTTTCTTGCTGGACCCACTGCATCGACTTTCACATCTCATTATGCTGTTTTCTCATTAAACTTGGCTAAACAAAAGGCTACGATCTCCTTCTACAGTGCTTTTGTTTTGTTTGGCTTTGGAGCATATTCCAAATAGCTGCTGTTGAAGCCACCCTCGATTAACCCTTTAATTAATTTTATTCCTTGTGATATGGACCGACTTACACGCACACACACACAGACCCACCCACCAGACGGTCCTCTCTTTGGCGTTTAGTTGAAAACCCGCTCAAGTTAATTGCTTTAAATTAAGCGAAGCGATAATGCTTAAAGATAAATATTGAGAAAGTGTTTCGTTTTTTGTAGTTTTTATGTTTCCTTAAATTTATGGTAAACTCCAACGGAGCGGGATGAAACAATAAAATTTGTTATTTGTCTCTATAACCCATTTAAGTGTTTTTTGCTTGTTGTGTAGCGCGCTTAATTGGAGGAATCATTCAAATTGACTGGTCATTTACATTTGACAAATGAGATGAAAACGTTTCTCGTAATTTGGTCTCGTTTATAGATACATACATACATACAGATACTCGTAGATACATTTCCGTGGAATGTGAGTGGAAAACAGAAGCGAGGAGTTCTTGTTGTTTTTACTGACCTTTCGTCATCATCACGACCATCCTCAGATACAAGACTTAACGTGACGAACCGATAATGAACCTGCTTTCATTTCTGCCTTGATATTGTTTTAAATACTCGTTTTTTTGACGCCGCCGTCGGATTAACCTGTCGATAATTAATGAGGATTTTATTGTAAGCGCAGCAATTAATTTGGGATTATAATTAACGGTTCATCGTGTTCAAAATGAAAACATTTCTACAGTTTTGCTGATAAAACGACTTCAAACGACTCCATGGTACCCGTAGACAGGGTGATTTCGTGGTGAATATTTAGTGTGTTTTGATTGTGTCAAAACACTTGAGCCATTACCATAGATCACCATTTCGATTTAAATTCAAAAAAAAAAAAACAAAAAAACAATGGAATTCCAAATATTTATTGGTTTGCATTAAAAATTCGAATAGACAATGCGTGTTCACAAAAGAAACGAATTCGAATTTCTTTTAAAGATAAAGCAATCAAAAGATATAAAATTCTAAAACAAAAATTGGCTCCCTGGAGTGTTGGTATCTGGACTTTGTTGGAGGTAATCTCGAAGTGGACACAAAACACAAGTAAGTAGGTAGAAGCTACTAGGTTGTAAATTTGTATGGGTGGTGAGAAATTGCTTAATGAGTGGTGGCGAGTAAACAATCAAAGGCTGGGCAGTATATGCGGGTAGTAAAGATACCAATCGATTTCCTGAATCGATTTAAGAAAAAGAAGGTTTATGCCTAGGTTTGGCCTTAAATGAAACCACTCATCATATAAACAAACCACATGGTTCGAGGCGATACACAGGTGGATGATTTACATACTTATCAGATAAAAATTTCCGCCGAGGCATATAAAAAAGAAATTTGTTTCCACCATTGAAAGGGAAAGCAAATCCCAATTTAGGGAATGCCACAGGAAGAGGTGGTGCGGGGTTCACTTTAATAGAATTTTTCGTCACATAGGGAAGAGGTGCCTAGATTCTATGAATGATTCTATGAACCAATTAACTTGGGTTGCATAGTACAGACTCAGTGAAAGAGGGACTCTACTTTCTGCAAACATGAATAACATTGAGTTCTAGTTTCTAGTTCAAATCGATTGCCTCACGAGGTCCTGTATACAAAAAATGATGATCCGGTGATCATATAAAGGGTGGGCCATCTAGTGGTTTCTTTTTAAATCTTGGGTCATTTTTACACTGACAGCTGTTTCCCGTTCGAAATCTTAACAGAAAGTCAGTATCATACTTCTAATATGGAAAACTTATTTCGAAAAAGAGTGCTGTGTAGCCCAAACAGTGCGTTATTTGAAAAGAAGTTTTGGTCGAAATGAAGCACCCACCAAGTTTGTGCAAAAAGGTCGTAAGACTGGTATGATAGTGGACAACACAGACGAGAATGTGGCTACTAGCTGAGAGTGTAAGACTCAATTATCAACTCGCCATCGATCTCAACAGCTCAACATTGAAATGCTCAGACGAGGAGCATTTTCATCTCTGCGGCTACGTTAACAAAAAAAAATTGACGCATCTGAGACCGAGTGACAGTTTAGCGCGGATTGTGGAGTGGTGGCCTCATTGGACCATTTTTCTTCGAAAATTAGGCTGGAAATCGACTTTTTTTTTTTACTGAAATTGCAGACATGAATTTGGATGATCTCTGGTTCATGGAGGATGACGCGCCATGCCACACAGCCCATGCCACAATCGATCTTTTGCGCACCGAATTCCCAAATCCTGTTACCAGCCGTCTTGGCTATGTCAATTGGCCGTCTCGGAGCTGCAATTTGACCCCTTTGGACTTTTTTTTGTGGGAAACTGCGATGGACCAATGTTATGCGAATAGACCGGAAACGATTCAAGCACTTAAGGCCAATATCATCCATGCAATCGAATACCATCAAGCCGAAACCATCAACAAGCTCTTGGAAAATCGGAGTGACAGAATGCGTATTAGAACAAACTATGCCTTTGAATGATTACACTCGGTTGAATCAATCGAAGGATTTTCCTTTTATAAGGAACCGTGTCTTCCCGTAGAGACGGGTGGTACGGATATAATGTTTTACAATATTTTAGTGAGGAACTATGTCCATCTGCGGCAGTTAGTCGGCGCAAGTCTCTTCCTTACAGAAAATAACAAATTCTTGGCTGTTATTTTGAATATAAAACTATCTACTACTAGCTACACCTTCAAGGGGTCCAGCTATCACAATAGCCACTACTCGGTCTATCAAACTTTGCCCGTGAAAGCATGGACTACAACCCGCTAAGACCAAGATTGGAATGTAGCTTCGAATGACCATAACGAAACAGAAGATTTGGCTTGAGATGTGTGATTGGAGAATATACCCAGATTGTGGATATCTAGTTCTGTGGGCATTGCACTTTTTTCATACATTTTTTGGTTGAAAAATTTTCTGTCTCCTACCTGCATTTCGAGGCAGCATCTAAGCTAGTTTGCGCCTCAAATGCACAGAAACAAAAGGTCTAGCTTGAGATGGCTGATTTGAGGAAAAAAAAAAAACAAATACTTGTCGCCACAGGTCGATGGGACCCAAGGCCTAGCTTCTCACAACCATTCGTGTTTGTGCGTGTTATACTCTTTACACGAATGGAAAGGGCCTACTGTTTAATGCCGTGTCCGAAGGGCTATTTGTTATTTGAAAAGCTTTCTCAGGACAGTTGTACTCTCGGATGTTTATCTGAACCCCTTGCCCCATAGTCCAACGCACTAACCACTGAACCACGGCACCACTGAGGACGTCTACTATCAAAAAATATCAAACTTTCACAAAAGATCATGTTTCCGGGTGTCTTTTCATAGAATGGACTGCTTCCAGCACTTCTGTCGTTGCCCATCAGAAGGTGAAGTCATGTCCCCTGCAGATGGTGTCATTTCCAATATAAATGCAACCCAATGCTAGTAACGCTTTAATTGGAAAAGTTTGTACCATTAACTGCTCACACATTTAATAATTCAATACCTCTCCGAAATATGCATGAATAGTCCTAATTACCATGACACAATTTAAGCCTTTTACAAAACCGATTAGTGTCAAGCAGAAGTCTAGCCAAAGCGACCCGTATTTGTTGCGTATTAGCAGATCACGACTAGGGCCATTCAAACTAATAAAACAAACCCAAAATCGTGCACCAAACTGCCGGACATACAAAGAATCCCTCTTAAGTCCCTCTTTATCTCATTAATTAATTATTAATTAATTGAAAATCTCATTTAAGCACCGTACACCGCCGATTGGGTTGGGTCATTTCACCGACATGCTCCCAAAAAGTTCGACACTCGGCCGATGGTCAGCTGCGGCAGCTGCCACCGGTGTCGTTAATGCACTTTATGGCCACGTTTTTGTTTGTCCCCCAATCTCTGGGATAATTCCAGACCTGAGCTCTATGAATAGCACTCAATTACGCTATACACCGACTGATTTCTCAAGTGTAGCCTCTCATCTGTGATGCATGTTAATTTTATGCATCTGATAAATGGGTTGGGCTTCAGTTTGGGGATCAATCGAGGGGCATAGATGGTAATATTTGAGTAGACATTGAGCCCCAGTGATTGGGAGCGCTTCGTGTCTTCTTCATTTTCGGGACACGGAACCCGCAGTAAGTAAGCACTTACGGCTGGCTGTGGGTATAGTAGTTTCGGGTATAGCTCCGCACCTTGGCTTTGAATTTCCTCCATAAATCAATATTAACTTCGCTCACACAAAAGATATCGAACTACTACCACGGCTAATGGTATTCATTACTTTAACTAAATGACGGTCCCACGATGGCGGGTGGCGGATGAGACGACATTTAGTGTTAATTAATTTGATTGGATTACAGTGTCTGGATGGCGAAATATCGGACAACGACATATCGACAATATTATACAAATATTTGAGAAAATACGCGCTGCGTGTGTGGGGACATTGTGTAGTAGTTGGACTACTGGTTTCGTGAATGTTGGCCACTTACACGAGGGCCAGTTGGAGCTGGCTGTGTAAGGTGTGGGCGAACAGAGATTAGCACCACATTAACGCGGTTAGTTTGGAAACTCATAATTAATTAAAAAAAATATGTATTTTGTTAACACAAACATTAGTGTTGATGAGTTTTGTTTCAATTTACTTTGGGGGCGAAACTATTGGAAACACTTTCTCCGAGCCACAACAAGGAGTGTATTTGTATATACAAAACATCATTAGGGAGTTCGATATTCCTACTATGGACTGCCCACCTTGACATTGTGGGCAGCTTCTTGTATTCTATCCCACCTTCAACTATGATGTTTGCTTTCCATCTTCTTCTTGACATCGAGCCCTAGAACCTACTCACTGATGGTTAATCATATATGTAGTTCCTGACAGCTAATCGAATATTATGGAGTCTCTGAACTTTTATTCCTAAAATAAGATTGTAAGAAACCAAAATGTGGCTTAAAGTCTGAAGCCAGTATCTATGCATTGTATCGGCGATTCTGGGATGGAGTTTCAAGGTAGAGTCAATGATCGGTGACGTACCTTGGCATAATTCAATGAAATATGTTGGTTTCTAGTCCATGGTCATGTAAAATTGTTACGTCAAGGTATAAACTGCTTTCTATGACGATTTAGGCTGTCAAATTCAAAGCGGATTTGATGCGAGTCAGTTAGTGTGTACTTTCTTGAAATGAAAGACAATTTGCAAACATTCTTATAGAACGTTATAAGATATAAAAACCGAATCGGTTAACATAACAATGTGGAACCTGGTTTTAATAAGTCATAATGACGTGTAGTTCCCCAAGGGCATTTCAAATATCAGGGATGCTTCTACAATACTTACCAAACGCTACCATGAAAGTGCTTCGAGTATAGACGCACATTGGGTCAAAGAAGTTCGTTTCGCTTTCCAAAGTGGAAAATGATAAGATTCCTTGAGGAACTGCATACAGGTTTCTTTCCAACACAATAGAGGGATTCGCAGAGGAACCTTAAACGAAAGTAGAACCTGACGTAGGTGTGATGAAACAAACAACAGAACACTTGGAGACCATAGTTACAACTTACCAATCGTGTTTAACTTTTTAAACATCCTTTAATCTACTTCAAGCCTTCGTGGTTAGACAAATTTTGAATGCCTGAGTACGGAGTAGTTGTACTGTAAGCAGTGATGAACGAAAAGGCTTAAGAGATCTCCTAACAAAGGTGTATCATATGGCTTGCTTGAGTGTTACAGAAGCACCATCATTCTCAACACCAATCGCTGGTCTTTCAGAAGTAAAACTCAAAACCGTCGAAGAGATGAAAACCCTTATACGTTCACCAAGAACATTGAAACGAAAGAACGACAAGCAACTCTAATGAGCTATCAATATGCACAGATGGCTTCAATATATCAGGAAGATCACGTGCATCTTTTGTGGTAGCTTACAGACCTAATTGGGATGGTGTTCCAAGTAGCGGTCTTGATCGGTCTCCCTGCAGAAGAATCCACCGCAGAGAGGCAAATCGATATTTGTTAGAACATTTGCTTTCTTTCACTTAGGACTAAGTAGAACCGCCCAAGTATTGGATAACGAAAGAGGGGACAAACTGGCAAGGGAGGAGTGGCAAATCGAATCTATAGTAAAAGAATAGACTAACAACACAGAAAAACTAGCAATCACAACATAGATTAGATTGATGATGGAACCTATAATAGAGTAGACCAATCTTAGACTAAAACTAAAAGCTGTACCAACTCTGAGGAGGGGAATGAAATCAGAGAACACTTCCACTGCGACTGTTTTGCAACAGCGAGATCAAGATACTTGGATCCTGCACGACATCTGATCTAACACACCTCGGTAAGAAATGAATCGGTGACATATGACAGTTCCATGAACGGACCAGATGAGATCCCAATACCTACAGCCGCTCCCAACGCTCAATTCCCCAGCGGATCCAAAGGAAGCTTAGTGAAGAGCATAAAGTGATTAACCATGGTACCCATAAGGTTTTATGAGGGTTAGCCCCATCTCCAGATTTATCAGATTGGTTGTATAGCCTTTCGAAAAGGTTTGCCTTAACATTCAGGATAATGTCGAGATGCAACCTGGATAGACAATCACGGGCATTCAGCACTACTTTCTCGTATACCTCTAATAGTACTGACATCTCCATGTTACGAAAGGTTATAGAATCTTGTAACCCTAAGTGCCTTTTAGTGTCCTGATCCAAATAGGATGGAGAAGATAAATATTGATCAATTACAGCAGGAATTCAAATTCCATAGTCTGGTCTTCGATGCAATCTATCAGCCTTCAAAAATGTAATAACCAGTTTCACCGTGTCCGTGAAAAGAAAGACACAAAACAAAACAAAATAATTGAAACCGGAATCCATACAATAGCCAATAAAGGATTCCCAGGACCAAGGCATAAATATAAAAAAAAAAAAAAAAAAAAATCAGAAGCCAATGCCGTAAATCAATCGATCAAACCTGAACTCATCTCATGGCAGCGTTCCCACAACGCATCACAATCTAACATCCTACCGACCACAAGTGTTGGTGGATGACACGTCTGCTCTCGGTTGCTCACTATCCCTTCCGCTCTGAGCCTTTTTCAAATGGGCTACTGAATTTCAAACAACAAAACAACCAACGAGCCACTATCATCATCATCATCATCACGAGCCACTCAGATTGTTGGCTCTGGTGCTACGGGCTCGCAACTATTAAGACTTCTGTGACCGTCGACGACGCACGTGAAGAAAAATAAAAAAAAAAAAAGGGATCAGGTAGCCATGGTTCAGGTGGAAATGTCGTCGAAGTCAACAGTGATATATGACCTTCTTTGTTGATGGATTCTCTTTCTCCTGTCCTCCTCCAACCAACCAACCAACCAACGAACCACCATCTGCTGCTGTGTGCTGCATTCATCTGTCAAAGACGACGACGACATTTATTGTAGTGTGACAGTGAATAGCTCCTGCCACGCTAACAACGGTCATCCCCATTCTCCGTGCCGCATTAGGATACAGCACTGACTTGATTTGTGGCGCATTGTCGTCTAGGAACAATGATTCAATGATTCAAGACTTTCATTATTTTCTTCCCCGCATAGAATACAAAAGTATCTCCTCGAACGCATAAAGACACCACGAGTGAGAGTACTATGTATCTATGTACCTCAAGTTTCACAGACTCGCTTGGGGTGGAAATATGATTTCATCTGAAAGATTTATATCACCTCTCGACAATCTATCAGTTATCTATCTAATGGATACCAAGTGTGTTAGATACTTTCCAATGTTTATACGCCCGCTCTCCGCATATGTATCTCTCGGCTGGGTGTGATGTGATACGAGTATCAATCGAAATGTTTTCGTATCACATTTTTTCACTTAACTTTATTATCATATCACTTAACGGGCGTTTTGATATCACTTACATCATACCGCGTTGGCTTTGATGCTGCTATTGCTGCTGTTGCTGCTAAAACAAAAGGAATTCCGAGGAGAGAAGTATGTAACAGCATCCACTCGCATTCTATTTGATCATAAATAATTCAGATTTTAACGCCCATCAGTGGCTTCATTTTCGTTTCGTCTTTCTTCGACGGCCTATTATCCGTTCGTACGCATACACATTCGTGGCGGCTGCTGCCTGCTCCGGACAGAGACTCTACATGATCTGTCACTTTGTATGCAAACAGGTTCAATCATTCCGCAATCACCATCAACTTTATCAGCAGAGTAAAACTTAATAAAATATTCACGCGCAAAATATTGTGATAAAAAAAAAATTATATCGGGATAAGATATTGGATAAATCGAGGACTCTGTTGTTCTTGCCGCACAATGATGGTGACGATGCTGCGCGAATTGTTATGATGCTAATGACGATGATGTTGATGTTGATAGTGGTTCTCGTTCTGGTTGGGGCTGGTGCTGGTGCTGGTGCTGGTACTGGTGCTATACGGACGACCTAATAAAGCCGGCCGGAGTATTCTCAGTTGGTTATGGAGTCATTAAAGCATGAGACGCAATATTGAGGATGTGTGGATGGCTCATTAAATGTATTTGTTTGCTTTCGTGTTTCTACAGAATACAGTCGGTCAAAAAAGTATGGAAAGGCGAAACGAATGCAGTTCTTTAGTTTTACATGAAGTACAGCAGGAGAATCCCCTCAACTACGTCCCTTCCTGAGATCCTTCCTCTACTACCTGACTGAGTTCTAAGTGTCGGACCAAGAAAGCCCAGAATCGATCAGTTTGGCACACATCAGAAGATATTGGAAAAAGTTCAAAAAGTTCAGCTCGTAACGAATTATCTGTTCATTGATTTAAGGCGGGTTATGTCAGCTGTGGAAAACATTGACTGCTTACGCATGGCAGGTAAGGACCTCATCGACGGAGAACTCTGATTTTGATTCTGAAAAAACTGGATAAAGTGACGCGATATTGACAGCTTAAATTTTGAAAGAATAAACCTATGTTCTGACGTGTGTCAAATTTATAAATGGTTTGGCAATTTTTTTTCGTCAGATCAAGAACTCTCAGTTCAGATGCATGGTTCACTTGAAGATCCATTGTCAGACGTTGTCGGACTCTGAACTGAAAAGTCTGAAAAAACCCCAAATTTAGATCTTACTGGCGTACGTCTTGTAAAGCAGCTAGATTCTCCTTCACTCACAGCCCCTATCATGATTCATTCTCCAATAAGTCTACAAATGTCCTAAATATCTGACAATCATACAAAAGGTGTTCCCACCATTGACAGATACTTACCTGCAAATTCTAGTAATTGTCGGACAATAGTCTGACAACGTTTTACTTACAATATTGTCCGACAAAAATTGGTAATATTGTCAGATATTTAGGACATATTTTTGATTTATAGATTTGGAAATATTGGTACATCTGGCAATCCTCGGAAAGGATTTTTATAAAGCTTATGAATTCGGACAACATTTTACGAGAAAACGAAAACTAACTCTTGGAAATCGCTGTTCTTTGGTCTGACAAGGCATTTGAAGTAGTAAGGCCGAATAACTAAGGAGATTCTGTATAAGGTTGGTTCTACTAATGGGGCTTGAACATGTACTCTCGAATGCAGCTAAAGATATCCTCAGTCGTTTTAATAGAAAAATTCTTCATGAGATGTTCGATCCTGTTTGCGGTGAGAGGCTTTGGAGAAGGAAACTTAATGACGAACTATATGAAATACAATCGTATGGGATGGCTCTAGTCGCAGAGTCTTGAAAGCTAATCCTAAGAGACAGCCCAGTGGAGGAAGATTTCGCCGTACTAAAGGCAGTTAAATAATTGAAGGTAATTGTTGGTTAAGACTCAGATTTGAAAGCCCAAAGGACGCAAGGCCTTCATATAAAATTTCCTGTTTTAAAATCAGTGAACAGCGAGTGAAATTGGGTCATGTACTTGGCTTGTTGGACATTAAGTGCCTAGAAATATTTTTGATATAGTTTGGAAGTGACATGCAATACTGATGAAATTACATATATTTGGTGCAATAGGCTCATATAGGGCAAACAGCCTAGGTTCTCACAACATTTCGTGTAGTGCCTACTACATTCTTCACACAAGTCGAAGGGGCAGGGAATCAAACTTTGAATTTTTTATTTAGTAGTCTGCAGCACTAACCACTGACCTATTACACTAACCACTGCCACTCCAGTTGCCCCAACTCGTTAAGAATTTGTAAAGTTTAATGATCATTTCCTTTGGTTTTTAGCTTTCTAATACAATTAGCGCAAGCAGTCGGAAGAAAAGTCGTTCGACAGTACCCTGATTCTGGTAATCCTCTATATTTTGAAATGGTGACATGAAATATCGTCCTACGAAATAAGGGATCATGTGATCTTATTCCCATCTTTGGTTCAGTGACTGTTGTGAAATGGCCCTGAGCTGTCACTTTACGTTTCTGGATATTCTTGAAGATATCTCTAATATATTTCCTGGTTATAAGGAAGAGAACTATATCGATCTACATATTCTACAACTTCAGTAAGAAATCCATTCTAATAGTAGCGACCCTTACCACACAGCTGCTTAGGTATCAGCAAACAGCCCGAAGTTGGTCCGCACAAACTTATGCGACATATCCATACCAAAAAGTTTATAGAATAACATGTTCTGGTCCACTAAGTCGAAGGCAGGCTTACCTATAATCTCTTAAGCACAAACACGTCCTCCACAATGGAATAACCTAGCCTGTACCCCACTCGATTCATGCCTTTAGTCGACTGTTAGAGTCATTTTTGCTAAGTTCCTTGAAGCTATTGTGAAATTCGGAAGGATTTCATCCAATCTTACTACTTTGCCATTCTTCAGTGCTCACAGTTCCAACTTATTCTCATGGGTATGTTTAGGACACTATTCTACATTCAAGTGTAGAGTATTGATAGCTGAGTCTTCTAGTTACCGGATTCCACACCGTATACTATAAATGTCAATCCTGTTTCCAAAATTCCGAAGATATTCCACAGTGTGCCGATAATCGAATATCTTTTTGAAAGTTGTTATTGGTTTTTTCCCTCCTTCACCCCAATCTTAGCTCTAAATTACAAGTTTTTCATTACAACATCGTTGTAAAGCCTGTCAGCCATGTGCTGGTTCATTACTTTTTAGAAATGTACATAAAAATAGTTTTTTACATGAATTTGAACAGCTCTGAGCCTAGTATTTTATAGGGTGTCCCAAAGGTCCTCATTTTCTCGAGATTTTTCTTCATGACAGTCAGCTATACCTTAGGTTGTGCATCCTATGGTTGTAAGACGTTGGATCGTGGAAAACATTGATGCTGTCTACAAATGAAACTTCATACTTTCCATTCTATAGTCTAATGCACTAACCACCAAGCCATTGGGTCCAGTAAGCGCTATCCTATCCTTAGAGTTTAAGGATCATTTTCTTTGGTTTCAGGTTCGCCAATTGGCACTGGTTTCGCTAAGTCTGCTTCTCAACGATCTAAGGCGATGCTAAATAGGTTTAGTTTGTATCTCATGTAGTCTAATAGTTTCGAATATATGTATGTAAATGTCTCCCATCACTTCCCACTACACGCGCTACACCTCCTTCTGTTTCTCACGGTATTGGAACTTTCTTTACCATTATGACGATTTCATTATCGTTAAAGTCTTAGCTTGACTTGTTTTTAAGTCAAGGGAACCAAATTATTATGAATAACATTATAATACGTTTGTATCCGTCAACAGCAGGCTTTTCGAAACATAATTAGATGTAGAGCACCCTCATACCTTTCTCAGTCTTGGCCTTTACGCTTGACGAGATTTCACGGCCTTCAAATGAATATGTCACACGATCTAGTGTGAGTCTAAGCCCCCCGTGTCGTAGATATTTTGGCATTACTTGCTAAGTCGATCATAAACAAAGTAATTTACTGACAGGCTTAATGCAGATACCCCAACAAATGGTACCAATCCCATATTAACTTGACCAAAATCGAACTTGGGAGAAATCGAAAAAAAAAACTACATTTTGGGATTCAAATACCCGCATATTTTCAAAAAATTCAAATAACTAAATATAACATTGAGTGTAAGTTTAGTAATTTTATTCACTGTACCTAGTTCTTGGTGAGATCTAAAAATAAACTTTGCGACTCAGAGTGGAAGTCGCCCGTCACACCATAGAAGGGTGGCGGCTACCTACTACCAGTAGACACTACTCCTCGGATGTGCCACAATATTTGAGAACATCCGCTGATTGATATTATTTAGTGCTGCGCTAAGCTTTATTTCTGGTCGGTGGCGGTCTCAATGGCAGGCACGCTGGTGGCAGTGTCATATCAAATGGGATTAGTTGGGAATTTTCTCGATTACTCTTTCTATTTTCTTTGGCTTTGGATTTTAATGGATACTTAGGCGACATTTATTATTCCTTCTTCTCGTCTTTGTTTTGTTTCCTCGGAGGATAGTAGAGGAGGCAGCAAAAAAAAATAAATTTGATCAAATCATCAATCGTGTGTGAGAATTTTCGACGAAGTTGTGAAGATTTTTTTGTTTTTGGCTTTTGGAACTACTGTGGGAGAGATATTGGATGACTTGGTTCTAGGAATGAAATTCATGTGATTTATTGCGGAGACAGTGTTTTTTTCTTTTGGTTTTTTGTTCGTAAATGTTTATTTGTTTATTTTTTGGTTTTTATTACTCGCGTTTTGAAATGCTTTCGAAATTCTTGAATTTCGTGTTCTTGTTTTTTTTTCTGGGGAATTCGCGTATAATTCAAGAAAACGGTGGGGAGTCGGTGAACAATGTCTGGCGATTAATATTTTTAATGGGATCCCACCCGATCCGATGAGTCGTTGATGATGATGGCATCAATATTTTTCTGAAAGCGGCAGTACACAGATGGTATTCCTAGTATGTCTCTATGGAACAAAATAGGACACATTGAATGGGAGAGTCTTAGATCGAGTTTTTGCTCCGAGTTTGCTTCCTAATCCAAGTTTTAAAAAAACTCAGCCTTGCATACACTACCAGGCAAAAATCCTTTCTTGGTTCGTTGGGTTGGTTGGTCCCCGTTCAGGAAGGACACACTTAGACCACGTGAATGTAATCCATTGTGAATCTACTATGGGAACCAAATTACCAGCATTTCGGAGACCTAAGTACATGGAAAACTTTCCGGATAAAGCAGGAGTCAGGGCAACCAGTTAAGGTGTGAGCCCATGCCGAAGCAGTATGGTTCGCCGTTTAGGAATTAAACCAATTTGACCCGAGGCCGAACTTATTTACTTTCCTTGAGTTGAGTCTGGCTAGATCGTAAACATCTTTAAAAAAGTATTCGCCTAGAGTTTTCCTCCTCAAAGCAGATAGGGCAGAATAGGTGGACAGAAGATGTAAATCATTGAAGAGAGCATCAAGTTCTCTGCGGTGTCTGTCTATCAAGCGGTGCCCTTTGTCCTATTGACGGAAATCTACTGGTTTTCCTCGACAAATGCTATATTGTTCCATCTATTGTTTGTCACTCTAATGGCTGCGGAATCTAACTAAAAATTTAGTCGCTCTAATGAGGTGTTGATGATTCCGGTCGGTACCCTCTTTTGTAACCTCGTTCGCTTTGTGATTGCCTGGAATATCCCTGTGACCTGAGACCTATATATCGTTAAGAGATCCACAGCATTTCTTTAGACTCTGACGAGTTAATTAAAAGCCAGGAGTGGTGTAACTTCTGCCTGAAATAGACTACAGATATGGAACAGTAAAGTCCGAGTTCCTGGGACTAGTGCTATGACTATCTAGGGTCGTTGCGCGGCCCTTATTTCCACGAATTCCGCTTTGGTCGCTATCAGCTTCGCAAAGATTTCAATGGAAAAGAGATGGAGCATAGTATCTAGTGCAACTGGAGAGGTAGTTCTAAGAACGCCCGTGATACAGGCGCAGGATAGCCTCCGAACATTTTCAAGTATTCCAATGTTGCTTTCATAGTCCACTGATAGTAGATTAGTACTCTGTATATGCAAAAAATTCCCACGATTGCAGTGTATACTCAGGGCTAGAAACCCCAGTTTTGTCCTATAACTTTCTTACATGAATAATGAACTAGCATGCTGGCAGAAGGTACAGAAATTTCCTTGATATCGCATAGGTTAGGACACTAAAACCCTACTTACGCTCATGGTCCTTCTATGAGATGAAAGTTGAGTGAAAAAATACTGAAAAAACGCTGCCTTAAGTCGTACACATTCGGTGGCCTGATCGTTTTAATGAATAAATATGTATGATACGGTATGTATTCAGTTGTTGTGGTAGTGCAGAGCTATATTGCCAGAAGAACTATCCGTGTATCCTTTTTCAGGAAAAGGAAACAGAAGAAGCCAAGTACCATTGGATAATCATTGACAAAACGCTTACCTAGGGCATTCTTAGATCACTGCGTTTACGAATTACCCCATGCCGTATCGTCTTCCCTGCGCAATATGACTACCTATGCCGCATGGCTTCTATAAGAGCAATGCTTCGTCTTACTTACCCCAGACAGCAGAGGAAGAAGCTAAGCTAAGTGCTCGCATAGTACCTCCGGTGTTCCATCTGTAAGCCGGTGACTTCAAAAGTCATCTGAGAATTTTATAATACACTCACACTACCTCTATCCAACTTATAACCAGAAACGGTATGGTAAGGATGAGAGAGAGTGGAAAGCCGGGGTTTCTCAGACAAGAGCTCGTTATGATCGATAGCTTGTTAAGCACCTACATACGTACTTCCAGTTCAGGTTAACTAATTTATTGCCTGCTTTCACTTTCAAATATTTCTTCGAAAACTATCAAAGACGAGGACATCCGTGCTCCACATACTTACTGTTCGACGTTCGAATAACATTTCTGTATCCTTTCACCACTTTTTCTTTCGATCTGAATAATCAAATGGCTTATAATCGCTAAACAATTTCATTCTGAAAGGAGCCCGTTGTCGAAAAGCAATATCCATTAATCTTGCTTTAGTAAATCCATGCGGCAACACACCAGAAACAATTCTCAAATGAACACAACACCATTGTTCTCCCCGAAAAAAGGGGGAACAACTATAAAACATAAACATCTCCTCGCCATGTGCATTCTGTCTTATTCACCTAACTCATGCTATGACTTAATACACATCTTCGCATAATCGAACGGGTTACACAATATTCAGTTCCCACAGTTCCCGCCAAGGCACCGAGGCTCCTCAAAAGGAGAAAAACTGAATTCCAATGCAACAAGTGAACAAAACATGACCATACTGAGTACAGCTCCATGGCGTGGAAAAACCGACGAAGATCTGTCAGAATCAAAATGAAAAATTGTCAGATGTCACAAGTTTTTCAACCTCAATGCTGCACAAAGCCGTGCTCTGAAAGAAGAGGCTTGAACTCACTCGTTGAGTTCACTTTTCTAAGCCAACATGCAGACAATGGGAACATCAGCATATTTTTACTTTTTTTTTTTTGTAGATGCAGTTCAGGCCAACAACGACAACGACGAGGACGGTATCTATGGCCAATTCCAGTACGACAAACACCTCCAAACATGAGGAAAAACATAATTGTAATGAAAGGGACAAAGCAGAGCAAGCACAAGAACAGACAAAAAAAAACCATTTAATGTACACAACCTCTTGAAGCAACTTTGTTGGCACTACAAGCCAATGGAGTCAGTCTTTCACCATCCTGTGTGTATCTGGTCACGATCCGGCAGAGCGTCTTCCTTAATGTCGACGACGAGGTTTGTATGATCTACATAAAGCAGAGCAAACCAGCAAAGAACAAGGTTAATCGCCATTAGATAGACCTAACTCATGGTCGTTGTGCGCTCTCCTTGGAACGTATACGATTTAGCTTGGCAGGTTCTATTGTTGCTCTCACAAGCAATAATGATGCCACAAGGAACGACACAAACATAAATTGCATACCAAAGGATGCCCATAGATGGGAATAGTAATGTGGCTAATTAACAAGCACAGAACCCCGATCGATTGATGGATGATTGCTGGCTGAATGTGAACTAAGAGGAAATTTCTGCTAGACATGCGACAAATTTTCGAAAGAATTTACCTTCGCATTGACAGGAGGATAGAAGAATTTATAAAGAAAAAGCATACAGAAATGCTTGCGAGTTGTAGGGGTTTGTGAAGCGCTAGTTAAGTTAAAGAAGTCGACTTGCCGTCCAAATCAGTAACACTGTAGTTGCTACTCTAGGTACCTACTTACTTGTATATCAAAGTAACAAAAGTACCGCCTCCTGTTAGGAAGGCAGGTCTTGTCTTTTTCATCAATTTTCCCAAGCCAGTGTAGGAGATATGATTTAGCTTTTCAGACTACACCTACAGCTTAAAGAATCTACGGTTGGACCTTCTTCTTTATTCTTCCACCTTGCGAATTGCACCAAATATTAGGCGAACATTTCTTTGCTAAAATCAAGGCCAACATTCCATAAAACAAGTAAGATTTTAGGTGAAGAATTGTAAACTCAGTTGTCTCTAGTGGGATGTAAATGACATTTGTAGAGATAATGATCTTCCCAATCTTCAAGTGCATGTCCTCTAACCAATTTAACGCACTATTAGTTGGCTACTATCCGTTTGGAGTTGTTGTTGAGAACTCTCGATTATTTGAACATTGTTGAGGTATCCGAGGAGTTGCCGAACTCGTCGACTATACTTACTTATACAAACTTACCTACTAACTTAGTTGGTGCAACAATCCGAGGTAGTCCGGGCCTCAACCAACTACACTCTCCAACCGCATTGATCTGTACCCAGTTGCCCACTAGATTATTTGAGATTTTTTTTCAACCTCTAGGACACGTCTTCCTCTACTCGTCCCTATGAGGTGGATTCGAATTCTCTGGGCCGAAGTATTGTTCTACATGACCCAGCTATCTTGATCGTTGTACTAGTGTTTTGAACTCTTATGTCTAGATCCATGTAATTATGGAGATTGGATCAAAATTCACCCAAAGGATTTTTTATGGCAACCAAGAGGGACTTCACAGTGAGCCCGACAGACATTGACTTCTTTGCGCAAAGAAGCAGCCATTTGCGAGTTAATCACTTTCTCATATAAATAAAATAGATTGAAAAAATCAGAAATATGCCTGGGAACTTGTGTAATCCCTTCAGTAGTCAGAGTGTCGGTTAAACTTAGGTTAAGCGCTTAAGCATGGAGCTCAGAGCTACTTCAGAACCCTAGATTGCAAGTGAAACCTAAGGTACAGACATTTTTATTAGACAGCAAAACAAAAGACACGGAGTTTAACTATCATGAAAGTATCAAAATAACGATATGAACAAAAGTTTATGTAAATATAAGGCACGTTTACTTAAGCTCCGGTTTAGCTAAGGCATCACTCAAATGTGGCTGAAAAGTTACCAACTCATGCTCACATGTTAGTGATCAACGAAAAACAATCTCGGCACCTACCCTCGTCCAAGATTTTTAATTGGTTACGTGACGAATTGACTTAAAATAGTTGAAGTCGTTGAGTAGCTATACAGACCGCATCTGACTTCAGCTATATATTTATAATCCTGGTACTCAATACACGCATTATTCATCACAGACTGTGTATACTTCAAAAACCAAAACTTTGCGTGCTTACCCATTATTTATGTTAATTAAATTTGGAAAAGATACACGCAAGTGAGAAACGAAAGAGAAAAATTATCTTCCTAACACACCTCGTAGTCTAAGAATCTGAAATCGGACTTTTCTAATTTTTGCGATAATTGAGTACCCATTCAGCTTTCCTGGTGATTTTTAAGTTCCACTAAGAATCCAGCTTAACATGTAACTTCTCAAGGAATTCTAAATTAAATATTCGAAAGCTACACCGATTAATCACTGCCATCGTTTCGTCGGAAATCACTCAGCACTAAGAATAGATACACTTGAATCTTAGTGAGTCCAGTCTTCATCAAACAGATATTTTACGTTTAGTATCTCGTAAGCAAATTAATTTGTAAACTTGAAAAAGAAAAATACTCCAATTGAATACAATTGTAGGGTTCTGTCATCTCTGATGTGTACTTACGTATGTACGTACATATTGTAGAACAAGTATAAAATATTTACTTAATGTTCGAGTCTTATAGATACATGCACTCATCGTCGTGCAATACTTAATATAACAAAAATTTGATGAGCTCAGTATCGGGCGCCATTCTCAAAGACATGGGTACAAGGATTATCTAAAAAATTGTCTAAATTTAAGCTCGGGATCCAATGCAAATGCTATGTCGACCCATATCTCCTCTTCCTTAGCTTTTTGGGCCAAATAATCGAAATTGAACAATCAAAACTCAACAAAAAACGCAAGTCGGATGATCTACACGATGAGCTTCAGAGATCCCTATTCTGTGGGATGTGGCAGGAAGTGGGATATGTCTCACACGAGAATCAGGAAAAAAATCGGTATCCAAGGCATATGCTATGCCAACCATTATCAGTCGAAAAGGCTGGATAGAGACCAGAAAATTCCGAGTCATTCCATTTGCTTCTACTAAATTGGTGTTCAGCTATTTACATTGGTTCACGAGTAAGTTATACACCATATCCGCTCCAGACCATCTGTTAAACTCGGTATCTTTAGTTCCTGAATCCGTAATACAGAGAATGTACAAACCACCATAGGAATGTGGATACTGATGCCATTATACTACGTCAGGTAGGCATGGCCGTCAATCACTTTTAATTTATAAAATGTACGGATGACAAAAAGTCCTTCCTTAAGGGTTCCATCCAACATTGAATAAAAAAACAAAGTCATCGTTCCCTATAAGACCAGCACGGACCAAGTTCGATTGGCAATTCAGAATTCCATTTCAATAACTCGCCTAACAACCGACGGAAAAGAAACACAAAAAAAAGAAGCTAATCAGGTACAGGATTCTATGTGCATAGATCACCTGCCGATCTATCTGATCGACTCAGCGACGAAGAGAAATTGCCTTCGGCTGTTGCCAATGTTCCCATCGACCGACGATTGTCGAATAATTGCTGCCACCACCATCGCCGCCGCCGCCGCCGCCGTAGTCGTAGTTAGTCGTCAGTGTGTTGCTTCTGCTAAAGTTACTTCTAAGTCGTGATTCTGGAAATTCTCACGAGTCCAGCTCCACTGGACCTGTTCACATGAGAACGAATAATGTTTTGCGACGATGGGACATAGTATCCACCACAAACGAAAAAAAAAAAAACAAACAAACGAAAAACCACGACTCCAACGTTGAAGGGTCTAACGTGGTAAGGTCGTTAATGTAATCTTCCATGATTAACACAATTGCCTCAATTTGTAGATACTTTTCACCATTGCGGGCGAGAACGGCCAACGATTGAGTTGGGATACAAGGTATTCAAGAACCAAGATACACCGATCGTACAGTGCTACTTTGCATTTAGATTAGATATTGCTCGTATACTTACGAATGGCAAAGTGTAATCCGTAGACCGCCTAGATAATCCTTAATTTAGGGCTCAATAATGTAATCCAAACCGAGAGTGAATCTCTCCCTGCCCCCCCTCAATCACTTAATTCCACTGGCACTGGCACTGGCACTGGCACCGGCTTGGCTTATGCGGCACTAACTCAAGGAATTATAAATATTTCACTTTATTCTTATAATGCACTATTTCACGCCGAAAGATACACTAAAGATAGATACCGGCGAAATACGATGGGGGCAATCCCATGGAAGGGGACCCCAAAAATAGATCAGCAGCACGTTAATTCGATTTTGAGGCGACACAGGAACCTCGTCGTCGTCGTCGTCGTCGGTTATGTTACTCTCGACAGAATCAAAACAAAACGAAAAATTCCAATCGCAGATATTCAACCGTCCGGCATACATCTGGTATCACAACCACACGCCGCGTTTGTTTACACACAACTGATCGGAAGATCGTCGTTGTCGTCGCCGCCGCGTCGCTGTTGTTCGCAGCCGGCTAAGATCGGTGCACATGGAGATGGAATGTATCTGCGGTTGCCCATTGGGGGGAACACAGCACTATACGATGCTATGCGATGGAGTATCTCACATGGCGGCAACGGCAAGTCGGTCTAATATCGTAGGTTCATCGGTGATGGAGATGATCAGTAGAATTCATCGGCATGGGGGAAGATCGTAAATTTCGACGCGTACCGATGAGTCTGCGCTCTGGATATGGATGGATCCACCGAACGACTTTTGCAGTAAAGACTAGAGCTAGAGAATGGAATAATTTTTGCCGATCGATGTATTTTTAGTTCGACGGCAAGTTGATCAGTATGGCTCACTGGAATGTCGACGGAGATCTCCGTAAACTGTTTGACATTTTGAAATTCAAATTTAGCTCCTGGAATTTGAATTTCTGCTTTTACGAGCGAATTGTTGCTCAATTATAGGTTGGTATGCAAATGGAACTGAAAAATATGATGCGATGTCTTCTCTGCTCGACCAGTACTTGTTGCCTTGGGATATCATTGATTGTAACGCAACTTTTATGTGCAATTAGGCACAATTATTTCCCACTAGACTGTTATTCGCTATCCATTCACTCCTTACATTGTTGTTTGGAATTCATGGAAACTATCTTTTGGGTGCCACTTGGGCGAAGTGTCTTGCATGATGGAGGATTTGCATGAATCCGTAGCAAATCCAGCCTAGTGGTACGGGACCTATGATACCTATGATACCTATGAGACCTGTGATACCTACATACAAGTATTAAAAACGCCACGCCTTGAAGAACTCGTGAAACTTAGAGACTCATGTGGGATAGGGAGATTGAAAAGTGCAAAATATTAAAGAAAGGATATAGAACGTACTTTCCAAGTGATAGGCACCAATACGTTTGAAACCAAGAAGGGTCTTGTGAGACATAGAAGTACATACCCAAATATACCCAAATTATCTGGGATCGAATATGTCCTCCAAAACTATCTGACGTTAGTCTGACATTTCCCGAGGAAGCTAAATGCTTGGGTCTCTAAGTATGTGGTAGGAAGCTTAATTGGAAACCCACTATCCTTGAATATGTTCAGAAACCCAGTACTACGTGATACTAGGCTTTGAAGTCGGGTCTCCTATTGCCACTCAAGCCCATGTACTGTAGTTAGTCTGCCTCTTACCAACAAAACTATCTGCCACAGCAGTCCAGTGATTGCCCACATTCTCTATCTCACACCACAAACTCCAAAATGTGACCTATTGCAGCTGATTTAAAGTTTTGCACTGCCTTGGAAGGATATTTGAATGATGTTGATTCGTTTTTGGGAAATAAGCCCTTGTTCGACTTTAGAGTGCTCAGTCCTAGCTTAACGTTTGTACCACACGTTCTAACGTAAAAGCTATAGCGCTATGGAGAGTCTCATTGATATTAGATTCGTTAGATTGGTCTTTCCCACTGATATTGAAATCAGTTGGCTTATAGGCTGGTGATATTGAGATAACTTTGGCTACAACAAGAGCACTTAGTAGCCGAGGTATCGAAGATTCGATCAACCAATTGATAAAAGTCATGCTTGAAAGTCGACATCTATGTATCTGTGACCGCAGTTAAGGGTTGTCCCAAAGGAGGAGTCATTTTTCTCCCTTCGGTGGTCACTATTCATTGACAACCTTCTACTCGATCTGGAGACATCAGTCTTCACCGCAAATTGTTATAATTATGACTTGGCCATATTTAGGTATATGAAATACAGCCCCAGCATTTCTAATGTTATGTAAAGTGCTTTTCTATACATTTTAGAGTGGTGCAGCAGTCAAGCCTTCCTGTTACCCAATTTAATAAATCCTACATCAGTTAATGCTGCTACGATGCACTACAATCTCTTGCCAGACATAACAGGGTGGAATTCGTAGGGGTCCCTGGTCATCAAGGTCTTGCAGGCTAGAATTTGGGCTCATTTAGACAAGGTTCGCAAAAAGACAAACTGGTTAGCTTTCTTATAGGCCACTGTGGCTTGAGGTATCCCCTTAATAAGTTTAATCTGTGTTCAGATACGGAAAGTGGGTTCTGCCCAAAAGATGTTGAAGCATCTGAGCACATTTTCTGTGAATGTCCAGCATTACACTGGTTAAGAAGACGTATTTCGCGTTTTTCAGCGAAATATAAAGTACTTTCCTGCATTAGGAAGGTGGTACGTCTCTTGGACTAAATGCACTCTGATGACACAATAATTTTTTTTTTTGGTGCAATATCACTCATACGCCACAGGGTGACAAAAAAATTTATGAGTTGCCAATGTGAGTTTGTCAAGCCTTTTATAAAACTTCAGGTCTCACTTCCTCATCCGATATTGCATTTCAACTCGAATTTTTCTACTTACACAAAACCCTTAAAGTTTTGGTATTGATGTATCAATCTAACAAACAATACTCTTCCATGAACTTGGCAACTGTCATGTCTGCAAGACCCTCCAAGGTCATGCTAAATTCGCTTTTGCAATGTGGCACATATTCCGATTATAAATTGCTCGCGGTGTGAAGAACTGTCCGTCTTTCTATGTGTGTTACCCATAAATGTTTCTCTAGCTTGAAACGCAATCAGATAGTAATAATAAACTCATTATTTGTATATCTTGTTTGTATGCTTAGTAGAATACTATCAGAAGAGGTTCTCCCAAAAATCGCCAATGCCATTGGCCCCACGGGATATCCGATTATTTCAGATTACGATCTTAGGTGTACCCGTCCAATAAAAGAACCAAAAAAAAAAGAATAGAAATAAAAAAGCCAAAGCAATTATTCTCTGAAAGCTTTCGCCGTAAATTGACGTAGGTAATTACTATTACATCTTCTTGAGTATATACATAGATACATGAAAAATGGTAGGTATCTTCCATTACTGAGAGAGCTATTTAATGACTTTCAATTTACAGTCCCAGGCAAATGAGTTACGGAAGGAATTATAGATATTCCCTGACCCAAGTACATTGCTTAACTCATTCTCGAAAAAGATACTTTCCCACGCAATCAATTTTGCATTTATCCCAATCTATGAGAAATGCAAACTGCAGATAAAAGAAAATAAAAAAAAAAAGAACAACTCAACATAAATACCACTTTGGGGTTGAGGAAAATTCACGAATCCTAAATGCAAATCCAATGCATGTTTGTCTACCCATATCCCTGTGCAATTTGCCATGCAAAAACGGTTTGCTTTCCGTTCAATTTGAACAGAATCATCTGTGTATCTATCACCTTATAGTTGCCCCAACCTACGAGTACAGAAGAGACACATGACGAAGAAGACATAGTAGGCCGCCCGGCAATTTGTTACAAACAGATTTTATCCAGAAAACCCATTGGGGCACAAATATTGACATAGACTTCTTTCACTCCTGAACATGTAGTATCTCATACATTTATCTCGTAGTGCGGGTAAGAAAATTGAGAAATTCTATGGATATCTGTTATGATGACGACGCGCCAGCAGAAGCAGCAGCTCTCCTCTGCATGACCTTCGTCCCACTTATCGGGCCATGCTTCTGCATTCCTTCCCTTGAGGGAGGAGAGGAATCTGTGTTTGCTGCCCAAACGGCATGCCATAACCATCATAATCATCATCGTAGATCGCAACCATATATAGCGCGCCATCATCCGCGTGAAAGAAGCACTTATTTATGGAAATCTCGGGATCCATTATTCAGACTTGAGTTGAAAATCGATTTTCCATGCGGAACGGCATTCCATGCAAACATCCAGAGATACAGAGATACATAGTAGTCATACTATAGATAGTTTGAGGGCGGTAGGGGGCGAACAAGAAAAGACAAAAAAAAAATGAAAACGAAGGTGAGCATGAGATAAGAGGATCATCGATGATAAGACCCCGTCGAGTGTATCTAGAACCGGATTTGTTTTTCGTTTTTTCGCTCTTATCAGCGCAGCGTGGACTGAAATATTTGGTTGGCTAACTGTATACGGCGTGCACAAATCGATGAGATGAATAATTCAGTCGCAGCAGCAGTGCTCCCCCCATGACTGTGCGAGTGTATTCGCATCCAAAGTGCAGTATTTATGATACGTTTAAGATTTAAACGACATTTATGTTTTATTTTTACGATTATTACGAAACAATTTGCATTTTAAGAGAACACTTTCGGCCGGGTTGCGCGCACCATTCGTAACAGCCCACAGAGAAGAATGTGGTCGAGATACACATTGGTTTCGAGTTTAAATTAGTGATGACGGTTCAAACTATTGGTTTCGGTGTTTTTCTACTCAGATTCATTAAGTGATTTGCATTTTCCAATGTAGTTGAATTAGTGTTGGACAATCAAAGTGGCACATCACGGCGGATTGAAACAAAGCAGACACACAATGAAGTACCATGAAGCGAAAGAGATATAAAATGGATTTTATTATAACAATATGTTGGTGGTTTTTTTTTTTTTTTGGAGAAACAAAATTCTTCGTAATAAAAAGTTTTACGAAGTGACCTTTTAGGAACTTTGGTCGAAACGTTTTAGACTTTAGGCATTCGACATTCCTGCGGGATGTTAAGCCACAGATTGTTGTTCGAATTTGATGGCATTTTAATCGGCGAATGATAAACGACCGACGTGTGATCGTTTTCTGAATTCTTGTGGTTTATCTTTGGTTTACTTTTGTTTTGTCAGTAACTGCTATTATACAAGGCGGCCCAAGTTTCTCACCCTAACGAAAGTTGCTATATCTTTTACAAAGGGGCGGCAACTGGCAGTAATGATGTTAGTAAGGTAAATAAATGCAGAATACACATCGACAAGCCCTGGATCCTTAAGATCGAGTACTATTTTATTGCGGAATAATTCATCAGTGACTTTGGAGCAACGTGAATTTCCTTGGCGAACTGCTCAGACAATAGGGTCATCTCGAAGAGACAGGAACAAATCCAAAGAGAATGGGCGCTGAAAGATCTCGCAGTGCTCTTGGCATCGAGAATATCGCCAAATTGTGGCAAGACGTCATGGGTAGCATGGGTCCTGTGAGTGCTGATGCTGACCGATACAGAAGCATGATCAATGAGTTTCTTTTGCAAAAAATTGATTTTTTGGGACAGGGCGATATGCGGTTCCAAAGGATGGTGCACTGCTCACACAAGTCTAGTGACATTTTGAAGGATGCGCTTCCGGGTCTCATTTCCACCGGCCGGTAAGGTCACTCAATTTGATGCCTAGACTATGGAAAAAGAACATTCGACAAAAAACAAGTACTTGAGATATTTTTTTTTCATACATTTTTTGTTTGAAAAAAATCATCAGCTTAGCTAGTTTGTGCTTCAAATACACAGAAACAGAATTTCTGGCTTGAGATGTGCGATTGGAGGATACACCCAGATTGTGGGTATCAAGAAGCGTGGGCCAACACTGCACTTTTTCATACATTTTTTGGTTGAAAAATTTTGCATTTCGAGGCATCAGCTCAGCTAGTTTGTGCCTCGAATACACAGAAACAGAATTTCTGGCTTGAGATATGCGATTGGAGGATACACCCAGATTGTGGGTATCAAGAAGTGTGGGCCAACACTGCACTTTTTCATACATTTTTTGGTTGAAAAATTTTGCATTTCGAGGCATCAGCTCAGCTAGTTTGTGCCTCGAATACACAGAAACAGAATTTCTGGCTTGAGATATGCGATTGGAGGATACACCCAGATTGTGGGTATCAAGAAGTGTGGGCCAACACTGCACTTTTTCATACATTTTTTGGTTGAAAAATTTTGCATTTCGAGGCATCAGCTAAGCTAGTTTGTGCCCCAAATACACAGAAACAGAATATCTGGCTTTAGATGTGCGATTGGAGGATACACCCAGATTGTGGGTATCAAAAAGTGTGGGCCAACACTGCACTTTTTTTCATACATTTTTTGGTAGAAAAATTTTCTGCCTCCTACTTGCATTTCGAGGCATCAGCTAAGCTAGTTTGTGCCTCGAATACACAGAAACAGAATATCTGGCTTGAGATGTGCGATTGGAGGATACACCCAGATTGTGGGTATCAAGAATTGTGGGCTATATACACTGCACTTTTTTTCATACATTTTTTGGTTGAAAAATTTTCCGTCTCCTACTTGCATTTCGAGGCATCAGCTAAGCTAGTTTGTGCCTCGAATACACAGAAACAGAATTTCTGGCTTGAGATATGCGATTGGAGGATACACCCAGATTGTGGGTATCAAGAAGTGTGGGCCAACACTGCACTTTTTTTCATACATTTTTTGGTAGAAAAATTTTCTGCCTCCTACTTGCATTTCGAGGCATCAGCTAAGCTAGTTTGTGCCTCGAATACACAGAAACAGAATATCTGGCTTGAGATGTGCGATTGGAGGATACACCCAGATTGTGGGTATCAAGAATTGTGGGCTATATACACTGCACTTTTTTTCATACATTTTTTGGTTGAAAAATTTTCTGCCTCCTACTTGCATTTCGAGGCATCAGCTAAGCTAGTTTGTGCCTCGAATACACAGAAACAGAATATCTGGCTTGAGATGTGCGATTGGAGGATACACCCAGATTGTGGGTATCAAGAATTGTGGGCTATATACACTGCACTTTTTTTCATACATTTTTTGGTAGAAAAATTTTCTGCCTCCTACTTGCATTTCGAGGCTTCAGCTAAGCTAGTTTGGGCCTCGAATAGACAGTGACAGAATATCTGGCTTGAGATGTGCGATTGGAGGATACACCCAGATTGTGGGTATCAAGAATTGTGGGCTATACACTGCACTTTTTTTCATATATTTTTTGGTTGAAAAATTTTCTGCCTCCTACTTGCATTTCGAGGCATCAGCTAAGCTAGTTTGGGCCTCGAATACACAGAAACAGAATATCTGGCTTGAGATGTGCGATTGGAGGATACACCCAGATTGTGGGTATCAAGAATTGTGGGCTATATACACTGCATTTTTTTTCATACATTTTTTGGTTGAAAAATTTTCTGCCTAATACTTGCATTTCGAGGCATCAGCTAAGCTAGTTTGTGCCTCGAATACACAGAAACAGAATATCTGGCTTGAGATGTGCGATTGGAGGATACACCCAGATTGTGGGTATCAAGAATTGTGGGCTATATACACTGCACTTTTTTTCATACATTTTTTGGTTGAAAAATTTTCTGCCTCCTACTTGCATTTCGAGGCATCAGCTAAGCTAGTTTGGGCCTCGAATACACAGAAACAGAATATCTGGCTTGAGATGTGCGATTGGAGGATACACCCAGATTGTGGGTATCAAGAATTGTGGGCTATACACTGAACTTTTTTTCATACATTTTTTGGTAGAAAAATTTTCTGCCTCCTACTTGCATTTCGAGGCTTCAGCTAAGCTAGTTTGGGCCTCGAATAGACAGTGACAGAATATCTGGCTTGAGATGTGCGATTGGAGGATACACCCAGATTGTGGGTATCAAGAATTGTGGGCTATATACACTGCACTTTTTTTCATACATTTTTTGGTTGAAAAATTTTCTGCCTCCTACTTGCATTTCGAGGCATCAGCTAAGCTAGTTTGGGCCTCGAATACACAGAAACAGAATATCTGGCTTGAGATGTGCGATTGGAGGATACACCCAGATTGTGGGTATCAAGAATTGTGGGCTATACACTGAACTTTTTTTCATACATTTTTTGGTAGAAAAATTTTCTGCCTCCTACTTGCATTTCGAGGCTTCAGCTAAGCTAGTTTGGGCCTCGAATAGACAGTGACAGAATATCTGGCTTGAGATGTGCGATTGGAGGATACACCCAGATTGTGGGTATCAAGAATTGTGGGCTATACACTGAACTTTGTTTCATACATTTTTTGGTAGAAAAATTTTCCGTCTCCTACTTGCATTTCGAGGCATCAGCTAAGCTAGTTTGTGCCTCGAATACACAGAAACAGAATATCTGGCTTGAGATGTGCGATTGGAGGATACACCCAGATTGTGGGTATCAAGAATTGTGGGCTATACACTGCACTTTTTTTCATATATTTTTTGGTTGAAAAATTTTCTGCCTCCTACTTGCATTTCGAGGAATCAGCTAAGCTAGTTTGGGCCTCGAATACACAGAAACAGAATATCTGGCTTGAGATGTGCGATTGGAGGATACACCCAGGTTGTGGGTATCAAGAAGTGTGGGCCAACACTGCACTTTTTCATACATTTTTTGGTTGAAAAATTTTGCATTTCGAGGCATCAGCTCAGCTAGTTTGTGCCTCGAATACACAGAAACAGAATTTCTGGCTTGAGATATGCGATTGGAGGATACACCCAGATTGTGGGTATCAAGAAGTGTGGGCCAACACTGCACTTTTTCATACATTTTTTGGTTGAAAAATTTTGCATTTCGAGGCATCAGCTAAGCTAGTTTGTGCCCCAAATACACAGAAACAGAATTTCTGTCTTGAGATGTGCGATTGGAGGATACACCCAGGTTGTGGGTATCAAGAAGTGCGGGCTATACACCGCACTTTTTTTCATAGATTTTTTGCATTTCGAGGCATCAGCTAAGCTAGTTTGTGCCTCGAATACACAGAAACAGAATTTCTGGCTTGAGATATGCGATTGGAGGATACACCCAGATTGTGGGTATCAAGAAGTGTGGGCCAACACTGCACTTTTTTTCATACATTTTTTGGTAGAAAAATTTTCCGTCTCCTACTTGCATTTCGAGGCATCAGCTAAGCTAGTTTGTGCCTCGAATACACAGAAACAGAATATCTGGCTTGAGATGTGCGATTGGAGGATACACCCAGATTGAGGGTATCAAGAAGTGTGGGCTATACACTGCATATTTTTTTTATACATTTTTTGGTAGAAAAATATTCTGCCTATTACTTGCATTTCGAGGCATCAGCTAAGCTAGTTTGTGCCTCGAATACACAGAAACAGAATATCTGGCTTGAGATGTGCGATTGGAGGATACACCCAGATTGTGGGTATCAAGAATTGTGGGCTATACACTGCACTTTTTTTCATACATTTTTTGGTTGAAAAATTTTCTGCCTCCTACTTGCATTTCGAGGCATCAGCTAAGCTAGTTTGTGCCTCGAATACACAGAAACAGAATATCTGGCTTGAGATGTGCGATTGGAGGATACACCCAGATTGCGGGTATCAAGAATTGTGGGCTATACACTGCACTTTTTTTCATACATTTTTTGGTAGAAAAATTTTCTGTCTCTTACTTGCATTTCGAGGCATCAGCTCAGCTAGTTTGGGCCTCGAATACACAGAAACAGAATATCTGGATTGAGATGTGCGATTGGAGGATACACCCAGATTGCGGGTATCAAGAATTGTGGGCTATACACTGCACTTTTTTTCATACATTTTTTGGTAGAAAAATTTTCTGTCTCTTACTTGCATTTCGAGGCATCAGCAAAGCTAGTTTGTGCCTCGAATACACAGAAACAGAACATCTGGCCGAGATGTGCGATTGGAGGATATACCCCGATTGTGGGTATCAAGAATTGTGGGCTATACACTGCACTTTTTTTCATACATTTTTTGGTAGAAAAATTTTCTGTCTCTTACTTGCATTTCGAGGCATCAGCTCAGCTAGTTTGGGCCTCGAATACACAGAAACAGAATATCTGGCTTGAGATGTGCGATTGGAGGATACACCCAGATTGTGGGTATCAAGAATTGTGGGCTATACACTGCACTTTTTTTCATACATTTTTTGGTAGAAAAATTTTCTGTCTCTTACTTGCATTTCGAGGCATCAGCAAAGCTAGTTTGTGCCTCGAATACACAGAAACAGAACATCTGGCCGAGATGTGCGATTGGAGGATATACCCCGATTGTGGGTATCAAGAATTGTGGGCTATACACTGCACTTTTTTTCATACATTTTTTGGTAGAAAAATTTTCTGTCTCTTACTTGCATTTCGAGGCATCAGCTCAGCTAGTTTGGGCCTCGAATACACAGAAACAGAATATCTGGATTGAGATGTGCGATTGGAGGATACACCCAGATTGCGGGTATCAAGAATTGTGGGCTATACACTGCACTTTTTTTCATACATTTTTTGGTAGAAAAATTTTCTGTCTCTTACTTGCATTTCGAGGCATCAGCTCAGCTAGTTTGGGCCTCGAATACACAGAAACAGAATATCTGGCTTGAGATGTGCGATTGGAGGATACACCCAGATTGTGGGTATCAAGAATTGTGGGCTATACACTGCACTCTTTTTCATACATTTTTTGGTTAAAAAATTTCCTGTCTCCTACTTGCATTTCGAGGCATTAGCTAAGCTAGTTTGTGCCTCGAATACACAGAAACAGAATATCTGGCTTGAGATGTGCGATTGGAGGATACACCCAGATTGTGGGTATCGAGAATTGTGGGCTATACACTGCACTTTTTCTCATAAATTTTTTGGTAGAAAAATTTTCTGTCTCTTACTTGCATTTCGAGGCATCAGCTCAGCTAGTTTGTGCCTCGAATACACAGAAACAGAATTTCTGGCTTGAGATGTGCGATTGGAGGATACACCCAGATTGTGGGTATCAAGAAATGTGGGCTATACACTGCACTTTTTTTCATACATTTTTTGGTTGAAAAATTTTCTGCCTCCTACTTGCATTTCGAGGCATCAGCTAAGCTAGTTTGTGCCTCGAATACACAGAAACAGAATATCTGGCTTGAGATGTGCGATTGGAGGATACACCCAGATTGTGGGTATCAAGAATTGTGGGCTATACACTGCACTCTTTTTCATACATTTTTTGGTTAAAAAATTTCCTGTCTCCTACTTGCATTTCGAGGCATTAGCTAAGCTAGTTTGTGCCTCGAATACACAGAAACAGAATATCTGGCTTGAGATGTGCGATTGGAGGATACACCCAGATTGTGTTTTTTTCATACATTTTTTGGTTGAAAAATTTTCTGCCTCCTACTTGCATTTCGAGGCATCAGCTAAGCTAGTTTGTGCCTCGAATACACAGAAACAGAATATCTGGCTTGAGATGTGCGATTGGAGGATACACCCAGATTGTGGGTATCAAGAAATGTGGGCTATACACTGCACTTTTTTTCATACATTTTTTGGTTGAAAAATTTTCTGCCTCCTACTTGCATTTCGAGGCATCAGCTAAGCTAGTTTATGCCTCGAATACACAGAAACAGAATATCTGGCTTGAGATGTGCGATTGGAGGATACACCCAGATTGTGGGTATCAAGAATTGTGGGCTATACACTGCACTTTTTCTCATAAATTTTTTGGTTGAAAAATTTTCTGTCTCTTACTTACATTTCGAGGCATCAGCTCAGCTAGTTTGTGCCTCGAATACACAGAAACAGAATTTCTGGCTTGAGATGTGCGATTGGAGGATACACCCAGATTGTGGGTATCAAGAATTGTGGGCTATACACTGCACTTTTTCTCATAAATTTTTTGGTTGAAAAATTTTCTGTCTCTTACTTACATTTCGAGGCATCAGCTCAGCTAGTTTGTGCCTCGAATACACAGAAACAGAATTTCTGGCTTGAGATGTGCGATTGGAGGATACACCCAGATTGTGGGTATCGAGAATTGTGGGCTATACACTGCACTCTTTTTCATACATTTTTTGGTTAAAAAATTTCCTGTCTCCTACTTGCATTTCGAGGCATTAGCTAAGCTAGTTTGT
This sequence comes from Xylota segnis, assembly GCA_963583995.1. Classification (NCBI taxonomy): domain Eukaryota; kingdom Metazoa; phylum Arthropoda; class Insecta; order Diptera; family Syrphidae; genus Xylota; species Xylota segnis. Next base: position 32,726,538 of record OY757239.1, read on the forward strand.
GCCTCGAATACACAGAAACAGAATATCTGGCTTGAGATGTGCGATTGGAGGATACACCCAGATTGTGGGTATCAAGAATTGTGGCCTATACACTGCACATTTTTTCATATATTTTTTGGTTGAAAAATTTTCTGCCTCCTACTTGCATTTCGAGGCATCAGCTAAGCTAGTTTGTGCCTCGAATACACAGAAACAGAATATCTGGCTTGAGATGTGCGATTGGAGGATACACCCAGATTGTGGGTATCAAGAATTGTGGGCTATACACTGCACTTTTTCTCATACATTTTTTGGTTAAAAAATTTCCTGTCTCCTACTTGCATTTCGAGGCATTAGCTAAGCTAGGTTGTGCCTCGAATACACAGAAACAGAATATCTGGCTTGAGATGTGCGATTGGAGGATACACCCAGATTGTGGGTATCAAGAAATGTGGGCTATACACTGCACTTTTTCCATACATTTTTTGGGTGAACAATTTTCTGTCTCCTACTCGCATTTCGAGGCAGCATCTAAGCTAGTTTGCGCCTCGAATACATAGAAACGAAAGGTCTATCTTGAGAAGTGCGATTGGAGGATATACCAAGATTGAGGGTATCAAGAAGTGTGGGCTATACACTGCACTTTTTCTCATACATTTTTTGGTTAAAAAATTTCCTGTCTCCTACTTGCATTTCGAGGCATTAGCTAAGCTAGTTTGTGCCTCGAATACACAGAAACAGAATATCTGGCTTGAGATGTGCGATTGGAGGATACACCCAGATTGTGGGTATCAAGAATTGTGGGCACTTTTTCTCATACATTTTTTGGTTGAAAAATTTCCTGTCTCCTACTTGCATTTCAAGGCATTAGCTAAGCTAGTTTGTGCCTCGAATACACAGAAACGAAAGGTCTATCTTGAGAAGTGCGATTGGAGGATATACCAAGATTGAGGGTATCAAGAATTGTGGGCTATACACTGCACTCTTTTTCATACATTTTTTGGTTGAAAAATTTCTGCCTCCTACTTGCATTTCGAGGCATCAGCTAAGCTAGTTTGTGCCTCGAATACACAGAAACAGAATATCTGGCTTGAGATGTGCGATTGGAGGATACACCCAGATTGTGGGTATCAAGAATTGTGGGCTATACACTGCACTTTTTCTCATACATTTTTTGGTTAAAAAATTTCCTGTCTCCTACTTGCATTTCGAGGCATCAGCTAAGCTAGTTTGTGCCTCGAATACACAGAAACAGAATATCTGGCTTGAGATGTGCGATTGGAGGATACTCCCAGATTGTGGGTGTCAAGAATTGTGGGCTATACACTGCACTCTTTCTCATAAATTTTTTGGTTGAAAAATTTTCTGTCTCTTACTTGCATTTCGAGGCATCAGCTCAGCTAGTTTGTGCCTCGAATACACAGAAACAGAATTTCTGGCTTGAGATGTGCGATTGGAGGATACTCCCAGATTGTGGGTGTCAAGAATTGTGGGCTATACACTGCACTTTTTCTCATACATTTTTTGGTTAAAAAATTTCCTGTCTCCTACTTGCATTTCGAGTCATCAGCTAAGCTAGTTTGTGCCTCGAATACACAGAAACAGAATATCTGGCTTGAGATGTGCGATTGGAGGATACACCCAGATTGTGGGTATCAAGAATTGTGGGCTATACACTGCACTCTTTTTCATACATTTTTTTGTTAAAAAATTTCTGCCTCCTACTTGCATTTCGAGGCATCAGCTAAGCTAGTTTGTGCCTCGAATACACAGAAACAGAATATCTGGCTTGAGATGTGCGATTGGAGGATACACCCAGATTGTGGGTATCAAGAATTGTGGGCTATACACTGCACTTTTTCTCATACATTTTTTGGTTAAAAAATTTCCTGTCTCCTACTTGCATTTCGAGGCATTAGCTAAGCTAGTTTGTGCCTCGAATACACAGAAACAGAATATCTGGCTTGAGATGTGCGATTGGAGGATACACCCAGATTGTGGGTATCAAGAATTGTGGGCTATACACTGCACTTTTTTTCATACATTTTTTGGTTGAAAAATTTTCTGCCTCCTACTTGCATTTCGAGGCATCAGCTAAGCTAGTTTGGGCCTCGAATACACAGAAACAGAATATCTGGCTTGAGATGTGCGATTGGAGGATACACCCAGATTGTGGGTATCAAGAATTGTGGGCTATACACTGCACTTTTTCTCATAAATTTTTTGGTTGAAAAATTTTCTGTCTCTTACTTGCATTTCGAGGCATCAGCTCAGCTAGTTTGGGGCTCGAATAGACAGTGACAGAATATCTGGCTTGAGATGTGCGATTGGAGGATACACCCAGATTGTGGGTATCAAGAATTGTGGGCTATACACTGCACTTTTTCCATACATTTTTTGGGTGAACAATTTTCTGTCTCCTACTCGCATTTCGAGGCAGCATCTGAGCTAGTTTGCGCCTCGAATACACAGAAACGAAAGGTCTATCTTGAGAAGTGCGATTGGAGGATATACCAAGATTGAGGGTATCAAGAAGTGTGGGCTATACACTGCACTTTTTTTCTTATATTTTTTGGTTGAAAAATTTTCTACCTCCTACTTGCATTTCAAGGCATCAGCTAAGCTAGTTTGTGCCTCGAATACACAGAAACAGAATATCTGGCTTGAGATGTGCGATTGGAGGATACACCCAGATTGTGGGTATCAAGAATTGTGGGCTATACACTGCACTTTTTCCATACATTTTTTGGGTGAACAATTTTCTGTCTCCTACTCGCATTTCGAGGCAGCATTTAAGCTAGTTTGCGCCTCGAATACACAGAAACGAAAGGTCTATCTTGAGAAGTGCGATTGGAGGATATACCAAGATTGAGGGTATCAAGAAGTGTGGGCTATACACTGCACTTTTTTTCTTATATTTTTTGGTTGAAAAATTTTCTACCTCCTACTTGCATTTCAAGGCATCAGCTAAGCTAGTTTGTGCCTCGAATACACAGAAACAGAATATCTGGCTTGAGATGTGCGATTGGAGGATACACCCAGATTGTGGGTATCAAGAATTGTGGGCTATACACTGCACTTTTTCCATACATTTTTTGGGTGAACAATTTTCTGTCTCCTACTCGCATTTCGAGGCAGCATCTGAGCTAGTTTGCGCCTCGAATACACAGAAACGAAAGGTCTATCTTGAGAAGTGCGATTGGAGGATATACCAAGATTGAGGGTATCAAGAAGTGTGGGCTATACACTGCACTTTTTTTCATATATTTTTTGGTTGAAAAATTTTCTACCTCCTACTTGCATTTCAAGGCATCAGCTAAGCTAGTGTGTGCCTCGAATACACAGAAACAGAATATCTGGCTTGAGATGTGCGATTGGAGGATACACCCAGATTGTGGGTATCAAGAATTGTGGGCTATACACTGCACTTTTTCCATACATTTTTTGGGTGAACAATTTTCTGTCTCCTACTCGCATTTCGAGGCAGCATCTAAGCTAGTTTGCGCCTCGAATACACAGAAACGAAAGGTCTATCTTGAGAAGTGCGATTGGAGGATATACCAAGATTGAGGGTATCAAGAAATGTGGGCTATACACTGCACTTTTTCCATACATTTTTTGGGTGAACAATTTTCTGTCTCCTACTCGCATTTCGAGGCAGCATCTAAGCTAGTTTGCGCCTCGAATACACAGAAACGAAAGGTCTATCTTGGGAAGTGCGATTGGAGGATATACCAAGATTGAGGGTATCAAGAAATGTGGGCTATACACTGCACTTTTTCTCATACATTTTTTGGTTGAAAAATTTCCTGTCTCCTACTTGCATTTCAAGGCATTAGCTAAGCTAGTTTGTGCCTCGAATACACAGAAACAGAATATCTGGCTTGAGATGTGCGATTGGAGGATACACCCAGATTGTGGGTATCAAGAATTGTGGGGTATACACTGCACTTTTTTTTCATACATTTTTTGGTGGAAAAATTTTCTGTCTCTTACTTGCATTTCGAGGCATCAGCTCAGCTAGTTTGGGGCTCGAGTACACAGAAACAGAATGTCTGGCTTGAGATGTGCGATTGAAGGATACACCCAGATTGTGGGTATCAAGAATTGTGGGCTATACACTGCACTTTTTTTCGTACATTTTTTGGTAGAAATATATTCTGCCTATTACTTGCATTTCGAGGCATCAGCTAAGCTAGTTTGGGCCTCGAATAAACAGTGACAGAATATCTGGCTTGAGATGTGCGATTGGAGGATACACCCAGATTGTGGGTAAGAAGAATTGTGGGCTATACAGCTTAACTGCTGCCTCGAAATGGGAGTAGGAGACAGAAAATTTTTCACCCAGCTAATGCCTCGAAATGCAAGTAGGAGGCAGAAAATTTTTCTACCAAAAAATGTATGAAAAAAAGTGCAGTGTATAGCCCACAATTCTTGATACCCACAATCTGGGTGTATCCTCCAATCGCACATCTCAGCCAGATATTCTGTTTCTGTGTACTCGAGCCCCAAACTAGCTGAGCTGATGCCTCGAAATGCAAGTAAGAGACAGAAAATTTTTCCACCAAAAAATGTATGAAAAAAAAGTGCAGTGTATACCCCACAATTCTTGATACCCACAATCTGGGTGTATCCTCCAATCGCACATCTCAATCCAGATATTCTGTTTCTGTGTATTCGAGGCCCAAACTAGCTGAGCTGATGCCTCGAAATGCAAGTAAGCGACAGAAAATTTTTCCACCAAAAAATGTATGAAAAAAAAGTGCAGTGGATACCCCACAATTCTTGATACCCACAATCTGGGTATATCCTCCAATCGCACATCTCGGCCAGATGTTCTGTTTCTGTGTATTCGAGGCCCAAACTAGCTGAGCTGATGCCTCGAAATGCAAGTAAGAGACAGAAAATTTTTCCACCAAAAAATGTATGAAAAAAAAGTGCAGTGTATACCCCACAATTCTTGATACCCACAATCTGGGTGTATCCTCCAATCGCACATCTCAATCCAGATATTCTGTTTCTGTGTATTCGAGGCCCAAACTAGCTGAGCTGATGCCTCGAAATGCAAGTAAGCGACAGAAAATTTTTCCACCAAAAAATGTATGAAAAAAAAGTGCAGTGGATACCCCACAATTCTTGATACCCACAATCTGGGTATATCCTCCAATCGCACATCTCGGCCAGATGTTCTGTTTCTGTGTATTCGAGGCCCAAACTAGCTGAGCTGATGCCTCGAAATGCAAGTAAGAGACAGAAAATTTTTCCACCAAAAAATGTATGAAAAAAAAGTGCAGTGTATACCCCACAATTCTTGATACCCACAATCTGGGTATATCCTCCAATCGCACATCTCGGCCAGATGCTCTGTTTCTGTGTATTCGAGGCACAAACTAGCTTTGCTGATGTCTCGAAATGCAGATAGGAGACAGAAAATTTTTCAACCAAAAAATTTATGAAAAAAAGTGCAGTGTATAGCCCACAATTCTTGATACCCACAATCTGGGTGTATCCTCCAATCGCACATCTCAAGTCAGATATTCTGTCACTGTCTATTCGAGGCCCAAACTAGCTTAGCTGAAGCCTCGAAATGCAAGTAGGAGGCAGAAAATTTTTCTACCAAAAAATGTATGAAAAAAAGTGCAGTGTATAGCCCACAATTCTTGATACCCACAATCTGGGTGTATCCTCCAATCGCACATCTCAAGCCAGATATTCTGTTTCTGTGTATTCGAGGCACAAACTAGCTTAGCTGATGCCTCGAAATGCAAGTAGGAGACGGAAAATTTTTCTAATAAAAAATGTATGAAAAAAAGTTCAGTGTATAGCCCACAATTCTTGATACCCACAATCTGGGTGTATCCTCCAATCGCACATCTCAAGTCAGATATTCTGTCACTGTCTATTCGAGGCCCAAACTAGCTTGGCTGAAGCCTCGAAATGCAAGTAGGAGGCAGAAAATTTTTCTACCAAAAAATGTATGAAAAAAAGTGCAGTGTATAGCCCACAATTCTTGATACCCACAATCTGGGTGTATCCTCCAATCGCACATCTCAAGCCAGGTATTCTGTTTCTGTGTATTCGAGGCACAAACTAGCTTAGCTGATGCCTCGAAATGCAAGTAGGAGACGGAAAATTTTTCTACCAAAAAATGTATGAAAAAAAGTTCAGTGTATAGCCCTCAATTCTTGATACCCACAATCTGGGTGTATCCTCCAGTCGCACATCTCAAGCCAGATATTCTGTCACTGTTTATTCGAGGCACAAACTAGCTTAGCTGATGCCTCGCAATGCAAGTAGGGGGCAGAAAATTTTTCTACCAAAAAATGTATGAAAAAAAGTTCAGTGTATAGCCCACAATTCTTGATACCCACAATCTGGGTGTATCCTCCAATCGCACATCTCAAGCCAGATATTCTGTCACTGTCTATTCGAGGCCCAAACTAGCTGAGCTGATGCCTCGAAATGCAAGTAAGAGACAGAAAATTTTTCCACCAAAAAATGTATGAAAAAAAAGTGCAGTGTATACCCCACAATTCTTGATACCCACAATCTGGGTATATCCTCCAATGGCACATCTCGGCCAGATGCTCTGTTTCTGTGTATTCGAGGCACAAACTAGCTTTGCTGATGTCTCGAAATGCAGATAGGAGACAGAAAATTTTTCAACCAAAAAATTTATGAAAAAAAGTGCAGTGTATAGCCCACAATTCTTGATACCCACAATCTGGGTGTATCCTCCAATCGCACATCTCAAGTCAGATATTCTGTCACTGTCTATTCGAGGCCCAAACTAGCTTAGCTGAAGCCTCGAAATGCAAGTAGGAGGCAGAAAATTTTTCTACCAAAAAATGTATGAAAAAAAGTGCAGTGCATAGCCCACAATTCTTGATACCCACAATCTGGGTGTATCCTCCAGTCGCACATCTCAAGCCAGATATTCTGTCACTGTTTATTCGAGGCACAAACTAGCTTAGCTGATGCCTCGCAATGCAAGTAGGGGGCAGAAAATTTTTCTACCAAAAAATGTATGAAAAAAAGTTCAGTGTATAGCCCACAATTCTTGATACCCACAATCTGGGTGTATCCTCCAATCGCACATCTCAAGCCAGATATTCTGTCACTGTCTATTCGAGGCCCAAACTAGCTGAGCTGATGCCTCGAAATGCAAGTAAGAGACAGAAAATTTTTCCACCAAAAAATGTATGAAAAAAAAGTGCAGTGTATACCCCACAATTCTTGATACCCACAATCTGGGTATATCCTCCAATGGCACATCTCGGCCAGATGCTCTGTTTCTGTGTATTCGAGGCACAAACTAGCTTTGCTGATGTCTCGAAATGCAGATAGGAGACAGAAAATTTTTCAACCAAAAAATTTATGAAAAAAAGTGCAGTGTATAGCCCACAATTCTTGATACCCACAATCTGGGTGTATCCTCCAATCGCACATCTCAAGCCAGATATTCTGTCACTGTCTATTCGAGGCAAAAACTAGCTTAGCTGAAGCCTCGAAATGCAAGTAGGAGGCAGAAAATTTTTCTACCAAAAAATGTATGAAAAAAAGTGCAGTGTATAGCCCACAATTCTTGATACCCACAATCTGGGTGTATCCTCCAATCGCACATCTCAAGCCAGATATTCTGTCACTGTCTATTCGAGGCCAAAACTAGCTGAGCTGATGCCTCGAAATGCAAGTAAGAGACAGAAAATTTTTCCACCAAAAAATGTATGAAAAAAAAGTGCAGTGTATACCCCACAATTCTTGATACCCACAATCTGGGTGTATCCTCCAATCGCACATCTCAATCCAGATATTCTGTTTCTGTGTATTCGAGGCCCAAACTAGCTGAGCTGATGCCTCGAAATGCAAGTAAGAGACAGAAAATTTTTCTACCAAAAAATGTATGAAAAAAAATTCAGTGTATAGCCCACAATTCTTGATACCCACAATCTGGGTGTATCCTCCAATCGCACATCTCAAGCCAGATATTCTGTTTCTGTGTATTCGAGGCACAAACTAGCTTAGCTGATGTCTCGAAATGCAGATAGGAGACAGAAAATTTTTCATCCAAAAAATTTATGAAAAAAAGTGCAGTTATAGCCCACAATTCTTGATACCCACAATCTGGGTGTATCCTCCAATCGCACATCTCAAGCCAGATATTCTGTCACTGTCTATTCGAGGCCAAAACTAGCTGAGCTGATGCCTCGAAATGCAAGTAAGAGACAGAAAATTTTTCCACCAAAAAATGTATGAAAAAAAAGTGCAGTGTATACCCCACAATTCTTGATACCCACAATCTGGGTGTATCCTCCAATCGCACATCTCAATCCAGATATTCTGTTTCTGTGTATTCGAGGCCCAAACTAGCTGAGCTGATGCCTCGAAATGCAAGTAAGAGACAGAAAATTTTTCTACCAAAAAATGTATGAAAAAAAATTCAGTGTATAGCCCACAATTCTTGATACCCACAATCTGGGTGTATCCTCCAATCGCACATCTCAAGCCAGATATTCTGTTTCTGTGTATTCGAGGCACAAACTAGCTTAGCTGATGCCTCGAAATGCAAGTAGGAGGCAGACAATTTTTCTACCAAAAAATGTTTGAAAAAAAGTGCAGTGTATAGCCCACAATTCTTGATACCCACAATCTGGGTGTATCCTCCAATCGCACATCTCAAGCCAGATATTCTGTTTCTGTGTATTCGAGGCACAAACTAGCTTAGCTGATGCCTCGAAATGCAAGTAGGAGACGGAAAATTTTTCTACCAAAAAATGTATGAAAAAAAGTTCAGTGTATACCCCACAATTCTTGATACCCACAATCTGGGTGTATCCTCCAATCGCACATCTCAATCCAGATATTCTGTTTCTGTGTATTCGAGGCCCAAACTAGCTGAGCTGATGCCTCGAAATGCAAGTAAGAGACAGAAAATTTTTCTACCAAAAAATGTATGAAAAAAAATTCAGTGTATAGCCCACAATTCTTGATACCCACAATCTGGGTGTATCCTCCAATCGCACATCTCAAGCCAGATATTCTGTCACTGTCTATTCGAGCCCCAAACTAGCTGAGCTGATGCCTCGAAATGCAAGTAAGAGACAGAAAATTTTTCCACCAAAAAATGTATGAAAAAAAAGTGCAGTGTATACCCCACAATTCTTGATACCCACAATCTGGGTGTATCCTCCAATCGCACATCTCAATCCAGATATTCTGTTTCTGTGTATTCGAGGCCCAAACTAGCTGAGCTGATGCCTCGAAATGCAAGTAAGAGACAGAAAATTTTTCTACCAAAAAATGTATGAAAAAAAATTCAGTGTATAGCCCACAATTCTTGATACCCACAATCTGGGTGTATCCTCCAATCGCACATCTCAAGCCAGATATTCTGTCACTGTCTATTCGAGGCAAAAACTAGCTTAGCTGAAGCCTCGAAATGCAAGTAGGAGGCAGAAAATTTTTCTACCAAAAAATGTATGAAAAAAAGTTCAGTGTATAGCCCACAATTCTTGATACCCACAATCTGGGTGTATCCTCCAATCGCACATCTCAAGCCAGATATTCTGTCACTGTCTATTCGAGGCCCAAACTAGCTGAGCTGATGCCTCGAAATGCAAGTAAGAGACAGAAAATTTTTCTACCAAAAAATGTATGAAAAAAAATTCAGTGTATAGCCCACAATTCTTGATACCCACAATCTGGGTGTATCCTCCAATCGCACATCTCAAGCCAGATATTCTGTCACTGTCTATTCGAGCCCCAAACTAGCTGAGCTGATGCCTCGAAATGCAAGTAAGAGACAGAAAATTTTTCCACCAAAAAATGTATGAAAAAAAAGTGCAGTGTATACCCCACAATTCTTGATACCCACAATCTGGGTGTATCCTCCAATCGCACATCTCAAGACAGATATTCTGTTTCTGTGTATTCGAGGCACAAACTAGCTTAGCTGATGCCTCGAAATGCAAGTAGGAGGCAGAAATTTTTTAACCAAAAAATGTATGAAAAAGAGTGCAGTGTATAGCCCACAATTCTTGATACCCACAATCTGGGTGTATCCTCCAATCGCACATCTCAATCCAGATATTCTGTTTCTGTGTATTCGAGGCCCAAACTAGCTGAGCTGATGCCTCGAAATGCAAGTAAGAGACAGAAAATTTTTCCACCAAAAAATGTATGAAAAAAAAGTGCAGTGTATACCCCACAATTCTTGATACCCACAATCTGGGTGTATCCTCCAATCGCACATCTCAAGCCAGATATTCTGTTTCTGTGTATTCGAGGCCCAAACTAGCTTAGCTGAAGCCTCGAAATGCAAGTAGGAGACGGAAAATTTTTCTACCAAAAAATGTATGAAAAAAAGTTCAGTGTATAGCCCACAATTTTTGATACCCACAATCTGGGTGTATCCTCCAATCGCACATCTCAGCCAGATATTCTGTTTCTGTGTATTCGAGGCACAAACTAGCTTAGCTGATGCCTCGAAATGCAAGTAGGAGACGGAAAATTTTTCTACCAAAAAATGTATGAAAAAAAGTTCAGTGTATAGCCCACAATTCTTCATACCCACAATCTGGGTGTATCCTCCAATCGCACATCTCAATCCAGATATTCTGTTTCTGTGTATTCGAGGCCCAAACTAGCTGAGCTGATGCCTCGAAATGCAAGTAAGAGACAGAAAATTTTTCTACCAAAAAATGTATGAAAAAAAATTCAGTGTATAGCCCACAATTCTTGATACCCACAATCTGGGTGTATCCTCCAATCGCACATCTCAGCCAGATATTCTGTTTCTGTGTACTCGAGCCCCAAACTAGCTGAGCTGATGCCTCGAAATGCAAGTAAGAGACAGAAAATTTTTCCACCAAAAAATGTATGAAAAAAAAGTGCAGTGTATACCCCACAATTCTTGATACCCACAATCTGGGTGTATCCTCCAATCGCACATCTCAAGCCAGATATTCTGTCACTGTCTATTCGAGGCCCAAACTAGCTTAGCTGAAGCCTCGAAATGCAAGTAGGAGGCAGAACATTTTTCTACCAAAAAATGTATGAAAAAAAATTCAGTGTATAGCCCACAATTCTTGATACCCACAATCTGGGTGTATCCTCCAATCGCACATCTCAAGCCAGATATTCTGTTTCTGTGTATTCGAGGCACAAACTAGCTTAGCTGAAGCCTCGAAATGCAAGTAGGAGACGGAAAATTTTTCTACCAAAAAATGTATGAAAAAAAGTTCAGTGTATAGCCCACAATTCTTCATACCCACAATCTGGGTGTATCCTCCAATCGCACATCTCAATCCAGATATTCTGTTTCTGTGTATTCGAGGCCCAAACTAGCTGAGCTGATGCCTCGAAATGCAAGTAAGAGACAGAAAATTTTTCTACCAAAAAATGTATGAAAAAAAATTCAGTGTATAGCCCACAATTCTTGATACCCACAATCTGGGTGTATCCTCCAATCGCACATCTCAGCCAGATATTCTGTTTCTGTGTACTCGAGCCCCAAACTAGCTGAGCTGATGCCTCGAAATGCAAGTAAGAGACAGAAAATTTTTCCACCAAAAAATGTATGAAAAAAAAGTGCAGTGTATACCCCACAATTCTTGATACCCACAATCTGGGTGTATCCTCCAATCGCACATCTCAAGCCAGATATTCTGTCACTGTCTATTCGAGGCCCAAACTAGCTTAGCTGAAGCCTCGAAATGCAAGTAGGAGGCAGAACATTTTTCTACCAAAAAATGTATGAAAAAAAATTCAGTGTATAGCCCACAATTCTTGATACCCACAATCTGGGTGTATCCTCCAATCGCACATCTCAAGCCAGATATTCTGTTTCTGTGTATTCGAGGCACAAACTAGCTTAGCTGATGCCTCGAAATGCAAGTAGGAGACGGAAAATTTTTCTACCAAAAAATGTATGAAAAAAAGTTCAGTGTATAGCCCACAATTCTTGATACCCACAATCTGGGTGTATCCTCCAATCGCACATCTCAAGCCAGATATTCTGTTTCTGTGTATTCGAGGCACAAACTAGCTTAGCTGATGCCTCGAAATGCAAGTGGGAGACAGAAAATTTTAATACCAAAAAATGTATGAAAAAAAATTCAGTGTATAGCCCGCAATTCTTGATACCCACAATCTGGGTGTATCCTCTAATCGCACATCTCAGCCAGATATTCTGTTTCTGTGTACTCGAGCCCCAAACTAGCTGAGCTGATGCCTCGAAATGCAAGTAAGAGACAGAAAATTTTTCTACCAAAAAATGTATGAAAAAAAATTCAGTGTATAGCCCACAATTCTTGATACCCACAATCTGGGTGTATCCTCCAATCGCACATCTCAAGCCAGATATTCTGTTTCTGTGTATTCGAGGCACAAACTAGCTTAGCTGATGCCTCGAAATGCAAGTAGGAGACGGAAAATTTTTCTACCAAAAAATGTATGAAAAAAAGTTCAGTGTATAGCCCACAATTCTTGATACCCACAATCTGGGTGTATCCTCCAATCGCGCATCTCAAGCCAGATATTCTGTTTCTGTGTATTCGAGGCACAAACTAGCTTAGCTGATGCCTCGAAATGCAAGTAGGAGGCAGAAAATTTTTCTACCAAAAAATGTATGAAAAAAAGTGCAGTGTATACCCCACAATTCTTGATACCCACAATCTGGGTGTATCCTCCAATCGCACATCTCAATCCAGATATTCTGTTTCTGTGTATTCGAGGCCCAAACTAGCTGAGCTGATGCCTCGAAATGCAAGTAAGAGACAGAAAATTTTTCTACCAAAAAATGTATGAAAAAAAATTCAGTGTATAGCCCACAATTCTTGATACCCACAATCTGGGTGTATCCTCCAATCGCACATCTCAAGCCAGATATTCTGTTTCTGTGTATTCTAGGCCCAAACTAGCTTAGCTGATGCCTCGAAATGCAAGTAGGAGGCAGAAAATTTTTCAATCAAAAAATGTATGAAAAAAAGTGCAGTGTATAGCCCACAATTCTTGATACCCACAATCTGGGTGTATCCTCCAATCGCACATCTCAAGCCAGATATTCTGTTTCTGTGTATTCGAGGCACAAACTAGCTTAGCTGAAGCCTCGAAATGCAAGTAGGAGGCAGAAAAGTTTTCTACCAAAAAATGTATGAAAAAAAGTTCAGTGTATAGCCCACAATTCTTGATACCCACAATCTGGGTGTATCCTCCAATCGCACATCTCAAGCCAGATATTCTGTTTCTGTGTATTCGAGGCACAAACTAGCTTAGCTGATGCCTCGAAATGCAAGTAGGAGACGGAAAATTTTTCTACCAAAAAATGTATGAAAAAAAGTTCAGTGTATAGCCCACAATTCTTGATACCCACAATCTGGGTGTATCCTCCAATCGCACATCTCAAGCCAGATATTCTGTTTCTGTGTATTCGAGGCACAAACTAGCTTAGCTGATGCCTCGAAATGCAAGTAGGAGACGGAAAATTTTTCTACCAAAAAATGTATGAAAAAAAGTTCAGTGTATAGCCCACAATTCTTGATACCCACAATCTGGGTGTATCCTCCAATCGCGCATCTCAAGCCAGATATTCTGTTTCTGTGTATTCGAGGCACAAACTAGCTTAGCTGATGCCTCGAAATGCAAGTAGGAGGCAGAAAATTTTTCTACCAAAAAATGTATGAAAAAAAGTGCAGTGTATACCCCTGGGTGTATCCTCCAATCGCACATCTCAAGCCAGATATTCTGTTTCTGTGTATTCGAGGCACAAACTAGCTTAGCTGAAGCCTCGAAATGCAAGTAGGAGGCAGAAAAGTTTTCTACCAAAAAATGTATGAAAAAAAGTTCAGTGTATAGCCCACAATTCTTGATACCCACAATCTGGGTGTATCCTCCAATCGCACATCTCAAGCCAGATATTCTGTTTCTGTGTATTCGAGGCACAAACTAGCTTAGCTGATGCCTCGAAATGCAAGTAGGAGACGGAAAATTTTTCTACCAAAAAATGTATGAAAAAAAGTTCAGTGTATAGCCCACAATTCTTGATACCCACAATCTGGGTGTATCCTCCAATCGCACATCTCAAGCCAGATATTCTGTCACTGCCTATTCGAGGCCCAAACTAGCTTAGCTGATGCCTCGAAATGCAAGTAGGAGGCAGAAAATTTTTCTACCAAAAAATGTATGAAAAAAAGTGCAGTGTATACCCCACAATTCTTGATACCCACAATCTGGGTGTATCCTCCAATCGCACATCTCAAGCCAGATATTCTGTTTCTGTGTATTCGAGGCACAAACTAGCTTAGCTGATGCCTCGAAATGCAAGTAGGAGGCAGAAAATTTTTCTACCAAAAAATGTATGAAAAAAAGTGCAGTGTATACCCCTAATTCTTGATACCCACAATCTGGGTGTATCCTCCAATCGCACATCTCAAGCCAGATATTCTGTTTCTGTGTATTCGAGGCACAAACTAGCTTAGCTGATGCCTCGAAATGCAATTAGGAGGCAAAAAATTTTTCTACCAAAAAATGTTTGAAAAAAAGTGCAGTGTATAGCCCACAATTCTTGATACCCACAATCTGGGTGTATCCTCCAATCGCACATCTCAAGCCAGATATTCTGTCACTGTCTATTCGAGGCCCAAACTAGCTTAGCTGATGCCTCGAAATGCAAGTAGGAGGCAGAAAATTTTTCTAACAAAAAATGTATGAAAAAAAGTGCAGTGTATAGCCCACAATTCTTGATACCCACAATCTGGGTGTATCCTCCAATCGCACATCTCAAGCCAGATATTCTGTTTCTGTGTATTCGAGGCCCAAACTAGCTTAGCTGATGCCTCGAAATGCAAGTAGGAGGCAGAAAATTTTTCAATCAAAAAATGTATGAAAAAAAGTGCAGTGTATAGCCCACAATTCTTGATACCCACAATCTGGGTGTATCCTCCAATCGCACATCTCAAGCCAGATATTCTGTTTCTGTGTATTCGAGGCACAAACTAGCTTAGCTGAAGCCTCGAAATGCAAGTAGGAGGCAGAAAAGTTTTCTACCAAAAAATGTATGAAAAAAAGTTCAGTGTATAGCCCACAATTCTTGATACCCACAATCTGGGTGTATCCTCCAATCGCACATCTCAAGCCAGATATTCTGTTTCTGTGTATTCGAGGCACAAACTAGCTTAGCTGAAGCCTCGAAATGCAAGTAGGAGGCAGAAAAGTTTTCTACCAAAATATGTATGAAAAAAAGTTCAGTGTATAGCCCACAATTCTTGATACCCACAATCTGGGTGTATCCTCCAATCGCACATCTCAAGCCAGATATTCTGTTTCTGTGTATTCGAGGCACAAACTAGCTTAGCTGATGCCTCGAAATGCAAGTAGGAGACGGAAAATTTTTCTACCAAAAAATGTATGAAAAAAAGTTCAGTGTATAGCCCACAATTCTTGATACCCACAATCTGGGTGTATCCTCCAATCGCACATCTCAAGCCAGATATTCTGTCACTGTCTATTCGAGGCCCAAACTAGCTTAGCTGATGCCTCGAAATGCAAGTAGGAGGCAGAAAATTTTTCTACCAAAAAATGTATGAAAAAAAGTGCAGTGTATAGCCCACAATTCTTAATACCCACAATCTGGGTGTATCCTCCAATCGCGCATCTCAAGCCAGATATTCTGTTTCTGTGTATTCGAGGCACAAACTAGCTTAGCTGATGCCTCGAAATGCAAGTAGGAGGCAGAAAATTTTTCTACCAAAAAATGTATGAAAAAAAGTGCAGTGTATACCCCACAATTCTTGATACCCACAATCTGGGTGTATCCTCCAATCGCACATCTCAAGCCAGATATTCTGTTTCTGTGTATTCGAGGCACAAACTAGCTTAGCTGATGCCTCGAAATGCAATTAGGAGGCAAAAAATTTTTCTACCAAAAAATGTTTGAAAAAAAGTGCAGTGTATAGCCCACAATTCTTGATACCCACAATCTGGGTGTATCCTCCAATCGCACATCTCAAGCCAGATATTCTGTTTCTGTGTACTCGAGCCCCAAACTAGCTGAGCTGATGCCTCGAAATGCAAGTAAGAGACAGAAAATTTTTCTAACAAAAAATGTATGAAAAAAAGTGCAGTGTATAGCCCACAATTCTTGATACCCACAATCTGGGTGTATCCTCCAATCGCACATCTCAAGCCAGATATTCTGTTTCTGTGTATTCGAGGCCCAAACTAGCTTAGCTGATGCCTCGAAATACAAGTAGGAGGCAGAAAATTTTTCAACCAAAAAATGTATGAAAAAAAGTGCAGTGTATAGCCCACAATTCTTGATACCCACAATCTGGGTGTATCCTCCAATCGCACATCTCAAGCCAGATATTCTGTTTCTGTGTATTCGAGGCACAAACTAGCTTAGCTGAAGCCTCGAAATGCAAGTAGGAGGCAGAAAAGTTTTCTACCAAAAAATGTATGAAAAAAAGTGCAGTGTATAGCCCACAATTCTTGATACCCACAATCTGGGTGTATCCTAAAATCGCACATCTCAAGCCAGATATTCTGTCACTGTTTATTCGAGGCCCAAACTAGGTTAGCTGATGCCTCGAAATGCAAGTAGGAGGCAGAAAATTTTTCTACCAAAAAATGTTTGAAAAAAAGTGCAGTGTATAGCCCACAATTCTTGATACCCACAATCTGGGTGTATCCTAAAATCGCACATCTCAAGCCAGATATTCTGTCACTGTTTATTCGAGGCCCAAACTAGGTTAGCTGATGCCTCGAAATGCAAGTAGGAGGCAGAAAATTTTTCTACCAAAAAATGTTTGAAAAAAAGTGCAGTGTATAGCCCACAATTCTTGATACCCACAATCTGGGTGTATCCTCCAATCGCACATCTCAAGCCAGATATTCTGTTTCTGTGTATTCGAGGCACAAACTAGCTTAGCTGATGCCTCGAAATGCAATTAGGAGGCAAAAAATTTTTCTACCAAAAAATGTTTGAAAAAAAGTGCAGTGTATAGCCCACAATTCTTGATACCCACAATCTGGGTGTATCCTCCAATCGCACATCTCAATCCAGATATTCTGTTTCTGTGTATTCGAGGCCCAAACTAGCTGAGCTGATGCCTCGAAATGCAAGTAAGAGACAGAAAATTTTTCCACCAAAAAATGTATGAAAAAAAAGTGCAGTGTATACCCCACAATTCTTGATACCCACAATCTGGGTGTATCCTCCAATCGCACATCTCAATCCAGATATTCTGTTTCTGTGTATTCGAGGCCCAAACTAGCTGAGCTGATGCCTCGAAATGCAAGTAAGAGACAGAAAATTTTTCCACCAAAAAATGTATGAAAAAAAAGTGCAGTGTATACCCCACAATTCTTGATACCCACAATCTGGGTGTATCCTCTAATCGCACATCTCAGCCAGATATTCTGTTTCTGTGTACTCGAGCCCCAAACTAGCTGAGCTGATGCCTCGAAATGCAAGTAAGAGACAGAAAATTTTTCCACCAAAAAATGTATGAAAAAAAGTGCAGTGTATACCCCACAATTCTTGATACCCACAATCTGGGTGTATCCTCCAATCGCACATCTCAATCCAGATATTCTGTTTCTGTGTATTCGAGGCCCAAACTAGCTGAGCTGATGCCTCGAAATGCAAGTAAGAGACAGAAAATTTTTCCACCAAAAAATGTATGAAAAAAAAGTGCAGTGTATACCCCACAATTCTTGATACCCACAATCTGGGTGTATCCTCCAATCGCACATCTCAAGCCAGATATTCTGTTTCTGTGTATTCGAGGCACAAACTAGCTTAGCTGAAGCCTCGAAATGCAAGTAGGAGGCAGAAAAGTTTTCTACCAAAAAATGTATGAAAAAAAGTTCAGTGTATAGCCCACAATTCTTGATACCCACAATCTGGGTGTATCCTCCAATCGCACATCTCAAGCCAGATATTCTGTTTCTGTGTATTCGAGGCACAAACTAGCTTAGCTGATGCCTCGAAATGCAAGTAGGAGACGGAAAATTTTTCTACCAAAAAATGTATGAAAAAAAGTTCAGTGTATAGCCCACAATTCTTGATACCCACAATCTGGGTGTATCCTCCAATCGCACATCTCAAGCCAGATATTCTGTTTCTGTGTATTCGAGGCACAAACTAGCTTAGCTGATGCCTCGAAATGCAAGTAGGAGACGGAAAATTTTTCTACCAAAAAATGTATGAAAAAAAGTTCAGTGTATAGCCCACAATTCTTGATACCCACAATCTGGGTGTATCCTCCAATCGCACATCTCAAGCCAGATATTCTGTTTCTGTGTATTCGAGGCACAAACTAGCTTAGCTGATGCCTCGAAATGCAAGTAGGAGACGGAAAATTTTTCTACCAAAAAATGTATGAAAAAAAGTTCAGTGTATAGCCCACAATTCTTGATACCCACAATCTGGGTGTATCCTCCAATCGCACATCTCAAGCCAGATATTCTGTCACTGTCTATTCGAGGCCCAAACTAGCTTAGCTGATGCCTCGAAATGCAAGTAGGAGGCAGAAAATTTTTCTACCAAAAAATGTATGAAAAAAAGTGCAGTGTATAGCCCACAATTCTTAATACCCACAATCTGGGTGTATCCTCCAATCGCGCATCTCAAGCCAGATATTCTGTTTCTGTGTATTCGAGGCACAAACTAGCTTAGCTGATGCCTCGAAATGCAAGTAGGAGGCAGAAAATTTTTCTACCAAAAAATGTATGAAAAAAAGTGCAGTGTATACCCCACAATTCTTGATACCCACAATCTGGGTGTATCCTCCAATCGCACATCTCAAGCCAGATATTCTGTTTCTGTGTACTCGAGCCCCAAACTAGCTGAGCTGATGCCTCGAAATGCAAGTAAGAGACAGAAAATTTTTCCACCAAAAAATGTATGAAAAAAAGTGCAGTGTATACCCCACAATTCTTGATACCCACAATCTGGGTGTATCCTCCAATCGCACATCTCAAGCCAGATATTCTGTTTCTGTGTATTCGAGGCACAAACTAGCTTAGCTGAAGCCTCGAAATGCAAGTAGGAGGCAGAAAAGTTTTCTACCAAAAAATGTATGAAAAAAAGTGCAGTGTATAGCCCACAATTCTTGATACCCACAATCTGGGTGTATCCTAAAATCGCACATCTCAAGCCAGATATTCTGTCACTGTTTATTCGAGGCCCAAACTAGGTTAGCTGATGCCTCGAAATGCAAGTAGGAGGCAGAAAATTTTTCTACCAAAAAATGTTTGAAAAAAAGTGCAGTGTATAGCCCACAATTCTTGATACCCACAATCTGGGTGTATCCTAAAATCGCACATCTCAAGCCAGATATTCTGTCACTGTTTATTCGAGGCCCAAACTAGGTTAGCTGATGCCTCGAAATGCAAGTAGGAGGCAGAAAATTTTTCTACCAAAAAATGTTTGAAAAAAAGTGCAGTGTATAGCCCACAATTCTTGATACCCACAATCTGGGTGTATCCTCCAATCGCACATCTCAAGCCAGATATTCTGTTTCTGTGTATTCGAGGCACAAACTAGCTTAGCTGATGCCTCGAAATGCAATTAGGAGGCAAAAAATTTTTCTACCAAAAAATGTTTGAAAAAAAGTGCAGTGTATAGCCCACAATTCTTGATACCCACAATCTGGGTGTATCCTCTAATCGCACATCTCAGCCAGATATTCTGTTTCTGTGTACTCGAGCCCCAAACTAGCTGAGCTGATGCCTCGAAATGCAAGTAAGAGACAGAAAATTTTTCCACCAAAAAATGTATGAAAAAAAGTGCAGTGTATACCCCACAATTCTTGATACCCACAATCTGGGTGTATCCTCCAATCGCACATCTCAATCCAGATATTCTGTTTCTGTGTATTCGAGGCCCAAACTAGCTGAGCTGATGCCTCGAAATGCAAGTAAGAGACAGAAAATTTTTCCACCAAAAAATGTATGAAAAAAAAGTGCAGTGTATACCCCACAATTCTTGATACCCACAATCTGGGTGTATCCTCCAATCGCACATCTCAAGCCAGATATTCTGTTTCTGTGTATTCGAGGCACAAACTAGCTTAGCTGAAGCCTCGAAATGCAAGTAGGAGGCAGAAAAGTTTTCTACCAAAAAATGTATGAAAAAAAGTTCAGTGTATAGCCCACAATTCTTGATACCCACAATCTGGGTGTATCCTCCAATCGCACATCTCAAGCCAGATATTCTGTTTCTGTGTATTCGAGGCACAAACTAGCTTAGCTGATGCCTCGAAATGCAAGTAGGAGACGGAAAATTTTTCTACCAAAAAATGTATGAAAAAAAGTTCAGTGTATAGCCCACAATTCTTGATACCCACAATCTGGGTGTATCCTCCAATCGCACATCTCAAGCCAGATATTCTGTTTCTGTGTATTCGAGGCACAAACTAGCTTAGCTGATGCCTCGAAATGCAAGTAGGAGACGGAAAATTTTTCTACCAAAAAATGTATGAAAAAAAGTTCAGTGTATAGCCCACAATTCTTGATACCCACAATCTGGGTGTATCCTCCAATCGCACATCTCAAGCCAGATATTCTGTTTCTGTGTATTCGAGGCACAAACTAGCTTAGCTGATGCCTCGAAATGCAAGTAGGAGACGGAAAATTTTTCTACCAAAAAATGTATGAAAAAAAGTTCAGTGTATAGCCCACAATTCTTGATACCCACAATCTGGGTGTATCCTCCAATCGCACATCTCAAGCCAGATATTCTGTCACTGTCTATTCGAGGCCCAAACTAGCTTAGCTGATGCCTCGAAATGCAAGTAGGAGGCAGAAAATTTTTCTACCAAAAAATGTATGAAAAAAAGTGCAGTGTATAGCCCACAATTCTTAATACCCACAATCTGGGTGTATCCTCCAATCGCGCATCTCAAGCCAGATATTCTGTTTCTGTGTATTCGAGGCACAAACTAGCTTAGCTGATGCCTCGAAATGCAAGTAGGAGGCAGAAAATTTTTCTACCAAAAAATGTATGAAAAAAAGTGCAGTGTATACCCCACAATTCTTGATACCCACAATCTGGGTGTATCCTCCAATCGCACATCTCAAGCCAGATATTCTGTTTCTGTGTATTCGAGGCACAAACTAGCTTAGCTGATGCCTCGAAATGCAATTAGGAGGCAAAAAATTTTTCTACCAAAAAATGTTTGAAAAAAAGTGCAGTGTATAGCCCACAATTCTTGATACCCACAATCTGGGTGTATCCTCCAATCGCACATCTCAAGCCAGATATTCTGTTTCTGTGTACTCGAGCCCCAAACTAGCTGAGCTGATGCCTCGAAATGCAAGTAAGAGACAGAAAATTTTTCCACCAAAAAATGTATGAAAAAAAGTGCAGTGTATACCCCACAATTCTTGATACCCACAATCTGGGTGTATCCTCCAATCGCACATCTCAAGCCAGATATTCTGTTTCTGTGTATTCGAGGCCCAAACTAGCTTAGCTGATGCCTCGAAATGCAAGTAGGAGGCAGAAAATTTTTCAACCAAAAAATGTATGAAAAAAAGTGCAGTGTATAGCCCACAATTCTTGATACCCACAATCTGGGTGTATCCTCCAATCGCACATCTCAAGCCAGATATTCTGTTTCTGTGTATTCGAGGCACAAACTAGCTTAGCTGATGCCTCGAAATGCAATTAGGAGGCAAAAAATTTTCTACCAAAAAATGTTTGAAAAAAAGTGCAGTGTATAGCCCACAATTCTTGATACCCACAATCTGGGTGTATCCTCCAATCGCACATCTCAAGCCAGATATTCTGTTTCTGTGTATTCGAGGCACAAACTAGCTTAGCTGAAGCCTCGAAATGCAAGTAGGAGGCAGAAAAGTTTTCTACCAAAAAATGTATGAAAAAAAGTGCAGTGTATAGCCCACAATTCTTGATACCCACAATCTGGGTGTATCCTAAAATCGCACATCTCAAGCCAGATATTCTGTCACTGTTTATTCGAGGCCCAAACTAGGTTAGCTGATGCCTCGAAATGCAAGTAGGAGGCAGAAAATTTTTCTACCAAAAAATGTTTGAAAAAAAGTGCAGTGTATAGCCCACAATTCTTGATACCCACAATCTGGGTGTATCCTCCAATCGCACATCTCAAGCCAGATATTCTGTTTCTGTGTATTCGAGGCACAAACTAGCTTAGCTGAAGCCTCGAAATGCAAGTAGGAGGCAGAAAAGTTTTCTACCAAAAAATGTATGAAAAAAAGTGCAGTGTATAGCCCACAATTCTTGATACCCACAATCTGGGTGTATCCTCCAATCGCACATCTCAAGCCAGATATTCTGTTTCTGTGTATTCGAGGCACAAACTAGCTTAGCTGATGCCTCGAAATGCAAGTAGGAGGCAGACAATTTTTCTACCAATAAATGTATGAAAAAAAGTGCTGTGAGCTCACAATTCTTGATACCCACAATCTGGGTGTATCCTCCAATCGCACATCTCAAGCCAGATATTCTGTTTCGGTGTATTCGAGGCACAAACTAGCTTAGCTGATGCCTCGAAATGCAATTAGGAGGCAAAAAATTTTTCTACCAAAAAATGTATGAAAAAAAGTGCAGTGTATAGCCCACAATTCTTGATACCCACAATCTGGGTGTATCCTCCAATCGCACATCTCAAGCCAGATATTCTGTTTCTGTGTATTCGAGGCACAAACTAGCTTAGCTGAAGCCTCGAAATGCAAGTAGGAGGCAGAAAATTTTTCTACCAAAAAATGTATGAAAAAAAGTGCAGTGTATAGCCCACAATTCTTGATACCCACAATCTGGGTGTATCCTCCAATCGCACATCTCAAGCCAGATATTCTGTTTCTGTGTATTCGAGGCACAAACTAGCTTAGCTGAAGCCTCGAAATGCAAGTAGGAGGCAGAAAAGTTTTCTACCAAAAAATGTATGAAAAAAAGTGCAGTGTATAGCCCACAATTCTTGATACCCACAATCTGGGTGTATCCTAAAATCGCACATCTCAAGCCAGATATTCTGTCACTGTTTATTCGAGGCCCAAACTAGGTTAGCTGATGCCTCGAAATGCAAGTAGGAGGCAGAAAATTTTTCTACCAAAAAATGTTTGAAAAAAAGTGCAGTGTATAGCCCACAATTCTTGATACCCACAATCTGGGTGTATCCTCCAATCGCACATCTCAAGCCAGATATTCTGTTTCTGTGTATTCGAGGCACAAACTAGCTTAACTGATGCCTCGAAATGCAAGTAGGAGGCAGACAATTTTTCTACCAAAAAATGTTTGAAAAAAAGTGCAGTGTATAGCCCACAATTCTTGATACCCACAATCTGGGTGTATCCTCCAATCGCACATCTCAAGCCAGATATTCTGTTTCTGTGTATTCGAGGCACAAACTAGCTTAGCTGATGCCTCGAAATGCAATTAGGAGGCAAAAAATTTTTCTACCAAAAAATGTATGAAAAAAAGTGCAGTGTATAGCCCACAATTCTTGATACCCACAATCTGGGTGTATCCTCCAATCGCACATCTCAAGCCAGAAATTCTATTTCTGTGTATTCCAGGCACAAACTAGCTTAGCTGATGCCCCGAAATGCAAGTAGGAGACAGAAAATTTTTCAACCAAAAAATGTATGAAAAAAAGTGCAGTTATAGCCCACAATTCTTGATACCCACATTCTGGGTGTATCCTCCAATCGCACATCTCAGCCAGATATTCTGTTTCTGTGTTTTCGAGGCCCAAACTAGCTGAGCTGATGCCTCGAAATGCAAGTAAGAGACAGAAAATTTTTCCACCAAAAAATTTATGAAAAAAAGTGCAGTGTATAGCCCACAATTCTTGATACCCACAATCTGGGTGTATCCTCCAATCGCACATCTCAGCCAGATATTCTGTTTCTGTGTTTTCGAGGCCCAAACTAGCTGAGCTGATGCCTCGAAATGCAAGTAAGAGACAGAAAATTTTTCAACCAAAAAATGTATGAAAAAAAGTGCAGTTATAGCCCACAATTCTTGATACCCACAATCTGGGTATATCCTCCAATCGCACATCTCAAGCCAGATATACCGTTTCTGTGTATTCGAGGCACAAACTAACAAAGTTGATGCCTCGACATGCAGGTAGGAGACAGAAAATTTTTCAACCAAAAATGTATGAAAAAAAGTGCGGTTATAGCCCACAATTCTTGATACCCACAATCTGGGTGTATCCTCCAATCGCACATCTCAAGCCAGATATTCTCTTTCTGTGTATTCGAGGCACAAACTAGCTTAGCTGATGGCCTAGCTTCTCACAACCATTCTTTTGTGCGTGTTATAGTCTTTACACAAATGGAAGGGCCCTACTCTCTAACGCTGTGTCCGAAGAGCTATTTGTTATTTCAGAATCTATCTCAGGACAATTGTACTCTCGGATGTTTGTCAGACGCTCTCGAGAGGTGGGGCCGTGAAAAACTTTTAGGTGTTCCCCGATTGGGATTCGAGCCTCGGACCCCTTGCTCCATAGTCCAACGCACTAACCACTGAGCCGAAAAGATGACTGAAAGAATGACTGAGAAAAAAATTAAAAACAAGCTTCGTTAAATTTATATCTACTCTGTAGGTCCTAGAACTCAAATGTTTCTTAATGTATCGCATGTCTTCATTCTCTACACAAGCCGAATGTTTCCCAATGGAGTTTAGAGTCTTAGCAAAGATTGTTAAACACCCTCCTAAATCATTGGAAAGAGAGTTGTTATTTTAGCCACCAAAAGGTTACACATTCCACTCCATAACTGCGCAACCCGTCTACTCAAACAATAGGTCGTCTTTATTGGTCCATGTAAATACTGTCATTAAAATTTCAACATCTAGTATAAATCATCTTGTTCTTAAAAATAACGAATCTCCACACAAACACGAAGGAATTAATTAAGAAACCCCATATCGATTGAACGCCAATCCGACCCTAATATATCACTCAAGCTTTCTGGGGCCCCACTAACAAATAGGCAAAATTTTTAGGGGAAACTCGTAGGTACCTACCCAAACAACTTGTCTCGAAATTCGAGACGAAATATCTTTTACTCATCTTAAGATAGATAATGTTTATATACAATTTGGAAAATACAATCGATTTGTCATCCTGTCACAGGCAAATTAGTATCTCACGACACCTGGCAGTATCTTAATAAATAACCAATCCATCCTCATCATCTGTATTTCATGGGTCAGCCGATGAGTACAATATGTCGGCGGAGAGAGATTCTTTTCCATTTAAAATTCCACTGAGCTTAAGGATTTCCCAGAATTGGTAAACGTGTCAACGCAAATCCCACAATAGCACCGTGCGTCGCCTGTATTTCAATGGGCACTGTTTTGACTGGAGTATCTTTCGGTGTGATGAGGTTAGTCGGTGGTTTTTTCTTTCTTTTTTTTTGCCTGTTAATGTAAACAGAAGAAGATGAATTAACGATTGCATTGTTATTGTCATTAAATTGGTTTCGATTGTCGAGGCAATCAGGAGGGTGAAATAAATTATCTTACAGATGCTAGGAGTGGTCCATTTGTGATACTAGTCAGATATGCTCGTAGAAATCGGTTTCGATAACTTATCGATGAGGGTATTGTTCCGAACTATGCTTCTGGATTTACAACGGTTGGATGGATATAAATTTTCTTCGGCGAAAGGTGATAAAAGATGCGCTGCTGGATATTCGATGGGAACGAGCGTCAGTTGGTGTCGAAATAATTAAGAAATGAAAAGAAATGCTCGATGAATTTATGGAAATGGACTTGCAATTGTTTGAGACTAGCTAAGAAGGTTAATGGTTATTAGATGGAATGAAAGACACGCCCCCATGCGGCGTAAGTATACAAGCAATTATACTAAATAAAGGCGTCAAATGGTGCTTTGAAAATTGAAAGTTTTTGTTCAAAAAGTGTTCCGTAAAGTGACTATAAATTGAGGCGAGACCGGTCTTATACAAGGTGTTGTCCAAAGTATAAAAGGTGTTTCTAGTGAGGTCATCCTTTGACTAAGAATTGGACTTTCACTATCCACCACTTTGAGTTCGCCTGGGACTTTCACGTTTTCAGAAAAATGCATTTGCATCATGATCGATCTAAGGAACTCATTGAAATCGGTATAGTCAGTATGAAGAGGACTCACACTCGAAGTTTGTAATTCTACAGAAAGAAGTCTGGAATAGTCGATCTAACCTTACCAGCCAGTGCAAATCGCCAAACCGAGACATTAGGAAAGTCATCCTTCAAAATGTCCATTGTTGGAAGAGCTGTGTATGCAGTTGCGCCGTCCTTTTGTAACCACATGCCGTCCAGTCCTAATTCGTCAATTTGTGACCGTAAAGACTAGTACAATAGATTATGGTTCTGTATAGCTCACGAGTCATAAGAATAGTATTACGCCATTAGTACAACCCCAGTGACGGTATTCTCGTCGGAAAGAGCCCTAGGAGACTCCAATCTCCAATCGAGGCAAACGGCTGTATTAGAATGTTTGAATAGTTGGCGTAAGACGGCTAGAAAATAGCGCCAGATGAATAAATTGTACGCAAATGGATTCAAGACAGCAGAGGGTACTGGAATGGGAATCTTCTCAGGAGTACCGATGCCAAAAGTAGCCCTCTGACTTCCAGACCACTGTAGTTATACTTCAAGCGGAAGTGTCGGCTATCCATAAAGCTGCACACAGAATGTAGTGTAAATAGACAGTCAGTGAACGATCGAGCCTCAGTAAACGCGAACAATAAGATCTAAGTTGGTCACTCAATGCCTCAAATCTCAACGAGATTGCGGACAGATATGTTATATTAGTATATGCTGGCTCTCGGGACATAGAGATATTCCAGACAACTACGAAACAGATAAGATAGTCAAACTAGACATCGGATTATTGTTAGCTGTTATCAGGAAGTTACAGGCACGACCAATACGACACAAACCATCCCAAATAACAGAAGGAATAACTTAACTATATCGAGCCAAAACGCTCCTACCTCTAAACAAAAGGAATCTACCCCTTACAGTAGGAATAATTACAGGACACTGCCTGATAGGAAGATATGCCGTCAGAATGGGAGTCCTGTCAAATGATATCTACAGAAGCTACAGAGTTCAAGAAACAGAAGAAAATGATCTTCAGGGAAAATCGGGACCTGCCCAGCACTAGCCCATCTACTACGGTATATTTTTGGACTAGAAGCAATTAATACAAAGTACTCTATTACCTACACGGTGCACCTAGGAAAGGATTCGATCGACATACTTGTTTCCACTTTAAAACTTTCCGATCCACCACACAGTCAGACCGAGTCAGTCCCCCTACTCAGTCACAAAAGCAGGCACAACAGATCTCAGAACTCTTGAGAAAGTTATAGGTTTTTTTGGTACCCGGCTATTTTTCCGGTCTACGAAATAAGTAGCATCACAATGGACCTTCTCTTGATCTAAGTGTATCCTGACTATCGCCAAGATAGCCACCATACCAAACCCAACCTAACCAATAACATCTACCCATAGGGTCCGAGCATTAGCAAAGGGAATGATCCATCCTATCGTCACACTCTCTCCAAGCGTCACAGACAGATGTGTCTCTTAAGCCTAGGATGCGAAAATGCTTAGCAAAATGAAAATGTCCCATAAGAATCCCAATAAGTCGTCTACAGTCATTTCTGGTGAGAAGCAGCCAGAATATCATTTCTTACGAAAGTTCGCGATCCTGGAGATCCGTGCCAGCACAATCTTCAATGGTAGCCCTGACCGAAGACCCCGGAAGACCCTACCAGATTCAGGCTCTGAGAAACCATTCTCTGAGCCTTTCTTAACAATCTCATTGGATGACATAGGATCCAGATAGCAGTCAAATAGTTCAACCTCGTGACCAAAAGAGTTCTTGCATTCTTCAACTATTTTGAAATCGGTTCGTGGATTGAACGAGATCGTAAGCGTAGCCTGACTGTCGGTTCAGACTCAGGTACTCCGACCTCTGCACCTTGGTCGTGACTTTTCAAACTAAGTCAACACTAAAATCTGACATCTGTTCGAATACTTTTTGGATTCTGTGTACTTCCTCAGAATTGTTGGAATCTCAACTAAACATTTTCGTATTTAGGACACGTTTTCAGCTGGCATAGCAACTCTCTCTCCTCTACGTCGAGTTGCACCGCCAACTCGTAAAAATGCTTTTACACTCTGCAGAGCGTTTATATAACATTTGATTTGTACATAAAAATAATTTCTCCTTGAATGCGTTCGATTAATTGAAATGTTGTAACGTTCAATCAATTCCTTAACGAAGCAACCTGTAACTTAATGGCTTTTCGCCTATTGGTGTTCAAGCGTTGATTAAGCTCATCACCTCGTTTTAAGAAAGCGAATATATCAGTTTATTTTATGACCACAAAAAAATAATAAAAAAGAATAAGTCACACATTTATTTTTCTGGCTTAATTTATTACTAAAATATGCTAAGTGAATTCAGTTAGACAAATACAATGACGGTTTATAGTTGCATATATTTAATGTCTGAATAATTAAAAATGTATTTTATGAAGAATATTATTACAAGCTGAAGATATGTTAATATGATGGCACATTTTTATTTTTGAAGAACATGTTGAAATACAGAAGTTTACGGAATTTCGAAAGAATGGTATATTGATTGGATAGGTAGCTATCCTAAGGAGGAGCTAATGGCCGATTATTGTCTGTGCGGGTGGCTTTAAAGAGAGATACTCGTCCCTCGTTCACCAACAAGATAGGATATACCATGCTTCCGGATACTCCAGGATAGAATATTCCGCAGTTCATGGAGTACCAACCTGTTAGGATTCGCTAGAACTCACGGATTAAGGGATCAAAAGAACAGTCCCAAGCTCTAAGTTTTGACAACTCAAAATCACCAGTCACTTTTTTGTCCTCTGTTAGGAGTCTCATGACTTCACTATTGAAGCGCTATTGGTCGATACTACCATCAGGAAGCAAAATTCAGTACTACGCATTTTCTTGCCAAGAATGTACTTGACCGAAGAAATCCTTGCAGTATCAGCACCTGCCACATCGGCACCAAACATCTCCCACCTGGTCCGAGCAAAAGCAGGGCAGTAGCAAAGGAAATGATTCGGAGTATCGTCGCCCTCTCCCCAAGCATCGCAGATATGGTTTTTTTCTTAAGCCTAGCACGCTAAAAAGCTTAGCAAAAGGAAAGTGTGCCATAAGAATCCCAATAAGTTCCCAAAACTCTTTACAGATCTAAATCCTTCGACTCTGAGAGACCGAAACTTTTTTAAAGTATTTGCAACAAATGCTATAAAGTCTTCAGGGCAGGCCTTTTTTTCTACTCTAGCGAATTTAGCTTTCTGAAAGTTACATCAACTCCGACAAGATATCTCAAAACCTGATCCTTTCAAAAATTGGCTGCCATAGGTTTCGAGCTCACATCTGTAGAATAGAGATCTCGTTAACTGAATAACTTGTTGAAAGTGTTTGCGTCAAATGCGTTCTATTAGCTGCCTTCTGGACTTCCTTAACGCACCTAACTTGATCCCCTTTTTCATTAGATATTGCTAGAGTTACACAACACTCCTCCTAGAGAGAAACTACGCTGACGATACCAATTTTTCAAGATCAATTCTTCACCTAAGAGCTATGAGGAATAATGGTTCCTCGAAAATGGTTTAAAGGTCAATATCACCAAAAGCCAATCTAGTAACTTATCACTAACGCTATATCCCTTCTATATTTACATTATCCACGGTCAGCCTGTATCCATCGTTCAATCCCTTTGAAATCCTGGCTTTGTCGAATGATTCTCCATGGAATTCCCTGACGGTGACTCTCATGCTCTCTTTCCATGAGATCAACTTTTTCACCGACTATATTTTCCAATTGTCATGCTTAAGATTAGGAGAAACCGATTCTTAATCTCCTTTCCATCTCTCCGACCCTTTCACAAAGAAGACTGGTCCATCCAGGGACTATGTTTCGTCGACAATCCTCACGGCATCAGTAATCATAAATATTATTGGATTCATAAGTCCATGGTACTTGGATCGCAAAGTACATCATTTATTCTAAGTCTGTCTGTATCCCCCTATAAACCGACAGTCAAATCTAGACTTTAGCCTTTAATTGAGTGTAAAGGTGTTTCAGTTCATATAGCATGAAATCTCAAGTCTGTGGATTAAGGCCAGGCAGAGAACATCAATGAAATCAATATCCTTGTCCAACTCGGATTTCAGGAACAAAAGTCACCATCGATCGATTCAAATGTGGCCTTTCAAGATCTAACCCATGCAGCGTAAATCTAGTCTAGTTTACCATTTCGAAGTTTAAAAGACCAAAGACTACATGCATCTATATTTTATCAAATAATGCAAAGTACAAGCATTGATATTGTTAATATTTCAACAGCACTTTACGAATGATCCCTTGCTTCCTTTCCAGACTAGTCTGGGCAGACCGCATACTCTAAAATCCGTCACAAACTCTCCAGGATTTAACCTCAATATACTGCAAACTTAGTAATTAAAGAAATATCTTAAATTTTCATAAAAAAATCATTTCGACAATGAAACCCGATTTATCCTCTGCACTAAGTGGTTGCACTTATAACTACTATCCATGAACTTTCTGGCCAAACTAGCTCCATCCTGAGAGTGGAAAACTTTTCCAGCACAAAAAAGTGGTTCACCTCTTCAAACCAGCAGTGACATTGACTCGAGCTTTTATTTAAATTCACAAGAAATCCATTATCCAAATGTCCTTCACTTCCAATTATATGCTCAATAATCCTTGAGAGCACGCCATTAAGACAACTCGCTGTCACATCTCTCTCCCTTCACAATGGAACCACATCCTCGTGCATAGCGGATGCTCTTCCTACAATCGCATATACGACTAATTACAAATGCAAATTGAATGGCTAAGTTTGATTTGGGTCAAGGCATTATCGTCTAATTTCCAATTTTTCCACTAACTTTCAACTCCGCCCAGTGTGTCGCGCCGGTGTCAGTTGTAGGCACTCGTATACATTCTGAAATCACATCTACGCCTCACTCCTTTATGTCAAATGCGTTCACTCACGCCCTTTACACGTTACACGGCGGGCGTCTTTGCGGGACGCCGACTTAATTAAACCCTAATGACAGCCTTCTGGTCAGTTTAATTTAACCACACATTATGTATACATACATATGGGTATGTAGTTTGGAACACCTTCTGCGATGGCGATGGCATCGGCACGAGTCCCGTGCGTCGTATCTGTCCATATGATGTCGTTGCCGGGTAATTAACTTTGCTATGAACGAAGTGGACAATTTAAAAGGCAAATGTGCTACGCTGCCATCAATCAGGGCTCAACAGTCCTGAGTGTCAGCAAGTTGATGCGATGGCAGCCTGAAATCGTTTAACTTTATCCGGGACGTGAAATTTATGCGAAAGAAATTAAATCATTTGGCTACTGGGATGGAATTTCGTATGCGCATTGCAAAATTGAGATATTTTCACTAAAGTTACAGAATTTGTTTAAGGTAACAGTATGTGTAGCAGGTAAGCCATCTTGAGACTTGGATCTAAAACAGACTGCAGTAAGGGTGGTCACTTTCACCGGAACTTACTCTCTTCTTGTTAATGAGAAGTAGAAATGCCCATTGTGCAGGATGTGCCAGACAGTAAGGTATGCCTCACATGACAATGAGGAAAAACTCGGGAACCAATGCAATGCCAGCGAACATAACTGCTGCTTCACTATGTGTAAAAAAAAAGGACATACGCTTGAGAAACCTAGTTACGCATACGCCACCGAGTCAGATACGAACTTTTTGAATGATACGTCTCCACATATCTCCTCTCCTTTAGCTCTTTGGGCCAAATAAGCGAAATTTAACAAACAAAACTCAACAAAAAAAATGCAAACCTCATGATCTACACGACGGGCTATAGAGATGCGTAAGATGTGACAAGAACTGAGGGCGAGCGCAATAAATGAAAACCTCGCCTTCATGGTTTTCCCACCTCGGCAGTATTAGTTGGATTATCCTTAACTTAGCTGGTGTATAGCTTTGACTCACTCACCGTCTATTGCCCAAAGAATCTCCCAAAGTCGATCCAAATACTTGGTGCTACAAACTTAACCAATGGGACTCGTCCATTGATGAGCTGGGAGCGAAAGCAGAATCCACAAGTTCAGACTATCGAATCCTATCGCTATTAGTTCAGTTTTTTGCTATCTTTTGTTGGACACACTGTGTGTAGGCCCTCCATTGCATACATTATCTCAAAGGAATCCGACCTGATGAAGGTGTTGATTGCTAAATGACTATTTATAACCGAAAAAAAGTAAATAAAGATATCTCCATCATCAATCTTTGCCGTGAAAGGCGAGCTCACACACACGAAATTCTCAGTAAGAAATTCCATTAAAATTTCTGACAGCAATTTTGCGAATGCATGAGACACAGCGCCTTCGCCACAGAATAAAGATTGCTTTCAACACTTCCAATTGCATCGCAGGGACGTGTCGTACGCAATCCATTAGCAGCCATCAACCCTCACCACAGGTAAAGATACGCACATCCTTCCGCACCATGGACCACTTTCAGACAATTTTCGGGTTCCTCCCTGCCTGGATGGATACAATGCAGATGCATCGGCCTATCATCATCGTCATAATGACTGTCAGCCGCATCCACGCTATGTCCTTTCGAGAATCCATAAGATCTCGCACACAGCGCGTCAGGTAAACGTAATTATAAGCCTTCGCTACTCAATCTTATTTATGATCGCCTTTCGTTGAGAAAACCCCAATCAATTCAGGTCACCGCAGAGACGGCAGGCAGTGAAAAGCGAAATCGAATCTGGCCGTAATCGGAAGGTCTTTTGAGCCGACACACTCAGAGCGCTCTTCGATGGCGGTTGAGTAAATATTTTACGGTCAACCTGGTAGTTATCCCCGACCATTACTGTGTGTGTTTTGTGTGGATTCTGGATTCGTTCCGAGTGACGACCCACGGGGGAAGCGTGCGCCAACAACCATTTATTCGTCTTTTCCCAGCTAAAGTGATTGAAATTAATTGGCTGGTGATTGCGGTCTACACCGCGTCTGCCATCAACACCGTCATGTGGTAGGCGGTACACTGTGTGAGCCAGCGATTGTGGATCGATTCTGTGGCTTAGTGTGATAGCAGATGATTATTATTATTAATTTCATTTCACTGCATCCAGTTAGTAATGATGTGGGGGTGGAGTTGGGTAACGCTTCACAATCAGTTATCTGCGTGCCGTAAGCGATTGCTGAAACAGATTATTCGGCCCCCCTTCGAAGTGAATGTCCTTGTGGTGTGGTGTATCGATTCCCAAGGCTACATAGCTCATAGCTTTTGTCGAAAACACCAGAATCTATTGTTCATGTTGGCTGCATAATCAGCCGTGTTAGAAAAACTGGTAACCGCACGTATTTTGCATCAGAAAGATTTATAAATCAAAAATTTGTAACAAAAAAGGATTCCCCGCGCTGTGCGTTTGCGGAAGTTAGCCGTTGTATGTAATACCCACACGCCTTCCGTTTGGCTGGTACATGCAGCTGGTTTGGATGTTACATTGTTTCCTGGCCGGAAGCCGGAACACTACGAAATGTATTCTTTTGTTTTCGGTGTGAGCAAGGATTAGCACGACACAATAATTAATTATGTTTTGCCATGGTCAGCAGGACTTTTTAGCTGCGAACGGTGCGCAAATTTTCCATGCGAAACTACTACCCGTCGCATAACTAATTGCATTCACTGTTTTTTTTTTTGTTTTTTTGTTTTTATTTTTATGTAAGAAGAGAAAATATAGCGCTTTTGAATAGCAACGTAGTGCTTTGTGATTTATTCTCATATAAAATTCAAAGGAAGGGAAAAAAGTCGACAAAAATTTAATTAAAATGAAGGGAAACAGTTCGCACCTGACGCAGGTAAGGTTAAAGTAATGCTGTTCGCCTTGGATAAAGGACTTTTGATTTGTAAGAGACGCAGAGGTGATTTATACCATTGAGAGAAACTGGTCCGTGTAAAGAAACATATATAATTACATGGCCTAACTAGGAATATATGTACATATACGTTTAAAGATTCTACATAACTAGACCGTCAAGTTGGACTCAGAATTTGTAATACCTACTTAGTTGCGTTTTTGGCAATGAGAAGGCAGACGAATTGGCAAGAAGAGGCTCTGAAGCTACGTCACAACAGGTAGACACCTCGGTGTTCATCCCGCCTTGCGCATTGAAGCAAAAGGCATGGATCTTGGCCAGAAGTGAGGCCAATAGCAGATGGTCCTCCCTGGACACCTGTTTGGTCAGCAGAAGCCTATGTTAAGAAAGTTAAAGTTAAGACTCACGGATGAAGATCTATGTCGGGGATGTGGAGACGAGGAAGCTAATGAGGATGCAACCCACTTTCTTTGTCACTGCCCTGGGCTTATCCACCTTAGATTCAAATTTCTAGGGCGACACTTTTGCCGTAACCTCGAAGAATTAGCGAACAGACCAATAAATGAAATTTCTAGGTTCATCAAATCAACGGGATGGTTTGGTGATCCATAAGATACTAATCAGCACTAGGGTTTACCAAGGGCAATGGACTTTTTCCCCTTTGGGTATCACAATGGGTCTGTATTGACCTGAGTGTGGCGACGTGTTCTAGTCGCCGACCCACATACCTAACCCTAACCTAGTTGTATCTTTTAGTTGAGGTTTGTTTGTTGAATTTCGCTTATTTGACCCAAACAGCTAAGGAAGGGGAGATATGAGAAGATATTGCATTCGAGGTGGACCAATGGACTTTGACCATCTCTCACTGTGGTCCCCCACATTGCTAACGAATTGGATCGAGTGACTTTGGTCATCTTTCAGTGTGGTCCCCCGTAATGGTTTTCAGTTGTAAAAATGTCCTTTTTCCATCTTTGAGCGTGGTACTGCGTATTGATGTTCAAATGCAAGATAGCGGCCAATTGAGTTCGCCAATCATCCGATTGGGTTTTTCAGTTGAGGTTTGTTTGTTGAGTTTCGCTTATTTGACCCAAAAAGCTAAGGAACATTAGATATACATAGGTCGGCATAGCATTCGCATTGGATCCCGATTTTTTCTTCATTCTCGAAGCATACCACACTTCCGGCCACATGCTACACTATGGGCATTCGGCAAGAAAGTTGGAAGAAATTCGTAACAGAATGGGGGAAGATAACTCAATTGCTGCAAAGTGTGTAGGTTTGACGTTCCATCTGAAGCCAATGGAGAGGCTTCAGGATATTTCCTTGTATTTTAGGTTTGTTTGTTAAAACTATTTTAAAAATAACATAATACCAGAAAATATTGATGAGAAAACTATGCAGTCTTTCATTAAAATATTTATTCAACTTTTTTTTTTTTTTATAAATATCCTTATTAAATGTAATTAAAGTTAAATTTATCAGTAATTTATACAATTTAATCGTAAAAATATTATATGTATAATTATTATAAGTAATACACATTATATTGTTATTTACTGTTTTTTTTTTTGTTGAAAAAAATGATTTTAAATGTAATTTATGTATTGAAAATTTTTACTTCATTAATATGTTAATTTTTTTATTCTAAATTTAATCATTAATAACTACAAATATAGAAAACAAAATAATTATAATAATAATTTTTCTTTTACTGGAAAGTATATTACAATTGATTTCTAAAAAAAAAATCTATCTGAAGACATTTGAATCGAAAGTTTTATTTTTCTCAAAAAAAATTCACAACACAAACCACGACAATTTTATTTTTTAACCACAAATAATAAATTCACACACAACGTTACAACAAAATGCATACAAAAAAGAAGAAAAGATTGATTATATTAATCCCTATCATCATAAGTATTATGTTTTATATAAAATATGCGTTATTCAAAAGAAATGGTTTTTACTTTTTTTGTTTAGTAACTCAATACCAGTCATTTGTTTTAATATGTTTAATATTATAAGAAATATTTGAAGGAGAATGAATAAACCAAAATCAATCCCTGATTCCCGCCAAAGTCGTTTATTTGATTTTTTTTTATTTTTGGCACACAATTAAGCTACTAATTTCGAAATATGCGTTAACATAATTTTGACTGAATTTTTTTAGGAAGGACGAAATAAAATTGCACTAAAACTAAGCAACAATATTTAAAGTTAAACAGAGAAAAATTAAATTCAATCTGCAATTGAAACATTTTATGTATATTTTCTTTTCTTTGTAAAATAAGTTTAAAGAATAATGGACGGATGCTCTGTGCATTTATGTTTTGTATATTTGCTTTTACAACATTTGATTGACTGAGAATGAAATAAAATAAAAAAAACTTTAATAGCTAACCTAAGGAAGGAGACTCAGACCATAACAAAACAAGATAGCATAATAAAGAAGGAAGGAATATTCAACAGATAACTGATTAGAAACAGGATAACGATGTCTTTTGCTCTCTATTTGCCTAATTAACACAAACGACAGAGTACATCAATGTTTTTTTTTTCTATTTTTCTTTGAAAATATATATTTGACTATATTTTGTTTCTGATTTTAAGATATTATCATTTTGTCTATTGGACATAAGAGAACAATTTAGCGATTTGTTTTTGAGGGGATTTTGCCTTCGGGTCTTGGCGTTGGAGAATTTGGAAGATTTTACTAAGTTGACACTGTATCTGCTTGTGTGTCTAGCCAATTAGGAAAGTAGGCTAGATGAAGAGTAGCCTTTATGTTTACACTTCGGGAATATGTAAGTTTTCTTAGGACGTTCCTGAATATTCTTAGGGCGTTTTGAATGACATTATCCACCAAAACATTAAGTATACTCCTACTATTAGTTGAACTACCATAACTCTGCTAAGGTAAGTATGTAAGGTTAGTATTCTGCCACCTCGACTGGCAGGTGACTTCCCAATCCAAAATTCTACTATATAGTCGAAACATCCTGCAATGTATGCAAAATCCCCTCTATACCTATGTACATCATCTTTAAAAAAAGAACAACTAAACTGCAACACAACCATTTTACTAGACAAAAAGTAATTTCATTATAAAATAAATTTTAACTAAGCTACATATAGTATGCATGTATTTCAGTAAACGACAGGTTATAATAATTTCAAAAAAGTATAATTTAGACTTTCTTTTTATTTGGCTAGAAGAGCTTTATAATATATGATAATAAGCTTTGAATTTTCACGAACATTTGGCAAGGGCACCAAACTATTAATTTTATATTTTAAATTTTCATTACATTTACAACTATTACGGGCATTTTTCCCTTAACCCTGCATTGTTATGTATGGTGAGAAAGAGGACTAACACTGGGTGGACTGCTAATAGATTTCAATTTCAATTCCGAAGGTTCTGCTTTTTATCAATTTTTACGAACAAGTAGTACCTAAGTTATGCAAATCTTTGTATTTCAATCAAAGAAGGGTACCTAGCCCTTCTGTAAGATATTTTGCTTAGAAAGATCGTAAAGAACTGCACGTTGAATGAAGCTGTAATTTGAGAAGCTCTCCACATAGTAAGGTAAGAGCGGAAGCTACGGAAGCTTGGTTGAATTAAAAAACGTCAGAACTCAACAAGGTGATTGTAACATTGTAGTCTTTCGCTCTTTCTTTAACTTCACGTGGAGGTTAGTAGTTCAAAACTATGCTCCGCCACGTTGATCTAGAGAGAAGTTTTTTGTTTCGGAACAGTAAGTATAGAGGTTTCTAAGTGGTGGACTCTGAAAACAAACTAATTTTCCACCAATTCATTGATTGAATTTCCTTGTAATTCAGTTCACATTTTTACTCAATCCTTAGATTTCCAAAATGGTGAAATGCTTATTTGGTACGTGTTCCAGTTCAGATCTCTTGGCAGGATTGACTGATATTGAATATTTGAGCATGAAGGACAATATATACTCTAAAGGCGCAGCTGAGGAACAAAAGTTTCCAATCCCAAAAAAAGGAAGACCCCACTCCCACGAGCAATGTGTAATTTTGCAATTTTATAAAAAATGGTCGACAAATTCTTTCCAGCAGAAGACTGATGAGTTTTTGCTTCCATGGAGGGAGAACATTGCAATAAGATAAGACATTTTTGCTCCCAAAACTTGATATAACAACCCTTTTCAAGTCGATTGCAAAAGTCTAATAATTGGAGGTGTCCTGGGCCAAAAGAGGAAACATGAGTTCACTATCGGACAATGTCCTGCAGATACTTCGAGATTACACTTCCGAATTTTTACGTAGGTATTCCATGCAATATAGTTTCACCAGAGTCTCATAGGCCGGACATTGCAAAAACACGGTTGGAAACTATTCAAATTCAACAAATTCTAAACATACCCATTGGAGTTGCCCTTCTTCCGTAGACTCTTCCAAAGCGGTCCAGGGATATTCTTGCACTCTATATCAATTTGATATAGCAAGTGAGCAATAATTGAACAAAAAAAAATACATTCAACTTCAACCTATCTCTCACAATTGCAGACGAACCTATGCTTAGTGCACTTATCTGCTTTAGAGAGAAGAAATCGAATATGGAATAATTTCAAGAATTCAAATCTGTAGATAAAATCTGAACTGAAATCCTGTAAGGTGACACGTGATTTTCGCAGTTTTGATAGTTAGGTCTATTTGCGTTCTTTCTGTAGGTAAAATTTTTTCAGAGAGAGGTAAACTCACAAAAAAGTAAATGGAATCGACAAGCTAAAATTCAAAACCGAAAATCTCGTACATGTATCCGACAGATTTGACATATTTTCACTCTCTCGCAAGCGATGTTTTTTACGAAACTTTTGCGCACTCGAACAGAATTTCGTGAATTTTCGTAAAAATTCGATGTTTTGGCAGAGTACGCGAACAGACCTTTTGTTAGCTGTCACACAATGATCGCAACAATGTGCAAAAGGCATGATTATGATCTTCAACAATCAACGACTACCACTTTATAGAATTCTACTCCAGTATTCATATTCTCTCACAATAAGAAAATTTTTAAAAAATGTCAATGTCATTCAAAAGACAGAAGAACCGTAGGACAGGATTACAAAACGTAGGAAAGGAGTTAAATAGAGTTCACTTGAGTGACGCTTCTAAATTGATACTCAAAAGGCCTTAAAAAGTGTTCACATGAGTGGCAGATACGTACAAAATCATTGTCAAATGGGGATCTGACAGTATTGTCTGACTAAAATTGATAATTCACACGATTTTCAGATATCTGACAGAATGCAAAAGTGCTGTTTTAATTAATTTTTTTTTTGCTAACTCCCTCCATGTACAAATTGCAGCTTCATTTACCTAACTTGAGAACAGATCTAGTAGCTTATGAAAGTACTATTGTAAGTTTCTGATCGACAAAATTTGGTCAAATTATCAGCAACCACGAAAGGTATACGTACAACTTCAAAGGTTTACAGTCTCTCACTCAGTAATGCAAGGTTAAAATTGGAAACATTTCATCATTCACATCGCTCCGATCATCCCAAAATCCAAATTGTTAGCTAAATACATATTTGAACAAAAAAAGAGTTTGAAAGAAAGCGAGATACGCCTACATATGTACGTGTTTCGTTTAGTTATGGTATAAGAATAATTCATATATAATTTCTTAGGGCATTTGGCGTCGTTCGTTATTTATTTGTTATTCTATTAATATATAATGTATGTATATTAAAATTAATTAGCGTTAAGTTTAAAATGTATTTTTGTTTTTCTTGTTTTTCTGTTTGTATTTGCATTATGCTTTTATAATAAATATAAATACATTATGTTCCTGTTCAATGTGAATTTAATTGATATTGCATTTACATTTTGCAATTGCGCTTTATTATTTTCATTTTCATTTTCTTATATAAATATATGTATATTTATGTATTAAGAGCATTTATTTGTTAACAATGTAATTAATTATTGTTGTGTTTTTATTTCATTTATTTATTGGAAAGCCACATTATGTTTTTTTTTGTTTTATTTAATTAATTTGTTTCCTTAAGCATTAATTGTAATTCTTTAAATTTAAGACAAAAAAAAAAGAATCATTTGCCACATATGTTTGCAGATTTCTTTGATGTTTTGTTTTTCAATTGGAAGCATGAATTTGAATGCAGGATATTTTATTGTTTACAAGTTACACCATTTAAAATATCTCAGACCGCAAAAAAACAAGCGGCAGCATATTCTAAATGTTTTCTTTTTATTTTTTAAATTTTACTTATCGTTCAATTTGTTTTTTGGCTTTACTTTTCACGTAATCATAATTACATGCGACTTGAAAAGCTTTCTTCGACATAAATTTTCTACACTTATTTATTACATGGTTTTCTCTGGCTTATCCTAGACCGAAAGAAAATTGGAAACTAATGTTTCATTGAACAAAAATATTCACTGATTACAAATAAGACATTTCGGAAGCGAATCACTTAAAACTACTAAAACACAAGAAGAACAAACAAATCGAACTAAATTTCGGTTTTAATAAATGAAACAAAACAAAAATTATTAGTTAACTATGTAAATTATGTTCTATTATGTATAGTTTACGACTAAATATTTTACACACTAGGAGTTATTCTCACAGTCATCGGGTTTGTGCTTACTTCGGACATTGCTGAGTAAATCGGCGCAGTTGTTTACCATTGTTAGAAAATCTCCGTTTTCTAAATTCACCTCATTGCCGGCGAATGGTGAAGACGTGTTTTGCGACGAGTTTTTATCGTTCCTAGAAGGAAAAAACCAAAATTGTAGCACATACATAGATTTTCTTACAGCTATGTAACTTTAACTAAAAAGATTTCGATGAACAAAGACTATCTTGTTAGGGAGGACGTTGCAAGACATTGACAGAAGTAATGACGATTACGCCATTCAAAGTGGAGGAACTCCTCCCATTAGTTTTCGACTTCTTTTTACTACTTATCCAAAAATACAAAGGTCACCCTTGTCATCTAACCACTATAGAAAAAAGATACAGTGATAGTCCAAACAGATGTATGGAAATTGAAGAAAAGCATTAAGAGATCAAAGGTGTGACCCAGAGCACATCCTGAGTCTACCATCTCGTAGGACAATTTAAGCCGAATATTCGGATTCTGTGTACCGTAAGCACAAACGAGCTTGACTGCCACCTCAGTGGGAGTAGTGGAAACAAAAAATATTTCAGTCGAAAAATTTGGGAACAAATGGGTCACGCATACGCCACCGAACCAGTAACCTAGATCCTGGGTCCATCTTCTCGTAGCGGAATTCAAGCCAAATATTCCGATTCTGTGCACCCTAAGTACAGATAAGCGTGGCTGGCAGCTCAGTGTAAGTATTGGAAACAACAAAATTTTCAGTCGAAAAATGTGGGAACAAATGGGTCACGCATACGCTCATCCTAGGTCCACCTTCTCGTAGCGCAATTCAAGCCGAATATTCCGATTCTGCCTACCCTAACTACAAACGAGATTGGCTGGCATCTCAGTGTATGTATTGGAAACAAAAATATTTTCAGTCGAAAAATGTGGGAATAAATGGGTCACTCATACGCCACCGACAAGTAACCCACATCCTGGGTCCACCTTCTCGTAGAGCAAATCAAGCCGAATATTCGGATTCTGAGCACCCTAAGCAGAAACGAGCTTAGCTGGCATCTCAGTGTAAGTATTGGAAGCAACAAAATTTTCATATCAAGTAACCCACATCCTGGGTTCACCTTCAAACGAGCTTAGCTGGCATCTCAGTGGGAGTATTGGGAACACGAAAATTTTCAGTAGAAAAATGTGGGAATAATTGGGTTACGCATACGCCACCGAACTGTAACTCACATCCTGTATCCACCTTCTAGTAGCGGAAATCAAGCCGATTATTTTGATGCTGCGCACCGTAAGCACAAACAAGCTTGGCTGGCATCTCAGTGGGAGTATTGGGAACACGAAAATTTTCAGTAGAAAAATGTGGGAATAAATGGGTTACGCATACGCCACCGAATCTGCTACAAACATCCTGCATCTGCCTTCTCGTAGCGCAATTCAACTCGAATATTCAAAATTTGTGCACCCTAAGCACAAAAGGATTTTTTCT
The DNA here is from genome assembly GCA_963583995.1 of Xylota segnis. Lineage (NCBI taxonomy): Eukaryota > Metazoa > Arthropoda > Insecta > Diptera > Syrphidae > Xylota > Xylota segnis. The sequence continues at coordinate 32,768,600 of OY757239.1, forward strand.
GGGATCCTAATGAACCAAATTAGTCCACACCGTTCACAGGAATTAAGAATATTGCGGAAAGATCTGAGCCTACACCTATTCAAGATGAAATAAATTTAAAAACTAAAGCCTCTTGAAGCGCCGAAACTTCTCCGATTGCGATCTGCAAAAGTGTGAAGAATTTCCTGAATTTCATCTAAGAATCAGCTTCAGCGATGAACCTCATTTTTGGCTCAATGGCTTCGTCAAGAAGCTAAATATGCGTTAGTGAAACCCACATGTGTTTCAAGAGACTCCATTCCATACAAAAAAAATTGGCCGGATGTGTGATATGTTTTTTTTTCTTTCGTCGATGAAACTGATCTACGTGTTACGATCAATGGAGTACGTTGTGGTACCATGATGCAAGACTATTTTGGCCAAAAATACTTATAACAAGAATAAATTTCCGGCCAATATCTCGGTGAGATTAAGCCCACAACTTACTTATTTGTTATGTTGGTTAACATTTGTTGTGTCATGATCACAGCATTTTCTAATTCCTTTAGCATCAGATTGTTATTGCCAGTACTCGTGGGTGAGTCATCACAATTTTTCAATTTTGCATGCAGCTGCATAGCAGCAGTAGTTGTGGTGTAAAGTTTATTAATTATATTGTACACTTGTGATTTTGCTGCAAAAAAAAAAAAAAAGTTCATTAAAATCCGATGAGATCTGTATTTTTAAAACATTCTTACGATCAGATTGATCTATATCGCGGGAGGGGAAATCAACAGGTTCAAAGCTACCACGAGCCTTTGCCACATTCGGACTATTCAACACGGTCTTCTTGTGATCCAACGAGAGATTTCGTGGACGAGGAGGTACAACTGGCTTGCCACCATGTGTTGATGAACTACCAGGGGTTTCCTCTGAACTCGAATCGTCTTGTTGGCCTGATCCTGAAAAGAAAAATAAGACTTCATGTGAGTATAAGAGGTATAGGTGTCGGTTTTGAGATTGATACCATTGTTGAATGAACTCTGAAGGCCTTTGCGTCGGCTGGATGTTGCGGTTGTAGCTTTGTTGCCATATTGCCTCGAGGCAGCTAAATAAATAGGAATGTGTGATGAGATAGTTCGATTCGAAGTGTCTGGGTTACTCTTACCAATTGGGCCATTTGTCCTACTTTGACCCTGAGATGTTGGTCTGACAGAGCCGCCTCGAATGGTATCTTCGGGATCCGAATCGCTCTGCAAACAAAAGTGTCATAAGTTGAGGAAGAAAAACATGTTTTTTGAAAGTACTCACTCCATTGTTCAAGACATTCATTGAAATACTCTGCGATCCCAAGCCAGAACCTGGTGACTTTATTCCTTGTAGACTATTCCGCTTACTTGCTGAGCGTGACGCTGGACTGGTTCGGTGATTAGAACCAGACTTTTGCAGCTGCGTTGGTGTTCCATTAGATTTAGCATCTAATTGGAAAGGATTAGTCTCACATTTGTTAGATCACATTCTCTATTAGTAGATACTTACTCTTGCCCATATTTCCCATATGAAGGTCACTCAACGAACATGCACGTCGAATGGAGGAGTCCTCGATTTGAACAGACATTAGGTTCTTATTGTTGGTTCCTACAAATAGTTCTAGTTTAGATACAAGTAGATACACGTAATAGTAGTTCTAAACCAAATGTCTAATAATAGAAAACAACGGTGCAAAGTAAAGTAAACGAATGAAAAACCCCCAAAAAACCATTTGAAAGAGAACAAAATTAAATTTAATAATTTTTTTATTTTTTGGTGAACGAAATTCAACAAATTCAACAGAATCAAAAGGAAATAGAATAATAATTAATTCTGCAATGGAATAGTAATGGTTGCCGACACGTTTGAGTGACCATGAGTTTACAAGGCCACTTAACTTACAGAAAGCTAACGCACAACTGAACCGACATTCATCATTTTGATTGATGTTCGGCGGTCTGATTTCAACTTGTTGGATGTAGAATTTTTAAGAGGGGATCAAATGTACATACATTCACTGCAGATGTTGAATGAAAGACTTATAACATCATGTGACGTCATATCTTTGTTAAGAATGTGTCATTGTCTGATAAGAGAACGGAAGACGACAATATTATCACCATCTACTGACCCATCACTACTGAAACGGAGTGCACTGATTAGAATATATATTTTGGGATCAACCACCACAAGTCTCCACAGGAATCCATTGCAATTGGCTTCAGTGACAGTAGTATTGTGAGTATCAATATTTGACGCAAAAAACCCCACACATCTCACTCAAGCAAATATTTTTCTCGACGAGTTTTCTCAAAAAATATAAGAAATTAGAAAAAAAAATTTGGAAGATGGTGGACTCTATGATTCATGAATATTTCCATTCCTTGGCCTGAAACGAGCTGTTTGCCCCGACTGTGGTCAAAACGACAGCGCCACCTTATATTTCATCGACAGAGTCACAATTACTGGGGGAGTTGATGAACCAAGCATGAGATACATTCGTGACAAAGTGCAGAACTATTTCTGCCAATCTTGGCCATTTCACTCCAACACTCAAAATCGTGAGACGAGACGTGAGATGAGGTAATCCTTTCCCATCAGTTATATTCTATTCTTTGGGTTGTTTGGGCCTGGGCCTACCTTACAACAGCAATATCAAAAACTTTGATGGAAATAAACAAAAAACTGCATAACTAGGTCAGATGTCTTTGCACGTCCATGCTACAATTATGTAAACTTGTTTATAATTGAAGTTAAAAGCGACCCAGAAAAGTGTGGCTCACGAATTAAGTTCGATAGTCGAAGTCGTTTTTGAAAAAGTTCTCAACCCTAATTTCACGCTCGGATTCTACCGAGCCTACCTACAGTCTCTAGCTATGAAGTTTAAAGCAAATCTGTCCTGCCGTTTAGGGTGATGTCGAACCTTCAGACAAATAGACACACAGATTCTCTTTTTTATCTTCCATTGTCTAGTAGCGTAAAATTAAGAAGAACTAAACCGATTTGAAAACTAGCTTGTCGGCTCAATATCCAGGGCTGGAAGCTTTACATACCATCAAATCTAAAGCGATTGGTAGGAGCTAAATGTTGACAGATTAGCCTGCAGACAGTCATCACCAACATAAAGCTCCATCTACAAGCATCTACATATTTGATGAGACCTGAAAACTGATGTTGGTGAAACCAAAAAATTCGTACGCATGCCAGACCGCAAGCAATCACCTCTGCCTGACAAACTATGTTTTAGGATCTTCAGCTGTTTTAAAATCAAGAGTGGAATTCTCTAAGGTGATAGTTGATAGTCATCGTTGATAGGTCGCGTTGTCACACAAAAACGATTACAAAAATGTGACTGTCACACTGATAGCCCTGTAGTCGTCAACAATCACCTTACAATATTCCACTCGCGATCGTCTTAAAGTGTACGTTCAAATCCTAAACGGTCCGGGTTAGAGATTTCTCTGGCAAATGAGAAGTAGGCCTGGTACCATTAACAGACCACGATGTACATTAGTACAACAGATTCTCAGAATTTAAAAACCGAAATAGAAATAAATTGGCAAATTAAAAAAAGGAATTGACAATTGTCTTCAACAGTCGGCCAGATAATGAGACAATGTCCCACCATTCTCAATGATCAGCCATAGAGTAGCCAACTTGACCAATCAGTGGTAACAATTGCAGACAGGCCTAAAATTCGTTGCAGCAATGAGCAATGAACTATCGTGTGGGTGAAACTCCTTGGCTGAATGAAAACGAAATTTATCGATCCTTCTAGTACAAGGCCCGTCTTCAAACACCTAACGAGATCAGTGGTTAACAAATGAGATCAGCAATTTATCTGTCAGCACGTAATAAGTTGGAAAGACTTGTCAGAGTAAGAATTCACTTCCTTTAAAAGTTGGAAATGGAAAACTCGAAAGAACTAGTCCATGTGGTGAACGCCATTAACAATAAGTTACCTGATAGCTCTATAAGAAATGTTAAAATGCCACTATGAATGGCAAAAGAAGAATCATCTCTTGAGCTGAATGAGGTAGACACCACAGTCAAAATCCTGTCCTGTAGTCTTAGACAAGCGATTGGGAACAAAACACTGGTAGCGGCACATGAGAGATAGACCGGGTTCAACTTCTGGAATATAATCCTTTAAGGTGATAACTGATAGTCACACTTTTGATAATCACAGCTGATGATCACACATTGATGTACCTTCCACACAAAAACGATAGCAAAAATGTGAGAGAGCCAAAGCGATCACTGTGATTGTCAACAATAAAATATCACCTAAGAGGACTCCACTCCTGGTCTTGACCAGTGAAATTTGGCCACTCTGTAACTAACAAAAATCGGAGAGAAATGACCGTATAATCATTTTCCGCTCTTGTAGGTGTAACATGGTAACCTATCCACATGTTCTGGTGACAAAGATGTGGATGAGGATACTTTATTCTTTCACCGTCACTTAGACTTAGAAAAACTGTGTGACAAGTCCCTAAACCATTTACATAAACTTGTCAACGCCTCAGGATGGCTTGAAGATCCAGGTGATCTGATCCTGGATAATAGAATTCTCGGCTATAGTATGAACTAGATCACTGCCGCAAGGATTACACAATCTACCCACAAAGTGGTCCAGACCTAAGTGAATAAAGTAAAGTATATGATATAGAAAAGAAAACCTTTCAACTAATTACAGAACACCAACTTAAAAGCTCGAATCCAATGCTGTAAAACGAAACTCAAATCAATGAACAATCAAACACACTTTGTGATAAATCATAAAAAAGAGATGTGTCCCCCCAATGGAACCCGCCATAAGGAACTCAAACTGAACCGAACGAACTCAGGGAAACTCAAATAGAAACAACGAAAGTGTGCCACGAACACTCCACGTGCCAAACCTTTGTCCTTGCCACCGCAGTCATTGCGAATCTTCTCACTCTCATGTTCATCGGCGTCCGTTATGAAATCGTAGGCCTGTAACTTGGCACTTTCTAAAACGTCTGGAAGACTTATGTTCCTTGTCATTCGACTGTATTCACTACCGACACCACCACAACCAGCACGTTTCTGTTCGATTTCAATGTCCCGCTCGATGCCGCGGGCCAGCTTGTCAAAATTCATGGTCAAGCTCTTAACGTAGCCCTTCTCCTTGGAGTTGCACTCGAAGGGTTTCATTCGATTCTCCGTAGCCAAACGGATCTGTTCCAGCTTTTTCTCCTCCATTTCGATCAGCTTGTTGATGATGTCGATTTTCTTGGCAATATTGCGACACTGATTGCTGGTGTTGTTGTCCAGCGAGGGCTGCTGGACGTAGGTCTTCTCGTTCTGGGAGTTTTTCTTACTCTTGTCGTCCTGAACTTCATCGACAAGGGGTGGCGGCTTTGTGTACAGCTTGAGGCTGTCCATGTTGTTGTCCCGCTCGTTGCCATGCTCGGAGATGTACATTTCAAAGGATTTCTCTTCATAGTCTGTGCGATTGCCACTGGACCGACTGCTGCTGCACGAGGAGGACCTCTTGTCGCAGGGCGTGTACTTGATTTGACTGACAGTGTTAAAGCGAACGGAGATTTTGGGGCGGCTTCTTGACCGCATACTTGAGGCACGACGAGATGAGGCTCCGGCTCCAGCGTTCAAGGATTTTTGACTTGATTTCAGGCAGCTACTCACGCTGCTGAGGGCTCCACTGCTGGCGCTGGTACGCATGCTTTGCTGCTGCTTTTCTCGTTCAAATTTTGCCAGATTTCGTTCGAATTTTCGCACAACACTCGCCGTACGGGAGGGACAAGTAATGTCCTTCGTATCAACGTCGAAGCTGCAGGATTTTTTCACCGTCTGCTGCTGGGTAACACCGCTTAAGACCGACGACATCAGACTCTGTGGCTTCGCTGGAACGGGGGGCTTCTCACCGACTGGCTTCTTCGTGAACATGTAATCGTCGTATTCCTCATTGGTCATAGGGTGCTTCCTCTGCCTTTCGTAGGCAAACTCCTTGCTTAGGCTCTTGTTAACGCCGGAGTTGTACTGTGCGTTCTTGTACCGCATCGTCGGAATGTCGTCATCATTCTTGGGAGACTTTGGCGGTAAGCAGTCCGATAGGCGTGGGTAGGTTTCCGAGGAGTGAATGCTTGACGGTACCTTCTGACCACGCGTCTTTTCTGAGAACTCATCGAGCCCATATCCAGTGACGTCGAAGCTTTCATATGTGCAGTTCACCGACTTCTGTTGCATGTAAAAGTCAAGGGAGCTGTAAGTGTTCGGACTGGAACCGTAGGACTTTGAGACGTTGTCCGTAACCCGTCCTTGAAGAAGGTGAGCATATGGTGCTCGCATGCGTTTCTTATCGAACAGCATTTCGAGAGGAGCGCTTTTACAGTCCGATTCGTCAGAGAGGATACTCTCCATGCTGTTGTAGTAACTTCCATCTCCATACTCATCCGAAAGCAGACTCTCTTGACTTTTCTTGTCCGGATACTGGGTTAGGAAGAAACTGGCGCTGGAATGACGCTGCGTTTCAAGGAATTTCGCTTCGTCTAAGTGGTCGTCCGCCTTGGTTCGCGTCGTCGAAGGATCATCGTTCAAAATGTCCGACAGAGAGACATTCCTATGAATAGACTGATCGTAGAAGTCCTTGTAGATAAAGTACTCGCTGACAGACCTCTTGGGCGCCGGTTGTCTCTTCTGGTGCTTCTTACAGACACTCTTCTTCTTTCGACCACTGCAGTGGTTCTTGTCATAATCCAAATCCAGACTACAGTTCTCCAGGGAATCCGAACTAAAGTTTCCATCCTCATCCTTCGGTGAGTCCTTATCCTTTTTCTTACCCGACGCCCCATGGTGATATGGAAGAGGCAAGCTGTGCGTATTTCCCAAACCATGTGGCACTGAAGCTGAGGTAGATAGTCCTGCAGTAGTTTGTGCTTCATCGAGATCTCCATACTTCTTGGTGATTTCCTCAATCATTCGCTCAGTGTCTGTGTGTATCATATCCAGGATTGTCCTTGCGTCATCACTATACACCGAATGCCGCTTCGGTTCGGTGAATATAATATTCTTATTATTGCTTGGAAGGTTTCTCCAGTCCACCTCCTCGTGCACCGGTGACACGGGACAGGATTTATAGTTTTTCAAAATACTGTAGTTCTTTCGTGACTTCGATTGGCTGGAGTTGTTGGAGGAAGACTTGTCTGTGGAATCATTGCTTATCTCTAGATTGCTTGGTTTCGTCTTTGAACGTGGACAAGTGGACGATGAGGAGGGGGAGTTCTTCTCTGCCTGAACAGTCGATGGTGTTAGTGTGGTGGTGGCGGTATATACGCCAATATGGCGCGGATACGGAGGATAATTTTGATGCAACTGTCGCATTACATTACAGTTCTGGATGAGAACCGATTTCGAGGCTGCACAATTGAAGAAGAAATTGGAAGTGTGTGCTTTATATCCTAGGAGTTTAGAATTGTTTTACCCACAGAGAGAGCAGCATGTTGACAAGAATTTTATATATGCAGTGTAGATTGGATTGCAAATTAGTTTCTATGAATTTTCTTACTCACCAGCTTTGACGTAACGATTCGGTGTTCTGGGATTTTCCAAATTTCCAGCGATGCTCAGATCCGATATGCTGTGACTGCCGCGCAGTGGCCGATAGCCAACCTAGAAATAAAGTTAATGGTTTTGAAAATAGAGCTCTACACTGGGGCTGGTATGGTTAACACGCATTAGCAGAAGAAATTAGGTAGAACGATTTTTTTTTTGTTAGATGTGCAATTGCAGCAGCAGCGGCATTCATTAATTTATTAAATATTTTTATATTTTTATTCAATTTAGTTGAGTTTGGTATAAAAGAATGGCAAAACCGATGATGTGTCTACTGTGCATTTTGTGAGTTTAATTTTCTGATAGTAATGCTAAGCTACTCTGTAGAAATTTTGGCTGGAAATTGAGCAGATAGCGTGAGCTTTGTTAGCAAAAATGCTTAAAAGTATCTTTTATTATATAAGTTATACATTTTTATTGTACTTTAACTAGAATTGATAAAATTAGGTTATAAGTGCAAAGGGAAGTTATTTTAAGAAAACATATCATTCGTTCCTAAGGAAGCTTCTCTTTTCGAAAAGTGGAAACAGTCTACCCACTGCTAACTACAAATTTAATACATTTAGACCTTAACTAGTGAGGACTCTGAATAGTTAAGGACCTTTTTTGAATTGAATCCCATTTTTTAAACTTTTTCTAAAACATTTGCGTAGGAGATCTGCGATCCATCAAACAGCTTGCGCTCTGATGTTTTATATTCCAATAGGGTTACTGTTTGGTTACAATTCTAAAAGGCTTAAAAATTCAAACTAATTTAACGATGCAAAGCGAGTTAAACATTTCTTTGACTATAAAATGAAACAGGCAAACGACTATTGGTAGGATGTTTATACATCTATTCGTCCTCTTAGTCAGAGAGTTAAAGAGTGTATGACGGAGAGAATAGCAATAGAACTGAATGATCGGGAGGAACGTGAAATACATGACGAAACTGCAAAGAAGGTTAGAGTAGGCGGACTCCCTAAGAACTAAGTAGTAGGTCAGTATTTTTTTTTTTCATTAAATCTTTCATCAAAAAAAGCATGGCTTCATTCAGGGTAAGTATCTATATACTGTGCCTTGCTAGGATAGACCAAACGTGTGAACCAATGAAGATTTTTTTTAGAGAAAGTAGACAACTATTTAACTCGATGGATGGAACTCATCATCCAAAGGACAATAGGCTCACACCAGTGATAAACTGAGAGTAAATTACAGATCTGGTCCTGATGGTAAGAAAGGTTCAAATACTAAGATTTGATAGTGAGCTAGAACGACTTTGAATAATCGTAGAGCAGTTACACAATATTGACGATATGCAGATCGTACGAGACTGTGGATTTTTATCGATTTCCATGCCAAAAAAGGAGGACTTCGTCGCTAAACATTTACACATGGTATATGGAATAATGGTGGAATTATGTTTGAAGGACACTTAGCTTTTCAGTCAAAATTTACATGAACATCTAAACAATTTTATGATACAGTTTTGAGAAGCTGTCATCTGGCCAAGAGTATTAGTCTCAAAATGATAATCAATATGGGTAACCTTAAGAGGTCTGTATTAGAACGGAGAAAATCTGGAGAAATAACGAAATTAAGTAGGTTTCTCTCTGACCATTTCTTTTTGACAAGATTGGGATTTTCAAATAAGGATATATGCAGATACTGCAGTGACTTTCACCTTTCTGTAGATTCTAGGGCATAGCCAATTTTGAGGAAGCTGTGTCTGCTAACCAAATCAATGAAATAGTCAAATTTTGCAAGGATATCCAATGCATGGAAGGGCGGTTAGGTTTGTTCAACATTTTATTTTATTCAAGTCACACTCTAGTATTAAAAAAAAAAACGTTGGGTTCCAAGAAAAAGTCGATCTTTCAACTGATTGTTGTTTAGGCAATGAGTCTTACTCAACAGTAGGTAAAAGTATACATACACTACGGCTCTTGCGTGGAACACTGAATGATTGCCATCTCATGTAAATCCTTTACGCCTGACAGCCATTAAGTTTCGAAAATTATCACACACTCTATGTAAATGCGGATGCAAATGACTTTACAATGAAAATGACGTGATAATGACAGGATATATACAGTGTACATGTTTGTATGTTACAATGCCTCGAAATGACTGTCGAATTTATTGATTTCTGACATTGCACGCATGCTAATGTTTGTTAATGGATTTACAGGTGAGTAAATTTGAGTACGTTTTTTTCGAATTACAGTCTTAATTGCAATCTAAATGTTGAATCTGTTAAAAAAAAGATTGTTTACAGCGCGACAATTAGCAAAGCTGTTAGAATTCTGCCATTTTACTGGAAATATTTGTCTTTCCAATTAAAACTGTTAGGATCATCTCTCACCTCTGGGTTGGCATTACTCTTTTTAATTCCATTTTTGTAATTTCTTTGTCCCTAAAATAATAATGATAAACAAAAAAAAAAAAAAAATAAAATGAAAAAAGACAACACAAGACAAATACAAATAATAAATGTAATAAAGTGCAAGATGGCTCATAGATGAGAAATAAGGTGCATCTGTGGGAGAAAGTCCAGGACGAAACTGTTGCAGTTGCATAGAAACTGAAAACCCCCCTTCAGCGGATAAAAATAAACTCAAGTCCCATGTTTTGAACAATCGCAGCACCTCATAGCGGTTGGCAGAGAGTTGCATAGGTTCAAGGCTTAACTTACGTTTTCCAGCTTTTGCTTAGCTTCACTTATGACCTTGAGTAGTTCTTCCTTCTTCGTGCTGGTGTATGACTTTGTTATGGAAGGCGTTTTATTGTTCTCCGTATTATGTTTGGCACTTATACTGCGACGAGCTTGAAACAGAGAAAGAAACAGAGATTAGAGGGTATAACATGGTCGGTGTTTGTGTGATGTTACTTCTATCGCCGCGTTCTGGGAAAGCTGCTGGACCGTCTAAGGCTTGTTGCAGGAAGGTTGATGAGGCTTGTGGAATGCTTTCGGAGCTACCACCCAGGGTGGATGCTAGGGATCTGTCAGCATTCTCACCACTTGGAGTCGATCCTTCGTCCTCGGTGTCAGAGGTACCTGTTCCGGTGCCCGTGCTCGCTGTATGCGATCCACCGCTAAGGTTGAGTTTTTCGAAATTCTTCCGCCTCATTGACTTGCGGAGTTCTTCCTCGTTCATGGCATTTACTTTGAATTCACTGAAAGAGGTAAAGGTAAGTATAATGCACACACAAAGTACACAACCATACACATGAAACGTAAATACTTGGTAGAAGCTGGACCTATACTTAGCATACTTACGTTGGCGTTCCTGGCGAAATATTTGGATAGAACATTCCATGATCCGAACTCGTCCTCTCGCCATCAGAAATATCCTCCACATCGCCGTCGTGATCATTATTCGACTCAAATCGCAACGAAGCTGGTACTCCTGATGTTTTCTTTTTCTCCGGCACAGGTCTCGCACCTCCATTACCCGTTCCGATGAACTTCAATTCACGTCGCGTCTCCATGCCACTATCAATCGAGCTGTCCTCACTCAAATAAGTCTGATTGTACATGATATCCTTCGAGCTGGCACTATTATAATCTGAGGTCTGTGTATTGCCCACGATTCCTCCACTGTAGGGTGGTGCTCCCAGCGGACTCTCCGAATTGCTTCGCAAGTCCAGGGTGTCTGTGTCGATTTGGCCGCGTTGTGCCCATCGACCACGCGGCTTAGGAACCCCAATAACTTGACTAGGACTTGAACTTAAACTAGCTATAACATTCGAATCGTCGTTTGTCGCCTTTCGTTTCGCCCATTGAGGTAGTTGCCCGACATCGGAGAATTTGTAGCCCGGTGTCAGGGGGATTTCGTCCATAAACAGCCGTCCGGGTGATACACCGAATTTTTCCTCCTCTGGCACAGGAGATTCTATAATGATCTCTGAGATTGGCCGTGGCAGGGGTGGATGACCGGAACGCAATCGCTGTTGTGAGAGCCTCGCTTGCATTGTCACAATCATGTCGTGGGGTATTTGCCACACGAATACACAACCATCACCGCTGGCCGAAATCAGATGCTTGCAGTCGTTGGTGAACGTCAGACCGGTCACCAGCTCACTGTGTCCATACATACGAGCCATGCACTCATTCGAATAGTAATCGTAGACGGAAAGAGTTTTATCTGTACACGAGGTAGCCACGTAGATGCCACTTGGATCGAGACTCAGTTTGATTAGACTGCCATCATCCGAATGAGAGCCTTTGAAGGTTTTCGTGTGTTTCTGGTTATGCGTGCCGTAGACCCTGATATTACGATCCTGACAGGCGGTCAGAATGTGCTTACTATTGCTGTCCACTTCCATGTCGTAGAGAGTTGTCTTCCCCGAGCAGTTGGTGCCTCGCAGGAATTGGTTACTCTGAAACGTACGGAACATGATCGATTTATCCGCTCCACACGAAATCATCTGGAAAGCCAATCCACTTCCGACGAACTTGATCGAAGTTATACTACTCGAGTGATCGTCCAGCGTCTGCAGGATCACATAGCCTTGATTCACGTCGAAAACATGAATAAGCCGATCACGACTCGCACTGGCCAACAGCTTCCGATCGATCTTGTCATTGGTATACTCCAGACATAGCACCTCCGAATCATGAGCCTCTATAGTCGTCAGCAGTTTCAAATTGGCCAGATTGTAGATTCTAATGTTACCGCTGCGATCACCACTGGCCAGGTGGCTCAACTCTGGGCTAATCTTGATGCAACGAACTCCATTCCTGCCATCATAGTTTGACTTATCTGTGGTCAGAACCGAGTTATCATTGTCTTTAATAAAATTCAGCTCATCATCGATGTAGACCACCTTCAGCAGGTCCTTGCTGTAGATGTTCTTTCGATAGATTTCGTTGTTGGCACACGCTTCCAAGCCCCACACCCTGATCGTGTCATCCGAGGAGCACGTCACGAAGCAATCCTCTGGCAGAGTTTGTGACATCTCCCTCTCCAGGTTGTATGGCACAGTTTCTACGCCCCAGATACACGTCGAGTGGTACAAAAACGAATGACTCTTGCCGACGCGTTTTATGTCCCTCATGTCCCAGATATACAGACTGTGATCGTTGTACACACAACTGACCTTAGCTCGAGCCTCGTCGTACACCATGGCAATGGTATCCGGGTATTTGGCATTGTGTGGCACGGTCATTATGTGATTGATATGTACTCCTGCGGCTACATCCACACCCAGATAGTGCGTCCGAGGTAATGTTGTCACGTACTCCAGGGTGATCGCATTGAATATCCTTATAATAGATTCGGCACATCCGACCAAAATGAACTGCGCATTCACACAGATACAGTTGGCACTCGTTGTCCGACAGGCGACCCATTTGTCCAGTAGACGGCGGGAATTGAACTCCACTAGATGCCCCTGACGGGTTATCGCATACGTGCTGTCAATACAATCAGCCTTTCCGCAAGCGACGGCACAAAAGTCATTGTTGCGTAGCTCTCCTAAAATGGCACTCCGGCCCATCAACGGCACGGGATCTTTGTACTGCTGAAAGCGAAACATTGCAAGTTTAATTAGAAATCTGCTTCCACAAGTGAATCCAATTGATACTAACCTTCCTTCCTCCATCAAGATACCAATACTTGACGTGTCTATTGCCAACGGTGACAAAATAACTGCCATCTTCGCTAAAGCTCACTGCGGACACTTTTGCGCTGACTTTGTTGGAGGCCATCTTTAGATTGGACTTCCAATCGAAGACATTGACTATCATATCGTGTTGGGATCCAACCGACACCAGGTACTTGCCCGTGGGCGAAAAGGCCTAAAAACAAAAGACTCATCATCGTACTTCCTGTGGTTTAGTATGCTTTTGATAGACTTACCACACAGCTGATGGCATACTTGTGGCCAATGAACTCGGCTATCACATTGCCACCGGTTGTGTCCTCTAAATTTCCATTTGGCGAATCCAGTTCCCACACTTTAATGGCAGGATTTAGGCCGCATTCACCTGTAGCCACGTAACGACCACATCGTGAGAACGCAACAGCAGTGATCGCCTTCCGGGATGTGTTCACAAGGTAAGCTTGAGTTTGCTTTTTGGCATTGAATAATATAACGGTGCACCTGAAAATCAGAACAAAAAGATTCCAACAAAATTAAGAGCTGAGTAGGTAAAACGAGCAAAAAAAAAAAAAGGGGGAAACCTAAATTGAAAACGAGGAAGGATGCCGGCTTTTTGCGTCCTTGTGCGCACCACCACCACCACTAGTCGCGCTGTTGGCCAGAAAATTAATGAATGAAATTGTTTGTTCCCTTCGGGGAAGGACGAACTTTATTGTTTGGACTTTTTGCGACTTGTGCATGGATTAACTTTTGTGATGCGCTCAAACCGTTGGAAACGGATATCCATTGTAGCTTCACGGTTGGGGTAGAACTTAGTTTTAATTGAATGCGCAGCTAGGTAAGCGTGGCAGACGATGAAGTTGCCGGTTCCAGTGTGGATATCTTAAAATAGTTATTATAATTTATTTTATGGATGCAATTTTTTGTCTTTCGGATTTGGATTTCTGAGAATTTTTCAACAGAAATTGAAGGAGTGGGTGTACTTGTAGTCAAATAATTGAAAATTAATTGAGAAAATGAAGCACCGATGAAGATTTCCTTTTCTCTAAGGAATAAAGGACTTGATGGAAGAAGGTATGCATTTTCAGTCGAAAGTTTTTCAAACCGTTTGGCGATGGAAAAATAATCAAATGGCTGATTGATTACAATCTTCTTGACCAAACTAATTTCACTTTATCGATCAGAGGGGGAATTCTATCGTCTTGTGCCCTGGATTACTACTATAATACATTACTACTGCAAGTCCTAAAGAGAACAGTGTCAGTGCACAAGTCTATGGTATCGTCACCTAGCCATACTAGTAACCACTAAGAGGAGGTCCTTATATGTGACGAGGACTTACAATGGACAGAAGATTGGCCTGAACAGGTACTCCTATGGAAAGCAAGCCAAGGAAGACGAGAAGGTATGTATGGACTTACTACCTTTAGAGAAATCCGTTTGAAAGTATTTCAAGAGAGCAATTACAACAAAGAAGACTGTTTTTAAAACACACTGGTTTAGTCGCCATTAAATTGGAGATCCCAGACTTGTGCGAGATGTAGTATTCAAATCAGAATTTAGTTCAGTTGTATACTTTGAATCAATAGTTGGTTCACTGAAGGACTCTCATTGTAAGGAAGTTAAAAAAGTTTTGTGATTACAATGATATGTGGTGGAATGTGCTGGCCAACCACTAGAGTTTGCCAGATGATTAGGTTAAGTACTATGTTCAAACTACAAAAGGCCTGCCTATGTCTTCCAAAACCATTTGAAGTACAAGCGAGTAGCTTGAAGCTAACTTGAATTTATAATCTGCTTAGTTCCTGTTTAGTTTTAGTGAAGTCCATAAAATATGGTACTGAGTGCTGTACTTCCTTAAAAAAAAGAAAATACTTCATCGAATATTCGATGAGGACGAATAGAGAACAAGATTCAATCGCGAATTCTATGAGTTATACTAAATTGTGGATGTGGTTTGGACGCCCAAAACACGTCCCCTATATTGGTTCAACCATATCCAGCGAATAAATGACAATATTCCAACCAAAGGAATGTTGAAATGACAAGAAAAACTAAACATCCGGTATAAGAATCAAGCAATATTGGATGCTAGGGTACTATGTAAGCCCGTAGTGTCTCAGGCAGAACTATTATTAGTATGTCTTATGTTTAAAAAAGTTACATTATAGCCAAATTATCTGGTCCTATATATGGTTATACCACTCGTCTTCGATTGGTTTAACTCAAAGCAGTAAGGATTTTCAAGTGATGGAGATGACTGAAATCAGAGCACATTCTTGTTTGGTTAACATCCATTTGGGTGACAGCCACAGATTCCTTCAAGTTATTACCCAAATTCAAAGGAGTCAAACTGCTTGGAAATCATTTATTCGATTAAAATCCTCTATTACCTACACATATCCTTGATACCTAGCTATCTACCACTATGCCTTTAGTCACAGTACACTTGCTGTTGAATATCCTTTCCCATTTAACACAGATACTCTATTCCACCACTTTAGTTTTTTTTTTAATGAAAATGTGCAATTTTCTTACAAAATATTTAAACTTTTCTCCAGTTGACCTGTTCGCAACATACATAATAAATTAAAGTGAATAAAGTGAATTGAAATGTCCACACGACACGTTTGACTTTGACCGCAGAGTAGAACCTTGACTAATAAAATAAAATACCTCAGGGAATTGAGTCGTAAAATGAAAATACTAATTGAAAAGGGTTTCTTATTCGAAAAAAGTATGAAAAGGATAAAATGGTTTTTCCGAAGGAATAAAAGTCTTCGTAAGTAGAGTTACATACATACATATGTACATGTCCCTTAGCTACGATAAAAAAAAGTAATGAAATAAGCGAAAGGACTGGTTTGCACTTTATTATTTGGTTAAGTCATTTGGATTTTTTCGGTTTTATTTGTTTAAATAAGCCCTTCCCTCATGACCTCGCTGGAGATTTTGTCTTCTAGAAAGCGAAACGTTTCATTATTTTGCTAAGGATACAGCACAGTGGGCAACAATTCATAGATTCAATTAGTAGCGATGAGCCCACCCACTAGACGTTGCTATATTCTGCCTTCATTCCTATTAAAAAGAATAGAAGTATTGATTGCGACTTAGAGGGACAAAGTTGCTCTGAAGATGCACCCTCTATGCCCAACAACGAAGAAACACATCTGAAACTGTCCCTCAAAATCTAGAATTGCTTGCACACCTAATTGGATAGGATATGCAATGGAGGCTTTCATAGAAGATGCATTCCGCAAACGCTGCCCAGACAATAGTTTCACTTTTATGTACACACTATTATATCGAGACACTGAATGTGCCGATGGCCCTGAATGGTGGACCAGAAACAGACATCCTGAACCATCAGTAGTTTGGTATATGTCCTAACTTACTTAGTATCAAATTAAGTGAACTTGGTTGGGCATAGCATGTCAAATCTAAGGCATTCATGATGCTCTCTTATTTCTGTCTAAGTAAGATGTCCTTTGCCAAGACGTAAGAATTCCTACCAAAAGAAGCTAAGCCCTCTGTTTTGGTTGCACAAAAGTCTGGTATGTACACGATGGCCAGAAACCCTAGGGAAAGTTTTTATACACTCGATACTAGTGTTTCCTGATATTTTTGGACAACAGGCAGAGAAGAGTCCTGAACCTTCACTAAGGCCGAGTTTAAGCTTCCATTGATTCAGTTTTCGACAAGTTATGTGTGGAATGACCTCAAGTTGGAACGTAAGCGAAATAAGTACTCCCAAGATTGGTGTCTCTCCAAATATAAGATTTCCCAAAAAAGGCAAGGCTATGGTTTGCACAACAATTACTTTGTGATTGCCTTGCCTTTAATCATACCAGGAGGCAGATCCTTGGTCTCCATATATTGAGTGCTGTATTGACACCTCCGAACTTACTTGGGCTCGACGAAGCAATTCCACTAGAACACTAGAATTTCTGGGTGACAGGTCCATAGCTAACCACGCGATGCAATGGAACCCGCTTACTCAAGATGACAGGATACGTGGTGGTCCTAGGAGTACGTGGCGCAAAACAGTTGAGAAGAAAGCACGGCAAGTGGGAAAGTGTTGGGGAGAGCTGAGGCACATTTCCAGAAATCGCATACGATGGCGGGTAGGCATTGTCGAGGCCCTAGGATCCACAAGGGGATACAGGACATAACAAAAAAAACATTTCGTGTGAGGGCAAAAAACTACTTTCGCTTTTCGTTTCAACTCTACATGTCGTTTTTTTTCTACTCAAGTCGGTATAACCTTGAAGTCCACTTTCTTTGAGTACACAGGATAGCATTCTATTCTATATGACTAGAGGTCATGCTTAACCCAGAAAAAAAAAAACAGGTAAAGGCTTGTGAATTGTCCTTCCTATTCCCCAGTTCCCCAAGGTTTGAAGCACAGATGTCATGTAATTTAATGACATCTTCCTAACCTCGGCCGATGTCCCTTAGGAATCCTTTCAATTTCACCAAAACACCCAGTCCTCCACGAGGACAAAGGACATCCAAATGCTTTTCCTTCAAATGCTCTTAAACTTATTAATTTGACCATCAATTTCGATATGGCCGTACTCCTACATATCATTGAAATAAAATTACGATTCATGGTTGAGTACACCACAGCATCAATAACTAATTCCATCGGCATATCCTGGTCGCATATCAAATGAGCGATGTTCAATTTCACTTGCAGTCGTACGATTTCAAGTGAACCGAAAACTCACGGGGGTGATCCTGCATTTCGCAAATTGCACCTCATGTCAATGGGTTATGACATCGCAACCATGCATAAAGAATCACATTTTGCCTCATCGCAGTGGCGTATGGCGTATGAATGTGGTGCAGTCAGGTCCTCGGCATTTCACTCCAATAACGCTTCGGTCCCACTGGGAGCGCAAGAGAGCAAGATTATTGAATTGAGGACAATTTTCGCGTCGATTTTTCGGTTGAAAAAGTTTCCCTCTGAAAATGGATTTTCATCACCTACAAGGTACACAAGTAGCACGCCGCCGTCAGTAGCAGGTAAGACCGTCGGAAAATTGTCAAATTTCATCCTCACATTAAATGTTTACAGGCAACGAAACAATTTTCTACTCCTGCAGCCCAGAAGGATGAGCCGCCCCATAAGACGATGGTGGAAATAATAACGCGACGGACGTGTCAAATGGTTTGTTAGTGGAAAGGACAATTTCCTGTCAATGGTTTCGAGAGTAGTGCTGCTTTTGACCTGTGTTTCCTCCAGTGTACTGGGTACTTTTTGTACAAAAAAAAAAGGAAATATGGATTTTATAAATACCAAGAACCTTGGCTGCCTATGAATAAACTGATTTTTAAGGAGAATTTTATTATAATTTTTTCTGGTAGAATTTACGCAGGGATAGAAGGAATTGCTTTTGATTTATTTCAGCATACATTTTGCGTATCTTTTCTGAAAGATAAAAATCGATTTTTAAAGAAGCCATTGAATAAATTATAGGGCACCTCGAGTCAATTTGGAGTCTGTATATAGACAACAGGAGCAGCGTGACTGGATTGATTTATTTTATTCCGCCCAAAAGGACTTCTTCTAACCGAAGACTTGAATATTGTCAACATGTTTTTGATTTGTCTTGTACCTACAGTACAGTTGGCGATACATACATATGTATATTGTCTCCAACGTTTGAAAAGCAATGATGACTAAGTATCATCCAGCTTAGAATGGGGCATTAGGAATCTGATGACATCTAATGAAAAAGGTAAGCCTATCAGCCATGTCATTACAATGAAATTAAATAAGATATGGAAAGTCGACTCAGCAAAAGTCAATACGAATGATTATGTACAGCTGTTCTTAGTTTTTTTGATGATAATAAATGAATTGTTAACATCGATAATCAGAATTTAAGAAACTACTGACCCCATGCGTGACACTAGGTTTAGTCCTTAGTGCATATAGTGGGATCGCCGAACGTAAGCACGCATGGGACCAGTCTTTGAAAAACGAAAACGTAGGCATCAGAACCAGGACCAGAGAAATTGTGACCTTTCTGGGCGAAAATGGAATCTAAGTGGTTCGTCTTCCATATCTAAAGTGAAAATATGAATAGCTACAGCGTCATCGATTTTGCTATCTGGTTCGGTGGCGTATGTGTAACCTAAAAATTATGAAATTTTTTTGGTGCAAAAGTTTTCTATTTTCTCCGATCACAGCGAGCTGAGAGCACAGAATCAAAATAGTTGACTGCGCCAACAGAAGCCAGATTTAGGACATCGGAGTCTGGTTCGGTAGCGTGTGGGTAACCCATTTTGTCACACATTTTTTGGTGGAAAATTTTTCTATTTCCCCCGACCACAGCGAGCTGAGCCCGTTTGTGGCGTGTGGGTAACCCATTTTGTCACACATTTTTTGGTGCAAAATTTTTCTATTTCCCGCGACCACAGCGAGCTAAAATCTCACCCCGTTTGTGGCTGGGGTTCACAGAAGTATAATACTTGACTTCAATGGCGCTATCAGAAGTGAAAATTCAGAATATCTGAGTCTGGTTCGCTGCCGTATGGGTAACCCATTTTGTCCAAATCAAAACCAAAATTGACAAAGTTTTAGTGCAGTGTTTGCACAAAACGATATCTTGAATATTGGATAAGATTCGGCTCCAAGTTAAGTCATCAACTACAGGAATACTTCTAAGTGATTGTTTAACTTAGCATGTATCCATCCATTTGTGGTTTCATTAAATACCACATGATCTACCCTGGTTTAACTAAATTACTAAGAACCACATAAAAGTTTTAGTAAGTAAGCTGTAATTAAATGTAGTTTCCTCGTTAACGCCAGAATAAATTGCGATTGAAGTACTTCGCACTTGGTGAATACAAGTTGTATCTTCCTCGTAAATTTACCGCAGAACGTAATCGAAATAAACGGACTGCAGAAAACTTTCCCAGCAAACTTTATTTTTTTCTACAATTTTTTTTCTTTCTTTCTTTCTTTTTTTCTACAACATTATCGTTCTATTTATGCGAAAGTGAAGGCAAAAGAATACAAAAAAGAGCCTATTTAGGAGCGCAGCAAAAGAAAGAAAACCGCCTGGAACCATGCCATTCAATTGGCAGGAATAGCATTCGTTTTAATGGAATACGACCACACTGCACTGATGGGAACCACATCGAAGTCCATTTAAAAAGAAGGCCACTTCTGCCCAACTAAACCACTTGAAACGGATCCGAGTGCAGTGGTTTGAGTTTAACAAAAAAAAAAAAGGAGGAAAAAAACTTTTAATCATCGTACGAGAGGAGTTCACATTGTTCCAAGTACGAAGAATTATTGAAGAACGCTCAGTGAAAGATTTGTTTATATAACTTTATACCTTTTTGACAATAAAAGGCTACAGGTAATGAGTTCACAAGGAGACTGTGTTCGTTTAATGTATTTGCTTTTCTAAAATACTGCAGATACATGCTTTAACCTTTAGATGAAGCTGTCCTTTGAATAATTTAGTGGCTTCTTCCTTACGTATGTATAGGTATGTACATAGGATTCTGGCTGAAAAGTTTTTGGATACCAAAGGACATTTTTGTTTTTAACTTAAATTAATTTTTAATTTTTTTTTCCTCGAAACTGGTGGTAAGCTGAAGGATGAAGTTTGATGGGCCTCATGTCATTACTCCTTTAACGAGGTGGTGGCGACTGTTTTTTTCAACGTAGTTGGCGTAACAGCTGAGCTATTCTATAGAAGAATGATTCTAAGCAATGTCTATCTGATTCTTAAGATGAAATCACACAAACTATTGTCTTTTAGGCCCAAATACCAATATTTCCCTTAAAGAGAAAAAATTGTTCAAATGACCACTGAACCCTGTATAGAAACGACACTGATCTAATCTTATGACTATAACATAGGAGAACTATAGAAGGAGTAAATACTATCGCTTTGGAGTATCCAGAAACAGCCATAGTCAACATCTTCAGAGCTTGGGATATGAAGTATAGTTTCCTCCTATTCCTCATCCATGCAACTTCTACAAAAGTCCTTAGCGATGAGATCCAACCTGATGCTGACTGATCTAACAGTTGAATCGTTTCTGTTCCTGCTTGGCCGCGATCTGCTAAGTAACCTCTGCCCATCTATGATCGGTTAATTCTCCAAGATGAGCCTTGGAGGGGCAGGTTAATATTCTACTTTTGCAATAAAATAGATAAATTCGGGTGAACTTGTCGCAAACTGATCGCGGTATGACTGAGGATAAAAATGAATATCACACGACATGCCCTTCAGCCTCAACCATGTTTCCTTTAAGATCTCTGTTAAAGTGGCTGGAAAAGCGTATAGAGATACATATGTATATACTTATGTTTAGGTCATAGGAGAAGATACATTGTTCTGCTCCCAATTCTGTCTTTGATTCATCCGTTCGTAAAGAGACGTTCCAATCCTCTGCTTGCTTGGGAAAGGATCTCAAAGACATTCAAAATAGAGGAGTTTACAGAACTTAGATAAGATCACTGATATGTATATAGTTTTCAAACGAGTCGGAAGACAAGGCACCAGTGGTTTTCTATAAAAATCTAGAAGTGGTGAGTGGAACGAAATATGGTTTGGGTTGCATTTTCTTATGTCCACATGGGGAGTTACCTTAGAGCCTTCCTTAGGGGCTCTAATCGCTTGCAGTGATTTCTCTTGAGAGCAGATCTACATTAGTACTGAATTCTATGCGTCCAGCCTTTTCAAAATAAATGAAGTTAGCCTTATGAGTCTGAGACCTGTGGGATTGCCATAGGCGCCTTTGCTCGCATCACTCACTTTGACCTCTGTCCAAGATCTTATAAGTAATATGGACCAAACCAAGGAAACACGATATTCACTACATTAAAACAGGGCCCTCGTAGCTGAACTTGTCACGCCCCTAACTATCAAATTTCGTATCAGCCTTAGACATCCGGTGCCTGTACTATTTCCGGGCATAGCAGCACATTCTGCGATGAACTTCGTCTAGGGCACTCTATTGCTTTTGATGATGATCTCTCTGAACTAGAACTATAGTGTTTGTAGCTTGAAGTTCGACTACAAGGTTGTCAATGACTTAGGGTCACACTAGCATTTTTCTAATATGGGATGAACAGTTTTAGTCTATCAATAAGGGTCTAGAGCACAAAGATGACCTTCTAATTTTATATTATAATTCAGCATGCAGTTCATGTAAATACAGTACATACCCAGCTGGATAAGCCAGTAATCCGCTTACAGGCGATACATCTAACGCTGCATTGCTGCATACTGTCAGTCCAAGGATTTTTTTCAGTTTTATCTGAAAATAAAAAAATAAAAACAATAAAATTACTTCCTGTCCACTGTACATTACATTAAATTTAAAGACCGCCTAGACAAATTTGCAATTACCTCAAATTGCTGTTCAAATCAATTCGCGTTAGTCTATAATTTTCTATTACGCAATTAAACTCAACGCCTCTTCCATTCAAGATACAAACAAAAAACCAAAGTCTATACTTGAAAAAAATTCCTCATTCATTCGAAAACACCTACATAGCCCGGATTGTGGGCCAAAACTGACACACAAAGCGCAAAAACAGGTGTTTATTGCAAGCCAAATGCGTCAGACCCCCTAAAGTGTCTCTCAAGTGGAACTGCGATGTGCGCCCACGGTGTAACCCCAGCCTTAGGCCAAGCCACACCACGCACACAAACTCTAGAATGGCGGGCTTAAAATATGCCTCCTCTCTAGACGCACACTTGACGCGCAAAGCCGCAGCGCTTTAATCAGCGGCATCGATTACACAAGAATTTACTTTGTAATTCGACCGGGAAAATTGAATCATAATGGAATGCAGTTAATTTAGTCTTATTACCAAAACTCAGCTCGTGGAGCTAGCCATCGTAGTTGTCTGCATTAACCTTGTGGGCCATATAACACCGACCTCTCAGTGCAGGCAGACAAAACGCTTAGAGGCATTGACAACGTTGTCGCCGCCACCGCTGCAGCACCAGACATGCTGGGATTTGATGGTTTTACCAGTTTTATGTTGTTTTCGAAAAAAAAAATACGAAAACATCTCGCAACGCTACAACATCGCGTGTGTGGGCCGCAGTCGTTGTTTGATTTTGGCGCATTTGGAAAATTTCAAATTCCTACGTGCGAATTCGATTAATGGCTGCTTTTGCAGCCATCATCATCATCATAATGATGAGATAAATAAATTCATCGAATTACCATTACGTTTTGTTGTTTCACCTGCAGCGCAACGTATTTTGACTTAGACATTGACTTGAAGGTCGTATTTAAAAATGAATTACCAGAGTTTACAGACGAAGGTATTGAGAGTTAATTAAAAAACAGGGTTTCTGCCGGCAGTTTCGGAATAATCAAATGCAAATTAAGCACAGAGGCACTGTGAATGCCGCCTTGGACTGGTACGAAACACTGAACCGTGGGAATGATAGGAGATGGTATTCCAGGAACAAACAATTTTCTAGGATCAAAAGAATTATGCAGCTTCTGTTCATAAATCTGGGTTAATTACTTTTGAGAAGTCATACAGATTTTCATATACAGATGGAGTGTATTGGATCTCGTTTGGCAATTGAGGATTCACATTTCAAACAAAGCCAACCCTTAACCCTTTGGGTTTGAGCTTTTTTCCAGAGAAGTAATCTATACAATTTGTCAGTGGCACCCACATTTTGTGAAGACATAAAATAAATTCCTTTCCATTCAATCTTGAGTGGTGGAGTGTGTTGGGTTGCCATGCAAGGGATTTATAATAATTTGGTTCTCAGCTTTAAGACTTAAAAAGAAGCAAATGGAGGGGATACGACCTACTAACGACTCAGTAAAACATTCACTGAGAGAGGATTTGGTTTAGAGATTTCAAGCGACTACGTAGTTTCAAATTACCTTCACAGATTCCCAGCAAGTGAGTACTTCTTCTAAACCCACTTTGTCTCACATTAGACATCCAAATATTGTATCTAAAAGTGTGAAACGATAGATTCCTGTTAGAACGCAAGGTTTCACTACAAAAGAACACTTTTATCCATCAATTTCTATGACAATAAGATTTTGTGGTCTCTCTTCTTGATTCTCATACAATAATGTCTAACCTATTTGGCACTTGGATTTTTTTTTATTCACATTGGACTATATTGGAGCCATGGCTAGGAACTAGATACAGAAGCTTTATTCTCTAAATTATGTTTCTATAAGCTGAAGATGTGTGCGAACAATAAAAAGGAGAGCTACTTGAGCTATTTTCTTAAATAATAACGTGAGCACTGAATCGATTCAAGATTCTCTGAACTAGACTATGGATCATCATAGCTCATTGACAGCCAGGTAGCTATCAAGACTATTGTATCTTCCACTACAACTCCGAAGCTAGTAGAACAATGCAAAGAGGAACATTTTTTGTTGGACGATCAGTTCAAGATCACTGTGCTTTGGGTTGGTAAGTAACTTTGGTAAAACTAGTCAAATGATGAACTAGCAACTAGGGGTTTTGCCCTTAATGGTTCCCTTGCGAAGGCGATGAACGCTCAATTGGGAACCTTTAAGGGCTGCATTTTTGCCTGATTAAAAACTAATAGTAGACGACAGGTAGTATGGAATTGTATTATACATATTTATGCAGTTGTGGCCCAAATAGTATTAGAATATAACACAAGAGCTATTAAACATTACGACGGCCTATTGAGCGGGGGATTAGGGGTTCGAATCCCAGTAAACAGGGTCTAATAAAGATTCTCAGATAAAAAATTCTATCGAAAGTAATATCATTTCATTTCTGAACTCATCAGGTCTCAATATGACCTCTGTCAAATATTATGTGACAGATATAAATCGCCTAAAATGACGGTTCCTGTTCGGTTACTGGATTTTAGCACTCTTCTATGTCACGCAGTCACAACTGCGCTGTTACCTAAATGTAACCACCCACGCACCATTCAGTCGCAATATAGATTTTATCAATTAAGATCAGTGTCAATATGTAAAACGTCAAATTAACGATTCACGCGACTGCATAGCTATGATTATAAAACATTTCCATTAACACATGCGTTCGTGATGATACCCCCCAACTAAGCAAGCAGGAAAGACAAACTTTTCAAAACAAATTATTTATTATATCGAAGGCATGATGACATCATCATCATCACACAAATATCGTTCATTTGCTTATTCTCACGATGACAGCTGACAGTTTAATATGCATCGCACTCGTACCATCATTGCGTCTTTTATTCATAAACACCAGTATATACTCTCTGCTCTCATTTATGGAAATTATGTATATTTATTTACTTTATCTCTTCATCCACATTTCGCTAATTGTGAAGGACGACTACACAAAGACAAATATACAAATGGCGTGCATTAAACTGAAGCGCGCAATAAAATGTTGTAATCCACAAAAGCGACAAAAAACGTCAAAAAAATAAAACGTGGTGAACGTCATCGTCGTGCCAGTTGAATGAGAGTTGATTCTTTTTTTTTTATTTTTTAATGTAAAATTAATGATACATGACATTGAAACTTGTTTCTATAGAAAGAAAAAAAAAAAAAAAAAAACCAAAACACACTGAATAAACAGAAAAAAGTATGAAATCATTTTGCATTCACAGTGTTAGAACGCGATTTTTTAACGAGGGTGTTAATCAGTAAATCAAAGTATTAAATGAGTGTAGACTTATGTATGAGGACGCCTAGGTTTGCTTATTAAATTCATTTCATTACATTATTTCTCTCATTTTTTTTACTATCCATAGTAATAAAAAAGACTGCGTATCTAAGAACATTTTATGTGCTTTGTTGACCTTTTAACTTAAAATACTAGCATCAAGCACTTAATTAGGTACTGCGTTTGTCTACGTTTTCTGGATGACTTACAAATTGAAGCGACTGGTCGAAAATAGAATTTATTCAGTTTTCCAGTTATCGAAGGACCATTTCAAATCCTTGACATATTTCTTAATAAAGAAACCACAATGGGTTTCTTTTTAGGACACCACAAGTTGTTGCTTGTGACACATTGCATTCTTGAAAATACCTACTTAGTGGTAAATTCAGCATTTAGTAACAGCTCTGCTAGAAAAAATAGTTACGTGCTATACCACATGGAAGTGCGATGTCATCATCTCATAAATGGCATCTCAATGTCAGATAGGCACTGGTATGGGCTTCTATCTTCCAATTCAGTCACATAAATTGAAAACTATGGACCAAAAGAGCTCTTTTAGTGCTCATGTTGGAAAGAAAACTTTCAACAAGAAATATCTATTCCTGTATAGAAAGCTGTAGGCTCAAGATGGGGCTTTAAATTAAAAGCAGCAAATGAATTGGGTTTCAGAGTTATTACTTACTTGTTATTAAATCTAATACCTGGATCTGAAGATGCAATCAGTATGACAAGAGAAGAAGTAAACGCCTAATGTAATAGAAAGTGAGTGCCTGATGAATTAGCTAAACAAAATTTGATAGGTATGTACGTACTTGAGCTATATAGGGAACAATTACAAAAATTTACCCAGCGTGATTTACTGACTTAAGAAACACATAAATAGACCCTGTAGACTACCTAAACATTACCAGCCACCTATGCCCAACAATGGTTCTAAGACTACCTGGAACTAAAAGTTCCATGCTCACAAAACTTACACCAGGACAGACCTCTCAAAAAACATGCTAAGAGGTTGAGTGTTAAAAGTAATGCAGACGTCCCATAGGTCTCTGTTAAACGTCTACTTATTTGGTTGAAGGAGTAAACAAGGATCGAAATCGATTAGCACAAACGAGTCTAGCTGCTGCAGCGCTATGACTGGGAAAAATAAAAAAAATTGCACCGAAAAATTTACCGGAAAATTGGTTAGGTATACGCCACCGAACCAGATACTGAGATCTTGAATCTACCCTGTCGTGTCAAGTTAGATATTCTGTTTTCCTATTCTGTACCTCCCTATGACTGGGAAGAAAAAAAATTTGCTCCGAAAAATGTACGAGAAAATTGGTTACGTATACGCCACCGAGCCATAACATTCGTTTTTTATAAAACAGAAATGTCAGTTTTAAATGAAAATTCCAGCAGATTCAATAGCTTGGGATTATTCAGGATCAGCAGTGTGGTAATTGTTCTATTCTTGATTCAAATACACCCTCGTATACGGGTTCTAGCTATGTACCAGAGCTCTCCTCAACTTTTCTCTAACTACTGTGTCTGCTTCTCGACTGATTTGGACCATGTTCGCTTGAGACTTATACATTGTCAGCTATTGCTACAGAACGTTTGCGTTTGACTAATCCACTGATACGTCTGTTATTGAAGGCTTATGGGTTAAAAATACCACTCGACTAGACAATCAGTAAGTTGTAAATAAAAAGTCAACAAAATAGAGCCTTGGGTTACCCCCTTTTTGGATATCGAATTCCTGAGACAACTTTCCTTTGCCCAAAGCAATATATCCAAAATAAATCCAAAATTGTCTTCTCAAAATCTATGAAATAGAATTGGAGATGGTCGTTACGATACGACCTACAGCAGAAACTAGTTTGTATGGCATCGAGTGACTCTTTAAGACTAGTTTATTCACAAATTGAGACAAACATCGTAGTCAAAATCAAAACTAAGAATTTGAATGTAGATGGTACTATCCAGTGTACACAGGACTCTCTAAAAATAGGTATTTCTGGTGAGGTTATCTTTTATAAGAATAAACGGGAAGCTAACCAATCAACTGGCAAAAAGTGAGTAAGACTCGTATCCTATAAGGTGTTTTGTAGTCAAAAACAATATTAGTCAAGCTATTCGTGAAATAGGGACCGAAACCATCGGAAATGTATTAAAAAATTGGGTTAATAAGATGGCCTACTGACAGTCATTTGAATGAAATAATATTCCAATATTAAGGGAAGGTTTATTCCTTAAAGAGCCTTTTCAAAAATTAACCAGGACATGACCCACCCTGTAAAGAAACATTAAGATAAATAAATAAATATCTGTTTTCCCTCAAGGCGCACCTAAACTAGTGATTCTCTTGTAATTCTCTCATGAAAAATTGATTCTTGCTTTTTTTTTATTTTTTTGATTTTTCATTGAGATTCCAATCACGTCTAAGTATATCTAATTATTATGCAAACAATCTACGTACACATGGGAGCCACCTTAACATCAACGATGTATCGATAGACCGTGATGAGAATCATCTCCCAGCAGCTTTATCCATTTATTGAAATTAAATTGTTAACACCAACTTTACACAGGCCTTGAACTTGAACTCATCGAAAGTCGATTCGATTCTACGTTTTCTGTCAACGAACTCTTAGCGTTGTGTAACATCGTCCATCCATCCATTTGTACGGTAGGCACTTTACCAGACAGCATGTGCGGTCAAAAATTACCCAATGATGTAACAAACACTCATCCATCTGTCCACCGACCGTCCCAGACATGAGCTTGCAATTTAATTAGCATTTAATTCAACGCGAAAATAGTCAACAATTGCAGGTATAATTACGTATCCGTCAAACTTGCCAAATTTGTATTTAAAACAGTTTCGTGGCCCATAAATGGATAGCGGTAGCTCCCCTCCTAGTGAAAACGGAAGCCGTTATCATACTAGGCACTACTGCGTGACATCAACAATAAAACATCGAAAATTTGTGTATGTACGGGTAGGCAATTTAAAAAGGGTTTATGGTTTACGGTTTTGTCAAGAGTGACGCGACGATAGCCACGAGTAGGTACCATTTACTGTTGGTCATTCCCATGCACTTTTATATACTACACATGTATGTATTTCCATTTGGCCGTAATTAAAATGTGTCTGTCGTGATGCCACCACTTGTTGCACCACAACACTGCCTGAATGTCAAGTTGACTGTGTGCACGGTTTAGTGCTTCATGTGGCTGGAAGTAACACAAACAAACCTCAACCGCAACATACAACAGAAGACCGGCAACAGCAGTGGAAGTAGCAGAAAAAAATCACAAAAAAAAAAATATACGAACGTGGATGCGCGTTCATTAACCTCATTACCATAACGTTAATGTAATTTGGCAATACCCTGTATTGGTGTAGTATAAAATAGTTTTAAGCTCTCACTTATGATCGAGTACTTTGGCAAGCACTTACGACGACCAACAGCAGCACAGCACAGTACACATAGTGCCTCTGGCCCTCTTGGGAATGACATGACAGACGGATAGACATTCATTTAGTGGACTCCCGAGTTGTTTGCATTTTGCAGTTCAATTCGATGGAGTCTACTCGGTGTATTGCAGGCCAAATGGAATTGCAGTTCGTGTTGGCTTGGTTTGGTTGGGGTGGTGGTGGTGGTGGTGCTGCTGTTTTGCCTGGAGCACACTATGTTTTTGCCAAGTTTAATGGCACTTTTGTTTTATTTTCTTTTTTTTTCCTGTTTTTCTTTTATTTCTATTATGATAGAATGTCCTGTAAGTGTATGTCATAGAGTTTTATTTACACTGGTTGGAGGGCATGAAAGGATGACAAATTATGGGGTCATTATCGTTTTACTAAGTGAAATGTACTTTTGGCTTGCAAGACAATGTAACTTAATGGCAATGAAATATTTTCAAGAAGGACATGACGGCAGTGAAGGTTTATTAAAATGTCTGGAGTGGTTGGTTCATTTTTGGCGACAGACACTTTTTAATGCATGTAGTTGCAGCATATGCTGTCCGGAACACTGTAATAAAGTCAGATGAACATTTAGATTAAAAAATCATGTCCTTTGGACTTAATAAGAACTTCAACTTGTCATGTTTTTAAATCAGACAACATTGGAGGGCATGTTCCAGATTTTTGAGTTCTTTTGTGATTGCTAATCAAAACTCGATCTGTATCAGCTAAAAGTGTAGTTTCTGTTCAAAATGACAACACATACATATGTATATATAGGCTACTCTTACTCCAAGATAATTAGGAGTAAGATCCAATCTACTGCAATTTCCAATAGAAGTTGTACAGCCTGTAAAGCTATGGGCGACATCACATCCTGTAACAAGTAGATGATTTTCTGATGTATCCCTTGGGACATGAATGACTGCCTTCTGGTTGAGGTAAGGCAATCGTAGAATATTTTAGATTTGTTAGCTTTTCAAATAGCTAAGAACATTTCTAACACTATCGTGTTGCAAGAAAGGCATCAAGCTTCAACATAAGGTAGGTAGGTAGACTTATAAATGAGTGCGCTCATATAGTGACTTCGGTCAAAGCTTGTTTAAAGAATTTCTTGGGTCCATTGTGCTGATTCTAAATGCCCTGAGAAGGAACACCGAAAAAGGCCATGATAAACGAGTTTGATATGAATTTCAGGAGGTTTTTCAGCTCAATTTTCCTCACATGAAGAGGTAATGCTAATCGTTCTTAATCTTCTTTCATCGATTGAACGTCAAAAGTAAGACTGATTTGCATCC
The DNA here is from genome assembly GCA_963583995.1 of Xylota segnis. NCBI lineage: Eukaryota > Metazoa > Arthropoda > Insecta > Diptera > Syrphidae > Xylota > Xylota segnis. The sequence continues at coordinate 32,799,204 of OY757239.1, forward strand.
AAAGAGTTGAAGTTATGAAAGTCAAATCATCTTGCTCTGTGTTCAGTTCATTTCCTGTTGGCTAGGAAAGAACAGACGGTCAGTGGCCGTTGTGAGACACTCCAAGAATTAAAGAATATAGCACAGAGCTCGGGAAGGCTATTGGAAACAGTCCATGCATCATTCCGACTAAACCAGGAAAACCTTATCTTTCTGTCTTAGGTCGGTTATCAGCTTTTATCCGTTTTGTCTCTGTACATCACAAACACAAACAAGTCTAGGTGCTAACTCTCTGTGTCTCAGAAAAATAAGAAAAATTCGCACTGAAAAATGTTTGAAAAAATTTGTTACGCATACGCCACCGATCCAATGTTTTACAACTTGAATCTGTCTTCTCGTGGCTCGAATCAAGTCAGGAATTCTGTTTCTGTTCGTTATGAGCATAAACGAGCCTAGCTGCCAGCTCGCCATTGCTGTCAAAAAAAAAACTTTTAAGCTCTGAAAAATGTAGAAAGAAATAGGCTACCTTACCTAAATGCCTCTTGGATATATAGAAGGCTGCAGTGGCGGTTTTGATGCAAACCTCATCTTCCTATTTTATATAAAGTCCAGTATACCTTCTAATAATTGTGCGGATCTTGAAATATTTACTTCAACTTCTCTTATCCTTAGAATTTTTAACATATGAACGGATCTATTCTAAATGAAAAGAGGGCATTCTGCTTTTGAATCTCAGTTCACTAATCCCGACGCAACTGTCAGATATCAACGTTTTGAGTGTTGGAAATTAAGTTGAACCTATTTTCCTCCTGAAATCTCATATCATGGACACCTGTCGACTGGAGATAAACGACGTTAATACCTACACATTTTGAAATCTAAAACTAGTCATCATAAATTAAAAAGTTAAGAAAGTGATGATCTCAGCTGTTAGGTATAAAAGATAAACTAGGCTGTCAACTACGCAGTCAACGTGTCATGTTAGTGCCAATATTAATCATGTATAGATTGGCCATCAATGGACATTTTCACTTGTTCCAGCGATCAAAGAGACATCAATACTGTTTTTGACGTTTGAAGCAAAAGGTTCTGAATCATGTAATGTTTTCGAAAACTTAGTAAACAACGTTAGGGGAAATCGGATATCTTAGAGGATCATGTCATGTACTATAAATGTGGAATGATCTAATAATGTGTATCTAGATAGTAGCACTGATTCAACAGTTGGCTCTTAGTTTTGGAATTATGTTCATAGATTGGTCTTGCAGATTTCTGATAGAAGTTTTTGTTTTCTCGATTCTCCTGCTCATGTCAAATTCAATCCCACCATCGACCAATACAAATCTTTCTAAATAAAGAGAGTTGTCAACTTTATCGAGCTGAGATTGAGGTCTCTAGTTTTGTCCTTATTGACAGTAAGTCCGATTTTGTTTCTTTTGACTTCTGTGCACCATTTGGCAAGAGTCTATTGTTATATGGTTCAGACGTTTACTCGACGCATTACTCTATAAGGATACGCAGGGTGATAATGTGGTTGACCCTCCTTGTTTAATATCCACAGTGCAGTCGAGGTGTTCTTGTCTTGAAGAAGACAATTGAGTAGTAGAGCCCCATCCCAAAGAACTAAGGTAACTCTACATAATATCTTGATCATCCTAGTCCGGCTTTATGGCGCTGAAGCGTGACCTCTGTCTAAGACGAAAATAAAGATACCCTCAATCGCATCGAGAGAAAGATTTTTCGTCCCATTGACGTTGACGAGCTTTGGAGGAGGAGATACAATGATGAACTATAAGAGCTATACTGCGACCTAGTCAAAAAGCTACGTATTAGTCGTTTAAGATGGCCAGGACATGTAGAGCGAATGGACACCAACGCTCCGGCCCGAAAAGTCTTCGACTCCAATTCACAGTGGATGAAGTCCTCACCATAAATGGCGCGCACAAGTGGAAGAGGAGAGGCTTGTTGGTTGAAGTCTAGGTCCACCCCGGGCTGTAGCGCCACCAAAGTGAGTGAGTAAGTATATGTAGGGGTAGTGATGTATATTATGTATACCACGACATGGACTATTCCAGGATTTCGAAATAAGTTTCAAGAAATTATTCACGTTTCTAGTAGTTCGAGAGAGCCTTGCCTTCTCAAAAGGTTCTCAAAGGTAGCAACACACAGTACTACCTCTATACGACTATATTTCTAAAAGTAGCTAGTTTATTGCCAACGGATTATTTTGACTTGTTTGTAATGGCAATCGATTATAGAATACACAATAGCAGTGTTGGAGAACTGCATCGGATATTTAATTTCCTGGAAGAGGAAACCCTTTGTATTGTCCCTTTGGCGATTCACTCCCTTCGCAATAACTTAAAGACTTCTTCGGCAGACTTACGATTGCGATAAGTCACACTTGACGCTTTTTTGCTATAAAATCCATTAGAACGCCACGCCATCTGGAACATCAAGTCTGCATATCAATTGATTCATTTTCCTAGTGGCTAAGTACATTTTTTTCTGAACAGGGTATCACAACTCAAAATAATTAAATTAATTAAACGAATTGAATGTACATGTCTGCAATGTTTACGTAACTTAATTATACACGCTGTACGATCCAAGCTGACGCTATAATTGCCGATGACATGTAATTAGACAGAATTACCGAGCGAGAGAGGGAGACAGACAATGCTAAATCACCTTGATTGAAATTGTTTTGCAAAAGTTTAACAACAAACACAAATCAATAGATACGACTCGAAATCGGTGGCACCACATGCCATTAATGAGATCACTATAAAATGATTACTAATAGGAAAAGGCTTAATAATGGCAATAACCACCTCTACTCCTACAACTCTTGAAGTTGCTTTTTAAGAGAAATGACATCGTGGAATGCTTTAAAATCATTTTTTAATGGAGGCATGTTTATAAATTTTTTTTAAGCCCGGTATTTGATTCCAAATTCAATGTCAAACTTTTGTGGAATGATATCATCGCGTGTGATCAGTGTTTTCTTCTGGGGGAATTGTTTATTTTAGCCAATTGCCGTAGGAGTAGCCCTGTCTTGGTTGCGACGAATTTTTGCTTAGTTTTGACCCAAAGCCAGAGACGCATTTACATATTTGGTTTGCAAATATGGCCGAGCGCGAATAAATGGATTTCCTTAGTGGCGGTCGGTTCCATTTGAAATGGTTATCTTGTTGTGTCTGGATATTGATGGCTAAGGTCAAATCGAAAGCAATGAACTATGTATTTATGCAAATAGGATGTGATGGATGTATGGCAGAGGTTGAGGAAGACATAATAAAGCCATATTGAGCGGCAAGTACGACGCACGTTATGGGATATTGATTGAGTGTAGGCTTTAGTTTCGGTACACTGTGGCGTATGCGTACTATTTTTTAAAAATTTGGTAAATTCTTTTTTTTACGTTATGAACTTCTTTTGGGCTTGAAACATCAGACAGAGGAATTCATGATCTATAAAGATGTCTTCCAGGATTTTCTTAAGATGGGAAGAAGATGAACAGATTGATGCATGACTGGAAAACTGTTTCGGAGGTCGCAAGAGCAATAAAGTGTTCCAGGAAGCGTGTTCAGAATACTACTATGGGGCACTCAATCGACAGGATATTTTTTTTAGGACAAATAGATAGCAAAAATGTCAGAGAAAACTGGCAGGATTAGCTAGAGGGACCATTTTATTTTTGGATATTTCAGGAAACTAAAATAGCCATGACTGTGCATCGAGATCTGATGAAAGTTAAGCCATTGCAAAGACTGCCAAGGACAAGATTCTGTCCTTTGGGTGTTTAGAGCGACGGAAGTAAGGTTAATCGTGTGTGGGTAGACCATGGCACAAGGACTACAATACCAGGTACAATATTAATATCGTGAGACATGGAGCTGAAACCATAATGGTATCAGGAATGTTGGACTCATAGACGCGTGAGTATAAGATCATCTCTAAGAATCAGATGGTGCCATACACTGACAAATATATACCTATATCATGGACCTGTATGACTTAATAATGACACAAATTATTCTTCGGATCTTTTAAACTTTGGCTAAATAAAATTCTAAACCTCTTGAGCGATATAGACTTCATTTCTAACGACTCAAATCCTAAGCACTTCGATGAATTTTGGCGAATCATAAAAGTGGAGGAGGCTTGTCAGAGTAACTTGCTGACGCAAGAAGTCACTGCTTATACCGCTAACGATGCTTATACTATGACTGGGAGGAAGTTTTCGAAAATAACCAAACCAACGACTTGCGCCAATACTACTCTCTGTCTTAAGCTATGATATGTTGCAAAGGTAAAGAACGATTTACCCTTCACCATAATTCACAAAGATGGGAAAGTCAATCAATTAAGCTACCCATTGTCGTTTCAATCGAATGAGTAAATCAGAGAGTCAACCAACGGATTGATCCTAAAAGTTTCATTATCCCATCTGATATCATAGACCCAACGTTTTCATCAGGAGCTAAGGTTCCCTCATATTAGTCAAAAGGTTTAGAACGCTTGAAAAATGTATGAGATCAGTTATTTTAAAAAGTTCCCAACGCATTTCGTTCAGAACTGACCTAACTTGGTTATTCTTTGACGAGAAAGGAGGAATAAGAGAACTCTTCTCTTGAAGTGTTGTAAACATGGAAAGATCCTTTCATTTACTATTTGATTTCAAGTGTTTTCTGGCCGAAAGACAGTGATACGTGGTAAGAACTGTAGATAAGTTCAGGTTAGAGTAGGGTAAATAGACAGGCAATCTAGCTATGACTAGGGCACACTGCTTTAGTTTTCTTTTTACTTTTTCCATTGGATTTTGCTGCGAACTCAATCCTAATGAAATTACACAACAAATGAAGTTGTTCAACCCAGCAAATTGTCTCAGACTATTACTTTTGACACTGAGGTCTAATATCCTGGTTCAGGTTCCTGAAATTCCCTTGGTGTGTCAAAGACGTTTTGACAAAGTGTGGCTGCAGTTTCTTACTTAGACGGGTATGGCTACACATGTTTCTGGCAAATAAAGACAGCGCATGGCCCTAGGTCGGTAGGCTTAAGGTCTTTTGTCTTGAGGGTGAAATGACATCAGTTGGTATCAACGATCAACATCTATTTGTCTTGAACGTTCTCCTGTCTACTTCTGGTACAGGAATATAAATTCAAACTTGTAGGGGGAACTACTATTTCTAACCTCTACTTAATCCAAAATCTGCTCTGAAGGTCTTGATTTCTGCCTTCTTCCCACAAAAAAATTCCATCTGACATTTTTAAAATCCCCACTTTTTCTCATCCGAATTGATGGATGATGTTGCTTTGTTTACAGCGTGTTACACGCAAGTTTATTTGGATGTCAAGGTAGCTTAAAACTTAAATCAACACGTTTTCAGCAAAATAAATTATCATTCTTAATTTCTATCCGACTTCCGTTTTTGAAAATCGTAAAACTCAGCCAAGTGATGAGTCTGACGAATACGAATTGTATTGATTTCCTTGAGAACTGCAATTTCGATTTCAAGCAGATTTGCATCTTCTAGTTTTAACACAACGCGTCTCATCTGTGTTCCAAACACGGCCGTTAAAAAACAAAGTGAAAACAAAAGTGAAACGAAGTCCCACAGTCACTAGAAGATCTATTCAACTATTTTAGAAAAAAAAAATTAAAAATACTCACTTGAAGCCTCTCTAATATTCGCTGCACGTTTCGTTAAGTTTTCTTATATCGTGCGGTGACTTAATGTTATCTGACAGCATTTTGCTAATTTGATTGTGTGTTCCTTCCTCTCTTTTTCTCTCCGTGCCTATCTGTCTCATAACCAGATTCGTATCGTAATCATCTTACAGATTACACTTTGTGATTTGTTCTTCGACTCTAAAGCGGTATTCTCATTTGACAGCCACGTGAATCTTAACTAATCCCCTTTTGAGGTTCTTTCCTTTCGTTTAAGACTTTTCGTGCAGAAAGATACCAGCACGAGAATGTATCTACAGCACAACCAGTTTGTAAAAGAAGAAACATTTACTATCTATGCCGGCATTGAGAAATTTACCGGTTTCACGGAATCGAATTAGAACGTCAAGTCGCCCAAGACTTGACAAACTTGTATCGGTTTTGTGTGTCGCGTCGCGTCGCGCCAGCAAAACAATGTCAATCCATGGTGTAGTCGTGCACATGTATTTTTGACCGTGTTCTCATTACAAAACAACAAAAGCGTTAAATATTGGTTGTGTTATGTTCCAAACCGGAAATAGCATCGTAGAAGTGAATGAATCTTCCGTACAGATGAACAACATTCACCAAACAAAAGTATCTGTTTCTCGGTGTTATACTGAAAAAGAACTTGTTTGAGAGAAGTGATGGGGATTTCCCTGCCATTTGCATGATTCCTTTGAATAGTGTGGTTTTCATGAACTAATCACCATTATGGCGGAAAGGTAGTAAAATAATTTTATTTGAGATACGGATTGGGGTCTGTATTGAATTTTATGACGCAGTTGAGGTGCTCCATTGCATGCACCTCGTATATCACTCTGGTTTATTTGAAAGATGCAGATCTTTGTATTCATGGCGAGTCATAAATTTTGTAATTTTCCGAGAACTAATAACCGATAATAGTTCGGTCCTATGATCACGTATTTATGTCTTTTACAGACCAACCATGAAGATTGGAGTATACTCATCGAAGGTTGGTCTTGAGTTAAGCGTTGCGTAGTTTATGAACAACTGCAATTTGTTTTCAACCCATTTCTTCAGAGAATGAGTTATTTCTCACTTCGAGTTTATGGAAATCCTCAGGCGCGTCTAATAATATTGAAATGATTTCAGTATCTACATATTTCCTTGGAAAATGTTGAGCTTGTAAAAGGCAAGTATAGACTTTGAGTAGAAGAATAGAGAGCGGTGCCCAGTGAATCCATCCTAACATCAGAAAGAAAGCAGGTATGTAAATGGTAACTACAGCTCACACAGTATTCAGACATCTTATGCAATGTTCTAGGACATTTTATGTCCCAGGTATGGACCATTACACGTGCTACAAGCACCAAGGCCACATGATTTGAACTGCAGAAGCAACCAAGCTTCGATCTAACGGATTATGTTTTCTCAGCCTTGGGAATGTGTTCCACTAAACTGTCAAATTTGTTCAATATATTCGATAAGTAACGACAAAAATGTAAAGCAAAAACTTCAGGCACATTTTACCACACAAGATACTGAAGTATCTATCCATCCAAGATGTGAAATTACAACTTCATTTGACTTTGGAGTATTTCCAACCATTTGGAGTGCAAAGAGCACTACTCGAACGATGGAACTATCGTTTCACTCTCCAAAGAGATGCTTGAACAATGTTTACTAAACAAATAGATCGATAAGTGGATACTCAAAAGTTAGACTTGTCTTTCAAAATATTGTTCACATGGATGACATTCCTTCAATAATTTAGGAAAGTATCAGTAAAACTTGAGCTATTCTAAAATACACTGTACAGTGACTAGGTGGATGTAGTTACTTCTAGTGCACTATCTGGAAGGGATTTGAATACTATCGAAACGATAGTGTGTAGGAAGGAAGTCATGAAATACTAATTTTAAACTTTAAATCTGAATACACACCTGTATGAGGGCAAAAGCAGCAATCCACAGCCTTCGACAATGAAGGCTTGTGTTTTTAGATGGTTTGACAAGGCTTTAAGTTCTATGTATTCGACTGAAAAACAAACTCGCAGGAGACTTTTTGAACGTCGTAGAGGTTGTAAATAGACAATAATTCTTTATTAGAAATCCCCTGATGCGGAGAGGAATGGTTCCAAAAGGTGTAACCTAAAACCCTCTTCTCATTCTCATCGAAATTGTTTCGAGTAGAGCCACAAGAAGGTAGACTCAAGCTGTCAGTGTCTGTATTGGCCGGGTCTAGTTAACCCATTTTTTCGAATATACTGTCAGAGTTAAAAATTGTTATATTCGCGAACATAATGAACAGAAACAGAATACCTGACTTAACTTGACCCAAGAGATGGTGAGTGTCAAGGTGTCAATAATTGGTTCGGTGGCGTATACGTAACTAATTTATTCAAACATTTCTCGGTGCAAATTTTTCTTATTTCTGCGAGACGCAGAGAGTTAGCCGCTAGGATTGTTTGTGCTTATGCTTATGAGCCAGAATCTGTGACTTGATTTGAGCCAAGAGAAGGTAGATTCAAGTTGTAAATAATTGGATCGGTGGCGTATGTGCAACCAATTTTTTCAAACACATTTTGGTGCAAATTTTTCTTATTTTTCCGAGACGAAAATTTTGGTGCACCAATATAGAACATTGATCAACGAGTTTTTACTACCGCAAATTGATGAATTGGGACTGAAGTACTTGTGGTTCCTACAGGATGGTAAGATCAACAAGTCACCATTTTTCAAAAAGAATACACGACAAGAGTCTGGGAACTCATTGACTGACATTCTGGCCAAAACGATTGAAAAGTTTGCTACCTACTGTGAGTCTGATCCCTTTTCTAGAATCGTTCGTCGGAATATTGGATTCTAAGCCCCGTAAGTCATCACACTATTAGATGTCAGAATAATGCTAGAATAAGCAGATTGCCTTTATACTTTAGATAGCTGCCTTATATGTGTATCTTTTTGATATTTTAATCAAACTAGCTCTCTATAATATGCATGACTTAGTCTTCCTAATCCACGCTGTATGATAAAACCAATAAAATTTCTCAAAACTTAAACGAATTCATTAAATAAATTACAATCTGATATGCCATTGACACAAGCCTTATCATATTTCTCCTCAACTACACTTCTAGGTAACAATACTCGTAGATGTCATAGGTTTCCTAGAAATCAGACCTCCTTCTCCTTCTCATAATGCAAAACTCTATTCATTGATCGGAATGCGTTTTTATCATTTTTTTAATGTCACGAATTATCAAAGAAAAACATAAACAATGCCTTTTTAACATAAACCACCGGAACAAGGCCGGAATGGATAGGTCAAGGAATCTGTTCTCTATGCCCGACGAATTTAGACTTAACGCAAGCACTATCTTCAATTTGTTGACACCGATTCTGCTGTGTAATTTCGCGCATTTTATTTTATCTCTCTCTCGCTGTCTCTAAACAGCATTTCATTGAGAGTTCATTGTGCATGGCATGATATAATTGACTCGCGGTGGCCACGACCACCACCACTTAAACTTTAAGATACACAAAATGAGGTCATATCTATATTTGCATATCCATCTACATACTCCTCTGACTTTTAATTAAATTTTGAGTTCTGTCGAAGTGTCGATGTGATCAGATCATGTATCCATATCCGTAAGATAAATATTCCAAAATTCTTGTTCATACCTGATATGCTGCTACATCCTCGTTGCCATACAAGGCAACTGGTGATGAATTTCTTGGGGCAAACATTTCCAATTCGAAATTTGCATTAATCCAGTGATGAGACTTGAACTTTACTCAAAACTCACTAATAATTCACATCATTCCTCCGTTCGAGGCGGAGTGTAGAATGAGATTTTTTTTGTTGAAAAACTAAAAAACTATTCAAGGGCGCGCATAGATATTTAAAACTCTTTCCTTAAAATTTTTTTCACTTTCAAATGGAGCAACAACAATTACCACTCAGGGCCGACTAAAACAACTTTCTTCGCTTCGTTTATTATTACTTTTTTTTTTTTGCTAAACATTTACATAGATATGTTGTATCTATAGTGCAACTTGCATCTCGGCATGCAGATAATTTCAGATCAACGAACAAAAAGGCGAAGGCGCGAGTGCAGTAGAATACAAAAACAGAAAAACAAGAGAAGAAAACTTTTCCTTTTCGAATGTGTTGCACCACTATTCCGACTATTTTGAGATGATAATCAGGTTTTCACGTTGCAACCACCAAACAATGCCACCACCGATACACCACCACCACCACCACCACCAATGGCACCACGCAGATGCTGCCGCTGCCACTGCCGTTGCAAGGTGTTGTTTGGGTAGAAAAGGAAAACTTTCATTTGTATCTTTTGATTAACAGAGAGAGAGATGCTGTTTCGATTGTGACGACAACTTTCTTGTGTTGAACTCGCGCGGAGATTGTACACAAATTGTTGGGTATCTGTGGCAAGTTGTTACAATAAACGAACGTGTACTGACTCCTTTTAATCACACATGTCAAGTGGACACGTACTGTCCTCTTTCACTCTAAATGCACTTGCGATACTTAGATACTTATGGATACTTATGGTATTATTCGATACGATATATTATTTACAGATACAAAATTTAAATCTATATCTTTTCGTTGAAAATTTCGTTGTAAGATTGAGTAGTTGGCGCGTTCAGCAACAGCAACAAATTCAATTTTTTTTTTTTTATTTTTTCAATTCGATTCGACAGGCGCGCGCAATTGTCGTGTCGTTCGACAACTGATTTGAAATCTCAGAGCAGAGAACGGACAGAACGCACGGTCAGACGATAATTATTAAAGCGAAGCTTACGATTAATTTCACGGCTTCTTTCAAACTGAATTCCAGGTTTGAGTTTCTCATTTTTGTTGTTTTTTTTTCACTTAGGACTGTGAGCGCGAGACGTTGCTGTTGTTGGCGTACTCAAACAGCAGGTTGGCGCAGGTATTTCTCTGTGTGTCTCTCTGTTGTTTGTTTGTAGGTAGTTTTAGTATTATTATTCAATTTTTCTTTTCGTATTCTTTCAAATCATGTAGATAGAGGTGTGTATCTGCAGGTAAGAGTACGCGCTCACACACAGGTGACAGAACCGGTGGTGTATTTTTAGTGCCCCCAACCGAGAGACAAACAGTCAAGCGGACAGCACGAAGAGAAGAATATAAAATCACAACAATACTCGTATGACGAGAGGGCGAGATCGTGTATTGTTAGATCAAGTTTCCGATGATAATTATACTTTTATTAATTGAAATTGATTTTGCTTTGTATTTTCCGCTCTTTGGCCTCTTAGCAGAGGAGTTGTGTTGCTGGATGTTGTCAATGAATTTGCAGCTTTAGGAGGAAAAGCTGCTGGGTAACAAGTCGTTAATCGTTTTGTGCATTTTTAATTTGTTTTCGTTGGCTAATGTGGTAACGAATGCCTCACGAAATGCTATTAACGATTCAATCACATTTGCACCGCTTGGGGACAATTAAGGTGTTTCGCTGGCACTATAAATAGATTCGTTTGAAAGCTTTATGTGGGTGATTTAAGGTTCAACCTTGTGATTCTATCCTACACGGGAGGGATTGGAACTTCGTTTATGAAGAGTTGAACACGAATTCCGAAGCGAAATCATAGTTAAGATACAAACCTACCACGTGGATGATAATCTGATACAATTGATTGGCAACAAGCTTCCTCTTAATCTTTCTACTAGTCCATAACCTTGAAAGGAAGTGGAAATTACCCTCAAACATACATGTATTCTTTCATGGTGTACATTTCCGATTGAAACGTCAAAACACATGCAACACACAGATCACTAATTGCGAATTCACTGAACACATTTCCATTCTAGAGGCGATCTCATCGCAGACAGGTTGGGCATGAGACGTCACTGACGCCAGGATATGGATTGTAAGCAGAGGGGTATGCCTCATACGAGAATGGAGCAAAACTCGGGTGCACTCCAAATGCGATGTCGACTTATAACTCCTTTTCCTTAGCTTTTTGGGTCAAACGGGCAAAAATTAACAAAAAACTTGACCAAAAAAATAAATAGGATGATCTACGCGTTGGACCAATGAGTTGGCTGTTCCATGGCAAGTAGAGGGGTACGTTGCATTTTTTTACTGTGGGTCTGTCAAAAAGTGTAAACAAGATGACATTTAAAAAACTTTAAATTGACAACACACTGCTCTACAGAGATTACTTTTATGGTCAATTCCAAGAAAGCCAAAATTTATTCTTGAATAAATGAAAGCGAAATAGTAAACACGCCTTGAATAATTACAAGTCGGTGGCCTACCCCCAGTTAGACCACTAACTTGTATACCAAAGCACATTTTCTGCTCACTTGTCGACAGATCTGTCAGTCAGTCAGTTTTTGTTAATTATTCCTGAACATACGTTTCGAAAAGTTACCCCCAAAGCATATGCAAATTATTCAACCTTGTACGACAGGAAAAAGTTTACTCAATTGCTCTCAAGACATGATAGATACAATTCAATGGCCGGACTGGATATACAGTTTTACAACGACACCCTTATGACACTCTTGGGTGGATACTGGAGTTTTACCAAATTTTTTCCAACATTCCCAATTAAGAGGCGAAACAAATGGTTTAATCCGGCCGCTATTCATACCATAGCTACTCCCAGGATCGGTCATAATTTTTTTGCTTTTATCCTGTGTATCTTCTGCTGGTAAATAGTTCGTAAAAAGTGAAAAAAAAACACGATTAGAAAACATTCAATTTCTGGTTGAAAAATTCAAGGTGCTGCACATCCGAAAAATTGATTCCAATCGGAGAATGAATATTGTTCTTCGTATCGAAGGAACACCATTCCCAATAGTAAACCGCGATTTGTAGGCGTCATACTGGTCACACAACACTATCTAAAGCATTAGTCTTTGAATACAAATCGCTAATTATTATCAATTTATATTTAAGGGGCGTTTCAAGGAATAAAAACATGTAGATCATTATATGCAAATTATATTCATTCAAGTTCAGAGATGAACTCATGTGGGGTGAGAATGTTAAACATATTAGTTTTGCAGCATTTCTGTCGGAATAGTATAAAGGAATGTGATGATAGAATATTTAAAAATACTTTGAAATTATCTGACAAGCACAGTCAAGTTCAGAAATGCAGAATACTTTTGAAAACCTCGTTTGTTCTCAATTTGTTAAAGATACTAGAAAAAATAATTGAGACCAAGTATTGAAAATCCATCTTTATGGGTCCGAGGTGATGTAATGGTTCGGACATGTGTATCGCAGCCCTAAGGTGTTAAAGCCGATTTAGTTTTCACGTCGGATTTCTGTAAGTTTGTTCACATGAATTTTTTGAAAAAGTTAGGAGCAAAAAAAGAACGATTAGGAGTACATGTGTGACTGGGTAGATCAATTTAGAAAAGTATCGTCAGTAAGAGAATACTAATTCGGAATATAAGTAAAGGGTTTTTCAATAAGGACATAACAATTTCGTACTTAAATAAAATACAGAATAATTGAGATATTGGGCTGAGAATTATTCAAAGTATAGTACAAATGTCAAGTTTCAGTATAAAGTTCAGATCTCATTCAAATATCTAACACGGGCATGTTTGCAGCGACCAATTCTTTGGAATCAATTTTCCACTACTCTTCCACACATGTCGGTCGGAACGATTTCGTACTCGATGTTGTGTCTGATGTTTTCTAACGTTGTTGGCTTATTGGCATAAACCAAAGACTAAACGTAACCCCATACAAAGAAATCCAAAAGCGGTAAACAGTATGTCTGGAATTATTTGGCCATTCGACCGGACCATTTCTTGAGACTACACGATTACCGAACTTCCCGTTCAAAAGATCAGATCAGATTGTTTGACCAGCTGTGTGGCATACTACATATCGCTAATGTCTAGTCTATACAATTTTGGTCAAATATAGTCTTCCAACATGACACGATTTCGAACCGTAACATGGCGATCATTTTTTCGAATCACACCTCCAACATGAAATCCAGACCACATGGTTACTTCTTGTGAATGCAATGGACGCATATTGCTGTCTAATAACGCATAATCTGCTTTTTGACATTGACCAGACCACACTGGATCAGACAAGGTTGCACTTACATATGTAGGTATTGAAAAACCCTTTATAACCCCCAGTACCTGCAATCAAATTGTTGGTCAACTTTTGAACCACGGCCCAGCTTAAGTCCGTAAAACATCTACATCTAGGTGCTTGATTAGTGAGCTCTATACCCACAGCTAAGTCTTCAGAAAATTCTTGTCCTTACTCATGTAAAGTTGGTTGGTTGGACTTTAGATGGAACAGCCTCACTATTTATAACATACAACGGCTTTCCTCCTCGACTATCTAGGTCATCCAAAACACGAATGTCAAGAATCTTTAGGACTTCACCCATTCATGGGAAAACTAAACATCCCATGACCACTTATAGACCTACTTTTGGGATAAGTGTTATTACACTTTCATTGCAACTCGCACATCGAATCTAACCTGACCTATCACGACCGAATCAAACCAACAGATTAAAGTGAAATTAGTTTGCTTTCTGCAATTCGTTCATTGTGCAATCGAGATGATTGAGCTCCTTGTAAGCTTTGTTGAAATCATCTGTGAAGTTGATGAATATTTCGCCACCAAATTGCATCGCGATCACAATAGCACCTCTAACCTTAGCGAACGTATATAAGGCATGTGAAGACATTCTGCTCCTCCACACAAACAAACAACCATGCCACGGTCTCGTTGCTTACATCAAAATTCAATTTGCGAATATGCACAGAATTTAAAATGAAAACAACTAAATCCTCAAGATTTTCTACTTCAACGCGCCGCGGCTGTTAGAGATCTTTAACCCGTAGATAGTCTGGACAAAACCACCCGAAACGCTGCAATTATTGCAGTCACGTCAGTCAGCCAATGGCTGAGTAAAACCATTCGTAGCACCAAAACTTAACTCAAGACACCACCAAGTGCCGGTGAGCACATACATACGATTTAAGGTCTAGTGTATCTGACAGATACGAAGGCGGCAAACAAGTGAGTTGTGTATAGCCATCCGCCCGCCACCACCTTTTTACGGTGAGAAGTAGTCGCTAGAAATTTACAATATTTTTTCCGGTTGAGTTAAGCTCAACACTGTTCAAACCCTCTATGGCACCTCCAGTATACGTACACCGTTTGGTATAATAAACACTTCAACTGACTGGCAACACACACAAGAGAGGAGAGCAAGAGCTGACTATACCAACGTATGGCAGTTCATAGAAAATTCAAAGACGGAAATTAACATGCAACTTGTATCTACTCGAACGGGCCAAAAGTTTAACCCCCAAACTGAAAATGCCTCGAGATTGCCTGACTGTGAACGACGGCGCTGGCCGCACCACAGACACATTAATGTTTAAATTTTATTCTTAACGAATGGCTGCTTCGGAACTCGTGTAGATACTTCTTTGTATTTATAGATACTTTTTTTTTTCTCCTATCTGTGTTGCTGTTTTCTATTGTAAGTCTTTATAACTTTTATTTTCTTCTCTAGATATCCGTTTGTGGAAGTTACAATGGACAGGAGGCAAGCAGCAAACGTGCATGGATTAAAGTATCTCTTTTGGACATGGACACAGCAATGTGTAATGTAATTTGTGGTGTTTTCGTGGGCGTATCTGTACGGATATTTACCGTATCTCTTCTGTTAGAAAAGTGAAATTTTATCACTGCGAGAGTGTGAGCATTTTATTGAATTTATTACCAAAATTGGTAGCATCGTTAAAAGCCTTATCTTATGGCCGCACAGCTGTCGATACGACGTTTTTATCATTGAGATCCATTAACGGCTGACCTTTTGTGGCAAGTGCAGCGGAATGGTGAAAATCTGCAGTGCAATTAATTTTTTTTTTATATTTAAAAAGTTTTAAGCTTATATGTGACCCATTTGTCATACGGAACACAATGCGGGGACATTTTAGCCTAACAAGTCGCGTGAATCGTTGACATAATCAAAAGGAGGAGGGGAGCAGGAGTAATTTCTTTTTGTTATCATTTCTCATCTTTTGTTTGCGAAAATTGAAAAGAAAAATGTATCTTTTTGTTTTAAACTGAACAGAGACGCGCGGTAGTTGTATGAGATTTTGTTTCATGGTTTCGCCTTATGGCTTATGCCATCCGTGGCATCATCCTTTTGTTCTACGAATGAAATGAGACTACATGGTCGGTAGTTTTGTGAATTTATTTCTTTTTTCTTTTCTCTGAAAAGGTGAAAAACTAAAGTTAAACGAACGCGTATGCTTAGTCCGTCCCGTCCCGTCCCGTAGGCAATTTTTTAGGAAAAAGGGGCATTTGTCCTGTATTCGGAGTTAAACATTTGGAAATGTTGATGAATGAGTACATACATATCTATGTACATACAGTTGTCACTTTTTAAAGAAATGTTTCCAGGCTTAGAAGTGCACATACTTAGCCATTCTCATTGAAAGTTTACAGCCCGGTTAAGAAAGGTTACACTCGTATGAACAGAGAGATACAATTTAAAATTTGTAAAGGTTTTGGACAACTGCGAGAAAAAACTACTTTTACAACCTAATGGCTAAATATCTGCCTTCGAGACAGCTTGTGTCCCCTTCATAGCCAAGGTAATATGGAGCTGTAGAACTAAATATGTCCGAACTATTTCCAGTCCAATTGGGGTATCATCTGCCTATCTGATGCCATTGCTTTTAAAGTATGGCTAGATAAAATCATTCAGTCTTTGCGACTCCAATCTAGTAGAGAAGACTACCATCGCTTAGCTAGATTGAACAACAGAATCGAGGGAAGGTGCAATACATTTTCGGAAGAAGGTGGGATATACGCTTCAAAAACAATTCACTTAACTTGCCTTACCATCATCACTCTGTGTAGATATTATGGGTTCAAGCACATATGTGTGTATGTCTGGCTGCTGGGCCCGGTTTTGAATACACCATCCGTCAATTGGCAGCCTTTATTGACCAAAGTCAAAATTATCACAATTCACTCCGATTTTTCTCCCTTTTTAGAGCATTTCGGGCGGTGACTTCGGCACGAATGCTGGCCTTGAGCTCGTCAATGGTCTGAGGATTTCTTAACAGCACACGTCTAGAGAATTGTAATGAGGCATGGTACACCCTCTTTTTAAAACCAGTAACCGTCCAAACCTTTTTCACACATTTGTGGATAGACATAGTCACCCAACATTCACCGATATCGATCCCTAATCCCTATCGACTATTTCGCCTTCACTGAAGAAAAAATGTCCCAATGATGGTCTTGACTGGCCCAAACAGTCACTTATTGTACATGCAATGGTGTTCATGGATCTCATGCTGATGTACAGTTAATGGCGCTAGAGAGTGCAAAATGGGCCTCGTCGGTCATCAAAATTTTCTTCCAAAAGTTGGATTCCTTGTCAACTATTTGAGGAACGGTTTGGCCGTGTTCCAAGTGATGTGAATGATCTGACGCACAATATTCTTTGACTCAGTTCTACTTTATATGAAAATAAATGCAAAAGATCCTTCAAAGGTGTCGCAAGGTGGTTCCACTGACCCCAAAATGCTGAGCGCGGTGACCATAAGACACATGTGGGATCTCAGCAATACTCTCTCTTACCGCTTTAACTAGTGCATTGGAACGTCTTGAGCGTTGATGAACGGCATGTCGACGATCTCCTATTGCTCCGTCCTTAACTAAATTCGACACCAAACGACGAATAGTATTTTAAAAAGGTGCTTGTTGGCCACGATCCTTTCGACAACATGCACGTTGAGTTAGAACAAGAGAACGACTATTTCAATTTGCAGTGTCATTATTTTGGCACGTTGTTTGGGTATAAAACGATAAAGTTGTACTGAATTGACTTTTCAAAAACATGTCTGATAAACGTCAAAGTTTTTCAATGCTTCCCCAATGACATAAATTATGGCCCACACTGTAGAAAGAACCTACAAGTATGCCAAAGGTTCACCTCTTTCTGGTATACTGATGTTAGCTCAAAAATCATAAATGGATTAGGAGCCGTAGTTCTCAGCTTCAAGTACAAATTGTTTGAATAGATAGCCAAATAGTCGTTAAGGCTCTCAAGGCATTTCACTTCGACTCAACTCAACTAGGGCCAAATGTTATACCTGACATGGAAGCTTATGACGGAATATAATTTTGAATTAATATTTAAATAAAAGCCTGCTTCTAGGCTTTAAGAAGTAAGCATTGCAGCGTGACAGTTGGGCGTGGATGTTGTCAATAAAGAGAATAAATAGCTAACACATCAAACTAGTTCCTAGAAGGATAGAGCATACATGATCTGAGCTTGCAATACTTACTTTTTGGTTTTGGGATCTCACGATTAGTAATTTTTATCATCAATTTGTATCTATCTGGCTTTTTGCATCTCGCGCTTTGAGATATTAAAATTAACAGAATATTCATAACCTCTGACCTAAGAACGCCTTAGCTAGAGTTTAAGGAGTCAGCTAATGTAATTGAATCCATAAACATACACCCACATGGATCTTTTCAAATTTCACAAAAATTTGTAAACTTTTTCAAACTTTTCAGAAAGTTTAACGAGATACTTTTGGTTCTAACGACCCTTAAACACATTTCTTCATTTAAAAGCTCCGGGTATGAATAATTTTCATCATCCTTCTGCTTGGAAACCAAACTCTGATAATTTTCTCCTTAAATTTAACACACCCGCCATAAATTTAAACACCAACTCCTTGCGGGCGGCAAAAGGATAATATATTGTAATACCAGCTTAAGTATTACACTTCACCCAGAGTCGTCCCAAACAATAAACCGTAGTCAACAAAAAAAAAAGAAACATTTTAACTATCTAATTCAATGAATTCATCCGAATGATAAAACCACAAGGACAATAATGGCTGACAGGACAAGAAAAACGAATAATAACACAGAACACAGAGCACAGTAGGCAATACCTACATTCTCCTAAGGAAGGCAATTTCATACGCAAAAAGAAAAAAAAAAAACAGAAACCAACGCACAAATGTGTTTGCATTCAGATAACATCGCCAGGATAACTCACAACACCAGACAAAGTCCTCCTCACACCAGACGACCCATCGAACGACCGAAAGAGATTTTCCTTCTGAACCATATGACCTTCAGCAAATCGGCCTAGACCTCAGCACCAGCCAACACAGCACCCCTTTTCGTAAAATCCACTAGAAGAGTATTTAGCCGCTGATTGTTGTACTGAATGAAGTCATCTGGAATGTGTCCTTGACAGGATACAATGACTACAAGACATGGGTGTGTAAACTCCATAACGCAAAATTGGTGTTTTAACGTGTGTAGTTTGTCTGTTTGCAAATTCCGAGGTTAGGCACATACTACGACGGAATTTCTTTGTTGATAAATCGCAGAGACTTCGTTTGGAATTTTAACGAGATTTTTGTTTTTGAACTTTTTTTCTTTTTTATTTGGTTTTTTTTTGAAAATATCGTCTGCGTTCGTGGGTGATTTGATTCTTTTGTGCGATGCGATTGTATCGCCCAGCATTGCTAGAGTGCAATTGAGAGATTGATTGCTGTTGGTATAACCGGCTACCATGGGTTACCTCCTATGGGTAGTGGCAAGGAATTTACATAAATCGTCTAATGTGACGGCTGGCTAAGTGAGTGAGTTACTGCATTCATTTTCTGTCGCGCACTAGTGGCATATGGTCAAAGTGGTTAGATGTTGGCGCAAATGTGCATCGAACTTTGTTGTAATGTTCTCTCGGCCATATAGGTATGGTAATGGCTCTTATGCAACATCTTTCTACTAGTTATGCAAATGCAAAAAAAAAAAAAACCTTGTTGCTACTGCTCGAACCTATTTAAGAAAGAGTTTCTGTATTTAGATCGACCTGCGGAATAATATATGTTCGTATGGATTCCCAAGATTCCTAGACTTATTAGGTGCCGGTAGAGAGAAAATCACTTATGGACTTATTCGGCCAAGTGCTTTGTAAACAATCCAAATCGACATTTCTAAATCTGGGCGTCCCGGTAGATTAGTGAAAACAGTGCTGAGAAAGCTGGATCAAATCTAACATCACTTTAATTTGTTCCAATCGGGTTCAACATCTCGGGGGTATCTTTGACAGATGGCTCAGATGGAACTCGCAAATCGAGTTCACCATAGAGCGATAGAACTTAGGGTCTAAATACCTACATGATGCATTATCACATGCAAAGCCACCGTTTTATGGCTTAAAGTTCTTTGTATCACAGAATTGCCCTTCTTGGCATATCAGGTGCTATGGGTACATGCTCTAACGCAATATTAGAAGTAGCCTTTGGCCATTTATCCCAGGTTTTAGACTCAATGCAGAATTACCATCTGGGACATCGGAAAAGCCTTAATTCCCAAAAGAGACAAGTTAACCACTATTTATCCACGAAACTGATCTAATGGTGTTTCGCCTGGATGGTGGTACGTTTCCCGGACTAAATTTACTCTGATTATACAAAAAATCTTTTAAGTGGGAGGGCCTCATAGAACAACCAAGAATCTTGACCATACGTGAGAGGTTGAAAGTAGGAGATGCTATTGCCGAACATTGCAAGATTGGCATGACATGGCATCAACATACCCAAAGACTGGGGATTGTTAGCAATTACTTTTCCAAAAGCTGATGCGACCTGGCTACGAGGAGAAAATAGTAAGTGCTTCCAGGACTAGAGAGAGATTTACATCCCTGATTCGTACTTGTACAGCAATGAACCTACATATGTTGGTCTTTCTATCTTTCTTCCTATCTTTGAGTTTATAATCCTTTAAGTTCAAGGTTTTCTTTGAAAATAGTTACCTCAATCAATGACCTATTGGCAAGTTACTCTGTTCATTCAAAAGCTTTGAATGGTATTTTTTTTTTATTTTGACTACTGTCCTTGTAAATAAGGAACTCGAATGAATTTTTTACTGAGAAATCGAATCAGTTCTGAGTTAGTTTTATAAGAGAAGCTACTTGGTCAAATTTTATGGCTTGCAACATTTTTGGATTAGCATATAAAGTATTCGGAACTGTCTCCTTATGTATAAACAAATTTTTTTGGCGATAGTTTCGTGAAGGGCTACCTACGTAAGATTCAAAACTCAATTGTCGCTTAGAGAATTTTTGTGAAGCGCTCGACATTCATTCAATGTCTAGTATTTTCTCAATATCCTCTTTTCTTTTTCTGACTTAAGTCCAA
Organism: Xylota segnis; assembly: GCA_963583995.1. Taxonomy (NCBI): domain Eukaryota; kingdom Metazoa; phylum Arthropoda; class Insecta; order Diptera; family Syrphidae; genus Xylota; species Xylota segnis. The sequence goes on from OY757239.1 coordinate 32,820,115, forward strand.
ATATGTATAATAAAGCAAGCACCCTCCGGCATCATGCTTAAAGGAACCAGGCATTCAGAAATCCCCCAGTAAACTTTGACATTTATAGCAAGATTTTCTGTTTGATGAGTTTTCCAGATGCAAAGCATGTCCATATTTAATCCCCAGTCAAGAAGAATCTCATTTCACTTACTCAGTATGACAAATTAATTGAATTTTCAATTGCTTACCTGAAAATAAAAAGAAAAACATGGATTAGTCAATATATTGAATTTTCCGCAGTTGTGTTAAATATAATTAAACCAATAAGTACGTATTAAACTATTTGTAGTAAGACGATGTTTCATCAGTAGAAGCGTAACCAACTATGAGCAACTATTCGAATACGTTCGGTTTCTAAAAAGTGACACAAGAAAGACTCTTTCAATTGCCAAATCCAACTAGTTTTGGCTTTACACATTGTTGGGGAAAGCGAATAATACCCTTAACTTAGAATACTCTTATATGGATGGACTTCTAAGAATCGTGCCAATAAAGCTGATGAGCCAACAGTTGATTTAAATTTTTCAATTGAGATGCCTCGTTTTCCCAATATGGTTTCTAAGGAATGCTTAATGTTAGCTGCGGTTTGATTAGCCGTTTCATCCATACTCGCTATTTGACACCACTTGCAAGGCATCCAAAATCTTTATCAAAGTTCCTGATCGTCCAATTTTTATCTAAAACTGGTTTCATCTGGGAAGCTCAAAGGTACGATTCACAAGACTCATTTGGGCAAGTCAGCAACTCGATTGACTCCAAACCAAAACAGACGTTTTAATGCGGGTTTTATGCTAGAGAGGTCATTGGCCCTTACAGCTTCCTTGTTGATACAAGGAACACAGTCACAGTCAAAGCAAATCGCCTGACTGTTTTCATCATGAATCGAAAGGGTATGATTTGGCATACATATGTACGGTCTCAACTAAATGCCCCACTGTTGGCTATACAAATGGCCTAAAACCGAGTCAAAGTTTGGTATCTATCGTGTGACTTTAACTCCACATTTGTTTTTTTTAAACTGTGTCAATGTCTATGCCAATAACGCAGAGACTTGGATCAACCTCAGGACCAATATCGAACCCCGAATCGTTGGGATATCCTGGTTTTTAAGAGAAACTCATGACTTCAACGAAAACATATTTCTTCTTTGGTAGACAAACTGTCTTAACAAGAAAACGTCAAAAATTTCGACGATCAAATATACCTTAACCACTTAGATACAAGGGACACTACAAGGTGGCGAAACTTAGAGTTCGATTCGCTTTATCAATTTCAAAACCGTCATTAAAACTGTTGAAATCAGTACAAATCTAGGTTGAGTATGGAAGGAAGCTCAAACTCATCATCATCACGACTGCCTCACGCGCAGATCGATCGGATTGACATAGCATCTGAACCTCTTGATAGTGTTGAGTTTGGTTTTGACTGTTTGGTCGAATAATGCAGAGCAAAGTATATTACACCTTGGTACGTATTTTTTATGAAAATATCAACCATCTGTCGTGCGTAATAACCGTCAGGGAGATGAGATGGATTACATGCATAGCACTGATGAGTAGCGTGATCCCAGTTTGAAATGAGCTGGATGAAACAAAGAAATTGGGACTCCCAGCCCTCTAACGCAAAAATACTTCGCTAAATGTCTCCATTTCGTTTAATATTCCAATTACGCCTAAATAAATGGATTCAAATCAAATTACCATTAAGCGGGAGTACATACAAATTATTATTACTCATCACACTCCTAAGGCATCGCCTATTAAGATTCATTACGACTGCCAGCCGAGGAGGAACAAGACTTCACTCAATTTTCTTAATTGAACAACTCAATCGGATTACTCCAACAATTCTGACGACCACCTCCACACAAACCCGGATGACAACACGAAAACACACAAAAAAAAAATAAACATTCCACAATCTTGCAATTAAAAACAAAATCGTAATAAATTAAGTTTTATCCGCCCCCAAATAAAATTCCAAGTTACTGATGTTTTTCCATAACCGCACACGCCATCACTGCCAACTGCCAGCACCGAAGAAAGTATCTCATTTGTTACGGAGATAATTTATTGTAATTTGATTTAGTTTACCATGTAACGGGTATCGGTTTCAACCAAAACCAGAGCCTGTCATCGCCCACCCAAACTGTTTAAAAATGTATCTACGCTGATCGTTTCCAATGCACACTGCAGTATCTCCAAGCAACTAAGTTACAAATTTTACGTCGTCGTCTCGGCCCCTACACACACTCATAAACTATCTAGTGTTGACCACTTAAAAAACACACAAATTTTGTTTTTCAAAGAATTTCCCACTGACACAGCCAGTTGGTAGTATCCGGTGTGAACACACAAACAGTTTACACCTTTGACGGCTGGATGCGACGACATCTGGTTGCGTTATGCTAATTACGGCCCGTCATTCAGCCCCCACAGCTCTTGTACCACCAACTTTGTTTGTATTTGTCCCAAATATGACAAAAAAAAATTGTTTTCTCAGCCAAAGCACTCAAAAACTTGTTCGTTTTTGAATTTCGCACTTTCGGCCAAGGTTGGTGTGAAACGCCCACCGAGCGAGTAGCCACTTCTCGAGGGAGTTCATCCGTCAAAAAAAGGGGAGAAACAAATGGCAAACCTAATCAAAACAAACGTTCGTATGGCGAATTGCGCATTTGAACGTGACATTGGATATTGAAAACACAACGATTAGGTAATCGAGGAGTAAGTACACTCTGTCGGTTCGCGTTACATGAACCCCAGCATCAGTAACGTCCGGAGATGTGTGTTGTTGCGTTAAGTAATAAGCCACAATGAAATCTTTTGTAACCACATTTTCTACAGTGGTTTCATTCAATTAAGATATCATTTCCGAATGAGACGTTGTAGCTGGTCGTATATGCATTGGAAGGAGGAAATGAAGGCGTTAATGGCTTTTAAGTTTGATGACGCTTGGATGAAGATATAAATTCCGTATTTGACCAAAGCTACACCTTAGGGTTTAGGCGTACACATGGGCGGAAGATATCTCAATATGCCACACGAACCATTACAGGAGAGTCAAGTATTCAATGGAACGCCCATGTTCAAGTGCAGACAAACCCAGGCTCTTGTTAAGAAACAATAGAGTTTCAAAATATATCACAGTTGTTCGAACTGATGCAAGTTCAATGTGAAGTACTTCTAGGAATTTGAATGAATCTTAAGAAGTTCGGAGATACTGCTGACCACAGAAAATTCCTTAGACTCTGCGTCATCGTATGAGAGAGGAAAATCGTTAAGAATAACATCTGTAGGCGACAGTCTTGACATTCTTCCTGGGTAGAGCACAAAACAACACACAAGTCAATAGGTAGACAATAAAAAGTGATTTTCTTAAAAAAATTTTCGAGGTTTGAAGAATCCTTGCTCAACCCTTGCTCAAAATGCGAAGTAGATGTGAAAACATTGGCTCTTGATTGGAACAAAAGCCTTATAATCAGCAAAATTAGTAATGGATGCAAAGGGGAGGAGGTGGACACTGCCTTTTCAGAAAAAATAGTGATATATAAAGCAATTCATCATAAAACAGGCAGATACCTCTATCTCGGCTTATATAGAAAAAAAAACGCCTATAATGGCCAAATCTCTAATATATGTATGTAGATACCATTACATCTTAAGCAAAAGAAGTTATCGTTTCTTCAGCTTCTTTGTACATAGATTTTCAAAATTGTTGCAGAGAGGTCTCATACTACTGGTCCCCGTCAGGGCGCCAATTAAATTGCTTTACGTTTTCTTGTTTACGGAAACCACTCTTTCCCAATCTGACTAATTTTGTTGAGTTGAAACAAACGTACTAATAGAGTTTATGCGGGTGAACAACTCTTATTTCGATACCATCGATCCTTGTTACATCATACATCATACATTCTTGACTTGAAGAAAAGAATATAACAAACGTTACTCGATGGAGTAAGCTGTCTGCCAAAAGTGGAGCAGATGCCATCAAAAGCCAACCGGCCAAAGGTCGTATAAAAATCCTAAACAAATCTGTCAATAGCCTTAGACTAAAGTGGTCTGGATATGGATAAGAAGGATTCAAAAAAGGTAAAATGATTGCCAGTTCATTAAAGTCCACCAAACAGTCTAAGAGTCACGAAACTTTGTTGATGATTGTGATGAACGTTATGCAAAGTGTGAAGTCTTTCAGTCGGAACTAGTTGAGGTAAGAAGCTACAAAAACTTGTGCGGAATCGACAATTGAACATTTGATACTGACTCATTATCAGGAGCGAGGTGTAAGGTGTAAGGAGCGAGGTCATTTCGTAATAGAAGTTTTACCTATATTTTGCGAGTCATTCGTAACTTAACTCCAGAAAATGCTGGTCAAACCCCGGTTAGTTCTCAACTACATCAAGAATTTTAATGGTTCAGGAGTTGAAGAATTGACGCTCACTTTCCGTTTTGAAGCCTTAGCTCGGAGTAGACCTAAGCGCCTACCAAAGTATTTCTTTGACAATTTAGAGGTAATTAGGTCTGCGAACCCAAATCAAGGAAACAGTTCATAGGTAGGTATGTTGGTAGTACATAGGTACAAATACTTAGTTGCTGTCAGTAAAGCGTGCTGACAACATAAGTAGGGTAAAACCTTTCTGATATAAAATGGTGATGACTGATATGATAAATGATATTTGTTCCAATCCACCCTGTAACATTTAGGACACTGAAGATGCCCCAAATTCTGATCGCCTTTAACTCTGTAAGTCCGTCGAAAAGGGTTTGCCTAGTGTGCCATGTCTACCCCTAATAAATAAAATAAATAAATACTTGGCGCTACAGGTCGATGGGACCCAGGGCCTAGCTTCTCACAACCATTCGAGTTGTGCGTGTTATATTCTTTACACGAATGGAAGGGGCCTACTGTTTAATGCCGTATCCGAAGGGCAGTTTGTATTTGAGAAGTTTTCTCAGGACAACTGTATACTCGGATGTTTGTCAGACGCTCACGAGAGGTGGGGCCATGAAAAACTTTTTAGGTGTTCCCCGACTGGGATTTGATCTCGAACCCCTTGCTCCATAGTCCAACGCACTAACCACTGAGCCACGGCGCCCACACGGCGTCCACCACTACCTGGAAAATAGTAAACATTTGTATGGGTATCAAATGCCTTCTCCATGCACGGTTAAGGTTTATTGTTGTTCTAAGGATCGCTAAGGCATGATGCCTTATGATACTCATAACCTTACACTATCTACCTACCCTTCCAAACTACCTCCCTTCAGTTTATTCCTATTGCCTTGTGTTTCATGATTGATTAGTTTTGTTCCCATCAGATCTCCCGAAGGAAAGACGTCGATTGACGGTTGAAATCTTGTGATTTAAGGTATCGTTTTGGCGGTAGTAGATACATCCAAAAAACTTAAGGCCCGCCACACTACAACAAAGCCATGATAGCCATTTGTTTGTGGTCTTGTTCCATGATAAATGGCATAATAAATTCCTTATACAAATTCACGAGATGCTTTATACACAAATTGTTTTCGTGGAAACATTTATCGTTCCCTTTGAAAAGCAGTAACTTTCTCTGAGGTCTCTGTTCCTTTATCCTTTACAGAAAAAAAAACAAGAAAACCCCTCGACAGAAAGATAAAAGTCTTCAAACAAAGTAAACTCTTAAAAGCAGACAAATCTCAATACCTTTTAAAACCAACTATGTTTTCCCATGGATTTCTTTTTTCAATTCAAACTCAAATGACAGCACTTTGATACTATCCAGTGCCCAACTATCCACACCATCTGCAAAGTTCCACTTGCATTTCCACAGAAAAAAAAAAAAAAAAAACATCAAGGAGGCCAACATAAAGTACAAAACTTGTGAGCACTTTTCTTTCTTCTCTGGAATTTTATGGATCTAGATTCAGCAACGCTTCCGACCGTAAGTAATCGCCCAGTAGATTATAGACAAAACTTTTCCAAACCTCCCCGACATGCATAGCTATCATAAAGTAGACGATAGTAAAGTGCACCACTCAAAGGTCAAACCATATTAAACTCCTCTCTAATCGCTCAAAAGTACATACCGTACGCTACGAGTACTAATGCCTTCGCCTTGTACTTTTCAAAACAGCTATTAACCTTTTCAGCGTTTCTAACGATAACAAATTAGCTCATTCGTGTGGCGCATCTGTGTGGGTTTATCAGTTAACCTATGTACACAGAAACTTAACTGTCAGATAAAACATCAGCAGCATAAAACAATAAAAAACAAAAAGCTGTTTTCAAAATTGAAATTGATTACGTGTAGGCTTCGCGTTACTTCATGCGACAATATGACAGCATGCAACACCCCTCTTTTTTTTGGTCAACCCAAGTGTCATTCCCATTAATCAATTGTGCCAACGAACGGCATTAGAATGATATCAGACGACGATGACATTCCAAACAGAAGCTTACCATGAAAATAGACACAGATACGTCTACAAGTGGAGCTCGAAAAGCGTTAGAGGCCGTGTCGATAGCCATGCAGATAGGCAATCAAATGACTGGCCGAGCTAATTGTTTTATTTTTACCAATTTGCTTTCCGTCAACAGAATTAAACGACAGACAAAAGCTTTTACGGTTCCACTCACCCGAACAGAACCGGGTGGATTATTCTGGCCAAAGGTGGGACTACCTAATTATGGTAATAAAAAAGCTAAAACAACAAAAACTATTTGGAAAGGTAAATTCACGCAGTCACGAATGTGGGCGAGGTGCTGAGCTGAGCAGCGCGGACAGAGTGATTTGTGAATGTAAATTTTTGACCACGTTTTTCAAATGCTGTAAGTTATGTGCCAAAGATAAATACGGTAGATAAGCAGAAATTTGAATTTCAAAAATCGTAATAAAAACTACATGAGGTGTTTCGAATGTGCGAGTCAAAAACCATGAAAAGGTTAATTTGTTTGGTTGGCTTTGAGATTCGCACGAAGTTGGATGCAGAGAACATAGAGGACGAAATACCTTGAGAGGTGGTTTCGAATAGCTAAGCTAGGAACTGAGTTCCAAGTAGTTCGTCCCACTCTTGGGTTGGCATCATCGATGATGAGTACGTTATGGATTGAAACCGTACAAGATGGTTCTGTATGTACCTTCCTTGAGTCAACATAAATCCGGGCAAAACCGTCTAAGGGAAACGTATGTAACATACTTGAGGCTACTTTGTTCTAATTTCTTTACGACTTCATCCGCGACTAGTGTCCTTAGTAGAGTTGATAGGACTTCATGTTTCGGCGTACCTCTAGAGACCAGCGGTAATGCTCATAACATATGGGGGATAGGGGCATTTTTTGGAGAATATTTGTGGAGAAAAAACCGATTCTTAATACTCTTTGAACTCTTTGAATAGTCCATGGAGACCATAGTGATTCTAAAAACATCCATTCACTACCCGCTCTTGGATATAAAACCGAAAAGATACACAAACACATGACGTAGGGCAACCAACAGTAGTTACCACCATAAAATCTTAATAAGCTCCATAGGTATCCACATATGCTTGTTAGAACCAAAATTACAAACAAAAATAACAAGAAACTGAAACGTTTAAAACCTAAAAAAACATCTTCATAAACAATGTCCTTAAACAACTGTAATCCAAAGAACCACCATGGCCTCATAATGACATTCTCGAGGGAATTTAATAATCCCATTGTTCCTAAGCTGCACAATACACAATTGAACATCTCATTTGGGAGTGCACGGTGGTGTGCTGTGTTCCAGTTACGATGTCGCTCTAAAAACGAAAGTTTTGCAAAATATTCAAATAGGACTTTAATGTATGAACCAGGTCAGCGAGCAGGAATTTTAATTCTGTCCTATGAAAGTCGGTTAATTTGGTAAGTTTTAAGGAAAGGGGAGAAGTAAATAATTTTGTGTCCAAAATGTTGACATAGGTAGGTATGTAGGTAAGTATGTTTGAAAAAATTGGTTGCACATACGCCACCGATTTAATTATTTACAACTTGAACCTACCTTTTCGTAGCTCCAATCAAGTCAGGTATTCTGTTTCTGCTCATTACGGGCACAAACGCGCCTGGATGCCAACTCACCAAGATTCACAAAAATAAAAATGTTTAGCTCTGAAAAATGTATGAAGAAATGGGTTACCTGGACCGCAACAACCCAGGACTTACAACTTGACTCTACACAGAGATGTGTGATAGGAAAATATCGCAAGATTGTGGGTGTCTGGTTTTGTGGGCTATACACCACCCTTTTCCTCACACATTTTTTGGTTGAAAAATTTTCCGTTTCCTATCTCCATTTCGAGGCTGCAGCTAAGCTAGTTTGCGCCTCGAATTCACAGAAAGAGAGTTTCTAGCTCGAGATGTGTGATAAGAAAATATCGCAAGATTGTGGGTGTCTGGTTTTGTGGGCTATACACCACACTTTTTCTCACACATTTTTTGGTTCAAAAATGTTCTGTTTCCTATCTCCATTTCGAGGCTGCAGCTGAGCTAGTTTGCGCCTCGAATTCACAGAAACAGAGTTTCTAGCTTGAGATATGCGATTAGAAAATATCGCAAGGTTGTGGGTGTCTAGTTTTGTGGGCTATACACCACCCTTTTTCTCACACATTTTTTGGTTGAAAAATTTTCTGTTTCCTATCTCCATTTCGAGGCCTTAGCTGAGCTAGTTTGTGCCTCGAATTCACAGAAAGAGAGTTCCTAGCTCGAGATGTGTGATAGGAAAATATCGCAAGATTGTGGGTGTCTAGTTTTGTGGGCTATACACCACTCTTTTTCTCTCACATTTTTTGGTTGGAAAATTTTCTGTTTCCTATCTCCATTTCGAGGCTGCAGCTAAGCTAGTTTGTGCCTCGAATTCACAGAAAGAGAGTATCTGGGTCGAGATGTGTGATAGGAAAATATCGCAAGATTGTGGATGCCTAGTTTTGAGGGCTATACACTACACTTTTTCTCACACATTTTTTGGTTGAAAAATGTTCTGTTTCCTATCTCCATTTCGAGGCCTTAGCTGAGCTAGTTTGTGCCTCGAATTCACAGAAAGAGAGTTCCTAGCTCGAGATGTGTGATAGGAAAATATCGCAAGATTGTGGGTGTCTAGTTTTGTGGGCTATACACCACTCTTTTTCTCTCACATTTTTTGGTTGGAAAATTTTCTGTTTCCTATCTCCATTTCGAGGCTGCAGCTAAGCTAGTTTCCGCCTCGAACTCACAGAAAGAGAGAATCTGGGTCGAGATGTGTGATAGGAAAATATCGCAAGATTGTGGATGCCTAGTTTTGAGGGCTATACACTACACTTTTTCTCACACATTTTTTGGTTGAAAAATGTTCTGTTTCCTATCTCCATTTCGAGGCCTTAGCTGAGCTAGTTTGTGCCTCGAATTCACAGAAAGAGAGTTCCTAGCTCGAGATGTGTGATAGGAAAATATCGCAAGATTGTGGGTGTCTAGTTTTAGGCTATACACCACTCTTTTTCTCTCACATTTTTTGGTTGGAAAATTTTCTGTTTCCTATCTCCATTTCGAGGCTGCAGCTAAGCTAGTTTGCGCCTCGAATTCATAGAAACAGAGTATCTGGCTCGAGATGTGTGATAGGAAAATATCGCAAGGTTGTGGGTGTCTAGTTTTGTGGGATATACACCACACTTTTTCTCACACATTTTTTGGTTGAAAAATGTTCTGTTTCCTATCTCCATTTCGAGGCCTTAGCTGAGGTAGTTTGTGCCTCGAATTCACAGAAAGAGAGTTTCTAGCTCGAGATGTGTGATAGGAAAATATCGCAAGATTGTGGGTGTCTAGTTTTGTGGGCTATACACCACTCTTTTTCTCTCACATTTTTTGGTTGGAAAATTTTCTGTTTCCTATCTCCATTTCGAGGCTGCAGCTGAGCTAGTTTGTGCCTCGAATTCACAGAAAGAGAGTTTCTAGCTCGAGATGTGTGATAGGAAAATATCGCAAGATTGTGGGTGTCTAGTTTTGTGGGCTATACACCACTCTTTTTCTCTCACATTTTTTGGTTGGAAAATTTTCTGTTTCCTATCTCCATTTCGAGGCTGCAGCTAAGCTAGTTTGCGCCTCGAATTCACAGAAACAGAGTATCTGGCTCGAGATGTGTGATAGGAAAATATCGCAAGGTTGTGGGTGTCTAGTTTTGTGGGCTATACACCACCCTTTTTCTCGCACATTTTTTGGTTGAAAAATTTTCTGTTTCCTATCTCCATTTCGAGGCCTTAGCTGAGCTAGTTTGTGCCTCGAATTCACAGAAAGAGAGTTCCTAGCTCGAGATGTGTGATAGGAAAATATCGCAAGATTGTGGGTGTCTAGTTTTGTGGGCTATACACCACTCTTTTTCTCTCACATTTTTTGGTTGGAAAATTTTCTGTTTCCTATCTCCATTTCGAGGCTGCAGCTAAGCTAGTTTGTGCCTCGAATTCACAGAAAGAGGGTTCCTAGCTCGAGATGTGTGATAGGAAAATATCGCAAGATTGTGGGTGTCTAGTTTTAGGCTATACACCACTCTTTTTCTCTCACATTTTTTGGTTGGAAAATTTTCTGTTTCCTATCTCCATTTCGAGGCTGCAGCTAAGCTAGTTTCCGCCTCGAACTCACAGAAAGAGAGTATCTGGGTCGAGATGTGTGATAGGAAAATATCGCAAGATTGTGGGTGCCTAGTTTTGAGGGCTATACACTACACTTTTTCTCGCACATTTTTTGGTTGAAAAATTTTCTGTTTCCTATCTCCATTTCGAGGCTGCAGCTAAGCTAGTTTGCGCCTCGAATTCACAGAAAGAGAGTTTCTAGCTTGAGATATGCGATTAGAAAATATCGCAAGATTGTGAGTGTCTAGTTTTGTGGGCTATACACCACACTTTTTCTCACACATTTTTTGGTTGGAAAATTTTCTGTTTCCTATCTCCATTTCGAGGCTGCAGCTAAGCTAGTTTGTGCCTCGAATTCACAGAAAGAGGGTTCCTAGCTCGAGATGTGTGATAGGAAAATATCGCAAGATTGTGGGTGTCTAGTTTTAGGCTATACACCACTCTTTTTCTCTCACATTTTTTGGTTGGAAAATTTTCTGTTTCCTATCTCCATTTCGAGGCTGCAGCTAAGCTAGTTTGCGCCTCGAATTCACAGAAACAGAGTATCTGGCTCGAGATGTGTGATAGGAAAATATCGCAAGGTTGTGGGTGTCTAGTTTTGTGGGCTATACACCACCCTTTTTCTCACACATTTTTTGGTTGAAAAATGTTCTGTTTCCTATCTCCATTTCGAGGCTGCAGCTGAGCTAGTTTGTGCCTCGAATTCACAGAAAGAGAGTTTCTAGCTTGAGATATGCGATTAGAAAATATCGCAAGGTTGTGGGTGTCTAGTTTTGTGGGCTATACACCACCCTTTTTCTCACACATTTTTTGGTTGAAAAATTTTCTGTTTCCTATCTCCATTTCGAGGCTGCAGCTAAGCTAGTTTGCGCCTCGAATTCACAGAAACAGAGTATCTGGCTCGAGATGTGTGATAGGAAAATATCGCAAGGTTGTGGGTGTCTAGTTTTGTGGGCTATACACCACCCTTTTTCTCGCACATTTTTTGGTTGAAAAATTTTCTGTTTCCTATCTCCATTTCGAGGCCTTAGCTGAGCTAGTTTGTGCCTCGAATTCACAGAAAGAGGGTTCCTAGCTCGAGATGTGTGATAGGAAAATATCGCAAGATTGTGGGTGTCTAGTTTTAGGCTATACACCACTCTTTTTCTCTCACATTTTTTGGTTGGAAAATTTTCTGTTTCCTATCTCCATTTCGAGGCTGCAGCTAAGCTAGTTTCCGCCTCGAACTCACAGAAAGAGAGTATCTGGGTCGAGATGTGTGATAGGAAAATATCGCAAGATTGTGGGTGCCTAGTTTTGAGGGCTATACACTACACTTTTTCTCGCACATTTTTTGGTTGAAAAATTTTCTGTTTCCTATCTCCATTTCGAGGCTGCAGCTAAGCTAGTTTGCGCCTCGAATTCACAGAAAGAGAGTTTCTAGCTTGAGATATGCGATTAGAAAATATCGCAAGATTGTGAGTGTCTAGTTTTGTGGGCTATACACCACACTTTTTCTCACACATTTTTTGGTTGAAAAATGTTCTGTTTCCTATCTCCATTCCGAGGCCTTAGCTGAGCTAGTTTGTGCCTCGAATTCACAGAAAGAGAGTTCCTAGCTCGAGATGTGTGATAGGAAAATATCGCAAGATTGTGGGTGTCTAGTTTTGTGGGCTATACACCACTCTTTTTCTCTCACATTTTTTGGTTGGAAAATTTTCTGTTTCCTATCTCCATTTCGAGGCTGCAGCTAAGCTAGTTTGCGCCTCGAATTCACAGAAAGAGAGTTTCTAGCTTGAGATATGCGATTAGAAAATATCGCAAGATTGTGAGTGTCTAGTTTTGTGGGCTATACACCACTCTTTTTCTCTCACATTTTTTGGTTGAAAAATTTTCTGTTTCCTATCTCCATTTCGAGGCTGCAGCTAAGCTAGTTTGCGCCTCGAATTCACAGAAAGAGAGTTTCTAGCTTGAGATATGCGATTAGAAAATATCGCAAGATTGTGAGTGTCTAGTTTTGTGGGCTATACACCACTCTTTTTCTCTCACATTTTTTGGTTGAAAAATTTTCTGTTTCCTATCTCCATTTCGAGGCTGCAGCTAAGCTAGTTTGCGCCTCGAATTCACAGAAAGAGAGTTTCTAGCTTGAGATATGCGATTAGAAAATATCGCAAGATTGTGAGTGTCTAGTTTTGTGGGCTATACACCACTCTTTTTCTCTCACATTTTTTGGTTGAAAAATTTTCTGTTTCCTATCTCCATTTCGAGGCTGCAGCTAAGCTAGTTTGCGCCTCGAATTCACAGAAAGAGAGTTTCTAGCTTGAGATATGCGATTAGAAAATATCGCAAGATTGTGAGTGTCTAGTTTTGTGGGCTATACACCACTCTTTTTCTCTCACATTTTTTGGTTGGAAAATTTTCTGTTTCCTATCTCCATTTCGAGGCTGCAGCTAAGCTAGTTTATGCCTCGAATTCACAGAAAGAGAGTTTCTAGCTTGAGATATGCGATTAGAAAATATCGCAAGATTGTGAGTGTCTAGTTTTGTGGGCTATACACCACTCTTTTTCTCTCACATTTTTTGGTTGAAAAATTTTCTGTTTCCTATCTCCATTTCGAGGCTGCAGCTAAGCTAGTTTGTGCCTCGAATTCACAGAAAGAGAGTATCTGGGTCGAGATGTGTGATAGGAAAATATCGCAAGATTGTGGGTGTCTAGTTTTGTGGGATATACACCACACTTTTTCTCACACATTTTTTGGTTGAAAAATGTTCTGTTTCCTATCTCCATTTCGAGGCCTTAGCTGAGGTAGTTTGTGCCTCGAATTCACAGAAAGAGAGTTTCTAGCTCGAGATGTGTGATAGGAAAATATCGCAAGATTGTGGGTGTCTAGTTTTGTGGGCTATACACCACTCTTTTTCTCTCACATTTTTTGGTTGGAAAATTTTCTGTTTCCTATCTCCATTTCGAGGCTGCAGCTGAGCTAGTTTGTGCCTCGAATTCACAGAAAGAGAGTTTCTAGCTCGAGATGTGTGATAGGAAAATATCGCAAGATTGTGGGTGTCTAGTTTTGTGGGCTATACACCACTCTTTTTCTCTCACATTTTTTGGTTGGAAAATTTTCTGTTTCCTATCTCCATTTCGAGGCTGCAGCTAAGCTAGTTTGCGCCTCGAATTCACAGAAAGAGGGTTCCTAGCTCGAGATGTGTGATAGGAAAATATCGCAAGATTGTGGGTGTCTAGTTTTAGGCTATACACCACTCTTTTTCTCTCACATTTTTTGGTTGGAAAATTTTCTGTTTCCTATCTCCATTTCGAGGCTGCAGCTAAGCTAGTTTCCGCCTCGGACTCACAGAAAGAGAGTATCTGGGTCGAGATGTGTGATAGGAAAATATCGCAAGATTGTGGGTGCCTAGTTTTGAGGGCTATACACTACACTTTTTCTCGCACATTTTTTGGTTGAAAAATTTTCTGTTTCCTATCTCCATTTCGAGGCTGCAGCTAAGCTAGTTTGCGCCTCGAATTCACAGAAAGAGAGTTTCTAGCTTGAGATATGCGATTAGAAAATATCGCAAGATTGTGAGTGTCTAGTTTTGTGGGCTATACACCACACTTTTTCTCACACATTTTTTGGTTGGAAAATTATCTGTTTCCTATCTCCATTTCGAGGCTGCAGCTAAGCTAGTTTGTGCCTCGAATTCACAGAAAGAGGGTTCCTAGCTCGCGATGTGTGATAGGAAAATATCGCAAGATTGTGGGTGTCTAGTTTTAGGCTATACACCACTCTTTTTCTCTCACATTTTTTGGTTGGAAAATTTTCTGTTTCCTATCTCCATTTCGAGGCTGCAGCTAAGCTAGTTTGCGCCTCGAATTCACAGAAACAGAGTATCTGGCTCGAGATGTGTGATAGGAAAATATCGCAAGGTTGTGGGTGTCTAGTTTTGTGGGCTATACACCACCCTTTTTCTCACACATTTTTTGGTTGAAAAATGTTCTGTTTCCTATCTCCATTTCGAGGCTGCAGCTGAGCTAGTTTGTGCCTCGAATTCACAGAAAGAGAGTTTCTAGCTTGAGATATGCGATTAGAAAATATCGCAAGGTTGTGGGTGTCTAGTTTTGTGGGCTATACACCACCCTTTTTCTCACACATTTTTTGGTTGAAAAATTTTCTGTTTCCTATCTCCATTTCGAGGCTGCAGCTAAGCTAGTTTGCGCCTCGAATTCACAGAAACAGAGTATCTGGCTCGAGATGTGTGATAGGAAAATATCGCAAGGTTGTGGGTGTCTAGTTTTGTGGGCTATACACCACCCTTTTTCTCGCACATTTTTTGGTTGAAAAATTTTCTGTTTCCTATCTCCATTTCGAGGCCTTAGCTGAGCTAGTTTGTGCCTCGAATTCACAGAAAGAGGGTTCCTAGCTCGAGATGTGTGATAGGAAAATATCGCAAGATTGTGGGTGTCTAGTTTTAGGCTATACACCACTCTTTTTCTCTCACATTTTTTGGTTGGAAAATTTTCTGTTTCCTATCTCCATTTCGAGGCTGCAGCTAAGCTAGTTTCCGCCTCGAACTCACAGAAAGAGAGTATCTGGGTCGAGATGTGTGATAGGAAAATATCGCAAGATTGTGGGTGCCTAGTTTTGAGGGCTATACACTACACTTTTTCTCGCACATTTTTTGGTTGAAAAATTTTCTGTTTCCTATCTCCATTTCGAGGCTGCAGCTAAGCTAGTTTGCGCCTCGAATTCACAGAAAGAGAGTTTCTAGCTTGAGATATGCGATTAGAAAATATCGCAAGATTGTGAGTGTCTAGTTTTGTGGGCTATACACCACACTTTTTCTCACACATTTTTTGGTTGAAAAATGTTCTGTTTCCTATCTCCATTCCGAGGCCTTAGCTGAGCTAGTTTGTGCCTCGAATTCACAGAAAGAGAGTTCCTAGCTCGAGATGTGTGATAGGAAAATATCGCAAGATTGTGGGTGTCTAGTTTTGTGGGCTATACACCACTCTTTTTCTCTCACATTTTTTGGTTGGAAAATTTTCTGTTTCCTATCTCCATTTCGAGGCTGCAGCTAAGCTAGTTTGCGCCTCGAATTCACAGAAAGAGAGTTTCTAGCTTGAGATATGCGATTAGAAAATATCGCAAGATTGTGAGTGTCTAGTTTTGTGGGCTATACACCACTCTTTTTCTCTCACATTTTTTGGTTGAAAAATTTTCTATTTCCTATCTCCATTTCGAGGCTGCAGCTAAGCTAGTTTGCGCCTCGAATTCACAGAAAGAGAGTTTCTAGCTTGAGATATGCGATTAGAAAATATCGCAAGATTGTGAGTGTCTAGTTTTGTGGGCTATACACCACTCTTTTTCTCTCACATTTTTTGGTTGGAAAATTTTCTGTTTCCTATCTCCATTTCGAGGCTGCAGCTAAGCTAGTTTGTGCCTCGAATTCACAGAAAGAGAGTTCCTAGCTCGAGATGTGTGATAGGAAAATATCGCAAGATTGTGGGTGTCTAGTTTTGTGGGCTATACACCACTCTTTTTCTCTCACATTTTTTGGTTGGAAAATTTTCTGTTTCCTATCTCCATTTCGAGGCTGCAGCTAAGCTAGTTTATGCCTCGAATTCACAGAAAGAGAGTTTCTAGCTTGAGATATGCGATTAGAAAATATCGCAAGATTGTGAGTGTCTAGTTTTGTGGGCTATACACCACTCTTTTTCTCTCACATTTTTTGGTTCAAAAATGTTCTGTTTCCTATCTCCATTTCGAGGCTGCAGCTAAGCTAGTTTGTGCCTCGAATTCACAGAAAGAGGGTTCCTAGCTCGAGATGTGTGATAGGAAAATATCGCAAGATGTCTAGTTTTAGGCTATACACCACTCTTTTTCTCTCACATTTTTTGGTTGGAAAATTTTCTGTTTCCTATCTCCATTTCGAGGCTGCAGCTAAGCTAGTTTGCGCCTCGAATTCACAGAAAGAGAGTTTCTAGCTTGAGATATGCGATTAGAAAATATCGCAAGATTGTGAGTGTCTAGTTTTGTGGGCTATACACCACACTTTTTCTCACACATTTTTTGGTTGAAAAATGTTCTGTTTCCTATCTCCATTTCGAGGCTGCAGCTAAGCTAGTTTCCGCCTCGAACTCACAGAAAGAGCGCATCTGGGTCGAGATGTGTGATAGGAAAATATCGCAAGATTGTGGGTGCCTAGTTTTGAGGGCTATACACTACACTTTTTCTCGCACATTTTTTGGTTGAAAAATTTTCTGTTTCCTATCTCCATTTCGAGGCTGCAGCTAAGCTAGTTTGCGCCTCGAATTCACAGAAAGAGAGTTTCTAGCTTGAGATATGCGATTAGAAAATATCGCAAGGTTGTGGGTGTCTAGTTTTGTGGGCTATACAGCACCCTTTTTCTCACACATTTTTTGGTTGAAAAATGTTCTGTTTCCTATCTCCATTTCGAGGCCTTAGCTGAGCTAGTTTGTGCCTCGAATTCACAGAAAGAGAGTTCCTAGCTCGAGATGTGTGATAGGAAAATATCGCAAGATTGTGGGTGTCTAGTTTTGTGGGCTATACACCACACTTTTTCTCACACATTTTTTGGTTGAAAAATGTTCTGTTTCCTATCTCCATTTCGAGGCTGCAGCTGAGCTAGTTTGTGCCTCGAATTCACAGAAAGAGAGTTTCTAGCTCGAGATGTGTGATAGGAAAATATAGCAAGATTGTGGGTGTCTGGTTTTGTGGGCTATACACCACCCTCTTTCTCGCACATTTTTTGGTTGAAAAATTTTCTGTTTCCTATCTCCATTTCGAGGCTGCAGCTGAGCTAGTTTGTGCCTCGAATTCACAGAAAGAGAGTTTCTAGCTCGAGATGTGTGATAGGAAAATATCGCAAGATTGTGAGTGTCTAGTTTTGTGGGCTATACACCACACTTTTTCTCACACATTTTTTGGTTGAAAAATGTTCTGTTTCCTATCTCCATTTCGAGGCTGCAGCTAAGCTAGTTTCCGCCTCGAACTCACAGAAAGAGCGCATCTGGGTCGAGATGTGTGATAGGAAAATATCGCAAGATTGTGGGTGCCTAGTTTTGAGGGCTATACACTACACTTTTTCTCGCACATTTTTTGGTTGAAAAATTTTCTGTTTCCTATCTCCATTTCGAGGCTGCAGCTAAGCTAGTTTGCGCCTCGAATTCACAGAAAGAGAGTTTCTAGCTTGAGATATGCGATTAGAAAATATCGCAAGATTGTGAGTGTCTAGTTTTGTGGGCTATACACCACACTTTTTCTCACACATTTTTTGATTGAAAAATGTTCTGTTTCCTATCTCCATTTCGAGGCTGCAGCTGAGCTAGTTTGTGCCTCGAATTCACAGAAAGAGAGTTTCTAGCTTGAGATATGCGATTAGAAAATATCGCAAGGTTGTGGGTGTCTAGTTTTGTGGGCTATACACCACTCTTTTTCTCTCACATTTTTTGGTTGAAAAATTTTCTGTTTCCTATCTCCATTTCGAGGCTGCAGCTAAGCTAGTTTGCGCCTCGAATTCACAGAAAGAGAGTTTCTAGCTTGAGATATGCGATTAGAAAATATCGCAAGATTGTGAGTGTCTAGTTTTGTGGGCTATACACCACACTTTTTCTAACACATTTTTTGGTTGAAAAATGTTCTGTTTCCTATCTCCATTTCGAGGCTGCAGCTGAGCTAGTTTGTGCCTCGAATTCACAGAAAGAGAGTTTCTAGCTTGAGATATGCGATTAGAAAATATCGCAAGGTTGTGGGTGTCTAGTTTTGTGGGCTATACAGCACCCTTTTTCTCACACATTTTTTGGTTGAAAAATGTTCTGTTTCCTATCTCCATTTCGAGGCTGCAGCTAAGCTAGTTTCCGCCTCGAACTCACAGAAAGAGCGCATCTGGGTCGAGATGTGTGATAGGAAAATATCGCAAGATTGTGAGTGTCTAGTTTTGTGGGCTATACACCACTCTTTTTCTCTCACATTTTTTGGTTGAAAAATGTTCTGTTTCCTATCTCCATTTCGAGGCCTTAGCTGAGGTAGTTTGTGCCTCGAATTCACAGAAAGAGAGTTTCTAGCTCGAGATGTGTGATAGGAAAATATCGCAAGATTGTGGGTGTCTGGTTTTGTGGGCTATACACCACACTTTTTCTCACACATTTTTTGGTTGAAAAATGTTCTGTTTCCTATCTCCATTTCGAGGCTGCAGCTGAGCTAGTTTGTGCCTCGAATTCACAGAAAGAGAGTTTCTAGCTTGAGATATGCGATTAGAAAATATCGCAAGGTTGTGGGTGTCTAGTTTTGTGGGCTATACACCACTCTTTTTCTCTCACATTTTTTGGTTGAAAAATGTTCTGTTTCCTATCTCCATTTCGAGGCTGCAGCTAAGCTAGTTTCCGCCTCGAACTCACAGAAAGAGCGCATCTGGGTCGAGATGTGTGATAGGAAAATATCGCAAGATTGTGGGTGCCTAGTTTTGAGGGCTATACACTACACTTTTTCTCGCACATTTTTTGGTTGAAAAATTTTCTGTTTCCTATCTCTATTTCGAGGCTGCAGCTAAGCTAGTTTCCGCCTCGAACTCACAGAAAGAGAGTATCTGGGTCGAGATGTGTGATAGGAAAATATCGCAAGGTTGTGGGTGTCTAGTTTTGTGGGCTATACAGCACCCTTTTTCTCACACATTTTTTGGTTGAAAAATGTTCTGTTTCCTATCTCCATTTCGAGGTTTTAGCTGAGCTAGTTTGTGCCTCGAATTCACAGAAAGAGAGTTCCTAGCTCGAGATGTGTGATAGGAAAATATCGCAAGATTGTGGGTGTCTAGTTTTGTGGGCTATACACCACTCTTTTTCTCTCACATTTTTTGGTTGAAAAATTTTCTGTTTCCTATCTCCATTTCGAGGCTGCAGCTGAGCTAGTTTGTGCCTCGAATTCACAGAAAGAGAGTTTCTAGCTTGAGATATGCGATTAGAAAATATCGCAAGGTTGTGGGTGTCTAGTTTTGTGGGCTATACAGCACCCTTTTTCTCACACATTTTTTGGTTGAAAAATGTTCTGTTTCCTATCTCCATTTCGAGGTTTTAGCTGAGCTAGTTTGTGCCTCGAATTCACAGAAAGAGAGTTCCTAGCTCGAGATGTGTGATAGGAAAATATCGCAAGATTGTGGGTGTCTAGTTTTGTGGGCTATACACCACTCTTTTTCTCTCACATTTTTTGGTTGAAAAATTTTCTGTTTCCTATCTCCATTTCGAGGCCTTAGCTGAGCTAGTTTGTGCCTCGAATTCACAGAAAGAGAGTTCCTAGCTCGAGATGTGTGATAGGAAAATATCGCAAGATTGTGGGTGCCTAGTTTTGAAGGCTATACACTACACTTTTTCTCGCACATTTTTTGGTTGAAAAATTTTCTGTTTCCTATCTCCATTTCGAGGCTGCAGCTAAGCTAGTTTGCGCCTCGAATTCACAGAAAGAGAGTTTCTAGCTTGAGATATGCGATTAGAAAATATCGCAAGATTGTGAGTGTCTAGTTTTGTGGGCTATACACCACACTTTTTCTCACACATTTTTTGGTTGAAAAATGTTCTGTTTCCTATCTCCATTTCGAGGCTGCAGCTGAGCTAGTTTGTGCCTCGAATTCACAGAAAGAGAGTTTCTAGCTTGAGATATGCGATTAGAAAATATCGCAAGGTTGTGGGTGTCTAGTTTTGTGGGCTATACAGCACCCTTTTTCTCACACATTTTTTGGTTGAAAAATGTTCTGTTTCCTATCTCCATTTCGAGGCCTTAGCTGAGCTAGTTTGTGCCTCGAATTCACAGAAAGAGAGTTCCTAGCTCGAGATGTGTGATAGGAAAATATCGCAAGATTGTGGGTGTCTAGTTTTGTTGGCTATACACCACTCTTTTTCTTTCACATTTTTTGATTGAAAAATTTTCTGTTTCCTAGCTACATTTCGAGGCCTTAGCTGAACTAGTTTGTGCCTCGCCTTCACAGAAAGAGAGTTTCTAGCTTGAGATGTGTGATAGGAAAATATCGCAAGATTGTGGGTGTCTAGTTTTGTGGGCTATACACCACCCTTTTTCTCTCACATTTTTTGGTTGAAAAATTTTCTGTTTCCTATCTCTATTTCGAGGCTGCAGCTAAGCTAGTTTCCGCCTCGAACTCACAGAAAGAGAGTATCTGGGTCGAGATGTGTGATAGGAAAATATCGCAAGGTTGTGGGTGTCTAGTTTTGTGGGCTATACACCACCCTTTTTCTCGCACATTTTTTGGTTGAAAAATTTTCTGTTTCCTATCTCTATTTCGAGGCTGCAGCTAAGCTAGTTTCCGCCTCGAACTCACAGAAAGAGAGTATCTGGGTCGAGGTGTGTGATAGGAAAATATCGCAAGGTTGTGGGTGTCTAGTTTTGTGGGCTATACACCACCCTTTTTCTCGCACATTTTTTGGTTGAAAAATTTTCTGTTTCCTATCTCCATTTCGAGGCTGCAGCTAAGCTAGTTTGTGCCTCGAATTCACAGAAAGAGAGTTTCTAGCTTGAGATATGCGATTAGAAAATATCGCAAGATTGTGGTGTCTAGTTTTGTGGGCTATACAGCACCCTTTTTCTCACACATTTTTTGGTTGAAAAATGTTCTGTTTCCTATCTCCATTTCGAGGCTGCAGCTGAGCTAGTTTGTGCCTCGAATTCACAGAAAGAGAGTTTCTAGCTTGAGATATGCGATTAGAAAATATCGCAAGGTTGTGGGTGTCTAGTTTTGTGGGCTATACAGCACCCTTTTTCTCACACATTTTTTGGTTGAAAAATGTTCTGTTTCCTATCTCCATTTCGAGGCCTTAGCTGAGCTAGTTTGTGCCTCGAATTCACAGAAAGAGAGTTCCTAGCTCGAGATGTGTGATAGGAAAATATCGCAAGATTGTGGGTGTCTGGTTTTGTGGGCTATACATCACCCTTTTTCTCAAACATTTTTTGGTTGAAAAATTTTCTGTTTCCTATCTCTATTTCGAGGCTGCAGCTAAGCTAGTTTCCGCCTCGAACTCACAGAAAGAGAGTATCTGGGTCGAGATGTGTGATAGGAAAATATCGCAAGATTGTGGGTGTCTGGTTTTGTGGGCTATACACCACCCTTTTTCTCAAACATTTTTTGGTTGAAAAATTTTCTGTTTCCTATCTCCATTTCGAGGCTGCAGCTAAGCTAGTTTGCGCCTCGAATTCACAGAAACAGAGTTTCTAGCTGGAGATGTGTGATAGGAAAATATCGCAAGATTGTGGGTGTCTAGTTTTGTGGGCTATACACCACTCTTTTTCTCTCACATTTTTTGGTTGGAAAATTTTCTGTTTCCTATCTCCATTTCGAGGCTGCAGCTAAGCTAGTTTGTGCCTCGAATTCACAGAAAGAGAGTTCCTAGCTCGAGATGTGTGATAGGAAAATATCGCAAGATTGTGGGTGTCTAGTTTTGTGGGCTATACACCACTCTTTTTCTCTCACATTTTTTGGTTGGAAAATTTTCTGTTTCCTATCTCCATTTCGAGGCTGCAGCTGAGCTAGTTTGTGCCTCGAATTCACAGA
This sequence comes from Xylota segnis, assembly GCA_963583995.1. NCBI lineage: Eukaryota > Metazoa > Arthropoda > Insecta > Diptera > Syrphidae > Xylota > Xylota segnis. The sequence goes on from OY757239.1 coordinate 32,842,268, forward strand.
AAGAGAGTTTCTAGCTTGAGATATGCGATTAGAAAATATCGCAAGGTTGTGGGTGTCTAGTTTTGTGGGCTATACACCACTCTTTTTCTCTCACATTTTTTGGTTGAAAAATGTTCTGTTTCCTATCTCCATTTCGAGGCTGCAGCTAAGCTAGTTTCCGCCTCGAACTCACAGAAAGAGCGCATCTGGGTCGAGATGTGTGATAGGAAAATATCGCAAGATTGTGGGTGCCTAGTTTTGAGGGCTATACACTACACTTTTTCTCGCACATTTTTTGGTTGAAAAATTTTCTGTTTCCTATCTCCATTTCGAGGCTGCAGCTAAGCTAGTTTGCGCCTCGAATTCACAGAAAGAGAGTTTCTAGCTTGAGATATGCGATTAGAAAATATCGCAAGATTGTGAGTGTCTAGTTTTGTGGGCTATACACCACACTTTTTCTCACACATTTTTTGGTTGACACCACACTTTTTCTCACACATTTTTTGGTTGAAAAATGTTCTGTTTCCTATCTCCATTTCGAGGCTGCAGCTGAGCTAGTTTGTGCCTCGAATTCACAGAAAGAGAGTTTCTAGCTTGAGATATGCGATTAGAAAATATCGCAAGGTTGTGGGTGTCTAGTTTTGTGGGCTATACAGCACCCTTTTTCTCACACATTTTTTGGTTGAAAAATGTTCTGTTTCCTATCTCCATTTCGAGGCTGCAGCTGAGCTAGTTTGTGCCTCGAATTCACAGAAAGAGAGTTTCTAGCTTGAGATATGCGATTAGAAAATATCGCAAGGTTGTGGGTGTCTAGTTTTGTGGGCTATACACCACTCTTTTTCTCTCACATTTTTTGGTTGAAAAATGTTCTGTTTCCTATCTCCATTTCGAGGCTGCAGCTAAGCTAGTTTCCGCCTCGAACTCACAGAAAGAGCGCATCTGGGTCGAGATGTGTGATAGGAAAATATCGCAAGATTGTGGGTGCCTAGTTTTGAGGGCTATACACTACACTTTTTCTCGCACATTTTTTGGTTGAAAAATTTTCTGTTTCCTATCTCTATTTCGAGGCTGCAGCTAAGCTAGTTTCCGCCTCGAACTCACAGAAAGAGAGTATCTGGGTCGAGATGTGTGATAGGAAAATATCGCAAGGTTGTGGGTGTCTAGTTTTGTGGGCTATACACCACACTTTCTCTCACACATTTTTTGGTTGAAAAATGTTCTGTTTCCTATCTCCATTTCGAGGCTGCAGCTGAGCTAGTTTGTGCCTCGAATTCACAGAAAGAGAGTTTCTAGCTTGAGATATGCGATTAGAAAATATCGCAAGGTTGTGGGTGTCTAGTTTTGTGGGCTATACAGCACCCTTTTTCTCACACGTTTTTTGGTTGAAAAATGTTCTGTTTCCTATCTCCATTTCCAGGCCTTAGCTGAGCTAGTTTGTGCCTCGAATTCACAGAAAGAGAGTTCCTAGCTCGAGATGTGTGATAGGAAAATATCGCAAGATTGTGGGTGTCTAGTTTTGTGGGCTATACACCACTCTTTTTCTCTCACATTTTTTGGTTGAAAAATTTTCTGTTTCCTATCTCCATTTCGAGGCTGCAGCTGAGCTAGTTTGTGCCTCGAATTCACAGAAAGAGAGTTTCTAGCTTGAGATATGCGATTAGAAAATATCGCAAGGTTGTGGGTGTCTAGTTTTGTGGGCTATACAGCACCCTTTTTCTCACACATTTTTTGGTTGAAAAATGTTCTGTTTCCTATCTCCATTTCGAGGTTTTAGCTGAGCTAGTTTGTGCCTCGAATTCACAGAAAGAGAGTTCCTAGCTCGAGATGTGTGATAGGAAAATATCGCAAGATTGTGGGTGTCTAGTTTTGTGGGCTATACACCACTCTTTTTCTCTCACATTTTTTGGTTGAAAAATTTTCTGTTTCCTATCTCCATTTCGAGGCCTTAGCTGAGCTAGTTTGTGCCTCGAATTCACAGAAAGAGAGTTCCTAGCTCGAGATGTGTGATAGGAAAATATCGCAAGATTGTGGGTGCCTAGTTTTGAAGGCTATACACTACACTTTTTCTCGCACATTTTTTGGTTGAAAAATTTTCTGTTTCCTATCTCCATTTCGAGGCTGCAGCTAAGCTAGTTTGCGCCTCGAATTCACAGAAAGAGAGTTTCTAGCTTGAGATATGCGATTAGAAAATATCGCAAGATTGTGAGTGTCTAGTTTTGTGGGCTATACACCACACTTTTTCTCACACATTTTTTGGTTGAAAAATGTTCTGTTTCCTATCTCCATTTCGAGGCTGCAGCTGAGCTAGTTTGTGCCTCGAATTCACAGAAAGAGAGTTTCTAGCTTGAGATATGCGATTAGAAAATATCGCAAGGTTGTGGGTGTCTAGTTTTGTGGGCTATACAGCACCCTTTTTCTCACACATTTTTTGGTTGAAAAATGTTCTGTTTCCTATCTCCATTTCGAGGCCTTAGCTGAGCTAGTTTGTGCCTCGAATTCACAGAAAGAGAGTTCCTAGCTCGAGATGTGTGATAGGAAAATATCGCAAGATTGTGGGTGTCTAGTTTTGTTGGCAATACACCACTCTTTTTCTTTCACATTTTTTGATTGAAAAATTTTCTGTTTCCTAGCTACATTTCGAGGCCTTAGCTGAACTAGTTTGTGCCTCGAATTCACAGAAAGAGAGTTTCTAGCTTGAGATGTGTGATAGGAAAATATCGCAAGATTGTGGGTGTCTAGTTTTGTGGGCTATACACCACCCTTTTTCTCTCACATTTTTTGGTTGAAAAATTTTCTGTTTCCTATCTCTATTTCGAGGCTGCAGCTAAGCTAGTTTCCGCCTCGAACTCACAGAAAGAGAGTATCTGGGTCGAGATGTGTGATAGGAAAATATCGCAAGGTTGTGGGTGTCTAGTTTTGTGGGCTATACACCACCCTTTTTCTCGCACATTTTTTGGTTGAAAAATTTTCTGTTTCCTATCTCTATTTCGAGGCTGCAGCTAAGCTAGTTTCCGCCTCGAACTCACAGAAAGAGAGTATCTGGGTCGAGATGTGTGATAGGAAAATATCGCAAGGTTGTGGGTGTCTAGTTTTGTGGGCTATACACCACCCTCTTTCTCGCACATTTTTTGGTTGAAAAATTTTCTGTTTCCTATCTCCATTTCGAGGCTGCAGCTAAGCTAGTTTGTGCCTCGAATTCACAGAAAGAGAGTTTCTAGCTTGAGATAAGAGAGTTCCTAGCTCGAGATGTGTGATAGGAAAATATCGCAAGATTGTGGGTGTCTAGTTTTGTGGGCTATACACCACTCTTTTTCTCTCACATTTTTTGGTTGAAAAATTTTCTGTTTCCTATCTCCATTTCGAGGCCTTAGCTGAGCTAGTTTGTGCCTCGAATTCACAGAAAGAGAGTTCCTAGCTCGAGATGTGTGATAGGAAAATATCGCAAGATTGTGGGTGCCTAGTTTTGAAGGCTATACACTACACTTTTTCTCGCACATTTTTTGGTTGAAAAATTTTCTGTTTCCTATCTCCATTTCGAGGCTGCAGCTAAGCTAGTTTGCGCCTCGAATTCACAGAAAGAGAGTTTCTAGCTTGAGATATGCGATTAGAAAATATCGCAAGATTGTGAGTGTCTAGTTTTGTGGGCTATACACCACACTTTTTCTCACACATTTTTTGGTTGAAAAATGTTCTGTTTCCTATCTCCATTTCGAGGCTGCAGCTGAGCTAGTTTGTGCCTCGAATTCACAGAAAGAGAGTTTCTAGCTTGAGATATGCGATTAGAAAATATCGCAAGGTTGTGGGTGTCTAGTTTTGTGGGCTATACAGCACCCTTTTTCTCACACATTTTTTGGTTGAAAAATGTTCTGTTTCCTATCTCCATTTCGAGGCCTTAGCTGAGCTAGTTTGTGCCTCGAATTCACAGAAAGAGAGTTCCTAGCTCGAGATGTGTGATAGGAAAATATCGCAAGATTGTGGGTGTCTAGTTTTGTTGGCTATACACCACTCTTTTTCTTTCACATTTTTTGATTGAAAAATTTTCTGTTTCCTAGCTACATTTCGAGGCCTTAGCTGAACTAGTTTGTGCCTCGAATTCACAGAAAGAGAGTTTCTAGCTTGAGATGTGTGATAGGAAAATATCGCAAGATTGTGGGTGTCTAGTTTTGTGGGCTATACACCACCCTTTTTCTCTCACATTTTTTGGTTGAAAAATTTTCTGTTTCCTATCTCTATTTCGAGGCTGCAGCTAAGCTAGTTTCCGCCTCGAACTCACAGAAAGAGAGTATCTGGGTCGAGATGTGTGATAGGAAAATATCGCAAGGTTGTGGGTGTCTAGTTTTGTGGGCTATACACCACCCTTTTTCTCGCACATTTTTTGGTTGAAAAATTTTCTGTTCCCTATCTCCATTTCGAGGCTGCAGCTAAGCTAGTTTGTGCCTCGAATTCACAGAAAGAGAGTTTCTAGCTTGAGATATGCGATTAGAAAATATCGCAAGATTGTGAGTGTCTAGTTTTGTGGGCTATACACCACACTTTCTCTCACACATTTTTTGGTTGAAAAATGTTCTGTTTCCTATCTCCATTTCGAGGCTGCAGCTGAGCTAGTTTGTGCCTCGAATTCACAGAAAGAGAGTTTCTAGCTTGAGATATGCGATTAGAAAATATCGCAAGGTTGTGGTGTCTAGTTTTGTGGGCTATACAGCACCCTTTTTCTCACACATTTTTTGGTTGAAAAATGTTCTGTTTCCTATCTCCATTTCGAGGCCTTAGCTGAGCTAGTTTGTGCCTCGAATTCACAGAAAGAGAGTTCCTAGCTCGAGATGTGTGATAGGAAAATATCGCAAGATTGTGGGTGTCTAGTTTTGTGGGCTATACACCACTCTTTTTCTTTCACATTCTTTGGTTGAAAAATTTTCTGTTTCCTATCTCCATTTCGAGGCCTTAGCTGAGGTAGTTTGTGCCTCGAATTCACAGAAAGAGAGTTTCTAGCTCGAGATGTGTGATAGGAAAATATCGCAAGATTGTGGGTGTCTAGTTTTGTGGGCTATACACCACTCTTTTTCTTTCACATTCTTTGGTTGAAAAATTTTCTGTTTCCTATCTCCATTTCGAGGCTGCAGCTAAGCTAGTTTGTGCCTCGAATTCACAGAAAGAGAGTTTCTAGCTCGAGATGTGTGATAGGAAAATATCGCAAGATTGTGGGTGTCTAGTTTTGTGGGCTATACACCACACTTTTTCTCACACATTTTTTGGTTGAAAAATTTTCTGTTTCCTATCTCCATTTCGAGGCTGCAGCTGAGCTAGTTTGTGCCTCGAATTCACAGAAAGAGAGTTTCTAGCTTGAGATATGCGATTAGAAAATATCGCAAGGTTGTGGTGTCTAGTTTTGTGGGCTATACAGCACCCTTTTTCTCACACATTTTTTGGTTGAAAAATGTTCTGTTTCCTATCTCCATTTCGAGGCTGCAGCTGAGCTAGTTTGTGCCTCGAATTCACAGAAAGAGAGTTTCTAGCTTGAGATATGCGATTAGAAAATATCGCAAGGTTGTGGGTGTCTAGTTTTGTGGGCTATACAGCACCCTTTTTCTCACACATTTTTTGGTTGAAAAATGTTCTGTTTCCTATCTCCATTTCGAGGCCTTAGCTGAGCTAGTTTGTGCCTCGAATTCACAGAAAGAGAGTTCCTAGCTCGAGATGTGTGATAGGAAAATATCGCAAGATTGTGGGTGTCTAGTTTTGTGGGCTATACACCACTCTTTTTCTCTCACATTTTTTGGTTGAAAAATTTTCTGTTTCCTATCTCCATTTCGAGGCCTTAGCTGAGCTAGTTTGTGCCTCGAATTCACAGAAAGAGAGTTTCTAGCTTGAGATATGCGATTAGAAAATATCGCAAGATTGTGGGTGTCTAGTTTTGTGGGCTATACACCACTCTTTTTCTCTCACATTTTTTGGTTGAAAAATTTCCTGTTTCCTTTCTCCATTTCGAGGCCTTAGCTGAGGTAGTTTGTGCCTCGAATTCACAGAAAGAGAGTTCCTAGCTCGAGATGTGTGATAGGAAAATATCGCAAGATTGTGGGTGTCTGGTTTTGTGGGCTATACACCACCCTTTTTCTCAAACATTTTTTGGTTGAAAAATTTTCTGTTTCCTATCTCCATTTCGAGGCTGCAGCTAAGCTAGTTTGCGCCTCGAATTCACAGAAACAGAGTTTCTAGCTGGAGATGTGTGATAGGAAAATATCGCAAGATTGTGGGTGTCTAGTTTTGTGGGCTATACACCACCCTTTTTCTCGCACATTTTTTGGTTGAAAAATTTTCTGTTTCCTATCTCCATTTCGAGGCTGCAGCTAAGCTAGTTTGCGCCTCGAATTCACAGAAAGAGAGTTTCTAGCTTGAGATATGCGATTAGAAAATATCGCAAGATTGTGAGTGTCTAGTTTTGTGGGCTATACACCACCCTTTTTCTCGCACATTTTTTGGTTGAAAAATTTTCTGTTTCCTATCTCCATTTCGAGGCTGCAGCTAAGCTAGTTTGCGCCTCGAATTCACAGAAAGAGAGTTTCTAGCTTGAGATATGCGATTAGAAAATATCGCAAGATTGTGAGTGTCTAGTTTTGTGGGCTATACACCACCCTTTTTCTCGCACATTTTTTGGTTGAAAAATTTTCTGTTTCCTATCTCCATTTCGAGGCTGCAGCTAAGCTAGTTTGCGCCTCGAATTCACAGAAACAGAGTATCTGGCTCGAGATGTGTGATAGGAAAATATCGCAAGATTGTGGGTGTCTGGTTTTGTGGGCTATACACCACCCTTTTTCTCAAACATTTTTTGGTTGAAAAATTTTCTGTTTCCTATCTCCATTTCGAGGCTGCAGCTAAGCTAGTTTTCGACTCGAACGCACGGAAATAGAATATCTGGCTGAAAATATATATCGTCCATGTTCATAGAATCAATAACAGACAAGAAAATGTCAGTCACCATTATTTGGTTACGCAATCCATTCACTAAAGGTGTTGCGAAAGCACAATTTTCAGTCAAAATACGAACCTCTTGTTGGATGGCCCTTACTATCCATATCACACTATCGTTTGCTCTTAATACAAGCATCCGTCCCTTGTCCAATTCCATTAGACAAATCGGTGCTTGTCCTGTGCTTCGGTCCACTCTGAGCAAAAATTAATAAAAAATAGTACACATACGCCCCAGTGTCGCAACATAATTCTACGAACGATGACGAACCACAACCATATGTACACACATAAGTGTGTATTAAGTGCGGCACTTATTCCTCGACCGGAACCTGAACTAGAGCAGAGTACACATTGCTTGCATAACACACATCCCTTCCCATAAAAAATGAACTACGTAACCTAAGCCCAGATACACCGCACATCCGGCTGCCGCTCTGGCCACCATCAGCAAGACTATCAATCGATTTACAAGACACAAACTTGACACTGACACGTGCACCACATGTGTGTCTTCCAATGAAATTCAATTTATTGCCTCCATCGCGTTACGCAACACTAATTATCTACGAACGACTTCTTGTAGTTTAGACAGACAAACTTTGTAACATTTTATGACATTCGTCACGTCAAGTTTATCTCGATTAGGCTTGTAGTACAAAAAATTGATGTAAAAAGCAAAAAGATAATGATTTATCGTCAGCCAATCAACTATTGTTCCGAACCATAACCAAACACAATCGGCTGCAGAGCATCACCCACATGAGCATAAAATTGCATATTTCATTGCCTTGTCATGACGCAAAGCGAAAAAAGCGCCCTTACCTGCACCTTTTCAGTCGTTAAGTGAATAATTACATGTCAGCTGAACGCAAAAACGCAAATGTACATGCAATACTGGCAGATACCGTCGCCGTGAGATAATTGCTGATCGATAAATCAAAACGTCGAATCGCTTTTATGGTGTATCCGCACCATTAAGTGATTGAAAAGGAAAATATTTGCAATTCCTGGGTGCTGTGCTGACTGCTGACATTGCGTGATGATTCCATCAATTAAATGCAAAAAAAAACAATTTTTTTCTCTTAAAATGCAGGGTAAAGCTGGTTTTACAATTATGGCTAAGAACCTTCCCGGCCTCGTTAACAACGCAGGGGATATAACAACGAGAGGGCGAATATTGAACAGAGTGAGAATGATGAGGTAAGAAGAGAACTCGCCTCTAGTGAATCCTGGAGCTGTCCCAGTTTTACAGAGGCAATCCAAGTACACCAGCTCTGATGACCTACCAGAGGAGTTTCTCAAATCATGGTGGCGATCCATGCACCAAATCATCAACCAGGTATGGGTAGATGAAGTCATGCCCGATCACTCTATACAATCTTCAAGAAAGGCGTTCCTATGTCATGTAACAACTATTGGCATTGAGACACGTCCCTGCTAAAAGTCGCATTTAAGAATCTACCAACGTAGTGTGTGTACGTCTTAAGACTTTCTGCTTCTACTATTCGGCACATACCAGTGTGGCTTTAGGCAAGAGACATCGACACTGGACCAAACCCTAGAAAAGTCCTAAGTCGAGACTCATCATCTCTATATCGACTCCGAAGCATTCATGATCCTGAGCTCTACAAGGCGATGGTCGAATTCCGAACTAGCTTTGCCGTTTAAGACTGGAAGACCCAGTTCCTTTGAACTATTAAAAGCAAGCATGATTTCCTCAATCTTATGGTAAAACAGATGCACAGGGCAGATGTGAAGACGAAAAGCCCTATCTTCAACAAATCTGTCCAACTGGTAAGATATGCAGTGATATCGACATCATTGTTCATTGGTTTTACATGAGGACAAAATCAGGTACTGACTGTCAACAAATAGAGAAGTATATGTCCACCACCTGGGACTAAACGTCGGCAAGCTCCTTACGAATGGCATGTTAGGAAACCACTGCTACTTGAGCTTCCTAAAGGTTCCTGTCTTGGAAGACGAGCTGCAGGCTCTATAAAACATTACACTTGCCAGTGCTATTACATGAAGACTAATGCCGAACCTTAAGCATGAAAGGAGTGCAGATATTGAACACTTTCGACAGAATAGCCCTCAGGTTTAAGACGAAAAGAAAGACCGAAGTTCTGATTTAAGGATGAAAATATGACGAATGTCGAAGAGTTTGGCCTACACAATTGGAAGTAGTGCCTGGCATCATACGTAAAACTGCCGTGTCTTAGCAGAGACTCTTTAGTGATCAGAAGCAGTGAAAATTTCGATCTTATGAAAGAGGTGGTTTGGTACCCAGCTACCACTCAAGATCACCAACGGAAACTAAACGTCTTCCCTAAACCAGCTTGAGATTGTTATACATTTTCGGATAGTCTTACCTCAGGTCCTGACAGCCTTTCTAACTTCACACAGGTTAAGGCTTGAACATAGGAAGTGCTTCCTTCTGCATTCGCATAGCCATAGTCTTGGCAGAGGAATTACGCTAACCTGGGTTTTATAAAGACTGTGTTTTCTGTGTTCACAGTTTCTTGTTGACACGACAAGATGAAAGTCCACACCATCTCACATTAGCTAGCCTCGCGAAGGCTTGTTCTAGACTGGATTTAACAAGATGCAACTATGATGCAAAATTGTTCGCAAGTTCGATCCCTCGAATACCTCTTCATCCTGGAAGCCAATAGGGGTGTAACATCGTGACTTACTGTGAAAGTATTGAGCTCTTCATGACATCGTCTTACAAAATTTTAAATTTATAAATGTCGGTCAAATACTCTTCATAGATGTCGCTGCATACGACGGTCATATTCCTAAGGTACAATTTCGATTGTTCGATTGTATCGTACTCGTACGTCTTTCTAAGGGACTTCGTTAAGTTACACGCAACAAAGATTTCTGTCTTTTGACGAGTCTCCTCTCCGGCATCTGCAGCGACAGCATTGACATTTTAGACCATATATCACTTTGTTTAGTACTATCCCGTCTTAAGTTTCATCGAGCCTAGTGCCATATGAAAAAGGAGAACATCTTCGGCTTCGATGACATAAGTTGCAACCATCTCATGGAATAGAATGGCTCTAGACAAATCTAAGGCTATCCTCGCCTCCATTGGTTTCACATAAGAGCTGTGAAGAGCTGCGGTGATAAAAATCAACCAAAACCACTCTAGTGAAGGTCATCAGAATCCTTTATAGGCTAAGGCCGTTGACAGCCTAAGCCGCGAATGCGTCAACTCATCATGTTGTGTGGCAAGATTTCGTCACAATCTTAAGCCTCGAATTAATTAACAACTCTCACGATTTTTTTTTTCTGTTTTTTAATTCCTTTCCACCACAAAGTCGAGATATAAAATTAGATCTCATTATTCACTTAGCAGATTCCGTTCTACGTTCCTCGTTCTCGTACCAACTGACAGGAAAAAAAAGAGGAAAAATAAAAATTACCCAACAAGACAAAGCGACCAATTAACGACATGAAACTATACTACATGCAACGAAAGCCGGCTGGTGTCAATTTTATCACCCTGACAATGGTTTTCCTCGCTTTATGATCTTTTCCAGGTAAAACATCCGTCCGCCTGGAACAGGTATTTTGTGACGAATGACTTGTGTGCTATTTGAATGGATTCATCAGCCGAAAACCCCTCGTCGAGTTCCCATGTTCTACCACGAATATCATCAGCCACTATGTGGAGCAAGTCATTGACATGCCATTCGACACACTCACGGCACGGTGACAGCTCCATTCTGTTCTCATTGTGATTCGTCTTCAATTTGAATATGCATATTAAACATAAGCTTTGCAGACCGCTATACCATTGATATATTGATTTAATGAATTTTTTTTTTCGCCTTGTTTTTTGTTTTCCCATTTTCTTGTAGCTTTGTCTTATGCAAATGTTATGTTTTTTTTTTCTTATTTTTTCCCACTCTTTGCTTTCAACAAATAACCAGGTCGTAGAATTTGTTGCATAAAAAAGTGTATAGCAGACGTTAGAAATTGGTTTACGTAATTTCCATGGAAACCACAGCGTCGAGCTCAGGCATATACTTGTATCTATGCATCTTTCTGTTCGAAAAAAAACGTGAAACTAATTTTAATTTGTCAACATTCGAATGCGCTCGTTATCAGCTGCACAAATAAATTTACTGATTTGCAACGAGAGCATGTAATAAGTTGTTTTTCGTGATTGCATCGAAAAAACGCAAAAAAAAATAAAGTTGTCGCTGACGGAAACTGGCTTTAATCGTTCAATCATCTATATCTGGTGTAAAAAATAAAAATTTAAATATACAACAGATTGATTTGTTTATATAAGCCGCTAGCTAATAACTCGTTCGTATGACAGACAGGTTTGACGATCCAACGTAACTGATTTCGTGTGCGTTTATGAGGCTACCTGGGCTATGATCAAAATCAATTCAGATCAACTCGATTATATTCCCAGAGATACGCATTTCTTTAGTCGTAATCCAGTGATTGATTACGGCTCGACAAACGACTAAAACGATTTGTGGAGTTCTTAATGGGTTCGGTTTTGTAAAGACGTAGCGGTCTTATTGAGAGTCGTTGAAAGACTTTGAAAAGATTTGTTGAAGAGGTGGTCTTAGTGGAAATTAGTAAAAAAAAAACAAAAAGCCGTCTAAAAATATGTATATCAGTCTTTATCTTCCGATAGGAGGATGGAATTAATTTAGGGTATTCAAGCGAGACCAAAAATGCAAAAGCATCCATGATACCCTAAGCCAAACAGGTCTGTGATTTAACGCCTAGGATTTCATTCCTGAGGCTGACAATCTACTAATTCTCTTAGCGAAGCAGTTTTCTAAGCTTTTTTTGGAATTGACCATACTTGACATGCCTTTGGATTTCATCTGGCAACATTATTGATCTAAAGAAATGTAAAGGGCGGGCCATCTAGTGGTTTCTTTTTAAATCATAGGTTATTTTGACACTGACAGCTGTTTCCCGTTCGAAATTTTGACAGATAGTCAGTATCATACCTCCGCGGGTCGAAATGGGTCGCTGTACGCTTGAACAATGTTGGGGAATATTAAAAACTTTAGTGCTGTGTAGCCCAAACAGATCGTTGTTTGAAAAGAAGTTTTGGTCGAAATGATGCACCCACCGCGTTTGCTGTACGCAAGTTTGTAAGGCTGCTATGCTTGTGGACAACACTCATGGTCTCCGTCCTTGTACGGTGCGCACAGACGAGAATGGGGCTGCTGTAGCCGAGAGTGTGAGACTCAATTTACGAACATCAACTCGCCGTCGATCTCAAAAGCCCAACATTTCATACACTAGCCTGAGGAATGAGTTGTGTTCCATAGTTAATGGGAATGTTTGCTTTTACTAAAAAAAAAAGTCATAATACATGGAAATCATAATACATAAGTAGAAGGGGACCTCAACCGACTTGAAGTGCGCAACCGGAGGCAGTTAGCTAAGAACCGGGCTAACTGGAGAGTCTTGTTGGCTGAGGGCCACCTTCACCCCGAACTGTAGCGCCACCTAAGTAAGTAAGTAAAGAGCTGTCACGAAACAAGAAATAAAGTTTTAATGAAAGAAGAACACTACGACTGACCAAAGAAAGTCTTTCTCGAGGCCGAGGTAATGAGGAAGTTCAAAAAGATACCCAATTCCAATGCAATCTGCCAACCAAGAAAGAATTTCTTGAAAATACTCACAGGGTATGATATCTGTTGCTATAAATCGACAGAATGGGTTTTAGATCAAATGCAGTAAGTAGCACATAGTAACTTGTGGCTTATCCAGAGTTTGAACACTCTAGGATCTACTCACTCTAGAGTTCGAATAAGCCATTGTCTGACAAACAATCATGGGGTGGACCTAGAATAAACCCTTTTTCAGTAATAAATACTGAGGACTTAACCACGGCTGCAGGGATGCCAGTGCATCGGTTGACCTCCTTTTTGGAATATTACGAAGTGGATTGGAAAATGAAGCAGGTAGGGATTATCAAACTCCCAAACAGAGGGCGAAGTATTTGTGTCCTTCCCACGGATTGCAAGATTATAGCTATTTAGTACTGAGAACTAGTTCATTCCATTCTAGGCTTGGACACGAGCCTCTTAATTCACCCATATTTACAGTCTGCAGGTTATCATAGCGCAAAACACTTCATTTTCTATATCCTACGACTTCGAGAAGGACTCTTTGAATCATGATTTCATCTCATAGATCTTATGCAAGGTAAGGTATTCCACAGAAACTTATACTCGTAGCTGTTATCATGACTACCTCTGACGGTGCTAAGTGCCACGTCTCATACGAAGAGTCAAATGATTTTTAAGACCAATTCAGTCAATTAGTGATGTTTCACGTTCACAGTCCAGACGGTTAAAAAAAACCCCTCACTTACAAAGGACATTGAACATCTATCCATGGCTCATGGTGGTACCGACCTCGATGAAAGGAGCAGAATCGGAAAATCCTAAAAGTGCGTTCAGAATACTATTCGAAATCTGGAACACCAATATATCGAGCTAGAAACCTATGCTGTGATGGTTTCGCTTTAATGTTGAATCAGTTCCACCCTATGGGTGTAGTGTTTTGTAAATTCCCACCTATCGTCCTGGAAATTTTCTGCCTCAATCGCACTTAAACGAAAAACTTTTTATAGCAGCGAGTCAAGAATGTATTGACCTCACAATCCGCTGAAGAAAGTGGTAATAAATTGGTTATAACCGACGAGACTTTACCAGTCTCTGATAGAAGTGTGCATCTACCTAGCAAAGCGTTGTAGAATGGTTCAGCAGAACGTCTGACGTTTAGACAACTTTCACAGCTTTTCAACATTGTTTTGGTTTTTGCTTTCATTATTCCTTCTCCTAGCACTTATCAACCATTAAGGTTCATCTGTATGCCAATGCTTACTTCATACTTAATGTACATATATCTTATCGATTCTTTCAAATACTCTACAACTTTCAATTACGTATGTGCATCTCTAAACATAATAACTTGGCTTACGTTTCAACCTTAATGAGACATGTGTAGTTGGGTAAAACTTGTAAGCCACCATGCCACCATTAAGGTTAGAAAGTTCCCCTTCTCGTCGATTCAAGACGTCTAAATCTAACCTCAGTGCCAACCTGAGTGTTCAAAAGTCACAGGTCACGCAGAAAAATATCACAATTAGTCGCATGCGATACGGATACCCTTCACATTAGCATGCAATAATTGTTGTTGATAAATTCCTCCTTAACCTCGAAACATGGTTCTAACAATTCAAACGCTTGCATGGTAATAACCACAATTGAATTTAGATTATAAGGGCAAAGATTGGTAACAAAGAATGCACATGAAATACACGCGGAGAAAGTTCAGAAGTACATAAATCATCCAACTAACATATGTACATACTATGCAGATAGTGGCTCTATTCAAATGCAAATGGAAGATACTTTATTTTCTTTTCTTTAATTGACTCTGACGCAAACAGAAGCCGATGTCTATCAATCGAGTCGCGTGCAAGTGACATCACGTTGATGGGGAATTTCATTTACCAGAACCCAATCCTGATAAGGATAACGATTTGCCATCGTTATTGGAAAATATACAAAATTCGTAAAATGATAAATGAACGTTCGACCTTTAGTTTAACAAGTTTTAGGACAAAATTTATTGCTCGAGATGACAGCTGCAACAGTTGTTCTAAAACAATTTATTATCTACTGCCGAGTCATAAGTGAGGCGGGACCTTTCAAAATTTGGAATTCGTGGATAGAGAAGGTTTTTTTTTTGAGACCCGACTCTCGAAAGTGAAGCACCACACATCATCAGTTCTTGACAGTACAGAACCCAAATCTCAACTGCAAATTTTCGTCATATGTTCTAATGGCCAGTTACCAAAGCCATTGCCGCATTGCAACGCCTTCACTGTCGCGCCTTACTTAGTAGTCAACGACCAGACTGCTGTAAACTATCAAACAAGTTAATAACGAGAACATGCTCAACACTATTCGTATCTGTGTCGCCCGTTGGGTAGTCGGGTATGCATTTTAAATTTACTGCAAACCGCTTTATGCATTCAAATGCGTGTTCCACGGCACACGGCGTCATTTCGCCGTCGACACGGCATCATATGTGCCAAACCCTGTTTTGCGTGAGAATACTAAACTAAACCCGATTGCAGCATTCAAAGTTCAGGCACGAGTTCTTTGGTGCCTGAATGCAGCGATTCCATCAAACGAAAAATACCATCTAATGCCGATATGAGTGTAATGCCAGACACCTATGGCTAATAGGACTATAAATAGGCTTGCACCCGCATAAATGCCTCATGTTTTTCCAATTAACCGCAAGGAATAAATTTACGCTCTTTCTACCGGAGGCATGGCAAAGGCTTTAAATTTAATTTTTCTTTGGGAACTCTGCACAGCCGGGGGCTCACAAAAGAATGCACGACTTTATTATGTGTGTGCACTCCTTCCTATTACAGCGTGCGCCGCTGCCACTGCCAACATTCACATTCATTTGCAATTTAAACTTTATTCGTCTTTGCCTCGTAAGTAGATAGTTTGGATTCTCTTTGGCCGTTTTTGTTAGGAAAAAAAAAATGAAAGTACCCTACCCCACTATAGGTAGATACTTTCCAAAGTTTTTTTCTTTTTTTTTTGTATATTTGGTCTTCAAGAAGAATCCGCATTCACAGTCTTTAGAGCAGCGATGGGCTTGGCGTTTGTTAGCTGAAAATATGCTCTGCGACGACGTACACCCACTGACAGGCTGTGACAGAGGACTGTGTGCCAGTTGCAATGAAAGCAAATCATGATTTATAGCCTGAATGTCAAGTAAGTGGTACAAAACGGAGATGTACGTCGATGAGTCGTCCATGGACATGCCCATTCGCAAACAGGTATGGCGTTATGGCGCTGAACACAATTGGTGCTCGTCATAAACTGAATCGTGTCAGCTGAATGCAGTCTAACAACAAAGAAGTAGGCAACGTCCTATTGCAGCTATTGGATTGGTTTGGAGATAAAGAAAGTCTCACATGGCCTCGCGGCGTTTAAGGAGATCAAGTCCCGCAAACGACGACAATTTGATGGAAAAGGCAAAAAGAAAAAAGGAACAACTACGACGACAACGACATTTGGTGCTTCAAAGGAAAGTAGTTGGAGAAGGAAGTTTGGTTTTTTTTATCATCAAGTCCGTTTGCTTTGGTGGATGGAATCTATCTTTTATCTAGGAATTGATTGTTCCTCATTTGGGCATTCGTGAGAGAAGAAAGTGTAATTTATACCTTGGAGGTTCTTACGACCGTGAAAGTCTTATTTGAAATCGGAAGTGGAATTTGTTACCCTAGGGCTTTTACGTAAGTCATAGCTCACCCGTGTTACTCGGGGAATAAATGGGCAGTCCTATGTGACCAATTTGGATCATTAATTTGGAAGGATTCTTGGAGTAAGTTTTCGCTTTCTCATTCGCTGTTTAGTTTCGATTGCAAGGCAAGTTTTATCCTTTCTTCAAGGTGAGATGGTAGGGTTCTACTTCAGGATATATTATGCTCTGAAGTGGGCACTTCTTTTCTATGAAAATTCATTTCCAAGTGCACGAGGAAAAAGTTGAAGAGTTGAGGAAAGGACACAATGTATTTGAATTGTCCTTGCAGTCTTTTAGTAAAGTGGAACATAAGTGCACAATCGAATCATGAACATAGGGTCTTGGCTTACAAATTCTTTTGACGATCGTTAAGGAGTAATGGAAGGAACGAGCGGTGAGGTAATTTTACGTGGATTTGTGTCCCATGTTCGACAAAAATCTGGACTAGTTGCACAAAGGAAAGGAGGTACATTATCCCCTCTATTTAAGCTGTGCGAAGATATCGTAGAAAACGACAGGACTGATGTGCCTACATGAGTCTCCACTTCATTGCAATCCTAATTCGGTCCTTAAAGGCAAAATTAGAAGGTGAAGCCAATGATCGAGCTAATCGACTATGAACTCAGACGGTATGGCTGGGCCTAAACAAGAAGAGATCCGTTTCTCTGGTGCAGCTCAGCCGTGACAATACACGTGTCTCTCTGGCAGAATTACTGGTCACTTGCCATCGGTGTGCTGCTCAACGACTATTGCAGAAGTTTCAGGGACGAGGAAGAAATTGAATCCGTCAGACACCTGTTGTGTGACAGTCCTGTCCTATCTCCCAGAGGAATGAGAACTGTCGATAGTTACTTCTCCATTGATTTGAAGGACCTGGGTAATATCGAACATCACTATCGGAGTAGTTCTAATTAGGGTAGTTTTTCCTTTCAGTGTTTCCTATGCTAAATAAGTGAACCATAAACCTAACCTCACCTAACCAACTAAATTAGATCATCTATATCAAGCGAATGGAATTCAGTGGTCATGTTCGATCGACCAGAAAGAAAGAATTTGATCAATGTAATCGCCACCGGCCAGAAGAATCTGAGGTGGCGCTCAGAACACATCACATCATAGGCTATTTCACGAACTAATGATTGCGAGAAGCTGGACTTAATGGTGCAGCACCTATTCTTCTCGCAGGTAACTGCGAATTCAAAGCTTCTCTTCTCGTAACAAAAGAAGTATCTGTACACCTGCGGACTATCAATGATTTGTCAATTATAGGCGAAGTAGTTTGGATTAATAGTCGGAAAAAACAACCAACAAGTGATCATGTCCCTTCAGCTTTACAGGAAACCTTGCGGCTGAAACCCAAGATTTGTTATTTGTGCGCAATATACCAGTAACCAGAGGTAACCAATGACTGTATAGTATGTTAGCTAAAAAGTTTCTTAAAATGAAGGAAGACCTCAATAGAGACTGTACCAGCCTTCTTGTGAAAATGCCTCGCAACACCAGATCTCCCAGTACAGAGGAAAGGTATGATAAAAGCTTGCTCTCAGGCTGCCTTGAAATCGTCCTCTTCAAAGTTGAAACACCCTGACTTAATGAAAAATTCGAGTTTGTTATGGAGATGCTCTACAGTCCTGACTATCAAATTTTAACATGGAGTTATATGCTTGTGGACTTTCTCGGCTTCAAAACGTCTAACAAAGGTGTTCCTGTCTATAGATAGAAAAATAATCGAGATAGGTCCTATAAAACACAAAAACGCCATCTATCGTTAGCCTCTAATAATGGCTGTTTGCATGGTTCAAACCTGAGTGTACAATGTGGCTAAATCGTCAGATTTATAGCTCGCTAGCTTTCGTGACGAGATAGTGCAGTCTTACATCATGCTGTGTTCATACGCTCAATTTGATTTGACGGAACAGATAATGTTGTCATGGGGGTGCTTTCCGCAGTATGACTGAGAAGATGGCTTGGTTGATGTCGTTTTTACTGAAGCTATTCACGAAAAGTTCTGTGTGTCAAAGGAATACCTATTTGTTTAGTGATTTTGCTGGACACTTATCACCATACTAGACTGTGATAAATATGGGTCGAGTCCATTAAGTGTGGTCCTATGTACTTGACGACCAGTCAAACTCTCTGTCCTTTCAAAGGCCGAAATAAAGAAAGTATGTAGTACGAAATAAGGGATAAACCTGGGCTTTAATAGGCCTCTTCAGTGAGCGTGATTTTTGGCTCCAAATCGGTTGAGCTCCGCTTATAATTTTGTGCGACATCTAAGCCGAGGTTTTCTTCTACTGCATTGTTCCTCCGAGCTGATATTGGAGACTCTTCAGGCATTGGTGTCGATTCATTCTATAAGTCCATTTTAGATGACTGATGGATACTTTTGTGACCGCAGTCGATGTCGCTGTACAACTTGTAGAATTTGCTGTTGAATTTCTTTCTCCAAACCATGTCAACCCAAAGGAGACCATGATCTCCGGAGAAAAATAATTTTGGATTCAGAACAACCAAGCATGCCTTCATCCGTCTTCGTTAACTTCCATGCTTGTGGACCGTAGAGCAAGACTGCGAATGATGAAGAATATTCTTGGGTTTTCTTGCCAAAGTCTTGGAAGCGAAAAGATACAGAGATTGACAAGAGTGACTCTTCGTTTGATATTTGTGTCAAATTTTTTAAAAATCTTGTTGACAGAGCTTATAGTGAAGCCGAAGTAGATTAAGTCCCTAACTACCTCAGAATTCAAGCTATCAACTATGAAGTTTTGTCCATGTCATCGATGTTGGGTGTCCCTTCTTATTAACAGCATGTACTTGGTATCACAGTTAAACCCATTTTAGCCGCGTCTTTTCCAATATTGCAAACGCATCAGTGACAGCTCGCAGTATTCTGTCGATATTGCCAATGTCATCCGCATATGCAAGTTATTGGACAGACTTTTCGAAAATATGGATTCGTGATTCACTGAAAGGAAATTAAACTTCATGGTGATTGGCAATATCGTCCTCCTTAGATTCGTATTGATTGCGGATCATAGTTTCGTGAATAAAAATTGTTTATTTTTTCGAACAATTTAGTTTCGGATCACATTTCTGTCGGTGACTCAGGATGACGAAACAAATGCCTAGCCAATGTGTTTATGGGACAGAACAGTTGAGATGCAATCACTATAACTAGCATTGCACTGAGCTAAATTGCCCCTTAGGCAGTGGAGAGTTCCCCCAACCTATATGAGGAAACATAACCTAAGTAAGTACTTCTCTTTGAGTAGGGAGCATCTAAATATGAATATACATATGTACATCGAGTTGTGGTACCTAGTTACCCTAGTTTTCACCATTTGTCGACAATGACAATCCCTTAGCACTATTTCTAGCGCTGGACTGAGTAAAAAGGTCACAAAATTCTGTGCTACTTATACTACATTGATAGTTTGTATGACAAATTAGCCTCGATGGACACTTAGTAGACGTAGAGATCGTAAATTTGCCTTCTGCTTTCAGTATCATTTCGTATAGGCTTAAGAAAACGAAGAATTGATAAAAATCTGAGTGAAAATCTTAAGCAAATGCATAGAAAAACGAACACAATCTGGCATCCCATCTCATACTCATTCGAAGATACATCTTCTAAGTAACAGTTCAAGAAGTTCATACTGCAACAACAATGTAGTCACTGAACTCATTTCAAAAGATGCACATACCACAATGACAGACAACTCGAAACTCGTTTAGGCTGTATATAGGTCAAACTAAATGAGATCCTCCACAGAGTTCCACTTCATTTGCTGCTTCTATCACATTCCATGTACATATGTACATATACGTGTATAAGATAAGTATCCATTACATTTCAAGTATCACCATCAATTGGAAAAGTAATTATAATCTCAATGAAGATGGAAAAATAATTATACATACATACGTACGTGGTCTTCCATAGTAGAGGAAATGCACATGCATACATATGTAGGTTCATATTTAGATTCATATTTTCCGCCCTACTTCAAACAACAGAGAATCTGATACAAAATTTGGCGATGTAGCTACACAAAGTTATGCAAAAAAAACAGTACCAACTCAGCCTTGAACTTTTGAGGATTCGGATTCGAAAGGAGCACACCACCCACACAAGTAAACCAACAAACAAACACCAGATATCGACAATTCAACGAGGATGCATCCATATCTGCATCTCCATCTGCATTTGAATTGGTAAAAGCGGGGGCGGGAGGCGGCACAGCGAAAATAAATAAAAAAAAAAAACATACCTTTTCACATCTGACATACTTAGCAGCGCTGGGTGCAAGAACTCCTGCTGCCATCCTCATCGATGACATAGAAAGCTGAGGTTATTCCAACAAAATTTTTTTTTTGAATTACTTCATGCATTTATCTTCAGATATCTCGCGTTCTGTATCTGATGTTATCGGATGTGTCAAGCTCTAGGCAAAACCATAACAAACACCATTTTTCAACTCAACTGCTGGGGTAATTTATCAAAACAACACTATCTTACTGAACACAGACGTACATAGCTTATCTTTGTATACTTTTTCACTCTTTCCTTGCTTTTATCACTAAAGGTAGTGATTTTTCATTTTTATTTACGAAACACCTTTATACCGCCAGGGACAGCTCTAAAGAACCGAAAAATTCATTTTCATTTCAAAAAAAGATAAAAAAAAAATAAAAAAAATAAACAATCCGATCGACAGGAATGGAAAATATCACCAAATTTGTATCTACCGCGTGCACTGGGCACAATCTGAATTCGGAAAGAGCCGGCTTAGATGGCTTAGTACGCCACTCCAAGCATACAACCTACTAACTAACTAAACGCGGAGAAATTACAATACACAACGACGTCGACGATCAACGACCGAACGGAGGGAATGAATTCTTTTTTTTCTTTTTTTTTTTCGTTTGTAGTCGAATTGAATTAACTTTTTCGTCGTTTGTTGTTTTTGTTGTTGTTGCTATTACTGTTGCTGTTGCTCTGTGTTACCAGAGTTTAAAGTGAGAGGCGCATTGCGCCCAACGAGGATGGATCGTTCTGCCGCGATCATTCGCTGCGCGGCGCAAGTCGCAAAAACAAAAATTTTCATTTCGCCGTCTGTTTTGTCTTGTCGGTCGTTATCTGTTTCTCTGTGTTTTCGTGGTTTAAATGCCCCGTTTTAGTGCTCTTCTGCTTTCTCACAAGTTTTCAAAAAAAAAAAAAAAACAACAAGATCACTACGATCAGTAGAGAGAGAGTAGTACTACTCTCTACGCTCTACTCTCTGATTACACTACGATCATAAGCAACAACAAAAAAAATCGATTGAAATGGAAATTAGTGACGGCGGCGTTGCTTCCTTTTACCGGAAAACACCGTATTCCAGCGGAGGGGGATCCCAGTCCCAACGCTGAAGTTTGTAATGATCATCGAATCATGATCATCACCGTCATGTGCATGATCGCGGAGGGGAAACAACAAAATTGTAAGTATTGCTGATGGTGATGGTGAAATGGGAGTCCGCATGGTTGGGTGTTTTAATGAACCTCTTGTCGCGCAATGTTATGTTTGAGCTTTTAGGTTTTATTAGTTTTTTTTTTTTTATTAGTCCGTGTGTAATCTAATGGGGTTATTCAAAAACACACACACACAGAGAGAAAAAGAGAATGAAAAACGCGAAACGCGATCACGATTGCGGAAAATATGCAAATTTGTCGGTGTGGATCGGAATTACTTTTCTTTTATTTTAATAGATACAAACAAACATAGATACGAGGAGGTATACCAAAAGGAACGATCGCGTGCAATTTATCTTGGTTGCATACTAATGATGCGGGTCACAGTTAACCATTAAAAAAAAAATAGTTACACGGCACATACTATACAAAGAAATAGATAAATGGGTCAGTTGGCAGTTCGATTTATATTACTATGTATCTGATATGTATCTATTCTTGGAGGAACTGAAATTGCGGGATCAGTTAATAACATTCAAATGAAATTCGAAATTAGAAAGGAAGGCAGGCAGACAAAAGAAGAGAGAATTCAAGGCTGAATCAATAGAAAACGAATATGTCACACGAGATCTGATGATTTTGGTGGTTCGGTTAGTATCTACTCGTATCTACGCATTCTACTACCTACGTCATCACGTATATATTTACATACATACTTATACACTGATCGAAATTTAAGATGACATGTGTGACCAACTCGACTGTGTCGACGAAAATTAAATCAATGCCTCTTAGGGTGGACTACACACTGTCAGTTGTGTCCCATCAGTTTTGCTGGATAGTGGATTGATGCCACCGACTGATCGAAGTTAAAATTTTTCATTGGTTTCGCTGGAATGACGGAAACTAATGCTTGAGGCACGAAAATATGCAAACAAATGTGCACCCTCCACCTTAGGCGAGGTCTTTCTTTACTGTTTTGTCGGTGTTTTCGGTGACCCAGCCATCGTTCACAATTATAATTCCTGCTCCATTCTTCTTGTATGCAGACGTGGCCAAAAATCACCTAAAGTATTTTTCTCTCTTAACAACCGAAAGCGGCCTCATCCATTCTTGACATAGTTCATTCGTAGAGCAGGATTAGAATGATGGGCTTTACTACACAATTATGTACTTTCTTAGCCCAAAGTGATTACAAAAAAATAAACATTTGACGTAACAGGTCGATGAGACCCAGGGACTCACTTCTCGCAACAAGAAGGACCGATCGGCAAGCATTAATCTCCGTGGCATAGCTCTACATACTTCACCTCTATTGATACTGTCAAGGTGGTCTTGAAATTACTAGAGAGGTGATAGGTATCGATTTGGAATTCATGGCTTCTTGTCCCAGTGTGAACATTTGGTCTATATGGACTTTTCTGGCCTAAAACCGCACTGATACGAATCAATCAGAGCACTGACAAAGCATTCAAACAGTGCGGGGGATAAAGTCTTGTAGACACCGTTGAGGAGACTTATTTCTCTGTAGTTGGTGAGGATCGACCAAATAATCCTGAGCTATCATTCATTGGGCTTAGGTTCGAATTGATGAAATCTCCTTACCACATCATCCTCCATTGCTTTGAATAAGCTCGCAGGCAAGCCGTCAGCTCAGCAACTTTGTTCGATTTTAGCTTGGATGTTGCTGTCTTGACTTCACCCAGGTCGGGTGGACGGAAATGTTGGTTTTTTGACAGCGAAATGGTGGTTATCGTCCCCTTTTTTCAGTCTGAAAAAGTGATCTTTCCATATTTTTAAAATCGACTGCGATTCTACTGCTAGGTTTGATCGTTTATGTACAGATATTTGTATGTAACTCCTGTTTTTAATATACATACGTACATTCATAAGTCTGGACCCAAATAATTTTGAGCCCATTTACAATCAAGCGTTACTGACGATCTTGCTAATAAGGATTACTTTACGGGGAAGATAGTGTGAGAACCAATTTCATATCGTTCTTAGTTAAGATGAAGACCAGTGATCTACGATGTCAACCCTGTACCTACTCTTGTAGGTATTCATAACCAATAAAACAGAGTTAGCTTTAGAAGGCAGGTAGGTATATTGAACAGTTGGTAGCATTTGCAAATACGAGATCGAAATCGGCGTTTGAAGTTAATCGCTTTAGCAGAAACAAGTCAGCAATACATTTCAGATCAAGTATAGGCCAAGTCTATGCATTTCAAGTGAATTTTTAGGACTTGATTGCCGCTTGTCCTGCCTGATGAGCGGACAAGCCTTCCTTGATCGAGAAGAAGTCCGCTTGAAAAACGAGACAATAATCTGGGAAGCGGAAGGAGATGCTCGAATTTTTTGTCGAAGAAAACACCGCAAACCCATCAGAAGTCTTGGATCCGTCCATGTAAAGTGGACCGGACTGTCCTCAGAGTAATAGGAATAACAAAATGTCCAGGTAAACCGTGAGTCTTTCTTATTCTACTAACAACGAAGAGGGAATATCTTGTAGGCAATAACTTC
The DNA here is from genome assembly GCA_963583995.1 of Xylota segnis. Lineage (NCBI taxonomy): Eukaryota > Metazoa > Arthropoda > Insecta > Diptera > Syrphidae > Xylota > Xylota segnis. The sequence goes on from OY757239.1 coordinate 32,866,532, forward strand.
GGGATCTGTGCGCTTAAGACTTTCTCTTACACTTCAAAACTGTCCAAAATGCAGGAGCTATCAGGGTTCGTTCAGAAGGTTCGGGGCGTGGGGAAGTTTTGGTTAGCGCATCAGATAGCTGGGGTTCGAATCCCAGACAATATCAATTTTTTCACGACCAGCTTTCTTGGAATTTGTCTGACAAAACTTCTCGTGTGCCTTACGGACCTGTTCTTGTATTTGTTCTTAGTTGCAAATAAATTTTCTCGAGAAGTATTCTTGCGGATAGAGCGCATAACATTTCAAAAGATTGTATAAAGGTCCCTACTATATTTATTGAAGTGTTTTCGAAAAGTGACCATTGTTACCCGAAGTCAGTGACATCTTGATGTTAATGTATTAAAGTAGACATACAGATTTCTATGAAGATAGCCACATACCCTTTCATTCTTCTGCTAAAGCAGAGGACTATTGTCTGAACTCAGAAAATGTGCTGGACCCAGATTACTGCCTGAGACACATACAAGTGGACAAGGAAAGCTTGACTCGATACATATGTACATAAGTACTTATTCTGTTCTCATTCTTTGCTATTTTATATGAAATTACGTTGTACTTGCCAAGGAAACACATTTAAGACCACAATACAAGCAGTTATAGCTCAACTAAATTAAAAGGCAAGCCAAAATCAGATATCTAAGCATTCCATAACTTCCATCTGGTATTTATGAACTCATCTTATCGGCCATCGCATGAAGGAGTATTGATTTTAACATATTCCCTCCCCTGCGGCAAGGAACATCTTCCATTCGTTACTCTATCCAAATATTGATTTCCCCTTTTTCACGATCCAATTGCCCAGGCAATTGTCCGCATGAGCCTTGACATTGACTCTACGTCTAATAATTAAATAATGCTGAGCACCCAACGAATAAATAATTCCTTTTATCTCACAGCAGCAACTGTGACTCCTGACTCTTCCACGCAAACAACATAAATTTCCAATGCTCTGCATGCACATACTGAGATACTGTATGTGTATCCGCATCCCTAAGGCAAATGAATCACTTTTCCTCGTCCCATAGTTTCACAAATCATCATCATCATCAACTCATCAGACGTACTAGACAGTAACAAAACAGAAAAATACTACAAAAAAAAAATAATAATAATTACTCCAGGCACCGAAAGTACCTTCTTCGAAATTAGGGTTAACGAGGAAAAGTAAAAGTTCGTGCACTATGCGCTGAGATAAATCTGAAATTCATGATGACGTGTGTACAGCTACAGCTACTGCAACAAGGAATTTTCACATTTTTCTGTCCGAAAACCCCCTCCGTTGGAGAAATAAAATACGCAAATGGTAATGGAACCTGGAACCGAAAGAAAGCAGACAACCTCTCCACGTACAGATACGACTACAACGGCAACGAAAAGTATCTCTAAGAAGGAAACGTGAAAATGACAGAAATATAGACCCGAGTGCTCTGCAATAAATTATACTAGATGCATGCATAGTCGTCGACAGCAAAAAAAAAACACTGTGGTGCTCTATGGAAAATTGATATTTACTTTGTATCTCGTAGATAATCTTTCAGCGGAGATATCATTTATCTTATCACTTCGAATTCGAAGAAAAACCAGACACGTAACTCAGGTTTATAGAGAGGAGATACATAGGAGATAGATAGAAGTTAATAAATTTAAACTTACCCGGCCACACAGCTGTTCATCGTTTCGACCCCGTCTGCGTGAGGGCGCACGAATTATTGCCGAATCCATATCCAAACCTTGGTTGATGTCTCTGCTATACGATCAAATTCATTTGCGATGTTAAAACACGTTCCACAGGTACACTCGACGAAAGAATAAAAAAAACAAAATACTACGTTTCCTTACGATATAGCTGCGATGTGGATATTGTGGAACATATGGAGTTTAGGTTATGTTTGGCTGTTTGCTCGTCAAATGAACTTCATTGCTGGATTTTTATTTTGTCTGCATTTAGGCGCATTTCATCTAATTCTAGTGATTGTAACCCTTACAGTTTGAATGATGCACATGTGTTACAAGTGAGGCAAGTCGTATTGTGCGTTTGCAGTTGAAGTTTCTAAGGCATCTCAGTTAGTCATGTCTGAAAGGAAAGAAAGGTAGTTGTGTGTTATAAGACTGGAGAGTATACTACGATTTTCAAGGCTTACAACTAGAGTACTTGATCCACATATCCATCTGATCTTTCTTAATACTAAAAAGATATTCACGGCAACATAAGCCTTTCGAATGGAACAGAGGCTATTGAAAGTACATAGTATCTATGGAGTGATAATAGCTCGATAAAGTAACAAAAGAGCCACTTTAGCCTTACATCTACTAAAAGGCTCTGTTCTTCCTTGATTAACTTTATATTTTAGAGTTTGGAATGAACTTCTTAATGACGAGACTCCTCAGTATGCTGTCAAAACCCTTGTTTCATAGTTTGTCTTGTATTCGATAGCACTATGAGTTGAGTAGGCGATTCGAAATGTAGTATCCGTTCTACAAACATCTCCTTGGAGGCATGCTACAGCCGACTTAATAGGCAAAGAACTCTCAGGCATTTGGACAGCATTGTGATTTGGATGAATCCACTATGCAAGTCAATGCGTCTAATCCATGTTTTGTCCCAACGCAACTCTTTGGGAAACGACGTTTAATCATGGTGATGGTGTAGTCCTTCGGTAATGTAATACGAGTTGGTTAAGGAGTCGATTTTGCGAACCTAATTTTCAGACGAGGTATTCATTTCTTAATAACAAGCCCATCTTGTTGCCTTGAAGCCCCTGGCTATGAAAAGAATGCAATCACTGGTAATATTGGCGAACTCTTTCGAGCAATGCCAAAAAAATTGCCAGAAAATCTCGAATCCCTTACAAGAAAAGTTTGGAAGTTTGACCAGGATACCACTAGACCAACTTTCCTACAATTTGGAGATTGAGACAACAAAAAAATTAGGTCCTTCGAACCCGAAAGACTATAATACACTTCCTTTTTGTGGAGAGTAAGATCTCAAAGTTAGTTCCAGAATGGTATCTCAACCTTGCCAATAGAATGCTTTCAGCACTAAGACTCAGTTGCAACTGTATCGCTTCACTCTTCTTTTTAGAGCTTAAACTCCAAATCCCATTCAGGCTGGTTATCCAAGCAAGGTAGACTTAGAGATATCCTGCCATTGACAGAACATTTTCATGTTGAGAAGAAAAACCTCTCAACACGTTGCCCCGTAATATAAAACCTGAATCACATCACAATTCAACGGAATCCTTGTGGAAACCAAGAACATATAACAATTTTTGGTTCATTTTAAAGCAAGAAGACACAAGTTGAGGTACACGTGCGAGTATAATGGGAAATGGTCGTGTTTTGCTTTGACAGGTGATGTAGAAAGTTTCTAAGAAACCAGCAATGGTGCATATGGACGAGGGTGTACACATGTTAGGACGCAAGGACATTTGTGGTGTTTTAAGTGTATTGCTTTGAATATAGAAGTCTTTATCGCTTTAAGACACTTAAAAGGCTTAAAATTCGAAGAGAACTTTTGACTGAGATGCATAAAACCATGTAACACAGAGTCGTTCAATTGAGGTCAAGGACTCCACGTATTTTTACACCGCTATCCGACAATCCGTACAATCGACAGCTTACATAAGTTGCTGAAAGTCGAGTTCACATCTACCAAAGACATCCAATGTGGAAGTTCCTTTCAAGAGGTAAGGTACTTTCGCACCTACTGGCCTAGAAACTTCAAGTTTTTATAGTATCAGCTTTATATGGTATCAGCTTTGCAACTATTTCCTCTTTTGTGTAGCTGCAGATGGAAGGGCACCCTGGCTTAAACATCACCTTTCACTAGTTTTACTTTTTCTGTACTTCTTGTCGGCGGTTGGTTTGTTTGAATATAGTCAATTCAAGCTTAGAGCTTCACCTTGGTCCGAGGGTCTATACAAGGGTCTACAAGGATAAAACCGACTCCTTCCTGTAGTGGAATTCTCTAAGATGATAGTTGGTAGTCACACTTTTGCTAGTCAAAGTTGATGAGCACCGTTTGTTAACTCTCCGTAAAATGATACCAAAAGTGTGATCATCGGTTTTTGATGGTCACCTTGGAGACAGCAAACGGAATCATTGTGATTCTCAACAATCAACTAACACCTTAGAGAATTCCACTTCTGAATTCATTCGATTGCAGTACTTAATGATCCTTATGAGGCAGATTGGTGATTTTAATGTCAAATTACTGTGAACGTCTTTGCAGTTTATGGTTCCTCTGAGAAAATTCCTAAACGGACTAGGTATTGGCTCAGCAATATTCTCGGAGGAACCATCAAGCTTCAAAAAACTGCCATACAAATGTGGTTGAAGCGGAATTATATCGAATCACCGAGGGCTACAAGGACTTATTCACATCACTTCCAACACAACTAATTCAAAACTGGTTAGGAGGTGAGCTCAATTTCAGCACAGTATCAGGATCTACTGGATTCCTAGACATACGGGCTTCTATGGGAATGAAATGGTCGATAAGCTAGCTAGAAGGGTCCTGAATCAAGCGACCTACAATTACTCAATCCCCATGGAGGAGGCTCCTCATGTCCAAAACCCCTTGGGGCTTTCACATACTTTCCTAATAGGTATCCTCACAGGCCACAACTAAATGGCGCCCCACCTCAAAAGAATAAGAATCACCATACAGACACAAGCTGGAGGAAGACACAACACATTTTCTCTGAGAATGTCCAATCCTCAAGAGAACTAGATACACAACCCTTGGAAATGTACTTTATCTCAGCGAACTAGTTAGCACGACACCTAGGTCCACTCTAAAACTCTTCTTGAAAATGGATTGATTCATGGGCGCTGTACGTATAGACTCATAGCTGAACCCATTGTGTAATTTTTTTTTAATTCCAAACATCCTACACTGAGAAATACAATGAACCTCCTGTGATTCCAGTCACCCAACCATCCTACCTAAACGTTTTTGAAGTGACAATCCCGTATCTTCCGGGTATAACACATGTATTTTTTGTCGACCTAGCTGACATCTATAACTTGATCCCTTCGACCAAACTCAGTTCCGTCTAATGAATTGTTTGTCCTTTCACAGAACCCAAATGACGGACTGTCAGTTATAGCAATTCAATCTCATAGTCACAACCTTTTTGCTAGAAGCTCCTCCTAAGTCAGGTCAAGTCCTCATGACCAGACGAAGGAAATAGATACAAGAATTCCTTGCACCGTTCAAATGTTCACCCAATTTAGTGTAACCTCCATGGCTAATAAATCACAACTGCAGTCAATGAGAAATGCCATCGTTTAAGGATTGCCAATCGTACTCCTAATGGGACCGGGACGTCTCTTCGTCCTTCGTTAAGACTTAGTCTATCCCATAGGCCCAGAGATATCACAAATTCCAACCCAATCCACCCTCACTAAATAAACTCATTTCCGATGGCCAACGACTGCGAGAGTGCCATATCAAATTTCCAGGAGTTATGTGCCTCCAACAAACATCCCTCACTTAGGACTGAAAATTCCCAGGTGGTAACCTGATACAAGTTTATAATTAAAATGGTGTGGTGTTGTGTGTGTTTGGACAAACACTTCCAAGGCTGTTTCCCATTCCACTGCATTTTCCAAGCCGACTTAGCATCGTTTCCAATTCCATACTGCAGCTATGCACGCGAACATTCCTCTCTGCTCCACTTCGACTTATACGGTGTGGTGGTAGGTAGTCTTAAGAAATCTTGGTCCACATCCCAACCGCGATTTCAGCGACCCAAAAGTGGACAGTGCCTTAGAATACAAAACAAAAAAACCCAACACACACGAATAGTTTCCATCGTGTAGCGCACTTTGGCGTGGAGCACTTGAACTATTTTAATTGTATTCCATGGAACTGGCCTTTTTCTTTTTGAACTCCCGTCACGTAGTGTGGACAAAACCGCTGGCGACAAATTGGGAAAGCTATGCGTTCGGTTCTGGCTCTTGTCTTTGGCTGAAGGTTTCCTCGTCGCCGGCCGTAGACACAATCTCAGCTATGCCATCGCTATCGGCCATGCATATCAATTGGAAAGCCATTCTGCATAGATCACTGATCGTGACGTTGAGGCAATATAACAAATTCTGGACGCACTGGGATCTAATTGCTTTGGAACCAATTTTGGAAGGTTTTTACTTTCGTTGTATCTAACTCTTTGGCAATTAAGCGCTGGACAAAGTGTCGTGACTCGTAAAAAAAGAGTTTATTCGAGTAATTTTCGATACTTTAAGGGGCGCGCACGTTGGGGCATTAAATTAGATACAACTGGATCTGGTGGGCGGTTCTCCTTTGCGTGTTTTATCAAAACCATCGCCATATGTGGGGTGTATGCTCGATTAAAAATAAAAGAAGTTTGTTGACACTAAGCGGTTTTAACTGATAAAACACATGAAGCAATGTATCTGGCGTCAATACGAGGTACTTATCTCGAAACACAAGTGGCATTGCGATGGTGATAGGTAGGCATGTTGGTAATCAGCCAAACACAGCAATTAAAACGTACAAAACTGAAAAGTGTTTAACACAACTGCCGCGGCTTGACATCGATATTAATTGAGGCCAAACACGAGGAGACCAATAAAGCTGGAACACGAAACAATGAGTAAAGTCGTTGGTTACTCATCGTGGTGCGATTTTGTATTTTTCATTGGAAGACACTGGTTACATCTTTATTTGGAAATTCCCGCCTCTCGAGAATGATTGATATTCTGTGTGACTGGTTGGAGGAGGAAGATCTTGTGGACATACGTCAGAGGAGCATTATTAAGTGCCTTTGTTCGATTTCCTCTTCGATTTTGTAAGGCGGAAGTCTGTCATTTAGTTTAAAGGAATTTCTGGACAGTATACGATGTATACTTGCCATGACAAGATTCAGGACTGTATAATGTGTATGACCCCTAAGGTACAGGTATATGCTAAGTAGACCTAGAAGTTCATGGAAACACTAGGGCCACTGTGATCTCTAAGGACCTTCCATGTTTTTCCCTATAGAACCTCAATATGGGACCAATTTGGTTCAAGAAAGCATTCCTCTCCAAATAGTTGAATGAGTGCCTTTCCATGTACTGTACTCTGCTCGAAGATATGACTTGATATTCACAAACCAGATAACTAGCACCTGCTACATGTCTAGAAGTATCGATATTCGATATTCCTAAACTCATAGAACGCTTCCTCAAAGGCATTGCCCAGAGAGTATCGCTATACCTAACTTCGATCTCCTAAGTTCCAATTTCGCAGATTTTTTTCGATGGAATTCAGGTCACAAGGCATTTGAAACCCTATATTGAGTAAAAATTCTCGTAGATACGCTTATAGGTGGTTTTATGCCTTTAATTCCATCAACTTTATCAACTGATCGTCAGAGCTTTCATATCCCTTTAAGTACTCAACAAAACCTGTCAATATGTTGTGAAAAGTGAGCCTAGTTCTAGTCCAACATCCCTGCCTTTCTTCTGAGGAATTTATCACGAACAACTCGAATGGTTGTAGGAAGCTTAGCCCAAGATCCCATGGACCTATCGTGGCAACTACTTGTATTTGTAGCGTTAAACACTAGATAGCTTCCTAGGAGTAACTGCTGGATTCATAGACATTCGTAGAATTACGAAAGTAAATTCATTAGTACGGGTGCCTAGAACTCCGTTTTCCAACGTTCCATTTGCCTGTCAGTACTATTACGTGAAACCTTGTTAAATCTGCTATGAGACCAACTAATAAAAGGGCTCTGGGTTCAAAGGTAAGTATTACAAATACAAATTTTCGGCGCAACAGGTCTATGGGACCCAATGCCGTGTCCGAAAGGCAATTTCTTATTTGAGAAGCTTTCTTATGACAGTTGTGCTCTCGGATGTTTGTCAGACGCTCGCGTGTGGTGGGGCCTAGAAAAAGATTTTAGGGATTCGAACCTCGTATCTCTCGCTCCATGACGCCTAAGAAGGTAGGTATTATGTTGAGTGTATCTGCGTGATCTTTATGACGTTTCCTGCACATATAGTGGGCTTTAATTGGTTTTCTAGTTGCACTCTATCGATGTAAGGATATTTCTTCATCATTTAGTACTAAAATTTCTTAATCTATAATGAGAATAGGCATATCTAGTCGGGTAGCAGGGGATAAGTCCTACACTTATATGAACGAAATCCACCAACAACTTTCTGTTGCATAAAGGTTTCAAACTTCCAATGATAGGTTGTATATTAGACGTTACGACGTCATAACACACGGCATCTACCGTCAGTCAAGTTTTTCCTTAACGCCTTCCAACCTTAATATGTAATGCTATGCTTTGGAAATATGTAATGGAGCAGTTGAACATTCATCTTTGCTGATAGGACCACAGAGACGTATTGGAACGCTGTATTCCTGACGCAGTAGCCAGAATGGAATTGACTGTAAGATTGAAGTCGAATGTTTAAAGCAGGATCAATCACAAATAGAAAAATGACTCGATGTGTCATATATAACAAAACAGAGACAGATCTGGATCCAGTTGGAATGCAGTACCGGTTATACAGATGTCAGATATACAGCCTTGCCTAAACCATAACATTTTCAGTATGATTGCACCTAATACCGAGCTCTTACAGAAAACGTATCCTTATTTCGTAGAGTAATCAGGAGATTTCCAAACTGAAATCAAATTTCATTGGATTGGATATTACGATATGCTGCGAACGTAGAGTGCCTAAATTAAGGTCGGAAACGAAACCTCCACAATAGGAAGAATAAGTAGCTATCCACAACAAAGGTATAGATTCAGCTGGAACACACGTTACTAGTGCTACTAAATGGGACTGGACTTGACACACAGATATGAATCGAATACCTGTGCTAGAAGAACCTCTCTCTCGCGTCTATCATTTCACAGTCATTGTGAACATTCCGTGAAATTTTTCATACAGAAATCTATCCCCTCGAGAGAACATCCACAGGCTGAATTTTGCAACTTTATCAGACTGTAAGATGGTCTCTGAATCATTCTAGTTATCCTTCCTAGGGAAGTCTTTCAGTGTCCATGTAGAAAGTTCACTGAACCAAGCAGTACTTAATGAGGTTCTGTGCCTCAAATGAAATTGTGAAACACTTTCAGAGTGTTCTAATGAGTCTAGTAATGAGTACTGTGTTGTACATATGTAAGTAACTCTGTAGAGGCCGTCCCTTGGTATCCCAAGAACAAGATATCAACTCACGCGTTAACTAGACGTTGAGTTTCTCAGAACGAGAGGGCATGCAATCTGACACACATTCCACTGAAAGTAATAACTATCCCAGGTGTATCTACAACATGTCTAATGACATCTAATGAATTCAGACCAACGCACGGCTGATTGTTACGAATCACATGTCATCTGACCTACGAGGTGAAATATAAACACGCATTCGACTTCAACTGCAATGCCATCCTAACAAATAGTAGCAGCGCCGCTGCTTTGTGTAAATACAAACTTGTCCCTGTCACACGATACATCAAGGATTGCATGGTCTTCCGGAAAGACCCCTCATCTCGGTGCATAAGCATTTCATGAATTTCCATAAAAGGAATTTCAATATTTCCGCCAATGCATGTCGTGTAACACAACCAAAATGATGATTTTTCAGTTTAAAGTAAATTTGCGTCAACAAAACACACGAGTACGAGTCTAAAGTTAGACTCAAAACAAATAAAGAAAAGGAAAAGATAAAAACGACAAAAGACTATCGGGTAAATATTTACACTAATTAAGTTCACTATTCGCTCGCTCGCACAAGGTGAGTGTACTCTGTACATTTGCTCTTGACTTCGAGGTGCAAAAACCACGTTAGCAGCACCCAGCAGTCGCATAAGCTCGACTCTAGACTGGTTGACACTTTTCGTTGGATAAACGGCTTAAGTAGTGCATACTGCGGATACTTCTTTGATGCAGATACATAGTCTTTTTTCTATATTTTTATTACGAAAAAAAAGTATCTTTTTGTTTTCAATTTGTTCAGCGTTCCAAAACAGCACAATCTATACACAAAAGCCGAATACAAAACAACCCTACGAATGGAAACCGAGAACGGATACAAATAGAAAACACATTGTTGTTGATTCACGACCGTGAAACATCGAACATACGTACGAGTGACAAATGGCAAACGTGCACCGATATCGAGTTTCGTCACAACTCCACGAAAGTATATGGAGAACAAGTGAATGTATCTATTACTCGGCGCTGCTGTATAGAAGTCTATTTTTGACTTTGAGCTCTTAGTGTTGGCAATTTTAAGTGGCGGATAAGCACTTGAACTTGCCCGCGAGTTCTAACTAGCTGATGAGACACGAAACCAGAAGGATGATGATGGATGCGAGGAACAGCCAGAGGCATTCGAAAATAGTTTTTCGCAAAAAGCAAATAGTTGACGTTCTTTTGCCAGTGGGGGGGAGGGATGGAACCATGACGACGATGGATTTGAATCTGCATCTGCTGGAATGTTCAGCTATGGCATTCGCGGTAGTTGTAGTTTGTTGCCTTTGTACTTCACTAGAACATCAGCAGCAGCAATTAAATGCCAGCGCAAAGTAAAGAGAATTAAAAACGAAAAGCGTATCTGAAGCGTGAAGAGAATTAAAGGAATTTTCCGCAGATCCGGAGATAAATAATTTGCACTTGGCACATTGGGGCTCACGAAAGTGTGCAACTAGGATTTCAGTCATTATTTTTCCAAGGAGACTTTTGCATTTGGCCATCCTTCAGGGCCAAGTGGATTGTAAATGCTTCATTAATAAAGGCGTTTTTTTTTTTTTTTCTCAAAGAGGGCAGCACCTGCCTGAAATGACTCTTAGTCGTTATTTTTTTCTTCTCCTAGTTTGAATAGTGTGGTGTTGAGTGTTAGGTAGTCAGGTGAAGTCATACGTACACGGTTACCATATTTTTTACAGGCTTAGTCAAGCTGACCACATTTTTGAGGTCATAAGTGGTCTCAATGTTGCTAAGAGCACCCACTCAAGTGCGGTTGTTGACGTTGGTACTACGTCTATTGAGAGAGAGAAGTGTATAGGCATCTGGTGAAATATCAAAGAGATTTTTCAGCTAAGACATGTCTGCACAAAAAAAGGAAAAAAAAAAGATTAACATATGTATATCCATCGTTACGTTATATCACCTTTATTGGGAAACAGTAGGAGTCCTGTATATGCACATGAGAGGCTGTATACCTATCTAATGACTGGAGGAACAGACTGCAAATTTCAAGCATAAAGAGTGCTTTACTGTCACACCGTACCAGTATGGGCGCCAGTTAACAACATGACCATGATCCAGCGATCTAGAGAAGCCACTGGAAACCCTTTCCAAAAACATGGTACAACCGAACTACCAAAAAGAGTATCCACCATATTACCTATATGCGGTAGAATGACACGAATCTGTACTGCTTTTGAAGTAAAAGTTGTCGCTTATGACAAGTCAGTACTTAGCCCTCTATTTTTCAGACTGCTTGTGAAGCCACAGCAGAGCGGCATTCCTTCAGTTCTAAATCAGCAAAAAAAATATTACTCTGCTATATCTGTATACAAGGAGGCCTTCTTGATGTCTATAACTCCAGTTTAACTACAAAAATATATCTGACGCAACAGGTCTATGGGACCTATGGCCTAGCTTCTCACAACCATCAGTGTTGTAGGTACTGTTTCATGCCGTTTCCGAAGGGCAATTTGTTATTTGAGTAGCTTTTTCATAACAAATTATACTCTCAGATGTTTGTCAGACGCTCACGAGAGATAGGGCCGTGAAAAATCTTTGAGGTGCTATGGCCGGGATTCGAAGCTGGAACTCCTTGCTCCTGGGTCCAACGCACTAGCCAATGAGCCCACTACTCCAGTTTAACTATTCCACTAAAAGTGAACCGGTTATCTTGGAGTGATTTCCTCTGAGGTGATAGTTCATTGTTGACAATCACAACGATCTTTGATCTCCGGGGCCATCAATGTGATCATCACATTTTTGCATTTGTCTGTGACAGCGCGTGTTACAGAGAGCTAACAAGTGTCATCATCAAATTTAGCTATCAAAAGTGTGACTATAAACTATCACTTTAGAGGAGTCTACTTTTGTTGTAGCTTTCATTTTTGGTTCACAGATTATACCAAGCATTTAGGACCCTTAAACACTGACCAGGAACAGTAAGTTTTGGACGTATTTACTTTGTAAGAGATTTTCATTTATCACAGAGGACCTGAGAATTTTCAAGCCCAGGGATACCCAAGTCTCAGTTGTATGTCAGTAGTAATTCATTTGACAGCGCAGACATTCTCACTAAGGCTAAACCTAGATTCGGTAAGGCGTAGACGATCAGGAAAATCAGATCTTTATGACCAAATAATGACCTCTTGTGTATCTTCATATTCTGAAATTCGGTATCCACTCAATATTATCAAAAAAAATTTGAAAACACAAACGCAACACAACATTAAATCCCAAGGAACACTTGCTGTTAATCCAGCGCCTTATAAATCGGTAGAGCTTGTGCTTTCAAGGTTATCAAAGCCACTGCCCCATTAGCCTCTAGTGTACTTAAAATGCTGCAAGCTGCACATACTAGTGCAGGTATTGGATTCGTCTATTTCCGCAGGATTATTCAAGTACAATGAAAGTTTTTAAAAACTATAAAGTCACGCTGCAAAAAAAAAACCCGTACTCATATAATATAATGCGCAACTGGAGGCAGTTAGCTAAGGACCAGGCTAACTGGAGAAGCTTGTTGGTTGAGGCCCAGGTTCACCCCGAACTGTAGCCCCACCTAAGTAAGTAAGTACTCGTATAATTTATTTGAGAGGACTTGTCTTGTCTAACACTATATTCCTGGCCAATTTGCCACCTAAACCGACAATAGTGCAAGATTAGGAAGACTTTAGCAGAAGAGGTGTTCAAATAGGTTTTTGGCGGTACTGCACTTCAATACGCTTCGTCGCGTAGAAGCACAATGTTTTTGAATATCCGCTGTGCATTGTATGAAGCTTTAGTCTACACATGCTCTGATTGTTGATAGTGGCTTGTTGAATACTTTCTGGATCACAATTGACCTCAAGTTTTCTATTATATTAAGGTCAAGGGTATTTCCTGACCTGAATCTAGAAAGCAATACCAATATCTGACTTACATTGGAATTTAAGGAATAAGAACGAAGACAGGGATTCAAATCATCCTGAAATATGCGACTTGAAATGTATCATGAGTCGTCGTATTTAGTATCTCTTCGTCCCAGTACACCTATCCTTAAAGTCGGCCGCGCTAAATTAAAATTTCACTTTATTCAATAACCCTCTCACAGTTCTTTTTGAAAACCATTTGAAATTCACCAATTTGGAAAATTCCCGACATCAAAAGCCTGCTTCGCAGATAGTCCTCGTAAAGTTGCTTAAGTGCTAATGCGTTCTTGACTTAAGTGTTATTTTTCTTAAACATCAAAAAGAATAAACAGATCACAGAAAAACTGCAATCCCACCTAAGTATATGTATCTTAAAGATCTAAGAGGAACGCATCCGGAAGCTGAAAATCATAAAATTTGCATAGTGCCGCGTCACATTTTGGTTCACATGTTTCCAGCAAGCAGTCCTTCCGGTAGCACCTTCCTTCCTCTACTTAATTTAATTGCTTAAAATATATGAAGACTATTCGAATCTCTTATAAACTAGATACAATTCCCTTTTTCACAAATTTTATTATCACTTTTTTTTTTACATTTTTTTAACTTCAAAAACTAACAATTTTTATGCACATTTCATTCTATATAAACTTTACATCTTAATAATTACAAAAGTCAAATGAAAACCATTGAAGACATAATGTATTCCTTGATGAATAGATGGCATCCACTGGGGCGTTCTTCAAGATCCAAGAGGTGCAAATTTACGTCAAAACTTGACGCCTTTTAGTCACACTATTCATCATTCATGATGTCTCGCCATCGACGGCTTCAGTAGACTCTAGAACCTGTTGGTCTAATCATGTGACATCCTTTTCGTTTCCGACACTTTCTTAAATGTATTTCTTAGGTCACTTTCTTACATTAAGTCACTCCTTATACTATTTCCCAACTTAATCTTCTAGTAATTAAATACCTTTTAGTTTGTTTATGAACCCCTTCACCACGACAATCTATGATGGAAAAGAAGATGTTTTCTTAAGATTAACCCTTTTACGCGCAGAACTACTTCGATTGGTAGAAAGGTATCCAGTTCTTACCTGAAAAAAGAGAAGAGAAAACAATAAATCAATAATTGTTGATAACATAGATATAACATAAAATATTTAAAGATACAAAGTTTAACAAAAAAAATCAGCAGACCCCACTGTCCATATCGTCGTCTTTCACTGTCATCAGCCAACAAGTCAATCGTTTAGTTGATGACATTGTTGTCAACGTCTTGACACAGATTTATCCCCACTACATACAGTGTCTACATAGACAGAGGTCAGCGAACTGAAATGAAGTTGTAGATACATAGATACGAGTACTAGCTATAGCTTCGAGGAAAAATGTCGATCAGTGGAAAATTCCTAATTTTCGTCATCATTACGATGATTACAATGGTGGCGCGATGATGATGGCCATAATTCAATCTACTGGACGTCTCTGTGTCTCCTATTGCTTCTCCTCTCTTTTGAGTCACTCACTTTTCTACCGGCTCAACGGACAGCGGTCACTATACCGTGAAATGATTTCCAGATTGTTTCGGAATGTTTTACGGCAGTGATTTCCTTGTTCTCGTTTTTTTTTTATTTTTTATTTTGCTTTTTTCGCGGTTCCACCTGTGTGATGCGCCGAAGCAACAAATGAAGATACATCATAGCCTAGAGCTGAGATCATCAAGTTCTGCTTCTGCTACTTCAGTCAGAGAGACAGAAACACAACCGGCAGACAACAGTCTTGCGAAATGGTGTTTCTGTTGTTGGAAATTAATTACACTGCCACCGGACGGGATGTGCTGTTGGTTAATGTGTAACACTTGGAGGAGAAGAACCTCTTTTTGTCTTTTTTTCCACATTGACTCATTTAGGAAGACACTATATACACATAAGAGGCACAGAGGCTGGCTGTGAAAATTATGCAAAATTTAGGGTTCAACGACTTGCACGGCATAGACGTTTTACTAATGTCTCGGCCTGTGAGTGCGGGGCGCCACCATTCGTGTCACATAGACGAAAGTATCTTGTTGAACAAATGAGGTGTTGGAGGACACATTTTAAGTGCTTCTATCTGGAGTGTATGGTGCTTCTATGATGACGGAGTGGGACATTATTGCTTGAAGTGCGTTTAAATGGGTGAAGTTGTATTACTTGATAGGAAGGGAATTCTTCCGTGGTATTTTCGGCGGAAGTCCATTTGGAATTTACAACCATTTTACAGACTCTTAGTTCCGGCTTTCAGTTCTATTTATGCAAAGAATTGCGGATGGATTACGGAATTATTCTAGATTTTGTGTGCCCGCATGAGGGACCAGTTCAACATGTAGTATCTATCAAACTTAATACGATTTGTGTATTTCCAAAGGATATCCTATTCCATTTTGAAAGGATGTAAGGATGTGTTTTAGACTACCAAACATTTGTAGTGTATTCCAAGCGGAGTTTAAGGCTAAACTGGCGACTGGCTGACGACGTGATCGGTATCGAGTACAACCATCAGCGTTTACCCCGACAGTCAAACAGCTAATTACTCGAATTAGCTATGAGATATCGGCTGTGTTCCTGGCCGATAAGATGTCCAAGGAAATTGTGGGGTAGACGAACTTGCCAGAAGTGGCTCTAAAAAGGAACTCTTGACTACCAAATAAGAGCTTCATCTACCCATTGAAAAAGCAGCCCACACATACGAGCTTTACGTCTTGTAGGTACGCCTTGAGGCTTGGAATTCTAGCAAACGTGGCGATATGGAAGAAAAAAAAAGGAAGAATCACCATTTCACCCTCTGTGCAGCTGTCCTGCATCATCTTTATCCTGAAAGCCAATTCTAGGGTTTTCTCTGTTCCAGTGAACAGAGGATAGAAAAGTAGGAGGATATTCTGTAGTACCACTTGGCGATAAGTACTCTTTTCATATACAATCAGGTTTCACAATAAGGAAGCTACTGTAATGCCTGTTCTTGGTGTGTTGGCCTTGATAAGTCTTAGCCATTTTTTTACTCCATATACAGCCGCAGGTTATTGACAGGGTTTTCTTAACCAGAGGGACTAGTCGTTACACTACTCTCAAAAACGCTCGCCTCTGATACGACAGAGGTCGATAAATGCGGAGATAGATAGACAGACGCTATTGCAAAAAAATCGAGTGGTACTATTGGAGTCGATGTTAAAAATATGGAAAGCCTTGTTTTGCAGATGGAATTCCGGTGTCCGACGACCTTAACCATCCAATGTGGACAAAGATAAGCACCATTCCCATTCACCCGACCTAGATGAGGTTAAGATAGCAATGTGCATGCTAACATCTAGCCGATCTTGAAGAAAGTACTAGAAATTCAAACTTGAACTCACCATATACCGATTTTAGAGACCTTTACGACAGTGAGAGACGAACTGGATGGACCCATGACCAGCTTCGACATAAAAAAACAAACTTATCCATCTGTCCAGCATGACCGGTGGGGTATGGACAGTGCTCCATCAAGACCTTACCCTAAGACAAAGCGAGATTGTTTGAGATTTCTTGAGCGTGGGTCTTGAAATAATTGTGCAGAACTACTCCTAACATACCAACATCAGAGCCAATGTCTTTTTAAACTTCGTCCAATCGCTTGACACAGCGTGAGATGGAAGCGGCTAATATGGCTAGAAGTAGATGCATGTAATAGCATGGAATACCGCAGTCTCTGACAGAATCTGGCCATCGACAAAAACAATTTGGAAGAAGTTAAGAACTTGGTGATCCTTGGATCACACAATGATACCAGAACAGGGATCACAAGAGGATTAACTCTCGCTAATCGCTGCTTCTTTGGGCTAAAAACGTAATTGAGTACAAAGCCCCTTTCTATAACAACTTAAGTGAACCTGATGATCCTAGTCTTGTGCTACTTATAGCACAGAAGCACATACTATATCAAGAGAGGAAAAGGAGAAGCTGTTGGTTGCTTGAAGAGAAAAATGATCGCGATGATTGAAATTCTTTCCAACCAGGTTTTGAAAAAAAAAAGATTACATTTCGACTTCATTACACTGCTACCCCACGTTGGTTCTGACGTAATTTAAACCCCAAATGTAAACTATGGAACAATCCCTCTGCAAGACATTTAAAAACCAAACCTCACTTGGAGTAAACTCTGAAAGGAGAAGTCCTTAAAAAAATTCCAGATAATTCCACCTCTATTTTTGTTATTTCCCATTGCACTTCCCCAGCACAACAAAACTAAGAAAGTTTCAAACAGGACACTGAATCCTTCCTGATGCAAACTTAAGATATAATCAGCTGCATGAACAATCTAAACTTTCCGGTGTTAATGGCAATGCGTTTAATTTCTTTTATTGCATACTTTTCAATTATGTATTGCCAGCCAGGATCTTTGTTATAGAAGTGTGAAGCTTGAAAGTTCTTTTAAAGTTTTTGAAATAATTATTTCCCTCAGCTGCTTGACAAACTTTAAAGTGTGTTTGCATCTTCATCCTGGGGTTTTCTTTTTCTTTGAATATTCAGTTTCCAAAGAGAAAGGAAACGGACAGGATAACATCTATCATATGACAAAACACAAGTTTGATCTGAAACTTACAAAACAGTGTACCAGTCGTCCTTTGAATACTTTAAAAATAATACAAATTCAGGACACTGGAGCTCCCTTAGAGACCTCCTTTCAGATATTTTTATAAGGAATTTTCAAAAGAAATGTCATAAACTTTCATGCATTGTATTGCTGAAATAATTTACTTTAGTTTTAGGACTTTGGACCAGGAGTCCATTGCTGGGCTACAACCGAAATAAACATTATTTTTCATTTTCACATCCCCATTTCCAACTTGGGACAGTCCTTTCGCTTGAACAGTTTATTCATTGATTTAAGGCTTTCAGAGATCCTTTTGTTCCTGAACTTCTTTGTGAATGAATCTGAATACTGGAGGTTTTTTCTTTGGATACATAGATGCATATATGTACATTTTGTGATTAAAATGTTACAAAAATAGATGATGTTGTGTGAGACTTTCCCATGTCCTGCAACGGAATTAATTAAAATCGATAGCCTAGTTGTTATTTGTAGAATAGATATCCATGAAAAAGTGTTCAATAAAAAGACTCGTTTCAAAACATTGCTTCTGCATAAAAAAGGTTTTGAAATGAGGTAGTCAGTTCCAAAACCAGACAAAACTGTCCGATTTTTCATGTGTGCTTTGCATAAGCTTTTTAAGGAATTCAGATCAACCTACGTAACCTCTTGAGTTCACTGAGCCTTGTAAGTGGAAAGAGCTATGACTGTTTTTTTTTTTTGTCAATCAGACCCTATTGGCGCCTTGTTCTGCCATTTTCTTCGATTTTTTTTTTCGACCACCAAGCATCTGCCATCTTATACAAACCAAGGCAGTTATTCTGTTAAGAAAAAAGGGAAGTGTCCCGTCCACAGTCTATCTGCTAAAAGACAGCAAGAATTACACTTACTTTTCTCAAACATTCTCAAGGATTCGTTTAGTCTGCCTGCATTCTGGAGAGCCGTGGTAAGCAAATTGTAAAATAAGAAACCCACCCATAGCATCCTCTATTTCCAAAAAAATCTTTGGTCAGAGATGGGGGCACAAGTCTGCAATCATGTACACAGTTATCGACAAACCCATAATGGGTCCTTCGTCTGGTAGCCAGCAGCAGATAAAATCACGTAACTTAAGCCACTGACCAAGATACAAAGGTAACCATGTATAGGAACTAGGAGTGCCATGGCGACAGCTGCTAAGAAAGTCATCTCATTAAAGCACAGGCATCAAATTCAAACTTCCGAAACGATGTTATGAACAACTCAGCAAAGCACTGACAGCAAACCACGGCGTTTCTTTTGGGTTTAAGGACAGAGCAGCATTCTGGGAAATCAAAGGACGAACGATTTATTAAGAAAGAGGTCCGGACAAGATCTCTGTTCTAACGTCCCTAGCTCTAGTTAAATCCAATATAAGGCAGGCCTTCATCTTGTGTCTTTAGAAAACTCCCGGACAAAACATGACAATGACAAGACCAAGCAAATTTTAGCGCTTAACAGGTCTAACATAGCATTCTTCACGGCCACAACCTCCTGGCGGCCCTTCGAAGAAAGAATGCGATTAAACACTGATGATCTCGGCAAAAGCTGTGGCGACACCTTCTATGCGAATGTACAAACCTGGCCATCTGTCAGAAAAGCTATATCGGTGTGATTCAGGTAGGCTCAGCTATCCCAAAACTACAAACCAACTTTTGCCTTCGTTTCATTCTATCAAGGATAGAAATATACAATGGATCCATTGGTAACTCAAGTGCTATCAGTTGCAGTCACCCCTTCAACGTGTCTACCAATTTTTCAATAGTGGGTCTGACGGAGGACGTGGATAAACTCAACGAAGGTTCAGATATTGAGAAATCATCCACTTAGCCTTGATTAGAAGTAGCATTCCTTGCTATCTCCGTCTGACCTGGGATCCAGACGAAAGTTACAAATTTCAAACTTGCTTTCAAATTTAAAAGTCCTTGGATTCTCGACCTCAATCTATTCCTTACAATAAGAGTCTTTGTGTCATCCGTGAAAGTTCGACTACAGCCCAGTAGTTGCTGAAATCAATCCTAAAGTTTCGGTGTCATTTTACAGGACAAGTCTCGCGCAGGTCATCCAAACAAGGAAAAAAGAAGGACAGGGACAGTGTAACATCTAGGAACATTCCTAGATATATTTGACTTCAACTGAGATTGGCACTGCGTCCATCAAACCGGTCACATTCCTTCTTCTCGTAAAGAGGACAGCCTGAGTTTTCAGAGGATTGATGTTATGGTTCATCGATCATGGATCAAAGACCACTGTTTCTGGCCATGAGCGAACCAGACGAGAACAGATTGAGTAACTATTTCAACTTATTGTTGTGATTTGAGTCGAGCTTCGCGATTGCCATACAACAAGATACTGATCAAGTCTAGCTCTCTTGCATGAATGATTGGGAAAGGTTACGCCTGGAACCCTACATAAGCCTGAAGACTGGAAAAGGTGACATTACAGCAAATCTGATAAGGTACCACTAATAAATGGTGAGAGGCTAACTAGTAAGACATCAGAGAAAATGGAAGGTATACTGGCAGGCAACGGATGCTTGAGGAACTATTGTAGTAAATGCTCCAGTATCTGTCGGTCGGATGTAAATATCAGGTAAAGGTAGGTCTTGCAACACACCCTACACCCACAACGATTTTCTGGCATTCTGTGGTTTTCTAGTTTACCCTGGAGAGTAACTCATCTGTATCCGTTGCACTGTCCCTCTTTGAAAACCGCACAGGATATCACCAGCCGAATTGGCAAAACAAAATCGGTATTTGGAACTTTGTGTGACAACAAATCAATGTGTAACCCGCGCTATTATGTGGGTGCATAGCCTGGGAACTTTCAGGAAAAGGAAGTGGTCATGTAAACTCGATGTACACCACCATTTAACAACGGAAGCGCCAGTGGATTGCTTTCATAGCCATGAATTTGACCACAGGATGGAGATTCAACAGAAAATTCCCTACGAATACCAGGAACCCTCTCTACCTGCATCATAAACAATGCGCCTTGTTTCAAAGGTCACACAGACCTCCCTGCGACAACGTACATATGTCAACCTCATTAACCTACCATCGCGGCCAAATCGGATGCAGTATCTAGAATCATAATATCCCCTCCACAATGTAATGAAATCCAAACCAAGTGACTCCCATCAATTATCCATCGCACATAGGAGGAGACCTAACAGGCGTGTACATGGTGCCCATCACTCGCCAAGACAAAAGAAATTCGTAATTAGAAACCACCTACTAATTATAAATTGCATTTGAATTGCATTACAATGCCGCATGATGAATACCAAAGATGAAAACCGTTTTTGAGGTCTTGACGCAGACGACGTCAGACAGAGCCTGTGAGAAGGTTATTCAATATCACAATGCGGATGGGAAATGTCAAATGACTTGAACGCTGCTGCTATTACTTTGACAATCGGCTCAAGGAATAGAAAGTTTCAAGTTAACACAAAGAATGCTGGTTGTGTGGAACAAATTGCGGATTTTTTTTTTTTTCTTTCATCGCTTTTTTATCGTTTTTCCTGCGAAATTTTCACATCGCCATTGTTGGCGCGACGACGACGACGACGGCGCGACTAGTTTTCCCTTGGTCTTCTTATGCGGCACAGTTCGTTACGGAGTATTGACTTACACTTAGTACGCCAAGCAGACAGACATCATCATCATCATCATCATCATCATCATCATAGTCGATGTGTCCAAGCATAAACGGAGCGCCACTTCTCCGTCTTCTTCAGTGGAATTAAAATACTAGACAGCAATGCGCAGCATATGATCCACTTTTCAAGCCATACACAGTGCGACCAAGTGACTTCCAAGAGGCAAACAGAAAAGAAATCCATAAAGTGGGACGGCGAAAACGCCATCCCGTCCGTCAGACGGTTATCACAAACTTTTATATGGAGACGTTATAACTAATCAGAGACCAACAATTACCAAAGGAATTAAATACAGGGTTGAGCTTCGGTCCTGTTGCGATCTCAGACCTCTTGATGTCAGATGCAAAATTTATTTTTGAATGAATCGTACAGAAGAACATCCTGAACAGAACAGGATGTTTTCTGAGTATATACAGTGAGTCCTACACCAGGTAGCCTGACTGATCTTCTATCGGAAATCGGTACATTAGGCATTTGCTAACTCAAAGTGGATGTGAATTATTTGCAGGACGAAATACAGGATGTTGTCCACAAAAGACCTCACAGGAAGGATAGTTACAGGTAGATTTGTGATCTTATTTCGCTGATTTAGGCGCAGGTAGCCCTTGCAAATATTTACATGAAAGGATCTTCTATCCATAAGACTATGTCTGTGTAACGAACGACGGAAATAAAAATCAATGGAATTCGATGAGTTTTATGTAAGATTTCAGTTCAATCTCCTGCGGTTGGTACAATACGTCTGAAAGTTATTCACTTCTGGTGCATCCCGTCACTGGTTTTCAATCATAAAAATTTTATAGACAGTTTTTCTTTAAGGAGGAAGCGTTAATCATCAGAAGACACTGTTGCTTCCCACACTGACAGTAGTGCAGGACTCTCACTGCATGCATCTCGAATGTACCTCCCACTGGTAATAAATATTTTATAGAGGAATGCCACAGACGGTCATATCGTTGTGTGACTTTATTTGGTTTTTATTACCCTTCACTGCGAAATATTTCTGGTTTACGTAAGTTTAGCTTTTCTTATATAAAAAATAAATAAATTCAAATATTTTGTGGTCTCCACAGGACCCAGGTTAACATTCTCCCAATCATACTTGAAAACCTAATGCCATGTCTGAAGAGCTAGAAGGTTTGTTCGGTAAGACCGAGAACAAATCAGTGCCTAAATCAGAGCCTAAGGCTTCGCTGGCTTTAAGCCAATTGCCCCTTCTCGATTGGATGGAAGGAGAAAACTCTGAGTCCAATGCAAATGCAATATCGACACATATCTCCTCTCCCTCAGCGTTTTCGGTCAAATGGGCGAAATTCAACAAAAACTCGATTCGGATGATTTATACTTTTGTGCACTCAATATAGGATTTGAGAAGAATTTGAGTATGCCTCGATCAAGGATGGAAATCGTCTCTGGATCCAATGGAAATGATCGACACATACCTCTTCTCCCTCAGCGTTTTGGGTCAATTGGGCGAAATTCAACAAAAAACTTGACCGGAAAACGCGAATCGGATGGTTTAGACTTTGGTGCACTCAGTTGCCAGCTACTTAGGATTTGGGAAGAGTAAGGGTATGCCTCGATCAAGAAAGAAAATGATCTCTGGATCCAATGCAAATGCAATATCGACACATATCTCCTCTCCCTCAGCGTTTTGGGTCAAATGGGCGAAATTCAACAAAAACTTGATTCGGATGATGTAAACTTTGGTGCACTCAGTTGCCCGCTATATAGGATTTGGGAAGAGTTGTGGCATACCTCGATCAAGGATGGATATCATCTCTGGATCCAATGGAAATGATCGACACATATCTCCTCTTCCTCAGCGTTTTGGGTCAAATGGGCGAAATTCAACAAAAAACTTGACCGGAAAACGCGAATCGGGTGATTTTTCCTTTGGCGCACTCAGTTGCCAGCTATATAGGATTTGGGAAGAGTTGGAGCATGCCTCGATCAAGAAAGGAAATGATCTCTGGATCCAATGCAAATGCAATATCGGCACATATCTCCTCTCCCTCAGCGTTTTGGGTCAAATCGGCGAAATTCAACAAAAAACTTGACCGGAAAACGCGAATCGGGTGATTTATCCTTTGGCGCACTCAGTTGCCAGCTATATAGGATTTGGGAAGAATTGGAGTATGCCTCGATCAAGAAAGGAAATGATCTCTGGATCCAATGCAAATGCAATATCGGCACATATCTCCTCTCCCTCAGCGTTTTGGGTCAAATCGGCGAAATTCAACAAAAAACTTGACCGGAAAACGCGAATCGGGTGATTTATCCTTTGGCGCACTCAGTTGCCAGCTATATAGGATTTGGGAAGAATTGGAGTATGCCTCGATCAAGAAAGGAAATGATCTCTGGATCCAATGCAAATGCAATATCGACACATATCTCCTCTCCCTCAGCGTTTTGGGGTCAAATGGGCGAAATTCAACAAAAACTAGATTCGGATGATTTATCCTTTGGTGCACTCAGTTGCCCGCTATATAGGATTTGGGAAGAGTTGTGGCATACCTCGATCAAGGATGGAAATCATCTCTGGATCCAATGGAAATGATCGACACATATCTCCTCTCCCTCAGCGTTTTCGGTCAAATGGGCGAAATTCAACAAAAAACTTGACCGGAAAACTTGGTGCACTCAATTGCCAGATATATAGATTTGGGAAGAGTTGGGGTATGCCTCGATCGAGGAAGGAGAAAAACTCTGCATCCAATGCAGATGCAATAATTCTGCTATCTGCATAGAATCCAAGCTTGTGAAGTGTTGTCGCGAAAAGCTTAAGATTCTTGGAACACAGCACAAGGTTGCACTTTGCTGGATCACTGGACACGAGAATATTCCAGGTTATGAGAGAGGAAAAGTTCGGAATTCACATCGGAACAAGCCTCAGTACACAATAAGACTGGAAGCAAGGATAAAGACTTTAGTGGAGTCAAACATTAGATGGTCATCCGTAGACACTGTTTTGACAAGAGTAGGACCGACATGATGATTGGACCTACGATGTGCCATGGCACTCTGCGGTAACATAAGAAAAAGCTAAAACCTACGAAAGACTGTCCATGTCAGTTCCAACTAAGATGCACATTTCTCTTTGGACATATATCGAACTACATCAAGTCGAGGGGATGGTTTGCTAATTCATAAGAGTAGGAACTATTTCTCTAGAACTTGGGCAAACCAATGGGCAAGGGACATCCTGCTTCCACTCTTCCATTCGCCTGCCAACCACCTTGACTACTGCGACAAAAATTTCAAAATTTGAAATGTGAAGTTCGGAAGGATGGGATGCAGCTCTTCACTAGTTATGCATAAATTTGGTAGTTTTTACCATAAAGAGTAGGTACTACAAGTCCCAAGGATATTGATTTTGTTCGATTTTCTGTGACCTCATTATTTTCTGTCGCAGATTCCTCTTCAGTAAATTATTTCAAGTACACGGACAAGATGGTTATAATTGAATCGATTTTGTGTCGACGACGGATTACATCTTCATCCAGTGTATAAGTGAAAGACTTTGAAAGACATAAAGAACATCACCACCATGGTTGCCCTCCACATGCAAGACCATTTCTAAAATTAGTTGAGTTCCTTTTATTTATAAAAAGAAACAGCAAACGTACTCGCTTTGGTTGAAATGAGAAACTAGAAACAATCTATCTTTGATGTTATATCCACAAAGGACTTTTCTTTTACTGTATCCGAGAGCACATGTATGGTCCTTTCTTTAAATAGTTTAAACAGTCTTTAAACATCCGTATCATACACCCTCAAAGGTAGTCCCCTTTCTAAGCGCAATGAATTCAATCTAACCATCTTCACAACCCATTTAACTAAACAACCAGCCATTAGGAAATGTGTAATCATTTTGCATCTCTGTTGAAAGGGAAAACCAGAAGGAAAAAGAGGAGAAAAAGTGAAAATTCATTAGAGAAAAAAATCGAGGACTATGGAGAGTATGTCCTTGCGTGCAGCGTTGGTCGACACACATTTCTTGGGTAGTTGATGCGGTTTGCTTTAAGTCTGTCATCGGATAAAAATAAATTTACATTTCCCAAGCACAGCAAGAGAAAGGGAATGGATAACCTAGTTTTGAGATAGAAAATCCTGCTGCAACTGAACATCGGGATAAACAGAGAAATGTTTGCCCTTTGACAGATGCCGGTGGCGACTTAGTTGGCATTAGATTCTGATTGCTTTTTCATTAACCCGGTAGGGTAGGATTGTGTGAGCTTTGGTATTAATTATTTAATTGTCAATTTGTGCAAGTGGAAAATATGATGACTTGTATTTGATTTCATTGGATTCGAAGGGTATTGGAAGGGATGCACCAGCCAAATGCAGACTATACGGAGGTAGATACATCGAGGATGCATTAAACAGAGACGGTATCTAGTTGGTTTCAGACCAACCTAAAGAATAACCACCTCCATATGAATTTAAAATACTCGTATACTAAAGGACATTCAGTAAATAGGAAGGTGGTAGCTGAGGTCCTCCCCCATTTCACTCAAAGGGAATACCCTATTCAACGATCAGCTGTGTCCAATCTTGTTCGACAGGGTTATCTCAGATGACATATGGTTTCAGTCATTGAGATACTGCCAAAGTGTTAACAACATAGGGACTTAGCTGATTCTATACGTGCAGTAGAATGTTTGGGAAAGCCTGGGGTCAAATACCCAAAATTATACTTTGGATGTATATGGCTTTAGTAAGACCTATTCTGACATATGGTTGTGCAATAAGCAATAAGCAATCCGCCACTTACGAGGGTACAGAGACTGACCTGTATTGGTACCATAAGTACCATGATCACAACACCTACTGCAGGACTGGAGGCTATCCTTCATTTGCTATCGTTGGACATTTTCCTTTAAGCCTCAGCAGCAATTAGTGTCCAAAGAATAAGTCAGTCAGATAGTTGGAGACATAATGAAACGGGACATTCCATGATCCTGGAGAAATATCTAGGAAAGGTTCAATCACAGACTATCTCAATCCGTACCTAGACTTCAAAAGACCCTTCACAAGCTCGTTCCCGAGCAGAGAAGAATGGAACCAGTACACGTGTCATCTCTATTTTCACAGATGGGTTATAGGTGGGGTATAGGTAGGCGTAGGCTCAGGAATATTTCCTGAACCGCAGGGTTTATCCAAAATAGTCCGCCTTCCGAACGTTAGCAGAGTTTTCCAAGTGGAGGTCCAAGCATAGACAATAACTCCTCGTAAAACTGCGTTGAAGGAAGGTACACCTTTTTCATTGACAGCCAGGTGACAATAAAAGCGATTACTGGTTAAGGTTCTTGGAACACAACACATAGTTGCCCTCTGCAGGGTCCCTGGACCCGAAGGAATAACAGGAATTAGGAAGGCGACATCACAACAGATAGACACATCAGTGTTTATCCCGCCTTGAGCACTGAAGCAAAAAGCAGAATTCAAGGCCCGTAGAGAGGCCAACAGTACATGGTCCTCCCTAGACACTTGTGTGGTTACGAGAAGTTTGTGGCCTTGTTTTGACAAGAGTAGGTACGACAGGATCATGTGAAAGGCTACGAAATCCCTTTCTAGTCTGATAGGAGTAATCACGGTGCATAACACTCTTCGGTACCACCTGAAAAAATTAAAACTAAGAGGACACATGTCGAGGATCTGAAGACAGGAAGTTAATAGGGAAACTAGCCGATTTCTCTATCACTGCCCTAGGCTCATCCACCTAAGGCTTAAATTTCTTTGGCGACGCTTCTTCTGTGACCTGTGACCAACAGATCAATTAATGACATCTTGAACTTCATCAAATCTACTGGATGGTTTGGTAGTTCATGTGAAACACATTCGTAAGACTAGGGTTAACCAATGTCAGAGGGACATGACCAGACTATGGCGATGTGAACATTTTCCACTCGCCTACCCACGAACCTAACCCAACCTAGCTCATTCTATGTCCAAAGCCATCCTATAATAGAATTTGCCAAGTAATCACTGGGAGAAGCATAGAATGCAGCTCATGATGATACCACAATGTGCTCATGCTTTATTAATGGAACTATTGTGCCCTGGGGAGCCCATTCTTCCTGACCTGCACTGAATCGCTGGCTTTGTGCGTTTTTACATTTTTGTTGCATTAATCTCTTCATGGCCTTTGTCCTTTAAACACGCAAATCCCTAAGCTAATTTAAATAATTTCCCAAAGCCCAATCCGTTTTAAACTATCAGCATAGCAAACATGATGGGTTACATCAACTTGTAATGTTTAAATCCACAATGTTATGGATCATCTCTTTGACGTCTAAACCATAAATCGGAGACTTGACATTCTAGAGTTTTTATGTCATCACTTCTTACGTCATGTCCCCTTCTAAGGGACGAATAATAAACGAATAAAAGCGGAAGTCACAATAATTGTAAAGTTGTAAAAATATTTATTACTATGGCAGTAATATCTTTCAAAAAAAAATGTTTATAGATACTTCGATACCACACAACAATTTTTAAAGTCTGTGCGTGTGATAATAAAAGAAGTAAGTTTTGTGTGAGGAAAGGAAGAGTAAATTTATACACAGACAGGATAGGATAGGATAACCTAGGACACTTGTTTTGATTTCCATAAACTTGTCTAGAAGTCTCTGAAGTTTGTCATAAAAGAAATACAATGGAGCTTCAAATGGCATCTAAATACGCCGATGGGCAGCCACATGAAAATTAACATCCTTTTCACGGTTGAGAGCTAAATATTTGGGGATCATAAGAAACTTAGCTCAAAGCCCAATATCAAGGAAGCCACTACAGCCTTGTGCTGCTGTAAGAAAGCGATACCGTATTACATAGTGCCTCCATACGAGTATATCCCTCATCAGGCCTATCTTTACCATAATTCAACTCTTACCTACTTACAGGCACTTACCGGGTTACAAAGTTTGCCTTTGCATCAGTGGAGCACGAAGAATGACACCGGCCTGGACACTTTGTTTCAGCTCGAGTTGCAGCTCGTGGTGGTACTCATTTGAAGGCTACACCTCAGTGGTCTAGAACAAGATACTCATCTTGAATTCCTCTCACAAAGACACCAACTACGTACTTAACCAACTTCTGTTCGATAAGAACTTTAATTCACCCATCGACCTGAAGGCTCGATTGAGGGATAACTTGTGGCTACAAAACAAAGGCATCTATACGAGTGGATGAAAAATAGAATCAGGAATAGAAAGAAGTGTCTATCCCAACGGTCTTAACATAAATATCTCCATTCGCCTATGCAATCACTACAAATTCTCCCAGGCAGAGATTATGACAATCTGGGAGGCCTTGTCGTGGTTGAAGCATAATCTGATCCAAAATTTATACGAATAGCCATGCTGCGCTCAAATTTCTGGAATCCTTCACTTTTAACTCAAAAACCGCTCCTAAATGTCACGTGTCTCCTTACGAGATGTCTGTACACTTGAACATTCACCTCATCTAAGTGCTGGGACACTGTGACATTCCAGGGAAATGCCGACGAATTTGCCAGGCGAAGTCCACCCTTACAAATGCAATCTCTATAGTTAATCAACTCCTTAAACTCAACGCTATGGTTCAAACCGAATCAAAAAGCCTTTGCTATTAGGCAGGCTGGGCCACTTTCCTAATGACTTCTGTCAAGATGAAAGAATCTAACCAGTTTAAGTTCAATTATGTATCGAAAATGTATGTCCATGATAGCCGCCCATAAGTCAACCGAGGAATGGTTACTCATAGGAGTGCACTCACAAAGGCTCGCTTTTTAAACCAAATACAATAGACTTCTAGGTAAGAGCCGTTTTGAGTCTATCTGAATGTACTTAACGGGCTCCCGACCCGTGAAGAGTCTCTGAGACACGGTAGCCTTCCATTTCTCTCTGAATGCACTTCCTAAAAACTGCAGTGGACATCGCGAAGACATTAGCCACTGAACACAAGGTTGTAGATTGTTGATCATCGCTTTTCCAGCAGTTGTAGTATTTTCAATACGGAAACCGTCTTATTGTATACTATAAACGAGTTTTGAATAGCTTTAAGCTATCGGACCTGCCATTGTTCCATTCCGAGCGATCCAAAATAAGATTTTGAAATCTGGCTCTGAAATGTTTTACGACTTTCGAGTCGTTGTGTCCCTATAGCTTCATGTACAACTGAGAAGACAATCTAGCTTTCTATCTGTACCCTTGGCCTCAAGGACACTCAAAGTCGAAAACCGAGACCAAGATTAAACCCTTGCTAAGCCGGCATCTTCTGCAAACAGGTATGGTTTCTAACATTCACGTAATCAAAGGTTTTGCATCAAAATAGGCTTCGTGCATGAGAAAGAATTCACGTAAAAAGATGTACATCCACGGTGAAAGTTTAAAAAATATAGACATTCAACGTCTATATTGGGAATCCTTGACATTGAAGGATCTTCTCACATTGTCAAGTCAGAAGCAATCACGGAAGTATTCGCAGGTCTGAAAGTGGATACATCGCATTGATCAATTGCTTAGAAACAGGATCAGTAACACACTGGTGGACGGTATATCAGGCTTGCTAATCAAGTTCATCCATATGCAGATGACGTTGCTATTGCAACCTCCAGTACAAATCCAGTCACCTTCATGGAAATTCTCAGTAGGCTTCCCTCTACTCAGACGGGCCACCAAGTGCGGACTTGTTCTCTTCACAAGGAAATACAAAGTTCCCCTCACCGATCCGACAACGATTAATGGGACCTTCTTCTCCTTAGTACAAAACGTAAAACACTGGAGTCCTATTCTGGAAAGGAAGCTAAGCTGGAAAGCAAATAAAAAGGCTATACGTAGGTGCTGGGTTATGGAGCATCGAGTCGTACGCTTTCTCTTCAGACCTACACTGACATATGGAGCGATTGTTTAGTGACCAGTAAAAGGGCAAAGATTTTCATGTTCCATCTATGACATACTTCTCCCAGTGGTTAAATATGGTCTATACGACTCCAACTCTCGAAGGAGTATCCGTGATTTCGCTAAATACTGTCTAAAATCCTGGCCCTCTTTGGGAATTCCAAGAGCAAAGACGAAGAGGAAATCAACCTTCACCTCTTTTTGGATCTCTCCGGTTCTGTACCGAAGAAAACTCATCCAGTTAAGGTTGCTTTTCGTCAATCATCTCATCGATCTGGTGTTCTTAGTTGTCATAAGGATCCTTCCTTAGTCCCTATGTAACCAAAGTGGAAAGATCTATGGTACAATAAAGGACCTCATCTAGTCTAAATATGACTGTACATACAGCCACTATGAACCTTTTCTAGGTAGTGGCTAAATATGCCTAGTTCTGTGGATATCCCGATCCATAGATCTTGCTAATGTGTTTCTTGTCGTTTTGGCTTACAGTCTTCACAGTTCAAAGTGTTCATTACTAGACCTTTACTCGATGATATCTAATATCATACCTCTCCCTAAAACATCTGATCATTGTTTTACATTAGTGCTGCTACAAGCATATGAATCGAACACTTGTTTGATCCAAATCTAGTTATCTATCTGACGATACATAGATACATTCCACACATAAACACCTTTCTACCAAGGGCATAGTAAGGTGAGAATGTGCGCGACTTTTCACGACAATATCACCTCTATTTCTAGTGAACATGAAGTAAGAACCACCTACAGTGCATATCTACAAAAAAAAGTATCTACACCTATTATTGACTTTCCAAGATTGCCGGAGTGGCAAACATGTGAAAGTCACAAGCTTGCGTAAACGTGCACTCCTCATCGCCGCAATCATAACCTTCAACAGCAGAGTCTTACGTCATCACAGAGTCTTTTCTTTTCTTATCACTAAACACCTTATCACAAATGATATACCCGCTCTCTCAAGACCAGGTGAAAGAAAAAGACAAAACAATAAACAACCTCTTTCCCCAGAAAGTCAAATTCATTAAAAATAGATCCATAAATTTCCAGTCATAAGAGGCTTTGGACTTTACCTTTGGATATATTAATCAAAACTGCGCCTCTGCCCGTCCGGGGACACACACAAGATAGGAAACGAGAATAATTGGATTGAATTAATTTACCCAACAAATTAGCCCCCATTTACGGTCCGACAAATGTGCTACCGGTACTGGTATTGATGGACACAAAGGAAACATGAATTAATTTCCTGCAATTTTCACTTCCAGTGTCTAATGGTTTCGCAAAAGTTGCAGATACTTTGACTTATCTGGGAGACAGATTTCTGTTCCATGCGTGTAAAGAACACCGCCTCGAACACTATCCTCAAACAATTAATTATTACCAAGTTTGCCAGCCGATTGCATGTGGTTTGTTTAGGTGGCTTATAGCTTTCGATTTTAGCAATTTTTTTTTTGTTTTTAATGTTAATTCGTACAGGTTGTGTGTTGTTTGTTTTTTATGCGACATTGATTAATGATTCACATCGAACTATTAATAGAAACAAATGTGCTGGCGGCTAGCCCTGTGATCAAATTGGTTGTTCAAATACATGTACACGTTCACCTTAGACAGGTGATTCAGGGTGGTTGCGTTCGGCATGTGTAGATACTTTGTTTACAGAATTATTGTTATTGCGATGTGCCTGCATTCAGTCAAGAATCGATTTGAGGATAAAGTTAATTATAAAATAATTTTACGGGAAAGCACAGCATAATTGCATCCCATGATGGAGGCAAACAAGAGGAATGCACCTAGCTACTCACGTAATTTTCTTTCTGTCTGCACTTCGAAGACCGTAAAGTATCTATTGACCTACATAATGTTGAAATAAGTACAAGTACATGTTGGATAATAAAAAATGAAAGAAAAAACCCAAGATATGTCCGTGCTATGTGTAAGTACGTACATGTAGGGTATGCCTTCATGGACTTATGAATGCAGAGGGCTTTCGTCGGCTCAGTGCTCTGTTATCCTCCGCTGGAAGATAGTAGATCACAAGAACAAATTTAAATTTCTGAAATGAAGGCTACTTCCCAAGGAAGTATGTCGGTTATCATTTAAAAAGGAAAATCAATGCCGCCCCACAGCGGGTTTGGTGTTCATTTCATCCTCATGGTCAAGGAAACGGGGAAGTTTATGGATGGGATATAGATACATATACCAACGCTTATAGATAGGCTGAGTATACTTAGAAATCCGTTGAGTCTATTGAATATGTACCCTGATAGGGTATGAGTACGTAAGAGTAAATAAAGTACATACAGCCATCAGATTGGATCCGTAGAAAACTCATTGGATTTGAGATATTTATAGTGACAAAGACTTTCTCTACAGAAAACTGAGCAAGAAAGCAAAGAAGGCTGTTGTATGACCAATCCTCATGTATAGAATCCTAGTCAGGTAGACAACACTGAATTAAAAATAGCTTTCCCTTATAAGTCAGATGTGGAGAACGGATTGCGTAACCATCGCCTTGGGACAACTTCCACGCTGTAAACGATGCTGGATAGTCCTCATCCGGATATTTATGGGAAGAAAGTCTCAATGAAACCAGCGCGGCAAATGAGAATCATCACTATGGTGTCCCAGCGATACAGAGCACGCCATGTGTATATAAAAAAAAGAATCCTGGAGTTTAACATGCAATTCCACCCAAGTGGTTAGAATTAGGCAGAGAACGCTGCCTTGGAAATTTGCACTGATGGATCTAAGACAAGCGAGGGCGTAAGAGCTGGACTTTTGTCAGTCTCTTCTGCTGTAAGCAAATCTTATAGACTACCAGCGTATTCCCAGCAGAGGTTATGGCTATCCGTGAACCCGCTGACTGGTTGTCGATGAATGAGATATCGAACAATTGTAATCTCAGTCTGTACTGGGTTCCTGACCACTAATATGTCCAAGGAAATTGTGAGGCAGACAAACTAGCCAAAAGTTGTATTGGACAGTTCCAAGAGTAAAGGAGGCGAACGGGTCTTGTGGTAGCACAATGGATCTTCTTTGGTCTAAGAGTATCCTACCGTGAATGGAGGAGATCCACCTAATCTAAAACCTAAGTTTCATACTCAAAGCGTTGTGTTAAAGTGTCATCACTGGTCAACGCAACAGCTCCTTTCCTTTCAAAGAAAACAGATTGCTCTTCGTCTACCTCGAGAGCATCGCAATAAGCCTGGATATTCTGACAAGTGAATCTATTTGTTGCATGCAGCACTAATAGCCAGTGCTGATAGTCAAAGTGGAGTAAGAATGCAGATAAATATGGTCAAAACAGAAGATCTCGGTCTGACAAACTCTACCGCTCAATTTGGGACTGCTAGTTGCTAGTTAAGAGAGTTGACAACTTTCATTAAAAGCACTATCTCCCCACTACTAATTTAAATAAGAACACCCCATCAAAAAGACGGATCTAGATTTGTGGCACAAGAAACCATGATGTCAGGACGTTATTGATATCCTTTCCTCATATGGTAGAGCTGTATGTCATTAAGAGGACAATTTAACTACTTGTGGCGAGTTGGACTCAAAGTATGCCTATTAAGAATCGTTCCCTGATTCTCAGAATAATAGACATGAGATTGACAAGTCAAAAATTTGACTGAAAGTCCATAATTATTTCGCGTTATGTACAAACAAATCAGAAGAAAGAAGCAGCTAGTTGGCTGGACCATTTCTGCAGTCACAGTCAATAAACTTCGACGTCAATAACTCGATTGTGTGGCATGTGGCGCCGTCTTACTGAAACCACATATACTCAAGGGAAGACCATGCTAAACACAGAAGGAAGATCAGACAAGAGGATAACTATGTGTTATCCAATTGGACTCTTTCAGTCGTGATGCCCTAGACTTATGTCAATTCTACCTGGAAGCCAAGTGGACCTGAATTTTAGAAATCATCGAGGGAAACTCTTTGGCATCATGAACTAATCCAAGCGAGCAGACTGACACTATTCAGTGCTCAACAGTGTAAGGCACAATACTTTCAGCGTAAGGTACCTAGAATGTAAAGGAAAGTTTACTGAAAAGACCTGAAGCTTATTTTGGTCAAAATCAGTGACATTCACCCTACATCTCGACCCAGACCACCAATCTAACTTCGTATCACGATGTGCATGCTGTGCATCCTGCTGCACTTTTGGAAAATTTTTAGTCGAAAAAGGTGTGAGTTAATGGGTTATCCATACGCCACCGAGCCAGATGCGAACATTGTGACAGTCCTCACGGACTGTACGACCCAATTGAGAGCTGGATAAAGGGCTCTGTACGAGAATGGGTAAACTGCAATGTGGCGTAAAAATGCGAGTACTTTTACATTGTGTTTGGGCCTTAAAGAACGGGAACAAGATAGCCAAAGAGCCGATGGAAATGAGCTAAAGAATTGTATGCGCCAGTAAGAGTGATGGAACTTGAGTCTACTGGAGCTCGTCTTCCTTTAGTATACATATGTAGGTGGGGAAGATTACCATCGACTTTCAACTTCCCGGACTTATTGTTAGATTTACTACTAAAAACCATATTTTTAATTTAACTACCAAATAAAACAACTTACTGTCCATCAAAAAACTCCAACGGAAGAGCGCTGTCAATATGCAAATGAAACGTAATCACAACCGACACGCATCACAAATCAATTTAGGGTCGCATTAAACCCTCAGCCGTATTAACAACCTGTTAAGTGCAAATCGTGGTTAAGAATATTACAGAATAATTACACGTCACTTTACGCACATCATGTCACATTAAATTTTGATAAAATTATTCCCCACATGTGAGAGGAATATTTAGCCAACTACGATGTGTATGTCCTGAAACCATTGGCGTGGACACCACACCTGTCCAGCACTAAGTTTCACATTAATCAACGTGTTCTGATAAACATCATTCCAAGCACGAAAGTGAGATTGATTCGGGAAAATCAATTTTCCAAACATGCACAACCCTGAACCAAAAAACGAAACATGAACCGAGCATACATAGATAAGTGAATTAAGTTAATTAAACTGTCTGTCCGAGTTTAATGTCTGCATATATGTATGTATGTATGCATTACTGACTTTTGTTTTTGCATACGAGACGATACATACATTGTAGACTGTGGCGCTTACTCCCATTTCAGGTGTAATTGGGGTGTGTCCACTTATTTATGACTTTGTCTGTGGTTGGTGTTTGCTGTTTGCTGCTTTCTACAATTTTAATTTTTTATTCTGTTTATCATTATTATGTTTTGACATGGCATCCCATTCGGTTGATGGGTGAAATAAATTCAAGGAATAGAGGTACTGACTTCGAATTTTTTTTTCTTTGGGTGAGGAAGGACACAGCCTTTTTGGTAATAGGCACACAGTGTGTGTTACAAGGAAGGAAGAAATACTAAATATTTGGTAGACGTTTCATTAGAATCAAGAGGTGAATTGACGGTTAAGGATATGTCCTGAGGTACATAGATAGGTCATATCCCTCACGAAACTCTTGTGGATCCTGTTGGAGTCTACTATTACAGTCCACATAATATATTCGATTCATTTTAAGCAATGTCTTGAGACCTGTTTACAATCGATTGTGCTTCCGACCCCAGACGAATAGAACTAATTTCATTTAAAGCAAAAAAGGTGATAATCTAAGCTTCTTGGTTCTGACTAACCACTTTGATTGATATAGGTCAGGACTGTTGAAACTTCAAATACCAAATCCTGTTCTTGTAGCACACTTAAGAGATTGAACCTCAATCGCATGAAATACTAGGCCTAGACATACTAAGTAAGAAACAAAGAATGTAGGTACTCCACTTCTAGGAAATTGTGCACACGTCCGCCCAGCGTATTTGAATTGGTTAGTCATTCCAAAGAGTTAGCCTCAAAGAAACAAAGTATCGAATGCCTTTTGTTCCCGCTGATCCCAACATCTAGGTCAGATAAGGCAGGTTTACAACATGCTACCTGAATCTGTAAAGTCAACAATTCGAGCTTTTGAGAAGAGCTCTAAATCTTTCTATCTGTCCATCCTTATGGCCAGAAATGACTAAGAACTCGGAAGAAACAGGATTTTACCGGACTAGATTGGCAGTTGCCAACTAAAGAAAACTGCAAATGCAGTCTTACAAGTACAAGTTCTTATTAAAATGGAAGGTAGACTAAGTCTATGCCTGTCATGTATCCATGATGATCATCTTCGCCTGTCATGCGATAGACTAGACTTAGCAGGAACTACCAAGTAGTCATCGATTCAAGAAATGGCTGGGCTAGTCATGAAGCAATAACCTCTCGGTCAGGCTAAGGTAGAGCTTGGATCTTTCTTTTCGGATCAGAGTCACCCTGTAGCCTTCATGAAGTTACATAATAAAAATGTGGCAAACGAGCCATAGAGCTCGGAGCCCGTGTCTTTACAAAAGTATTTAGAGCACTCTACTTGCCATTAGCCGCAGAAGTAAACTTGTATTGACTTTCTTGCTTTCTACTATAGCCTGACGATTGAATAAGCTAAGGCTAATCAGATACGAATTAAACCATACTATAGTCTCTGTTCCTAGCATGTCACCTACATAAGTGGTTTTTTCAATAAGGACATAACAATTTTGTATTTCAATACAAATGCACGTCTAATCTTTTTTTATTGTTCTGTCAACGTCCACACGGCTGTCAGGGTTTACATTTTAGGAAATCTACCAGTCTCCCTAGGGATATGGGTGCTATAGTGGATAAGTTCGAGTCAATATAGTCACTTTTCCTATGCCGAAACTATCGCTCAGTTCAAAATAAGTCAATCTTTCAGTCCACTTATGGCCAGTTTTGCATAAAAATCTTGGCCTAAACTCGAGGACTGAAGTTTCGTGATCATTTGAATCTTCTTCGCTTAGACTCTGCAAATGAAAAAAATTCTGTTCGATTTTGGCCTACTGACTTTGTCAACAAGTAATGTATGGATGCGATACTGGACAGGAAGGAACGCACATATGCTTCCTAAGAATGGTCCTCTTTCGACTTCTACCATTGTGTAGGACTACCAAATAATCCTTGAGGGGATATCGTCAATCTTGACCTTTATTGCTATTCAATTACAATGTTTTTTTGGATTTACACGAAAGGTCTTCCTAAAATATGATTTCTAACTTTCTGTAGAGCAGATCGTTTTAAGAAATCAAGCGGAGTATTACTCCTGACAAAGCTAATAAAAATAAGTACATGACCCATATGGTTGACAGGATCCTATGTAGTCACAAAAGCTGTCAAAAAATAGTCAAATTGACGATTGTACTGATCCTGAGCATTTCTGTTACATTAAATGCATTTAATAGCAAAG
Source organism: Xylota segnis (assembly GCA_963583995.1). Taxonomy (NCBI): domain Eukaryota; kingdom Metazoa; phylum Arthropoda; class Insecta; order Diptera; family Syrphidae; genus Xylota; species Xylota segnis. Next base: position 32,904,219 of record OY757239.1, read on the forward strand.
AACCCTACCATGCTATCCGGGGAAGAGAGGACTAACTAACTAATATCTACTTTTTTTTTTACTGTTTTAAAATATCTCCATAAAAAAAAAAAAAATCGTATAACAACCCTGATTTACAACAGCGAGACCTACAGTGCACATTTGAAATTAATTTCTAGTCTACTCACTTGTTTTTCATTTAAGTTTGTATGTCTCTTACCTGAAAGTAGAAAGAGAAGATTTATTAACAAACATTACAAAAAAAAATGTAAAAGTTTTGCATAAAGGATTTTATAACAAACTCTGATCCTGATCGTAAAAAAATCTCGAATTCCAAAAATGATGATGGAAATCCCTAATTACTGATCATTTTCGAAGGCACACATTGCATTTATGACACTTAGATATATTTTTACGACAGGTATAAAACTGTAATTACCTGCTCTCTACACAATTTGTACCCAAAAAAGGATTTAACCATCTGTTTCTGATGCGAAATTTTCGTTTCGAAAACTCTTGTAATTCACAGTCAGTTTGAGCAAAAAAAGGTCACAAATCCATCATGCAAATGAATCACAAATCAGTCAACCTTCTAGGGGCTCACTGTACATATCAGGACAATGAATGTCCTTCACCGGCATACCATTTGTCCTGGACCAAGTAAAAAAAGTTTATTCTTTTGTGGCGCCAATAACTCTCTAGAACCAGGGGTCAACGATAACGAATCCATTTGTATGTAAATATTTGTTCCGATCTCTGGTTCATTAACTAACCGATCATTGCTAAATATATGTGATAACCGTTTGACGGAGGGACTGGCGTTTTCGCTGTCCCACATAAAAATTTAAATTGAAAGTATTGTAGTTCAAGGATGATGCCAGGGTTAGTCCTAAAAAGAAACGAGTCCTCCGTGGCACTTGTATTTGCCTTGTTTCTTGTCTATCGATGATCATTTTCACATATTTAAGGACAAATGGCATGAGACAGAAGGACTTATACTTAGTTGCTCTATTGTCCAAATGAAAAAGAGTAGGCATCCCACAAGGTTGCATGCTATCATCACAATTTGTATATTAAGTTTGATACGTAGCTGGTAACATAGAGAATAATCCGAGATGGACAATATAAAGAATGTACATCTATGGGAGTGTCAATGCCAAACACAACCAAGCCATGTTTGGCCATCCGTCCGCATGCCACCACTTTCCGAGCCTTAAATTTAGCTACCAAGATGAAATGTCGGCAAAGAGAAGTAGTACAAGTCTAAAAACTTCACTTTTTTACATGAAATCGAAAATTTTTATTAAGACCAAATATTTAGATATTGAAATTGTCTACAATTCACCTTTACATCATATGTGGCTACGCCCACTTTTTAGAGGCGTTTTCTACATGCGAAATCCTCAAATGTTCGCAATTTTCGTAGTAATTCAATAAAAGAATGTGATATGCCACGCCCAGTTTAGTAGAATTAGTGCAAGGGAAGAAAGATTGATTCTACTCTGAATAGGTCGAGGATAAAATCTTCTGAACCAAAAACCTATCTAGCAAATTCCAGGCCTAAGGATACAACTAAAAGATTTAAACATTACCATGAAGGTCTCCAATAAACGATATTAAATGCGGGAAGTCTAGCAGCGAATCATCACAGCTGAGGTCAGTAGGTAAGTAGGTAGGAGACCCTCATGTTGATATATAAATCTTTTGGTTCTTGGTCTAACAATAATCTTCCACTCTACCAAAGCTAAAAACCCCTGAAATCAAGCCTGGATATATAAGTAGATACTTTTGCTAATCTATTGAAAATATTGAGACCTCTGCAACGCATGCAGCTCTTAGAAAAATATTGCGTCCATTATCATAGAGACAAAAAATGTTGGGCCATTCGATACATTGGAATGGCCAAGACGGTTCTGTGTCTTCTACTTACATGAATTGCATGAATTAGTCGTCGTGAATCACGTCCTTCCAAGCCCGAGACCGAACATTTTACGAGAAAATCTTTCTCTCGAAGCGACCGAAGAAAATCTTTCTCTCGAAGCGACCGAAGTCGTCCTCATCCACTTTAGACAGAGTTCATGATTCAGGGCCATAAAGAAGGACTGGGTTGATCAAGGTCTTTTCTAGAGTCCACTTAATTGTACGTAAAAGGGGTTTCTCAGTCCAAAGAAACTGTCATTCGAATTTACAGCAGAACTGAGGTAGACAAAGTCCCTTACTACCTCGAAGTTGCAGCTGTCGCATGTGACGTTCTGTCCAATACGCCGATGTTAAGGGTCATAGTCTCAGTTAACGCTAGACCCATTTTGTAGCTTTCGCTTAAGCACCAGCATACACATTAGTGACAGCATAGTAGTGGCACATACTTTTGAAAGAATGTACCTCCAGAAGTTCACAATATCTATGCCAATTTGTACATCAAGACCTATGTTTTATTAAAAAGCAACTGGTATCTTGTTCACAAGCTACATACTCTACCCCTTTGAGAAAAAATGAAAGTAGACTCACACAATTCACGTTAATGAGTTCCCTTGCCTCAGTGGATACTTGCCGAAGCGAGTAGTACCCATTTTCTTCAAGACTCGTTACATTTCCTAGACAACATTCTCTTAGATCCTTACTTCTTCGTCCCACTATACACATTTTTTTTTACCCAACGCAAGACATTTTTGCTTCCTACAACTGAAATAGTTCCATGGTGGTGTTTCACTGGAATTTAGGGTAAGTTTTTGCCGGCAGACAATAAACAGAGTTACACCTATATCAACTCAAGTGAGCGGGCGAGCTGGTGAGTGAGTGAGCGAGTCATTTAGAGGCCAAACACCTTTTACGTGTCTAATAGATACGCGACTGACTGGGCGTGTTGCACCACCAGTAAAAGCATCAGCAGGGGAATTGGAATTTTATTCCAAATACTCGAATGTGTTTTGTCTAGGAATACAAAGAGCGAGACACAGAGAGCAGTAGGTTGCTGTTGCTGTTGGCTAACTACTGTGTCGTGTGTGACATTAAACTGGTCGAAATGCACTACCAACTGGGAGCGCGCACAGTTCTCTTTCCCCTTTTGGGACACAGGGTATTGCATGACGAGAATAATGCATTCAAGGGGGATGTTGATTATTCCCCCAACGGCAGAGCATTCATGTCTACCATGTCTGGGGTTATACCACCGAGGGTGGATGAAACTTTTTGATTTATGAACTACTGCATGGGAAACTGTCATGCTGAGTTCCTTGAATTCTTCCAAATTATATTTACAAGCGCACTAACAAATATGGGTAGGTCTTCGAAAAAAAAAAAAAATTTAAAACTAAATTATTGCTTGGTAGGGCATGCATGCAGAGTGGAAGATAAAAGTGGATGGACAGCAGAAAAGGATCAATTAGTAACGTACATAGATGCGAAGGTGAACATGGATATGTTTTATAAGTCCTTGTCGTCCCAAAATGTTATTAAGTTCGAATAAAGTTGTCAGAGAAATGATATTTCAAAAACTTTGCATATTTAAAGTTGATTCTCTCTTTTAAACGGATCAAGTTGACCACGTTTCTAAGGATGTGAGGAGAATGTCCTTCAAAATCATATGCATGAGAGAAGTTGTAATGCAATTTATGTTACTGGAAATTCGGAGTCTGTAGTTCTCTGAAGGACTTGTCCTTACATGGTTACATATTAAAGTGTCATCTAACAAGAGGTGCCATTTGAAATTTCGTTCCATTGTGGACCTGACAAGGAGGTTCTTAAATAGAGATCGACAGCGTGTTAAATTGGTAAAATTTCAATTCAAAAACGATGAAAACTTTACAGAAAAGTTTCGTAAAATTTATACTCCTCGCTGCCATCTCGGGCAAGATAGTGATGTCAAAACTCAAATTTGTATTCGTTCGGCGAGATCTACTAAAAATAGCTAAGAGTGACTGAAAAGCAAACTGCGTCAAGTCAAGACATGATGATAGGAATTGGGCCTATCCGTAACCACTTTGCACAGCACATACCTGTTGCATCTGGGACTCCAAAAAGCCAAGAGAAATAATGGAACAACCTTTCCATCTACAACTAGTGACAGCTAGATGCGGTTTCTGGGCTGTCATTGAGTCTCATGTTTTCAAAAACGAGTCTAAAGCGAAACGAGTTACGAAACGATGTTGGCTTATGGCATTTTGATGAGGATAACGATTATGTTCAGCCGGAAAGAACCACATGTCACCTGTGGTGCATCAGTGACTCTACTTTGTCCCAAATTTCCTGGACATGTGATTTCTCGCAATGAAAACTTCAATTGGCTACCGAGATCGTTCGATTTAACACCATTAGACATTTTCTTTGACAGCAACGAAATTGGTGTTTGATGACAGTTTGAGATAGTTTAATTTAGTGAGTCTTAAGGTAATACAGCACAGAACAGATAGGGAAAGGAGCAGAGAAGAGTGGGTTGCCCTCAACACGTAATTTTCCTTGATTTTCATCGACTTTTCAACGAAGCAGTCATTTAGAAATCAGTTCCTAGCATTATAAGCACAAACGAGCTGAAACAGCTCCTCCGTATGAATATTGGGAGCAGAAAATTTTTCAATCCAAAAATGTGTGAGTAAGTGGGTTGCCTATAGCCCACCGAACCAGCCACGCACATCCTGAAAGTACCTTTTCTTAGCCCAATTCTAGTAGCATATTCTGTTTCTGTGCATTATCAGCACAAACGAGCTGAAACAGCTCCTCCGTATGGGTATTGGAAGCAGAAAATTTTTCAGTCCAAAAATGTGTGAGTAAATGGGTTGCCTATAGCCCACCGAGCCAGCTAAGCACATCCTGAAAGTACCTTTTCTTAGCCCAATTCTAGCAGGATATTCTGTTTCTGTGCATTATAACCACAAACGAGCTGAAACAGCTCCTCCGTATGAGTATTGGAAGCAGAAAATTTTTCAGTCCAAAAATGTGTGAATAAATGGCTACCTATAGCCCACCGAACCAGCCACGCACAGCCTGACAGTACCTTTTCTTAGCCCAATTCTAGCAGGATATTCTGTTTCTGTGCATTATCAGCACAAACGAGCTGAAACAGCTCCTCCGTATGGGTATTGGAAGCAGAAAATTTTTCAGTCCAAAAATGTGTGAGTAAATGGGTTGCCTATAGCCCACCGAACCAGCCACGCACATCCTGAAAGTACCTTTTCTTAGCCCAATTCTAGTAGCATATTCTGTTTCTGTGCATTATCAGCACAAACGAGCTGAAATAGCTCCTCCGTATGAGTATTGGAAGCAGAAAATTTTTCAGTCCAAAAATGTGTGAGTAAATGGGTTACACATACGCCACCGAACCAGCCACGCACATCCTGAAAGTACCTTTTCTTAGCCCAATTCTAGCAGGATATTCTGTTTCTGTGCATTATCAGCACAAACGAGCTGAAATAGCTCCTCCTTATGAGCATTGGAAGCAGAACATTTTTCGGTCCAAAAATGTGTGAATAAATGGCTGCCTATAGCCCACCGAACCAGCCACGCACAGCCTGACAGTACCTTTTCTTAGCCCAATTCTAGCAGGATATTCTGTTTCTGTGCATTATCAGCACAAACGAGCTGAAATAGCTCCTCCTTATGAGCATTGGAAGCAGAACATTTTTCGGTCCAAAAATGTATGAATAAATGGCTGCCTATAGCCCACCGAACCAGCCACGCACATCCTGAAAGTACCTTTTCTTAGCCCAATTCTAGCAGGATATTCTGTTTCTGTGCATTATAAGCACAAACCAGCTGAAACAGCTCCTCCGTATGAGTATTGGAAGCAGAAAATTTTTCAGTCCAAAAATGTGTGAGTAAATGGGTTACACATACGCCACCGAACCAGCCACGCACAGCCTGACAGTACCTTTTCTTAGCCCAATTCTAGCAGGATATTCTGTTTCTGTGCATTATAAGCACAAACGAGCTGAAATAGCTCCTCCGTATGGGTATTGGAACCAGAAAATTTTTCAGTCCAAAAATGTGTGAGTAAATGGGTTACCTATAGCCCACCGAGCCAGCTAAGCACATCCTGAAAGTACCTTTTCTTAGCCCAATTCTAGCAGGATATTCTGTTTCTGTGCATTATAAGCACAAACGAGCTGAAACAGTTCCTCCGTATGGGTATTGGAAGCAGAACATTTTTCAGTCCAAAAATGTGTGAGTAAATGGGTTACCTATAGCCCACCGAGCCAGCTAAGCACATCCTGAAAGTACCTTTTCTTAGCCCAATTCTAGCAGGATATTCTGTTTCTGTGCATTATAAGCACAAACGAGCTGAAACAGCTCCTCCGTATGAGTATTGGAAGCAGAAAATTTTTCAGTCCAAAAATGTGTGAGTAAATGGGTTACCTATAGCCCACCGAGCCAGCTAAGCACATCCTGAAAGTAGCTTTTCTTAGCCCAATTCTAGCAGGATATTCTGTTTCTGTGCATTATAAGCACAAACGAGCTGAAACAGCTCCTCCGTATGAGTATTGGAAGCAGAAAATTTTTCAGTCCAAAAATGTGTGAGTAAATGGGTTACCTATAGCCCACCGAGCCAGCTAAGCACATCCTGAAAGTAGCTTTTCTTAGCCCAATTCTAGCAGGATATTCTGTTTCTGTGCATTATAAGCACAAACGAGCTGAAACAGCTCCTCCGTATGAGTATTGGAAGCAGAAAATTTTTCAGTCCAAAAATGTGTGAGTAAATGGGTTACCTATAGCCCACCGAGCCAGCTAAGCACATCCTGAAAGTACCTTTTCTTAGCCCAATTCTAGCAGGATATTCTGTTTCTGTGCATTATAAGCACAAACGAGCTGAAACAGTTCCTCCGTATGGGTATTGGAAGCAGAAAATTTTTCAGTCCAAAAATGTGTGAGTAAATGGGTTGCCTATAGCCCACCGAACCAGCCACGCACATCCTGAAAGTACCTTTTCTTAGCCCAATTCTAGTAGCATATTCTGTTTCTGTGCATTATCAGCACAAACGAGCTGAAATAGCTCCTCCGTATGAGTATTGGAAGCAGAAAATTTTTCAGTCCAAAAATGTGTGAGTAAATGGGTTACACATACGCCACCGAACCAGCCACGCACATCCTGAAAGTACCTTTTCTTAGCCCAATTCTAGCAGGATATTCTGTTTCTGTGCATTATCAGCACAAACGAGCTGAAATAGCTCCTCCTTATGAGCATTGGAAGCAGAACATTTTTCGGTCCAAAAATGTGTGAATAAATGGCTGCCTATAGCCCACCGAACCAGCCACGCACATCCTGAAAGTACCTTTTCTTAGCCCAATTCTAGCAGGATATTCTGTTTCTGTGCATTATAAGCACAAACCAGCTGAAACAGCTCCTCCGTATGAGTATTGGAAGCAGAAAATTTTTCAGTCCAAAAATGTGTAAGTAAATGGGTTACCTATAGCCCACCGAACTAGCCACGCACATCCTGAAAGTACCTTTTCTTAGCCCAATTCTAGCAGGATATTCTGTTTCTGTGCATTATAAGCACAAACGAGCTGAAACAGTTCCTCCGTATGGGTATTGGAAGCAGAAAATTTTTCAGTCCAAAAATGTGTGAGTAAATGGGTTGCCTATAGCCCACCGAACCAGCCACGCACATCCTGAAAGTACCTTTTCTTAGCCCAATTCTAGTAGCATATTCTGTTTCTGTGCATTATCAGCACAAACGAGCTGAAATAGCTCCTCCGTATGAGTATTGGAAGCAGAAAATTTTTCAGTCCAAAAATGTGTGAGTAAATGGGTTACACATACGCCACCGAACCAGCCACGCACATCCTGAAAGTACCTTTTCTTAGCCCAATTCTAGCAGGATATTCTGTTTCTGTGCATTATCAGCACAAACCAGCTGAAATAGCTCCTCCTTATGAGCATTGGAAGCAGAACATTTTTCGGTCCAAAAATGTGTGAATAAATGGCTGCCTATAGCCCACCGAACCAGCCACGCACATCCTGAAAGTACCTTTTCTTAGCCCAATTCTAGCAGGATATTCTGTTTCTGTGCATTATAAGCACAAACCAGCTGAAACAGCTCCTCCGTATGAGTATTGGAAGCAGAAAATTTTTCAGTCCAAAAATGTGTGAGTAAATGGGTTACACATACGCCACCGAACCAGCCACGCACAGCCTGACAGTACCTTTTCTTAGCCCAATTCTAGCAGGATATTCTGTTTCTGTGCATTATAAGCACAAACGAGCTGAAATAGCTCCTCCGTATGGGTATTGGAACCAGAAAATTTTTCAGTCCAAAAATGTGTAAGTAAATGGGTTACCTATAGCCCACCGAACTAGCCACGCACATCCTGAAAGTACCTTTTCTTAGCCCAATTCTAGCAGGATATTCTGTTTCTGTGCATTATAAGCACAAACGAGCTGAAACAGTTCCTCCGTATGAGTATTAGAAGCAGAAAATTTTTCAGTGCAATTTCAGTTACATTAGTGTGGTTTAGAATTCCCATTGGCCAACTGCGGGATCTCTCGCTTCATTCTTTGTCACTTCCAGTCCGGAAAAAGCCTATTCTTCGTCAACCGTCTCTCAAGTTGAGACGCATACAACTATACCAGGAAGGATAACAGAAACCGTGGAGGTAAGCGTTATGCTCTGGTTTTCTTGTTTGTAGTCAAAAATTGTCTCCTAGATATAGATACTATACAAAAATCATGAGATAGCAGATAGGTAGACTAAACTGTATTCACACTGTTCTTCGCATAACTTCGTGCCTTCTGCCTTGCCCAAGAGCTGAATACATAACTCAGTTTCCAGCCACCAAGTGCCATCCCAACTTTCTCCGGATGTTGCCTTCAGCTGTGTCTTTGTTAATTTCTGTAATCTTCAGCAAAAAACAAAAACTAATACGCAATACGTAATGCCCCCTCACGCTCCGAGGTACACGCGTGTAAAATAAATACCAGCGGCTTACAAGATAATTAATTGTTGCCATTAACATTTAGCGACTAATTAATGCCACCTCCCGATAGCGTCAAACATCAGACTGAAAAGTAGTTTCAGTGTTTGTCAATCTTGACATATTACGTCGTTTTGTGATATACGGCCACATGTGTACACAACAACTGTCATCTTCTCGTCCAGCAGACATTTTAATTTAACGCTAGCTTCCGTAGCTTCGTCGTTGTCAGTGGAATCATTGGACTGACTACGTGGTACAATCGAAACTAATGAATCAACTTCAGGAGAACTTATCTGTCTGATTAACGACATTACCTATTTATTACATTAATTTCCTTCTTCTTCGGAGAAATTCACTCGCAAGTGTCAATTACTTTCTTAATTAAAAGTTTCGATCTTATCGCCACTCGGGACCGGCCTGTGGGCAGTGATTTCTGCTGCCCCCAACACAATACCATGCCGTTTCACGCGAAGTGAATGGCAAATGATTATCCAATCCAAACTGTCATTTTGTCTTAGGTTCTCGAGTATCTGCAAGGACACACTTTCTCTCCTTTCTCTCTTTCGATTCGATACTGCAACACTGAGTGGACTATGTAAATACAGCTTCGAAAGACCCTAATCCCGTTGGGGATTAAATTATTATTTTGCGACAGAATTGACAGAATACTCATGGAAGGCTGATTGGATGGGGTTTCTTGGGTTTTCAATTGAAGCACACTAGCACGTTTCATATTAATTTCAAATTAAAATTCCTTTCAAGGACACGACTTTGTGCTGCTCCAACCAGAAACATACATGCTTGCATATGGGAGGAGATGAAGGAGTTCACATGACACGTTTTATGGTCTCTTGAACTTGAGTGGGATTTAATGTGGCCAGGGAAGGTATTTGCTAGAAAATTTCCGATACTAAAATTTATATCTGCGATCTGGGGAGACAAGACAAAAAAAAAAATGTGAATTTGTGGTTCCTGTGTTTTGTCGTTTAAATATTTTATCTGCGGTGTGTTTGTGCAGAGGAATTTCGAAGAATATATCCATGGTTTCCTGTCGTTAAGTAGGACAATTGAGGAGCACTGAATCGGTAGGGGAGCCTTTTATCTTGAAGTTTTTATGTGTCGTTGAAGGACACCGCGCCTGTCTGTGGGGAAATGTTCAATAAAACTGGAAATCGGGATGTTTATCAAAAAATCACATGCTTGTAGGTACAACACTTAAATTGTTATTTTCTTTTCAAATGTAAATAACAATTTGTCACTGATGTTGAAGATTTATACATACTGTCCCCAGCGTACACAATTTCTACATTTCAACTGAGATAGTAAAGCATTCGTAGACGTATCTGAGGTATGAAAGATATTGGCAACAACGGTCGAATGAATATCAATCAAGGAATAGCCAAGTCATTCGTGCCTTGAGAACGGAAACCTCATCTTTTTTGAAATGAAAGTTATGGGACAAACAATTCCACCCAAGAAGCTGGAATGCGACTTCAACTCATGCTGCAGAAAACATTGAACCAGGTCGTCCTATTGCTAGTACCTTTCTAGAGAAGCTAAACTATGTTCCCCTTGAGCTGGACATAAGATCGAATTCTCCATATTCCTTGGAAGCTTGGATATGAATCGGTAAAGGGTGTCAGACCCAGCAGGTTACCCGCCTTCCTCTTAAAAACTGTGAATCGAATCTTAAGCAGATACATACGAAATACCCTAGATCGATCTATTCTTTCCAAATCTCAGTGTGAATGTACCAAGGGGCAATCGAAAGAGTCAACAGTCCACGAATTCGCTCATATCACAGACACTACCACCTTAGACTTGAAAGACGCCTTCAATAACGCCAGCACTGAATCGATTCATGAAGCTCTGAACCAACCGGGTGTGGAAGAGTTTATTGCCAAATGGATAGTGACTATGCTAAAAGCTAGAATCATTCAATCGACCTTTCGTAACAGCAGTCCCACCATACCTCTCGCAAGAGGAACTCCTTACGAAGGAGTCATATATCCTCTTCTTTGGCTCGTAGCAATCACCAATACCTTGTATAGACTTGACAGAAATACTGTAGCAGGGATGCTTCCTTGAGTGATCAGTGAGGTTATGAAAGGTTCAAGTGGGTCACTGGATCTGGACTCAGCATTAGACCAAGCAAGACTTTAACACTAAAATCAAAACATCGACCTTTACACGTCTACGACTAAACAATAGGGACAGAATGTTAGTTACGTTTAAAATGACGTATGCGTTTAATACGAGTACACTCTAAAAGGACGTCATGAAACCTCATCTAGACAGAACCATTTAAAAGGGGCTAAACCCTTCTGGGCCTGTTCTGAGTTTGCGGGTAAAAATGAGGTTTAGACCAAAGGCAATTCACTGGACATCACTCACCATCATCATGAATCGGTCGTTTGGTTGAACAAGGTCATACAGTCGCTTCCCAGGTCTTCCCTACAAAAAGGTGAAAGGACTGGTAGGTCCGACTGTCCCGCTGGAAGTCCTTCTATTCATCCCAACACTCCATATATGTTGCTATGAAGACTGCGGCATCAAAGCTTCATTCAAAGGCCCTAAGGTTCCACCTCTTATGGAACAACAAAACCACTAATGTTTGAAAGTGTCTTCAAAACCTGCTACAGCTAGCTTTACACAATAAAATCACACTAACATGGGCTCCAAGACATATAGGCAATCCTGGCAATGAAGTAACTGCCAAAGTTGCCAAATTTGGTACCCAACCCTGAACCCTTTTATGGTCTACCTATCAGTCAGACATGGAGAGAGTTTAACGAACAACGACAGAGATTTTAGAAATGACCAAACACTTAGATTTTGAACGACTTTCTATCTGATCAAGAAAGTCGACAATCGAACAAGTGGCGACTGTGTCTTTAGGACACTGAAACTTCCAAAGAAATTATAAATGAATGTCCCTCCACTGGTCGTACTAGGCTCAAACTTGTACTCACCTTCTGATGTCAAAGACAAAGGAACTCAACGTCTTCAAGGAGATACCAAAGAAGGCCACAGAACTTCTTGAAACTACTTCAAGGCCAACAAATCTATTATATCGTGTTTGAGCTATGAAAAGCTCCAGAAACTGTTCAAGGGGGCCAGGAAGATCAATGTCTTAGGCAGAAACTCTACAAGGATATCGCAGTTCTTGTGACTTAATGATTCATCAGATGGCAAAAGAAAAGCGTGCCACAAGTCAATCTGTTGTGTAGCACCAATATCCCACCCAGATGCCGATCATTGAACTTAGGACTACCGACGTCCAAGGAATTACCTTTATTTCAACTACAAGCTGAGTTTTCTAATCGATTTTCGCGTTTGTGTCGAAAAGGAAATGGTTCAACTTTATTATAAAAAATCAAAGAAAAGTGGATGCCTGCGTGCATCGCATATCTAATTGTGCAGGAAATATACACACAAGTATCTATCAATGTCAATATTTAAGAAGAAGAAGAAGACACATCACGTTGTTAGTCAGTGTTATACCAACTGTTGTTACACGTTATTTCTGTCGACAGTGACAGTATCTGCTATGTCCATCTAGTTCGCAATTCCCCAGAACTTTCATCAACATTTCCTCTGACAGCCCGTATAGTTCACGATGACAGTGTCAAGGACAGCTTTGGAATTCAGAATATTACATCATACCGTCCTCGGATTGCGAGTATAAATCCTTAAGGACAAAGCATAACGTGATTTAGCTGACCTGTGTCCTTACAAATGTCAAAATGGAAAACTGTGACTGGAAAATTACTCGCTGATAAGTATGTTATGTGCCTCTTTGGCTTCGCACTAACCATAAAAATAGAACCTTAATCCGCTTGACGCTGGATTACCATTAAAACGCAATTTAACGTGTCTCTCTGCCCACTAAACAAAAAGCCATTTTATCAAGCATAAGCCATCTGTCGGGACAAACTTTATGTCATTGTTGACAAAATAATATCCCCCAAGCTTATGTATGACATCTGTCAACTAGCTGCTGTATGCAGCTACGAATACGAAACATTGTTTATAAATACACACTCATTGTGCAGCGGAGTCGTTGTCGCCATCGCCAACGTCGTCGGACGGAATTGTACGGATGACGGAGGTGTGCCAGCCAAGAGATTTATGTTTTTTCTTATACACCCAACTGATTAGCATATTAATTTCAAGCCATAAACGTAAAAATCCAAGTAAATGCAACTATAATGCCAGAACACGATCGAAATCTGTTTTAATAATTTACGGTCTCGAGCAGGAGGCCATCGACATTTCAATTTCGTTTGGATCGTATGTTGATTGGGCCAATTCGCATACTATACACGGACGGACTGACGGATGGGAGGGTACAACGACATGCACTTTCCCAGGCTATTTCTTTGGAAAAAGTTTTCTTTGATGAAATATTTATGATGTTTTCCTGCCATATTTAGACGGTTTTTCTCACTCTAACTAGCCATTCACCTGGTCGGACTTACATTTATGTAAAACCATTTGCATAATTTATTCGCCACTCGGAGATACCTATGCAATTTGCATTTTACTACCTCGTGCATCTGCATTTATGGATTGACATCTTTCTCCGATCTCTCTCTCTCCGGGATAGTCCAATGAACTATCCTGTCTGTTTGTTTCTTTTTTTTAATTATGATATGTTGATTGAAGTTAATTTTTTATAAAAAATATGTAGAAATGTTATTATATGTTGGGCTTACTCGAGGCTTGATTGGAACCCATTAAGCTGGTAATTACCTGAAAGAAAAACAGAAAAATTAAATATTTATTGTTTGCCTTTGCATTGTAATGTAATGTTAAGCTTTTTACGAAATTCAAAAGTAGGTATAATGGTATTAATCGCTCAAGTTAAAGTACCGATAAAGTGGCCTCTATGTGTCCTTGAAATGGCTTGGCATTTGTCCTAAATTATGGGCCCACACAATAACGCACTTTGAACATGCGAAGCAGCGGTTTATTCGCAGAAAACCAGTTGCCTTGAAGCCGTAAACAAAAATATATTGACACGCTATTGGCGTCCACTTGAATGTTACCAAGTATCTTATAGTGTCAATGAGTTGTGACTCTTAAAGCCGATACGTAGTTTAGCAGCGTAAATTGTTTAATTTAAAGATTACGGTGAATATGTAGTACGTCGTAGCTTAAATGGGGAGTACGTACTCGTAGGTATCACGATTTCAAGTGGCGCAGGGAGAGAACCACTGGCAGTAAGTTATTGACATCTAGATGCGAGTGATGACTAAGGGCTGTCAGCCAAGAACATAGGTAAACATCTTGCCCTTGCATTGAGAAAGATACGAAGTTTTTCAAGATGAATTCAGGTGCGTTTTGGAATGGAGTTTTGTCAATTAGGACGCCCTATATACTTAATAGGGTTTCTTGGTTATGAGTGAAGTTAGCTGTGGTGTGTTTGACGTTTCAACGCATCTGTCATGATGGAGAAGTAGACCATTCAACAACGCTTAGAATGTCGGTTGCGATATTCATTCTCAGCGATAAAGTCCATTTGTGACCCAACGAGTTCGTTAAAAGAATTTGGGTTAAGTCAGCAGGCCGAAACCGTGTGAATTTTATGATGGAGAGGCCATGGGTCGATAATCTGTCTTCAATGATCCTGGCACGCAGTAATAGCCAACGAAGATGGCTACCGAAACACGTGAACTGACTGGTTTTGGGATAATTTAAAAAAGGTTGACTTAGGGCGTATGTGGTTTCAATATGATGGGTCCACATGTCACATTGAATCGGATGTTCGGTGACCATGGTTTCTGAAGACGGTTTGTCCAATTTGACGTCTATGGGCCAGAAACCCAAAGCTTTTTGGATGAAGAAAATCTAGTAATTTTAGAAGGCATCTGCCTTAGGAGCACATGTGACCAGTTTCTTTCTTAGGGACTGATGGTAAGTATATTGCTTTTGGTGAAGGTGTTGGGGTTGCTTTAGGATTTTATTTTCGGATGGTGGTCTGGGGTTTTAGAAGTGGATGTTGCACGTTGTCGTAGGAGATAATTCTGGGTTTCCTTTAGAAGTTGGTACTTCAAGAAGGAGGAGAGTTCTGGGACCTATCGGTGTTACACCTAGTTCCTGACTGAAAATTGATTGAATCTTGCTTCTCAATAGGGGAATCTCAATTACTTTTTACTGGCTGATTGTGTGTCATCGTTTCCCTTAGAGTAGAAGTTGGGTTGGTGAAGTTGTTTCTGGTTTAGGTTCTTCTTCTTCAACCAGCGACAAGTCTGATTCCGAATGGAAGTCTAGAGAAATCAATTACTGAGCAGAACACTCTACCTTTGAAAAGGTGCATCTCCCCTTGCAGTGGGTATTCAAGCGACTATTGCAAGAAGTCCAGCGTTGTCATTTTTTCTGTAGAGGTCGCTGATCAAGGAACTCCTCGCGGCAGAAGCTATCATTCCTTTTAATAAGCAAACAAATTGCGAACTAATGCAGATGTTTATTTGGACCTTTAAGCTTAAGATTTTCATTACTTTTAGAAGATGATAGCTAAAGTTATAGCATCTTCCGATAGTATGATACCCTTGGGCCAACTTGTACTTCTTTAACTTGCGTTGGCACTACTATTCGAGGTGATTTTCATAACTTTTAGAAGATGATAGCTAAAGTTATAGCATCTTCCGATAGTATGATACCCTTGGGCCAACTTGTACTTCTTTAACTTGCGTTGGCACTACTATTCGAGGTGATTTTCATAACTTTTAGAAGATGATAGCTAACGTTATAGCATCTTCCGATAGTATGATACCCTTTGGCCAACTTATACTTCCTTAACTTGCGTTGGCACTACTATTCGAGCTGAACTAGAGCCTCGATCAAAAAGCTTCTCCAGCTTCTCTGCGTGTTCCCTCAGAGTTGAATTGAAGACTTCTCTACATGATCCTTCTATCCAAGGCACTGGTTGATGTTGCACTACCGTATAGAGCTGCCTTCAATCTTTTTTGTCCACGTATTGTCAAGGAAGATGTGTACGTAGGACCATACATCCAACATTCATCCGATTTCGACAGAGTTCATTCCTCTGCACTTTACAGCAGCACTGGGATGACGGGGACCTTACATAGTTCGCCTTCATTCCTCTTGACAAGGCTTTCATGCGGAGCTATTTATGTAAATCGTCAGACCCAAATAACAGAGCCTAGCGAATGGTCCTCTTCCAAGCCATAGAAGTCCATGGAGACATTTTGACAGAGAAAAGCGTATTTTATGCTGTCGCACCTCGACAACATGTACCTTGTTATCCTAGTTTATAAATAGACCCATATTCACAGTACCTTATTCCTTACACCGTTGATGACAATATACTGCTTTGTATAAGGTAGTGCCTGGTAAAAAACGCTGCATAAAATAGATTGCCTAATCTTCAACCCCTAGTGGTACTAAGATTGTCCTTCCGACCATTACGGAGTAGCAGGCAAACGCCAGTGTTATTCTGTATAGGCGAGGGTTTTGGAAGTCTACCGAAACTACACATGGTAGGTACCGATTTGGAATTCTTGGGTCTTCTGCAGGATTTCTTGAGCCAAAAACCGCATCGATAATTCCCAATCTGTTCATCAACTTATGGTTTGAAGCGTTTTAGTATTACACCGAATCTCGTAAGCGATGTTTAGTACACTAATGCCTACGTGATGCAGTCCTCCTTTCCTATGAATCGGTCATATGGAAGTTATAATCAGACAAGGTTTCACCGGTCGTATCTTAAAAATTAACCAACACAAGACCGGGCGTTTTGTTAAGCTTAGGTTCATCCTAAGGTCCTTAGCCAATATCCTAAAATCCGCGATTTGCTTTTAGTTCAACACAATCCGTTCCACTTCGCTACAAAGAAGATATTTTATGAACAGGCCATACCTAGCCCGTACTTGACCAAGTTTCATTACTTTTGATGCGTCTTTTCCGATGCGCCTTCCTTTATAAATTCGAATTAAGGTCAGTCCTTACCCAAAGGGGCAATTTCATATCACATAGCTCACAGCCCATTACAAGGACATTGCATTCAACTAGTGCCTTCTGTGTAAAAGCACTTTCCCTAATGAAATTCCTTTATTCATATTAAAATTCACAAAAAGAATTGCACGAAAGCGAATTTATTTTTAGCCTCTGTACCTTCAAAAAACAGGTAAAAAAAACGAGTTTCCTTTCGTTTCCTTTTGGCCTACTCCTTTCTCGTCGATAACCAACCAACTCGCCCATCAATAAGGTAAACACGAACGGCTTAGATAACACAAAACCAATTGCATTTATCTTTCTCATTATAATTCCACCTTGGCATGCAATCGAAATTAAGGATTCGCCATTCGAATAGGGCTTGCTCCTTTCGATAGTAGATAATTGCTAGAGATGCGGCTAATGAACGCTTTGCACTCAAATAAAGTTTCAACCAATTATGCGATTGCATCTTACAAATGATTCGCAATTAAACTGAAGTGATTATCGAAATGCATTCCGGTCATTTTAGAGACTGAAAGGATCGCCTTCAAGTCGTATGTTGAGTCAATAAGGAAGGCTGTTCGAAAATTTAGACACGCCGCTACATTGTGTGTTAGTTTATCAAAAGAGCCTTTGCAGGATAAACGAAAAGTTTCTCACAGGCGAACTGATGTTTTTTTATTGTGAAGGAGGATAAAGTTTTTGGAAAACCTGTGAAACTTTTTTTGAATGTTTTCATAACAAAGGCTGGGCAGAGTGTCGTGGTGGCTCTGCATATATTAGCCACAAGTTGGGAGTTTTTCAAAACTAGTTTCATGTAAAGAAGGTCACGTTCGGTGCGGACAATCAACGCAAATTTTGTATTTATAAACTTACATTGTACGGGTGGTAGAAAGGAACAAATTAAAGTTTCAAAATTGCACTTAAGGAGGGGTATTTACGAGTAAGGTTAGCTCTAGAATCCAATTACATTTAAAGTGCATTTACTTGAGGAAATCCTTCAACCTTCCTACAGATATTCAGTTTTAAACAGATGGCTGGTTGGGTTGGATGGGTGTTCCAGGTAAGCAGACCAAGAGAAGGACTGGACACCTACACATATGAGATCTTCTCGTATGGATCAGAAGGCAGGCCAACCATTTTCAGCGTTAACCAGTGCCGAAGGGTTATGATTTGCTATTTGGACATCAAACCAGTTGAACCGGAGACAAAGTTTTGTTCAAGTCGAAGAAGTATCCGCCTAGGGTTAGGCCCGCAGTAGGGCGGGATAGGTACAGCAAAAGATACAGCATTCGTCGAAGAAGATCACCTAGTCTTCAGCTGTATCTGCCTAGCGAAAAATGCCCTGAGATTGTCCCGACCATCTTCTTTACTTTTGTGAACCGAAGTAAGCCTACTGGTTTCCCTACGATTCGGCTCTGAAAATATCTGTTTTTTTGCCATTCTGACTGTCGCAGTATATAATCGGAATCTTACCGATTTCAGAGGCACTGAAGGTTCCCCACATTATCAGGAAGGTTGGGATCAGGGTTCTCTTTAACTAACTCTTGCGCCTTGGAATTGCCTGAAATACACATCGATCAGCATCGGTTTACCCATCTTGACTGTCTATACAGAGTTAATGGAAAACCAGGCCGGAGTCTGATTGATATGTACCACCTTGGACAGAGGTGATACGAGTACACACATCCAATATATTGTACCCAGGTGGATATCTGTTCCATGTTCATTTAAATTCTTTGAGTCCAGAGAGAGGTTTGTCCGATTGGAATCCTTGGGTGCCCCAAATTACCACGAAGCAGTTGCAAGGACTCCCTTAGCATTAATAGTGCTTCAGCCACCATCAACTTCTTAAATATATCAACAAAAAGAAGGTTAAGCATAGTGTCAAGAAGGATAGTCCTTGAACCTCCCCCTCTATTCCAATGCTGATTTTCTCATCCAGTACTGTCCACCACACTAGTACATAAGGATGGATCAGGCTGCTGTGTATATCTAATGAACAATCCAGGGCTGGAGACCTTAGTTTGGGCCTATAGTCTGCCTCCATGATTAGAAGGGAATGGAGGCTTTCCTGGAAATGTAGTTGGTTCTTTGAGGATGAGGATTCAAGGATGCAAAGGAAACACATTTCGACTTATAGCTTAAAAAAAGCCAACAAGAAACATCTAGATATATATATGTCTTTAGTGAAAGGCCAAATGTCTGATTTTGTTTGTCTGGGATGTGGCGCCGTCTTGTTGGATCCACACATGTTTGAAGTCTTCCTCTTCATTCGCAAATTCTTAGGCAAGATGGTCCAGTAGCAATCCACACTGACTATGACTGTGTAGCCAGCATCATTGTAGAAGTGTGGGACATGCAATCCTTTTGTAACTGACACTAAAATTTGGACAATTTGCATACGTGTACTATTTTCAAACGCCAAACAAACTGAAACTAACTTCACTCATACGCGAAATGTCAAAACATGTTTACCAGTATCTGAGGTGGAAGACACATAGGTATACATGTCTAAGACGTTAGCAAACCTATCATCGATTTAGTTATGTACAAGCAATTTTAAGAAATTTTAGCGTACTACTGCCCTTCTCAACTTGTATCGTCTGGCCTAATGCATAGAAAATACTTCAGTTTTGGGTTTACAAAATTAAACAAACAAAATAATTGAGACATCCTCCTATCCAACGGAATCCTCGCAGCGCGTGTAAGCCAAAAGATATTGACTAACCACTCAATGAAAACAAAAAATTAAAAAAAAACGCTTTAATTTCTTAACTCAGTTCCCCCCTGTATAGGCATCGATTGTATAATACCGATAATTGAAAACAAATAAAATCAAAGCCATTATCCCAGCTGGGCGGGCCACTATCCAAACAAGTACCACACCTCCACCGCAACTTGAGGTAATCTCCTTGCCTTCGTTGGAATAATAATTAAGTAATGACCCGTCAAATGGTCTAATTTTGGAAAAACCAAATTTGGCACAAGTAAACCTCCCCGCTCGGTTCCAATATCTTCGACTTATTGGACCGCGCTAAGGAAAACAATATAAATCTTGGCAATGCCAACAAAAAAATTCTGACCTAATCGCAGAGAGCTCTACGAATGGCAGAAAGGAGTGGCTCCCAGATCGCACATACATAGGTACATCCGACGACTACGAGTATCTATGGCACCAATAAATTTCGAAAAATATCTTAAAAATCAGATTCCATTGCCCAAGTGATTTTGAGTGGTACTCATTCATTGGCGAATGCGTGTGCAGTCAATATCACTTGGGAAGTCAATTTAAATTAAATCTGTTAAGGAGTACGAGTATCTGGGTGAGTGAACTCGTCATCTGTCGCTGTGAATCGATTTCCAGCAGTCTCGGCAGCAATTTGCCAACGAAATCCAATTAGATGTGGAGTTTCATAGTTTTGAAGGGAATTCATTTTAATTTATTTCCGGTTACATTCGCCTCAAGACAATGGCAAATGAATGGAATGTTGGTGGGAAAACGCATCTTTTGTTACGAAACAATGGGAATGAGTTTTGCACTCTACTACCGAGGAGAACCAACCAAAACGATTGAAGATACTAATTTGCATTGCAAATATATTTTCTTCTTATCGCTGCTGGTGCTGAAGTGTGGTGTAATGGTACCATTCTTTGTCAAGGCTCTTGTGGATTTAATTGAAGGCACTTTGAAAGCTTTTCCATCGCGTGAGGAGTTTGAAGAGCCACGACTACCGTCAAACTGAGAGAAATGCGGTTTATTCACTTCTCTTGGTGAAGGAGGCTTTTTGCGGAAAAAGTTAGATGCGATTCTGGTTCTCTGAACCACAGGCTGAATATCGTTTCCAATTAAATTTTTCATGTAGGAAGATACTCTGAGAATAATGGAGCACTTACACGATTGCTGGTTGGTCTTGTAGAGCTAAGGACTTAGGCAAGTCCTTATCGACCATTTCACTGTTTTAACTACGGAACAAAAGGTTCTAGGACAGTAGATACCATTCTTTTCTGTTCACTTATGGAATTCATGGCTTTGATTTTGTTTTGACAATTTTTTCGATTTTTAGTAAAAACGTTGAAAAGAGTTACATTTTTTACAAGTGGGCGTGGCAGTTCCAAAACTTGGTACGCCATTACTTTGCAGTTGTCATATAGCCCTCATATATTTAGTTTGAAACTAGTCCGTTAAGCCGGTAAGGCAGCAGTCGCAGTCGGACAGACAAGCAGACAGACAGGCAGAAGACATACTTTTTTAAACTTCGTCATCTTCAGCTCGAAATCTTTCAGGAAACCAATACTAGCCAACTCAGTCGTCTTCCAAGTCCTCTAATAGGATATCCATGCTAAACAGTTAGGCTGTCTAACTAAATTGTCGGTACAAAGGGCTGCTCTCTAGGAGGAAGTACTTTTAATACTGCTGTGGGTGAGATACTCCTAGCCTTGGGGTAAAGAGAGGTTCAGTATCGTAGACTGTGCAGGAAAGTTTCTTTCTACAGTAAAAGACATGATAGTCTGCTCTTCAAACTTGCAAAGTGGAAGGATACTGCTGTTCTCAGTGATAATCTGTCCAAGACCGAGTACTGTTCACAAGGTGCAAACTATCATGGGAACTGGAAACTGAAAGTTCAACATCATGCCTGGAAAACCTCGATAATCCCTTATTCATGTAGTGGGTCCGAACTTGATTCTCCAGACCCGGAATGCATTCTCATGGAAGGAGTACCAGTTCGGTGGACTAACTTGGACAAGAAAAGTAACATTGAAAAACTCCAGAAGCTTCAAAGATTATCCTGTCTCTGCATAACAGGCGCACTAAGTAGAACCTCTCACAGAGCACCCTTTCATATCTCTGGGAAGCTGATGGGGGCTAAGGTAGCATTTAGGTTTACAAAGACCTCACAAATGTCTCGTGGAAGTATGGGTCACGTAAATATCCCAAACAACCATACAACTATTCCCAGAAATTTGGCCCAGGTTGACCCTTTTTTAAACTTTAATGTCAGGAGTATGAAACCAGTATTCCTAGCTGAAGTACTTGAAAATCTGAGCCAATTTCGAATGGTGGAGGTGTACACAAATGAATCTAAGACAGCGTTTGGAACAAGTATGGACATGTGTACCACCACACGATTTCGGCACCACAGTAGTCCGAAAAGTCCTGGCTGTCAATTAACAAGGTGGCAGCACTATTGTACCTCACAAGACAGGCAGACAGTGCTGAAATGCTTGGTTAACCAATGTTGAGGATCTCTTGACGAGACTATCAGATGCGACGTGATCTCTATGTTGGGTTTCAGGCAATAGGATACTCCAGCCATCGGAATGACAGACAGTCGACTTTGAAAGGAAAAATCCTCGTCGAATACTTCTTCGAAGTTTAAGTGATCTAGCTAGACTCGAGTTAGCCAAAATCAAGATTTCGATTCATGCCTGAATGGAATATATTCACACTGAAACCGGTAGGGACATTCCTTTTGGTGTAAGTGTGTGTGCCTACCAGGGAAGGAATAACCCAAACGATGTTCACAACACTTCGCCAGACCTTGTCACTTGTCCACAGACATACGGACAATCCAATCCAGTTGAGAGAAATCCTTTCCTCACGCGCGTCTGTAAAAACAAAAACCAGAAAAATGCCTGTACCGATAAATTTGTAATTGTATCTTTTTATGATCACGTGTGAGACATGATTTTCCAATGATTTACGACCCAAATCCACTCTTTCCATCACCCAACGAGTTTTCCTCTTTTCACCCAGACTGTCTCGAGTGACTTTCACTTATCTTTGCCAAGAACATGGTTTTTTTTCGGGGTAATTAAGTAAAAGTATCTGATAATCAAATCAGCGGGTACTTAACATAATTTCTGTTTGTCTTAAAGCCTTTGTAGGTTAAGATATGAACGAGTCGTCATCGTTACCAAGTCGCATGAGATCACTAACTAGTTGTCTATTTTTGTAAAAGTTAATTTTTCGTTTTGAAATTGTTTTATCTTATCGTGAGTTTAGTCTAGTTTATCTAAAGTAGAAATTGTTTACGGGTATGGATGCGTTTTTTGGTTTGGTGATTTCCGTTTCGGGGAACAACCGGAGGCAGAGTGCTTAAGGGCAACCTGCCGAAAAGATAAACCCAACACAATCAGTGAGTTAAAAGAACCGTGAAGTGTACGTGCTTGTTAGACGAAACGAATTTATGAGCATTTTGGTTGTTCATTATGGAAAAAAGCAAAGGAGAAGGCTTGTCAAGGCCGAAAATAATTGAGGAAAGACTTTTATTATGATAAGTCACGATATTAGCAAAGCACTACGCTTGGTTTATGGAATACTTTGGGGGAGGGACTAGGGAGTCGTAACATCAATCTTGTAAAGCCTGTCACAACAGATGAGGTAAAATTATTGAATAAACAGATAACAGGCGGAAGGAATGAACAAAGATTTCATGTTTCAGAACTATCCTAGATCAAGAACCCTCTGATGATTAAAGGATTCTAAGAATATGACTCCTGGTGGATTTGGAGATCATGGGCTTTGCCAAATAAGCTTTCCAAACTATGGCTCAATGTGCAGTAAAGACAAGTCTCTGATGACCCAGAGGTCCCAAAACCTATGTATGTACTGTCGAGGACACAGAGAAAATATTCTACATCCTCGAATGGGACTGAAATGCCCAAGGAATAGCTTTAGGCTAAATAGGGTTATGAGTTCATTATAAAACCCAAGGCAGCGTAGTAAGCCTATCACGATCCCTAGGGAACGTTCACGGTCAGAAAATTGACCAATTTGCCTCAGCACTTGAATTTCCAACAGAATCTACTTAGAGCCTCCGATTTATTCAACTTCCCCTTTGTTGCTGAAGAAGTGTCTTCGAAGGTACTTTTGTTCTAGTCCCAGCAATGACTTGAGTAGGTCAGTAGTATCTCCTGCGACAATTAGTACATCACAATGCTTGGATACGATATCTGTGTTCGTTTAACCTAACCTCAGGCTGTGCTTTCTCAGAAGACAGTGACCAGAGAGTATTCCTATCATCTTTCTTCACTTTGATCTACTGAGCTGTTTGCTTTGAAGTCCTGTCCTTCCTTCTAAGTTTTGTCAAGAATAATACTCCTACATTCAATACTGAAAATGTTGATTCGAATTTATCCAATATACCATGCACATCCTGCCTGGTGGGGCGATTATTAAGATCAAAAATTGGAGGAAAGACTCTTAAACTTGCGATAGTAATTTTTATTAGTTTTTAAACGGTGCTCGATCATGAACCTTACCACAATAAAAATGGCGGATTTTGATTACCATTTTGACATTGACAGATTATAAAAAAAATTTAAGGATATGCCTGTAGTAAAATACAAAATTGTTATGTCCCTATTGAAAAGCCTTTATATCATCTATGACAAGGAGATCCACCCATCGAAGAGCCTCTCTTAACCGATTTCCGAGAGAACTATGAACTATGTCTGAGAGAGAAATTGATATTGCTAGCGAAGAGCATCTCCAAAGCCAATTGGTAATGCTATGCTCTTTATTGATTCTTCCAGAGGATGTCCCCAAGATAAGTGTATGTCTTACTTTACACTTCCTTCTCATGTGTGAAGTCGAGAAGCCTTTTAAGTATCTTGAGGACAAATGACAAGAGACTAATGGATCTGTAGCTGCTTTCGGTATAAACACAACCTCCGCTTCCCTCCGTACCATGGGTACTGTATGTAGCCTAAGCTTCGACAATTTATGAAAATTCCCCTGATCTTGTTTATAACCATAAGTCGGGCATTTTGAAAGGTGCTTTGATTGGTAGGAAAGACATAGCTCATCGCAGTTCTGTCTATCTCTACTGACAGACTAACGTTATCAGAATACGCTTCCTGCAACTTCACTACTCTCTGCCGCGATCTTCCCGATTTTCTTCTAAAACTGGATACAGCCAGATCGTTTGACAACATTTTGCGAGGTCTACGAACTTCACTAGTATCTGCAATCGATTCGCAGAATAACTTCCAAGATTTGCTTTTATCCGACCGGATACCACAAACGATTTCAATGTAACACCAGGCCTCAACTTCCAACTTTGCACAAAATAATTCAAGGAAATCGGATAATCCACTTCCTACACTTAGAGCTATCCGCCATCTAAGCGGATTCCAAGGAAATGACTACTAATGACCATTGAATGACTCAACTTGTAGCGAAATTTGCCAATTTTTTTGCATCTACAGCATACGACTGTAACCTTAAACAAATAAACGATAAATATATTCACCATTGCCTTCATCACACTGCTCTGGGCCTTGAAATTTACTAATGAATCTATCTGCACATAAAAATCCCAGAATGCCTTGCCTCTAAGAACATATTTTTGTATATTTTTTTCGCTTTCCACTTCCTCACTGCTTATCGTAAAAACTTCTTCGTCTGAAACTGAAATTGCCAACATCTGGTTTATAATCGAAAATTCAGTACATCCATCGAATGTGCGTACAAAACGCAATCAAATTATATTTTACGCCACTTCGTGCTATTTTGCGCCACATATGCGTCTGTACCTACATTCGTATTACCTCAAATCATCAGTCATTGTGATAATGACTTAAAGATACAAAACAAATCAAAGTATCTGCGTGCTCGTATCTTATCCATAAAAAAAGCTGCAGGTATCGAAATCAATTTAAGACCTTGGCCAATGCCACACTTATGATACCTAGACTTGAAAACAAAAAAAAAACTTTGTTATTGAGTTGAGTACTCAAGCGAAAGCAGAAAAGGTGAAATAAAACCAATCCATCAGTACTGAGTGGTGTCACACGCACGTGCAGTTGCGCAAGTATTTGTACCAATTTCTGTTTCGTTTAAAATGCGTTCAAATTGGTTTCCATACATACTATACGCAGGTATGTAAGTAGGTCTTTTTTTGAAAAGAGAAATGTGATTTTCTGCTGATTTTTCAAGAATGTTATGACCCAGATACCTTGCTGTGTTTTTTGAACAACCCATTGCAAGTGGATTTGCAATAAATCAATAAGCGAGAGTACTTACATATGTAAGTGCAGGCAGTACTTATGTGCGAATAAGTAGTATGCAATGCACACTTACTGCGGTCTGGGGTATGTAAGTCTTTTGAAAGTCCAGCTCTTGTCTGGGATGAAAGGTGCCGCCAGTTATTCAGTAGCTACTTCAGGCTGAAATTCCAAGGACGTACTCTGGGTTCGATTAGCTTTTGAGAGACGTGTGATGATTTGACGCATTCACACTTGAATCACTCTGTGAATTCGACATCTGTCCTGAAATGCTCTTACTTTTGCCGATATTCAGCTTCGCTTCTAATGTACGAGATGCGATCGAGGCGCTTCATGAGAATCACAAATTGTGCGGTCTCCTGAACTATTGCTCATACCCGACCTACTTAAACCAATTCACTTGCCATTTCCTAGTATAGCCTACTGCCATCTGTATTTAAAGCCATTTAGTTCCCTTGAGCAGAGCAAGAGTCGAGAATCTGCCATGAATCTGCTTAGAATCTGTTTCGGTTTCGTCTTTCTCTGAAATGGGATTGTGGCACCCCTGAGAAGAAAGCGAGATCCAATCAATCATATTCTTAGCAATCCTCTCGTCTGACTTTCTTGAGGTGGGAGGTTACGCAGGACGCCGAACTACTGAGCAGCACCAAAGTTCTTCTCACGGTTCCACAACTCGCGAGCGTCTTAGAAACGTCCGAGAGTATTGACAGTATAGCTCATCCTTGACAGTAGACAGGATACTGGAAACCTTACAGTTAAGAAAACTACCACTTACAGCACAGTATTGCAGTGAATAGAGACTCTAGCGTATTTCACATTGGTATTATGTGGAGGATATCAGGGGGTGATCATCTAGTGGACAGCGCTGGATAAAGCCATCCACTACAACCTCCTTAGTAGTATGCAAAGAACACCATGAATCTGCATCACAGGAGCCCTGACATTTATTGCCATTCACGGCTATTCTCCTAAAAGCAATCATTTTTTGGGCCAGTCTACCAAACTGGCCACTCTGCTATTCTGAATAAATAAGAACGCAACCCAAAAGACACTGATTATACCCTCCACCAGTTCCTATTTTACGAAAATTTCGAAACATCTCAAAATCCTCCTGAACTGACTGGAAGAGTGGTATGGAGTCATACAGTAGACCAGTCGGGTCGAACTGCATTACGAGCTCAACTAAGTAGATCTGGTCCAAGCTGGATCTCAAACGCTCCAACAGTCCAATAAGACTAAAGAGACGCAGTCAGTACTGGACACTATCGGGAGGTATCCCTACTGACTTAGTCTTATTTTTGCAGAAGCTCGATGAACGAGGAGAAGAAGAGACTTCACCTCCTTTGCAGAACCTCGGTGAACATACTCACATAACCATTAGACGGTTTAATAAAAAGCTTCTGCTGGTTCCACGGATAGAACGGAGAACATTAGGTTCTTTAGTATCACAATGGGCTTATTCTGACCCTAAGAGTGGCTGGCAACCGAACTTAACCTAAGCCAACCTATAGGGCCTATATGAACTGGCAGCGATCCCCAAAATCAGACATGGCTTCGTACAGTTCGTCTCTAAGAATGGTGGCATGCATGGCCTTAGGACCGACGAAAATATGGTGAGCATCTATCTTGATTTCTTAAGTTTCCATCCGAATCCGGAGTATGCTGATACCTCTCTCAATAGTGCAATTGCCAAGATCTTCTTTCTTGTGGATCGAGCCAATGAAACAGGAACTCCATTCATCCGTCGGGTATACACTCGTCTGACCAAATCCTAGAGTGGGTACATGCTCGCACTTCTATGTTGTGAATAACTCAGCCGATAAGCCAGCAATCTTGTTTAGCCTTGCCAACCTCAGTTTTGATTCAATTGGACAGAAGTCTTGCATATCTTGCCCAAGTTGAATATTTAGTGCCTGGGAACGAGAACTTCTCCTCCCTCACTGGTATACAGTGTTTAGCAGAAGAATTTTCATATACTCAGCTCTGACTGTGGCTAAGACAAGGATTTCTTTCTTAGCCTTCTACGTGTGTATTGTTGCCTTCACACGTTCTTTTAAATTTTGGTGCAACTTCATACACTGTTCCTGGACCGTAACCTCTTAATATCTCTGGTCATCACGGTTTTGTACTCTTATTACCTCCATTGGAGAAGCTGAGGTTCTTTTAGTATCTTTTGCTTGCAGGACTAACAACTGCTTCAAGCCTCTCATGGGCTTGCCGGCATTTTTCGGCATGTTTCACACCATTGGCACTAGTCCTTGGTATGTGATCCTAGTCGCATAGTATCTGGTTTTGAGATTTCACACTTCTCTTTCGATTGATATAGTTCTTCTTGGTAACGGAATGTCTAACAAGTACGTCAGGCTTGCCACCACCACCTCCTGCTCACTCCCTACTTATTGCCAAATTTTGGAAATCCCCATTAATTCTTCGATGCATGTGTTCCCCTATCTCGCTTAGCATCCACATACCATTAACCACTGACCTTTAAAAATCAGGATCATGCCACTCGGATTAAGAGTCTGCCATTCAAATTTATTACCGCTTGGCATGTGTCACCAATCAATATTCAAGATATGAATCTTTTTAATTATAAAACAAAAATTTGCATTATTATCAGCCACTCTGTGGCACAAAATACCAATCCGTATCACCTGCCAAGACGCCAATTCGTTGCCATAAAAGCAAAAATCTCGGTTAAGGTTAAAATAATTCCATCTCCCTGCACTGGGTCTTTTGAAATTCTAATATCGCCGCCGCACACAAGCCCCCCAATCTACGGCTCATACGAACTCGAAAATAGTTCTCGTATCTTTTTCAGTGTTAAAGTTAAAAAAACTGAAAAATTTGCATAATTAGATACATATTCACCCATCACGTGGCCGCCGAGCCGTATATAGATACATTTTTTGTAAACATTCGATGTAAGTTTGTGCTAATGAAAGCGAATTAGCTGCTGGTTCGTGCGTTGCTACATACTGTGTGTGTAGATATGTACTTATATATAAATTATACAAGAATTTTGCGTACTGCAGGGAAAATACAAAGAAAATGGAGCAGTTTCACTGTGAGAACTGAGAAAATTATGCTTTCTACCGTAAAGCGGGGTAAATCCGACGTAAATGTAATTTTCGCTGCCGCGGCTGCCTTTTAATTGCGTGAAATGTGTTTCACACTCACTCAG
This sequence comes from Xylota segnis, assembly GCA_963583995.1. Taxonomy (NCBI): domain Eukaryota; kingdom Metazoa; phylum Arthropoda; class Insecta; order Diptera; family Syrphidae; genus Xylota; species Xylota segnis. The sequence goes on from OY757239.1 coordinate 32,933,263, forward strand.
GAAATAATGCTTTTATATTCAATGACGGTTGCAAAATATTTAACACACAAACACACATAGGTATGGTATGAAGGGTCGGAATGTAGAACGCTATTTCGAGAGGTTTTACAATAGTACTCGAGAGCCAAGCCGGTTCTTCTAATTCATTTAAACGAATTCATCCGCAGAACGATTTTATAGTCACTTTGGTAAAAAGGGGCAAAAAAAAACTGCAAGCCTTTTAGATTCGGAACGCACACACAGGCCATGCCGCCGGCTAAAAGCCAAGGTAGCACTTGAGAGTTTTGCGTGAAAACAGCGAAAGAGAGCACTTAACGTCGGCTTTACTGAAACCATGACAGTGAAACAGTGCTCCATATCACATCAACAGGCGTCAACTTAGTCAAGTGCTAATTTCTGAGACAATATCCTTGAAGACCTGAAGACAGAATAACATTTATGTGACGTTTTGAAACGTGGATAGCCCACTGAATGTTTCAAGACTGACAGACTCCGAGCTTAGATTGGGCTATAGTCGAATCTTAATGGAGATAGACAACACTAAACTTCACTACTCGTTAGAAGATCAGTGCTATACTACATAGTTCCGAGCAGATAAAGAGTACGGAGTATCTGCGTCTGTAGCGACAGTCAGGCCGAGCTTCAGACCGTGCTCAGCGCTACAACCTCCTTTAAGACTGAATCCCTTGACTATTGTCTGGATCTCAAGTCATACTGGGAAATGAGATCTCCTATAGGATTTCTAAGTAAGGCTTCCCGTGTCCTCTTAAGAACACACTTATGTTTGGTACGACTCTACAAAAGTCTGTGTTTTACAGAAGTCATTCTTCGGGGCATTTGTGGGTTTTGTTAGACCAGATGAGGTTCCTCGTGATACTGTGAATCTTTAAGTTTTGAATACCCAAAAACTGAAAACTTTTATTAAAAAAATTACTCCTTTCACACAGCGTAAGGGAAAGCCATGTGGGCGTGGTCTTGGTGGACTGAAGGGACATCAGAATGTAACCAGAAAGTTTTGAATCAATCTTCAGTGTCATCACAGCCAATTTTTCGCTAATTGATACGAGCACCTTCTAGCAGTGCAAGTTCCGAAAGACTAGAACGATCCACGAACCGATTGATCTTTCCTTCGGTTCTGATCAGAATGATGTTCTTCACAGCTGCTGAGGTCCCATTGCTTTATAAGCAGGTCTTACTTAGTTCCTGTGGCGTTGTAACTAAGTAGTACCAACTTAGGAGATTCTCCATAGTAAGCAATTTGATAACCTTTGGCTAATCCACCATAGACATGCTGTTGAGCTATGAAGAGAAGTGTCATAGAGACGTTAACGGAATTTGTGATAAAGTGAGGAACGGGCTTGAAGCAGGAGGAGCTCTTTGTACACTTGTGCACTGATGAGAAATTTGAGCCTTGCCTCCTCTATCGCATTTGACTTGAGCTAGTACGAATGAGAAATAGAACAGGTGAAAGGTGGAATCCCTGAGGTACACCAACTGTAATGGTTCTTGTGTTTCCCATTGACTATGGCCCATCACAGTCACGGTAGTCCTTTTGATTTCACCAATAAAGTATGAGCCCGCATAACAGGGAACCTATATGGTTCACGTAGTTCTGGTCTTTTATTCCGAAAGAGTTGGTGACTTCATTTGAACGGGAACTAGCGTTGACTAGAAGCTGACTTGTTTTGAGAGCCACGACGAGAAGGTAGATTCAAGATGTCAGTGTCTGGGTTGATGGGGTCTAGGTAGCCCATTTCTTCATACAATTTTTAGAGCTAAAAACTTTTATTTTTGAGAGCCATGGCGAACAGCTAGGCCCGCATGTGCTCATAATGACCAGAAACAGAGTACCTGACTTCATTTGAGCCAAGAGAAGGTAGGTGTCAAGGTATCAAAAACTGGTTCGGTGGCGTATGCGTAACCTATTTTTTGTTGCAATTTTTTTTTTACACAGCAAGTTACCAGTTAAGCTCGTTTGTCCTAACTGACTTGTTTTGAGCCACGAGAAGGTAGATTTAAATTGTCTGGGTTGGTGGGGTCTAGGTAACCCATTTCTTCCAACATTTTTCAGAGCTAAAAACGTTTATTTTTGCGAAGCATGGCGAGTTAGCAGCTAGGCTCGCTTGTGCTCGTAATGAACGGAAACAGAGTACCTGACTTGATTTGAGCCACGAAAAGGTAGATTCAAGTTGTAAATAATTGGATCGGTGGCGTATGTGGAATCAATTTTTTCAAAAATTTTTTGGTGCAAATTTTTTTCTTATTTTTTTGAATGCATTTCTGAAAAATGCATTTGCCGATGAAAAAAGGGGTTTTGTGAACGTAGACAGAATTCAAAAGACTTCTAGAAAAGGACACCCTGGCAGGCGATCTGAAACACTCATTCGACATGCTGTGCTAATCGCTATTTTGAATAAAATCAATCATTTTACCCGAAATTTTTGAAAAATCCTGCTTTCTTTAGAACCACACTGTATACAGGGACCATAAGGTCTTTCCGACATCAGTGTACACTGAAACACCAAATGTCTAGGAATGCATTTGTCCGAAAAAAAATGTTGTCAACGATTCTATTTCAATCACGGTATTTACGCCCGCATTTGTCTTCCTCTTCTAAAGTGTTTTTCTTCTTTTTTTTTTTGTGAAAATAAAGAAGCACACCGAGATAAAAAACGAAACCAAACCAATCAACGTTTTGTTTGTTTGTTTTTCATTGTTTAACCAGAAAGTAAAACGATTTCCCACCACAGGAAAACACAAACGTCTAGCTATGCAGTGTCACCTCTCGTGTACCGAAAAAAACCAGAGCATTGGGATTGTGCCAACTTGTGTTCCAATTGTTATTCCCAATTCTAGAATATGCAAATGGATGCGACAAAATTGCTTCCCCTTTGAACGCAATTTAAAGAACCCGAACCACAACCCAGATGGATCCATATTCCATCAAATCGGAGAGAGGAAAAGATACAGAACCATAAAAGTGTCCTTATAATGTGCCGCATATGGTAAGCACTGACTGGCTCGGTTCAGTGATTGGGCCAAAAACTGAAGATGCCGTCTATACAGGAAGCGCTGTATGTTTCGTCTATGATGCACTTTAAGACATTTCTCTCCCCTCTCTCTCTGTGTTCGTGTTTGAGTAAATAAAAACACTCTTCAAGGAGCATATAAAAAAGTATCTGAACCTAAACCCAGTGATTTATATAGCCGTTGTTATTTGGTGCAGTTCTACGTGCCCAGTCGGAGAGAGATATAGAGAGAGAGAGAGAGAGAGTGAGTCCAACGAACGCCGAGACTAATTTATCAATCGATGTGTTCTCGTTCTTTTGGATCAATGAACTCTCAGCTTAAAGCCGGGACAAGTTCATTAATTTCGAAATGAATTTTCTAGATTCGGTCTATTCGCTTCCGCTTGTATTGGAGGCTTATGTCATGATGTTGTGTACACACAGATACTATCCGTCATTGATTGGATTAATTGATTTTCCACGCTAAATTGGATGTAAATCGTGTTTTGTAACGAAAAAGCTTAGAAGGTGAAGGTTGCCTTTGCGAAAGAAAACAAATATTTTGTTCCTCCTTTTAGCCATTTCTCGGCAGACATGAGTGATTTTTATCTATTTGGCCTGTGATTATCTTTCGGTTTGGCAGGCACGTGTAATTCACTGGTAGAGGTAGAGAGATACCACCGATATTGGTGCAATGAGATCATTTTCAAACCGTTATATGACTAATGGTGGTCTTAAGTTAAAAACAAAAATTTATGGCGTTTTAAGGGAGGGCATGCGTGTAATTTATTGAAGAAGTGTCTGTCTTAGTTGAGCCTCATATCAAGGCAAAAGATTATAGCCATGATAGGGCCGTTTTTACCTGTGAAACTGAAGGCTATCAGCCGGTTAGCCAGACAATGCGTTGAATTGCAACATATAGCCGATATTGGGAGATCTGTTTCCAATCTGCGGGGCCAAGCCTTAAGGCACTGATGTTGAAAGGTCATGCAGAGCTTCTTGTGGTTCAAAACTTTTCGTTGCAGTCTTTGAAACATATGACTTGAACCGAGGTTTGTCCAACATCAGTTGTTTAAGTGATTCAATCATTTTTAAAGAAAGGAAAGTGTGCACAAGGATCTCTATTGAAGCGGGTCTTCTTCGACAGCTTAGACTTTCAAAAATCCTTATGACAATGATACCCACTATCACCACTGCTCTGGGTAGTAGTAACTAGCGATGGACGTTGTGCAGACTCGACTTGGGAAAGTCGTAGAACAGAATGTGACCGGCAAATGGAAAGCCTACATGTGTCTGAATGTAGAGTCATTCCTACCTACCTGCTGGTATTAGACGACAAACAACAGGTATCTTCGTATCATCTGAAGGACTTCCTGGCTTAATCGATAGAGGTTTCAACCAGTTGTCCCAGGAAAAGGGGAACGTTTGCTCAAACAAATGTATTACCGTGAGCTTAGAAAAGAATATTTCATAGGAGTATGGCCGTTAAGCTTAGCAAGCTCTAAGCCCAGTCTATTATGGAGTCACTTCAGCACATAGTGGCAGTAGATAGTATTCACGGCAAAGGCCAGGCTTTTCCTGGCACCATAGACAAATAAAAAGCTATGGGGTGGGTGTAATGAACGGACGCACAGGGAATGGTACATACTTTTGAGAGCCAGTTTTAGGAGCTCTTCCATCGGCTTTAAACGGAGAGAGTGACACTGCACTACAATGAAGTAAGTAGCTCTTCGTCGCAGTTTGGAGGAAGAAAGAACTTGTTTACCCCCAGGCCCTAGGTTTACTTTCGGGATATTGAGGCGATATTCTGATTAGGAGCTATGGGAGGACGAAAGCATCCCCTACTCCTGGTAAATCAGTTCTCTATGCAGAAAACAGGCGACCTTACAGGAGTCTTTTGGCAACTGGTATTCCTGCTAAACGTTGGGTATAAGAACTTGCCAAGCATTTTGGAGATCGATTGTCCGGCAGATCGATCATAGACCAAGTCATAGACCAATGAATCTCAACTTCAAACACATCATCTGTACATCGACTTTAAGGCCGCGTATGACAAGGTTCATTATTTGTCAGTTAAATCCAACCCAGAGAGACGGCGCAGTAGAGGAAGACCTCGCACAATAGGTGGGGCGCTCAAGTTGAGAGGGACATCCACCAAGTTGGCTTGGGAAGCCGGAAGCATCTGACAAAAAACTGAGGTACACGCAGGATTTTAGTGCCACCTAAGTAGTAAAGGAACAACTGTGTACAACTGGGGATACAAATGTCAACCTCCCAACAGTGTTGACAGATGCCTTAAGATTTAAACGCACTAATTGCAGGAGTTATCTGCCTTTATACATAGACGGTGATAGTCAAAATCTTCGACTACCTGAATCGAAGTAACGATAGCTAAAACCAACAAAGGCTTCTAAACCTAATAGACTACAGGTAGAGTTGTTCTGGAGATGACTTGGTATACACGATCTCATCTTCAACATTTTGTCAGACGAGTGCGTGACTATAAATGGAATCTCAGCATTGGCCGATTCACAAGAAAGAAGATCCCTTTAATTGGCCCAATGACAGACGTATGGAAGAAAACCCTTCGTCAACACCCTGATCGACTCCTGATCAATGTGGTTTTAGGTCAGAAAAGCTTACAGCAGACCAAATTTGTACACTTCGACACTTTTTGGTTAATAACTCAAAAAGTTCAAATCGACACCCGCCACGTTTTCATCCATTTCAAGGCTGCATATGACACCATCTGTAGAGATGAGCCACCACCATGACGATGGAGAACACTCGCTGCTCCGTCAAGGTTTGAGCGCTTTAATGTCAAAAAAGGACTTTAAGGTGACGGGCTGCAATGTATCTTTTTCAACATCGTACTGAAGGGACAATTTTTCGAAAAATCTGTGCAGCTACTAGAGTATGACATTATTGGTAGAACAGAGCGGACTGTCACTGGTTCGTTGCCTAGTATTGAATCGAAAAAGAAAATCGGTTTAGCGATAAATGACGGCAAAACCTACTTATGTAGTACAAGCTGCCAACAAGAATGGACACACAAAATCAGTGAATTGGAAAGAACGACAGCTATAACTTTGAGGTTGTCAAGGACCGTGTCTACCACAGCTGTCCTCTAAATTCTGACAATGACATCTCAGGAGACATTAACCGGAGAATAACTCTTGGCAATCGCTCTTTCTTTGGGCTGAAAAGACAATTGAGTAGTGGAGCCCTATCCCAAATAACTAAGGAGACTCTATGTAAGGACTTGATCATCCCAGTCCTGCTGCTTTATGGTGCTGAGCCGTGGGCTCTGTCTAAAGCAGATGAAGATATCCTCAGTCACTTCGGGTGAAAGATTCTTCGTAAAATTTTCTTCATTTGCTTTGGAAAAGGAGATTCAAGGACGAACTATACGAGCTGCATAGCGACATCGATCTAATCAAAAAATTCCACATCAGCCCTCTAAGATGGCTAGGGCATGTAGAGCGGATAGATACGAATGTCAGGACGGACAACGCAGTAGAGCAAGACCTCGCTTCTGGAGGTCCGTACAAAACTCTTGCTGCTCATGTCAATATCATGTTAATAGTGTCTTTGGGTTACAGATAGCTGAGATACATTACAGATTTCCCATGCTTGCTCATGAAATCTGTTTTTTTGAAAAAAACTTTGGAAATACGAAACAATTTCTGTATCACCCTGTAGTTTACTCGCACGTTTCTTTCTATGTTCGTATAGAGGTAGATAAGCCATTTCAAGGTATCCATCGGAAACCCTAGCCAAACGAACACACTTGAGAATCAGTATATCAATAGCAGGCTCCTCTGGATGATGATTCTCGACACAGAACAACAATAACAAAACCCGCTGTGTTATCGTTCGAGCTTCTGCTCCCTTCTTCGCAGACACTTGTCACCCTTCAAGTTGACGCCCGACTTACAATGTCTGCTGACTTGCAATATGACAAAGGTGAATGTATCTGACACCCACCTAGCTGCGTCTATCATCATTTATCATCGTGCTCCCCGATACCTCATTGTTTTACTCTGCCAAACCCCCCCTGCACACCGAAGGTATGTAGTTTCTCACGGAAAGTGCTTATCAATTCTTTTCCTTTATCACTTTGCGGGTCTTGGGCGCCCGTTTGATGACACTCGAGAAATCGGTGTTGGAAAAGTTTCCAATAACCGATACACGGCAGGGTGTAAGCACGAAACCCACACACGCAGAGCCATGCCGATAAGACGGAGACCAGAACTACCCCATCCACCTGTAATCGGGTAAGTTTGGGTAACGCATTCGTAATTTAATTAAAGGGAATCGGTGTTTTTTTTTGTGCTGTTAATAGTCCCATAAAACAGGTGTAATAAAGAAATAACACTAATCGGGTGACGTAGTCAAGGTTTTTTTGTTTTATTGGAGCTTCAGCAGCGATAGAGAGTGTGAGTGTCGTGACCTTAAGAAAAGGAAAAAATTTCTTCGATTTTCTTCCCGGATTGAGGAACTATTGATGTGGAGGAGACCACAGGCTCTGGGAATTGAAAACTACTGCACTAGAGGCAGCGTGCTTGATTGGATTTTACGAGGGGCACTGGGTTGGGTTAGGTCGTTAAGTCTTTTGTAGTATAAGTGAATGCAATTAACTTAATTCGCTGAGTCGTTATGTACCTAAATGGGACGCTTTTAGTCTAAATCAGTTAGTACTTCATCTAATAATGAGATTTATGGGACAGTAGTAGTGGTCCTCATACATTGGTATGTTGGTATGAGCCAATTCAAGTCTTAGTGACCAAATTCTTCAACTATCTGCTTAGCTCTTGGTGGAGGTAGTCGCCGCCGAGTGAGAAAATGTAAAAACCAATTACTTTCGAGAGGCTATTGACGGAGCGACGAGTCATCAAAAATTGGACCAAGCGCTTAAAGCATTTGAATCATGTGCTATTCCATGCAAAATGGCATGAATGTAGCTTCAAAATAAAGTCAGAATCAATGTCATATCTCACACCGTTGTTGTTTTATTTAAATTTCTTTTCCTGCCGTTATTATCTGGTCACCCTGCCTGATGGAGATGGTGTCTGAAACTACGCTGATCTCTGAATCAAATGTGCGTTCGTTCCAGCAAAGAAGATCTTCGAATCACAGCCTCCAGATTGGAGACAACAACTAAGACCGATCTTCTTGGCCTAGACACCTGAAAACAGTGTACCCAAGAAGGCATCATTGTCATCATCATCGTCTTCCAAATCATTGTAGCGTGTTTCAGGCCGAAACTATTGCCATAAAAGAAGTTTTATCTTGACTTAAGGAAAACGTGATATTTCCCAGACATATCCGCATCTTTTCGGACAGTCAAGCAGTTACCAAATCTTTGGAACCGACCTCTATCAATTCTTAAGCTCTAGCCTACCAATCGTCTTATCACGGAGACAGCTGAGCGGCCTTTGCTGGGCGACGAGGCATAGTGGCATTCCAAGGAATTGTAAGGCCGATGAACTTTTCATTTTGCTAGATGAATCCACTTTAGGGATACGAATTGCTAAACACAACCAGACACTTAAGCTAGATGCTGTGGGAGTATAAATCTTAGGTGGACAAGTGGAGGAACATGTCTAGCAGCGACAAAACCAATTCGGACTTGAAACGCTTTAAGAATTTTGTCTCTCACTATAGACTGCTAAAAGGTCAACATGCGACAGAGCTATTCCTTTAAAAATGATTTTTCTCGAAGCTGTATTGGTAAAGAAAAGCCACAAATCATTCCCCACCTTCTTTTCTCGGCTCTGTCCCTCAGAAGAAAGCTGCACTTAAGAGCCTTCTTTTAGAAGGGCCTCCCAAAGCCTCATCATAAAAAGAAACTTTCGCCTTGGAACAATGTGCTGGTGTCCTATGCTCGAAGCCAAACCAAACCAAGGTTAAAGGCGGTAACCCTTAAAGTATGTATTCTGACTGAAGCAGTGGTCAAAATCTCGAAGACCTCAAGGAATTATCAAGGACTATGAGAATCATGCGTAAACTTTGACTAAAGAACGAGTAACTGAGATCTTTCATCGAACAAGAAAGGCCAAATGATCGATCTGAGGAAGTCAACGATCCAAATATTTTCCAGCAATAAACGGATGCATTTGGTAAGTAGAGCTAAGTCTCCAGAAACAACGATAGGACGAAAGATAGGAGGAGGATTGTAGCTGCAATTTTCCGTCTTAGACGAGACCACTTCTGTGCAACGAACGCTGGAATTTCAGCCGACTTCAGCACTACTATTCTATATCAGTCTGCTTTATCGGAAGACCGTCTTAAGAAACATAAAATTCCAGGACGATGAATTGATTTTTATAGATTAGTTCCAAGATCTGTCAAGTGTATCGTAATGTCGGTTCTGTCAGAGACACTATCGCCTCCAGTTCTGGTGATACATGTAACCATACCTCTGCTGGTCATGACTAATTGCGTGGCAAAGAATGTAGATACTCGAGTCCTCATTGATGAGTTCTGATTCTTTTGGAAGAAAGTCATGTGGACTTGGAACAAACAGAAGAGTTTTTGTTCCCTGATCGGACCAAGAGAGGATGGCTTTACAATATGTGGTTCCTACTGTGAAACATGGAGGAGGTTCGATTATGGTCTGGGGATCGTTCTATTGTGAAGGAAGTGGGAATTTGTTGAAAATCAGTGGCATATTGAACAAAGAGGAATGTGAAAGTATTTTGAACATTCTTTAACACTTTGTAGGGAGTACCTTAAATCCTGAGCCCAATGCTCAGATCTTAACTCTATAGAGCATCTATTGGTCGAACTGGATAGGAAGGACAAATCTTTGGATATTTAGACAAACAATCTGGATGATTCCGATGCATGGAACCGAGAGCAGATATTGAACATTTTCCAGAAAAAAATTCTTTATGCAATGCTTGGTCGCGTATGCTAAGAGGACAAGAGGAAGGTAGCACCTCGAGAAAGGTGTGGACGTAATTAGAAAATGCAAAACGCTGGGTAAGCCATATCCAACGAAAGAAATATAATACTCCAGCAAAGAGGATCTTCGACAAAGAAGACCGCTTGACCTAGACAACTGAAAACACCAAGCTCGGATTCGAAAAGACGTGTCCGTGGGCGTTAAGTAACATTCGTAAGTAAGCAAACCTAAACCGTCGTAGAGACATCAAATATTTGCGATCTTCTTTAAATTTTGGTAAGCGATAGACCCTTACTTTCACAGGAGGAATATACGGCATGGAACTTTTTGGACCTTTTTGGCAGACCACAAGAGTTTGTGGATCGTCAGATGTTCAAGCAATTTTAGTGGCGCCCATGTTTCTTTTACGGGAATGTAGATTTGAGAGTTTTAACTGATTCGAGGCAGCATGTGACAGCATTTATAGAAACGAGCTATACAGAGCTATGTCTCGTCAGATTGTGCAGAAAGCCGATGGAGAGTTCTCGCTGCTCCATCAAGGTCGGTAACGATCTCACCGAGACCTTTGATGTCAAAAATGGATTTAGACAAGGTACTTGCCTTGAAAGATTTGTGCGAAGCCCACAAGCCAACACCAGCGGCACAATCTTTCAAAAGTCCGTGCCACTTCTAGCGTACACCGATGACATTGATATATGTAATTGGAAGAACTCAGCGGGCTGTCACTGGAGTCACTAGTACGGAAGCGGAAGCTGTCAAAACGGGTTTAGCATTAAATGAGGGCAAAAGAAAGTATATGCTGGGATACACAACCTTGAGGTAGTAAGGGACTTCATCTACCTCGGCTCGGCTATAACCTTTGAAAACAACACCTCAGCAGAAATAAGACAAAGAATAACTCTTGCCAATCGCTGTTCGGGCTAAGAAGGGAATTGAGAAGCAGAGTAGTAAGTAAGACCCTGATCATCCCGTTCCTGCTTTATGGTCCTGAAGCATGGACTCTGTCTAAAGCGGATGAAGAGATCCTCAGTCACTGCGAGAGAAAGATTCTTCGTCTAATTTATGGTCCCGTTTGCGTTGACAGAGGAGATTTAACGACGAACCATACAAGCTGGTTCGACACATGTTTATCTTAAAGGGATCGACAGTCGTAACGATCTTGAACCCAGATCCGATAGGTACGTTCGATATATACGACAAACAGGTTCTACAGAAGTAGATCATCGGTAACATTCCTACTTTCTTGAGGAAAACTAAAACATCCCCCAGTTTGAAGAAAACATGATCAGGTCAACGATCTACGCCGCTTTCCCATCTCTAGTTCACGGTCGACGTTCAAAATGGGCTTAGGAATCTTTGTGGAATTAAAGCACTGAACTGTACCCTCTTTGTTGTCCAGTTCGAAGGTTAAACGTAATAACGATCCCGTCAACTACAGCCCAGATGCTGTAACAACCTATGTATCTTGTTAGGTGATCTTCTAGTTAAATTCTGGTCAACACATCCCCGTCTGCGTCACCATCCAAGAAACAAGAAAAACAAACAAGATTCTACAATTCACCTGTCATTGCGTGAATACCATGTATTTATCATGGATTCCCTTTTGACAACATCTTCTGTGGGACCAAGAATGTGAACCATGTGAACGCGTGAGTAATTAACATTTCGTCCATGTGGATGGGCCGATGATGACTCGGCTTTAGTGTACCTATGTTCGTCTATTTATTTTGGTTCTTCCACTTACCTTCTTGTAAACGTTTTAGCTGCCCATGGAGAGATGGTAATGGTAATAATGTACCACTAACCGATGAAGATGATGACGACGATGATGATGATGATGCTGATGAACAAGTAGAGACTGGGATTCTTGTTTGTTTGTTGTTCTTTTCTGTGTTTGTTCCTGCGTCTTCCAGGCAAGGTAAGTAAATAAATCCCAAAATCAAAAAAAAAAAAACTGATAATAGATTTAATTTTTTGGAGTTTCCTCTCCCACTTTCGGTTCTATTTTCTCAAGAAACTGGTAACACAAGCAAAACACACTCAAAAGGCTATTCACTGCTATCTTATCGCTGATAAACAAAAAAAAGGGGAAAAAAACCTCATTAACTTTATTTTCACTTAAATTTTTTTTTTTTTTGTTTGGCACACAATTTTTTTTTTTTATTTTTTTATTAATTTTCGCGCAAATATCCGTCACACGCACACAATACACTATGTACACCGCGAGGGGAGCAGAATAGTAGAGCAAGTGGTTGCGAGAGAGACAAAACGAAAAACTTCACAGACGGGCGACGACGACGACGATGAGGACGACGACGACGGTGACGGTGATACAGTGACGGTCGGTGGTTTTGGTTTAGTGCTGGAGAAAAACCCTTTTTTACACTTTTCTGCTTTTTTTTTTTTGATTTTTCTCTTTACACACGTTTTTCACTGGCACGACTCACACACGGTGGCGGCGTGTAAAGGTGAGTGAGTGATGGGGAATTCTTGTAAATTTTTTTCTAATTTTTCTTTGTTCGGGCAGAGGTTTTATTTATGCGGTGAATCTCTTTTTTTTTTTGTTTAAAAGGACTTTTTTTCGACTGTGGCACTGCAGCAGACGAAGTTACAGTTTACAGACAGAAACAGAAGGCACGCACAGAAAGAGAGGGAGAGAGAGAGAACTGCGAAAAATAATTCAATAAGCCGCGACCGTTCGACACTTGCTTCGATCCACATCACAAAATTGACTTGCTACCAATTGGCTTGAGTTTTTCTTGGTAGGCTGCCCGCCGCTGCTGCTGCACGACACGACAGTTGAAAGGGAGAAAATCCAATAAACAAATCCGAATGGGATTTTCGTTCGGCGAGGTTGGCTGGCGTGACTTGACGGTCGTTGAGTTTGCTCAGTGGGCTCGGTTGTGGTATGAGGTTGGCATAGGCAGAGACACCTATTGGTGTTGTGGGAAGTATTTGCAAGTGGGGCTAACTTCACGGCGTCGTTATTTCCAATTGGAATATGTATTTGAGTTCTTGCACAGAAGTTCTTGTTCCGGAATTTGTACAAGGCGCTGGAATCCCATATAAAATCTGGAATAGTGAGGAATGAAGGCAGAACCGTGTCTGAATATGCTAAGGTATAAGACCCCTCGAACAGTGAGAACCAAGAAGGACGATGTACTTACTGAGAAAGAGTCAGAACTTTCACAAAGCGATTTATGTAGTTGGAGGAGCAAAACCAACAATTCACGTGGTTAAGAGGACTATTCTCGATAGGATCGTCAATTTGACTGATTTTAAATGGTTCTACTTAAGAGGAGACAGGCTCTAGTGGTCAGAAGAAGTCTGGATGGAACTGGTCACGATTAAGAATTTCGGTAGGAATTCTCTCTTGTCGTTGCTTTCTTAGAAGGCAAGCCATAAGAAGGATGTGACGGTCACATCTCGTTTTGCCAAGTTCTAGCTCGGAATAGCCTTAAGCACTTTTGAGAGTACAACTTGGATCAGTGAACCAAATTAGTGACAAAGTACAAGTATATCGAATGCATGGAAGTGTTTAAGGTTGGTTAATGGTTCTTTAGGGATCGGGATGATTGTGACTACCTACCGATCTACCTATCTATCTACCTATTTTGCCAATCCTCATACGAATTATGGAAGTTTCATGTTCATATAGCCAATGTGATAGTAGAACATGAAAGAAACCAATGGAGGTACATAGTATCGGACTAGAAAAGGTGTGTCATGGTTTGACCAAACATCTCCTCTCATATTAAATGTCATTAGAACCATTATCCCTGCGTTATGACCTTCCCTATGGTGGTATCCTTGTTAACTCTTAAAGCTTACAGAGACGAGACGTGCAGTAAAGGTAAATGAGGCTTTTAAACGCTATCCGAAAGATATAAATATTGAACAGAGCATTAGCCAATTTCCTCATTAGGGCATTAGTCCATAAGGAAATTTGTTGGGGAGAGACGTAATGCTTAGAGAACTTGCCAATGTAGGGTTAAGCCTGGCTCTAAAAACTCCCCACAGATGCAGTTTATTCCAGGGCGAGGTTCTGGCTGAGTCGAAAGTTTGAGGATTGCTTGTGATGGAAACAATATCCAACAGCTATTCTACAGTCCTTACCAAATTAAAAACAAAACCAGGAGTTGCCACACATCAGGGCATTTTGTTTGCCGAATCATGACAGATTATGCTGGGTACCTGGGACACTGTAATATATAGAGTAGCGAGCAGAGCAGAGCTCCCACAAAGTGACATAATTGAATTCATAGAATCAGCTCCCTACTACACTATGAAATCTACTCTATACCAGCTTTGGATACTTGACTTAATTTGCTGTCATACGTAGTCTAGTCAGAAAAAAAAATGAAAGTTGGCTTTAAACATAACCAACAGCCAATGATCCAAAGTCATTGCATCAGGCAGTATATTTATTCGTCCAAAATCGTACGACAAATGAAGTACAAGGTCAAGAAACCTGGACAACACCTGGACAGCACCTGGACAGGTTTCGTGCACTTGGTCGTAGCTATAAACATTTTAATCATTAGCCACTTAACACTTAACACGAATCGTATCCATGACAGTCTAATCTGTCCTGGATACGATTCGTGTTCTTACCCAGACTTAACTTTCATCTAACTTTTAAGATTGTCCCAAACAAACACGTACTTCGGCCTTCTTGCGTCACCGGGTTCCACTGGATGGATTTTCTGGCATAAGAATGTCCTTAGAGTGTCATTAATTCCTTGCGACTTTAGCTTTCGAATGAACACATTTCTACGTTCCTGGCAGGAGCTTCTTTGCGATACGCTTTGGTCACAAAAATTACTTACGTACTACAGACATTTAACAACATTGATTCTGCATTAAAGCGGAACAGTCACAGATTGGCATGTAAGCTGATTGGACTCCTTCTCCATACCTAAGAGGATGTACTGAATGCATCCTTATGCAGCAGACTGTCGAAGTGATATTCGGTACCATTATCAATCGGGAGAATATCTCCGAAGTAACCACTGAAACAATGCTCATTTGGTCAAATCTAGGTAAACATCGTCAAAAACATAGTTAAGGTGTGTTAGATACTTGGGTTAGGTTGTATCCATTGAACTTTGTCAATTCTTGTTGGCAGAGCCGTCTTTAGAAGATTATGAGTCTCAGTCAGAAACAGTGGTGGTGACGCCTCTATGAATCTGAAACTATTTGGACAGCCTACACAGAACGTTACACAGAAAGGCGATTCAGCTTGAGAGATGTCATATAACCACTCTGATCGACGTATTGTTCGACGATCATGCGAAAAGTAAGGATAAGCAGTCTGCTGCTTGTTCACTCTAAATGTTCTCTTATCAGTTCGAGGATTATTTTGGCGGATATTTTAGCAATTCCAGGACCACACATAGTTTGGTAAGGATTTCGTATCTTCATTCTCCATTAATGAAAGCTGTTGGTCTGCAGTTCCTACAGGCCCTTGTCGAGCTCTGTGGAAAAACCGCCAAGCCTTCAGTGCTTGAATGCCAGCAGTGATTTCGTTCTTACTATTCAAAACAGCGGATATACGAGTATGCTTTCCAGCTCTTTATGGTCTTTAGATGTTGGCTCAAATGATCCTAGTTATCCTACCGCGCCTTCCAGCTGAGTCTTTGGCTTGTTGATGGTATTTCTTTTGTCAGCACGTACTTTCCCATGTTCTTGTGGTACAAAAATTAGAGCTCCTACTCTCTGCAACGGGCTCGTATGACGATTTCCCTAGATCTGCCGTCTCGATGGGCTGTCCTTCTAGCCTTGGCCCAGGATACTCCAAAGGCCATTTAGGATCTCTTAGAAGCACAGATGTAATGCTTTTCATATCTTCCAGCTTTTTCTTCAAATGTCACAGACAGGCACGTTCTACATAGATCGAGGCAAGGGATTTGTCGGACATTGGTGGCCGTCACTCAGAACATGTGTTTTGACATTCAAGCGTCCGACAAGCACCCGAGAGTATAACAAAGAAATGAACACTTTGAGGTTAAAAATCATTATCGTCTTAGAAAACAATTATTTATTTACAATGTTTTACATAAATAATATTTCTCGTCCATAAATAACGGTTAAATAGTATACTCGTACATCTATGTTCTTAAATTTAGCAAACAGTTTATAATTTACAAGGAAAGTCGAGATTATTCTAAATACCTAGCTTACCATAGTTCAACGAAACATTGATCAGGAAAATATTTACACCCCAGCCAACCCTCAACCCTCACCGGCTTCTCTATTCCAACTGAACATCCATCAGTTCCTCAGTGATTTCTCCTTTGGTCTTTCGAACTTGCGGAGCTTGTTGAGGACTTATTATACCCAGTACACCGGTCTGTTGCTCCTGATCAATACCTTCCTCCGTAATTGGTTCACTCTCTGTCGTGGCCATTTTATAGAGTTGTTGCAGCTGCTTCAAGGCTGATTCGGGAATCATCTGGCCGGTCCTTATGTAATCAGTTTTTGTTGTTTCATTTTCAGCGGTTTTTTGGCTTTTACTGGGCTTTTTGTTCTTGGCTCGCATGTCGTTGGCCCAGTTATGTAGCCAACTTGAACCGGTTGTAGACTCTTCTGTTGTTGTTGGGATTGGTTTGTAATCATTTTGGTTCACTTGGCGTTTGCTGCTGGAACTTCCGTCGGCCGTTGCGATGGGACGGGTGTCCTTTTGGGGACCCAACTCGACAACTACTTGGAAGTCAGCATGATCTCCCAATCGAAAACCAAATCCAAGGCGGGAATCCGTTCCTGTGAAGACGAATTAAGGGTATTTTTATCAGGGGAAATGCTTTTGATAGGGCTGAACTTACCTTTCCTAATTGGAGGGATGTTTGAGTAGACCAGAGAAAGAATGGAAGGAAGCTCCTGCGGCACGATCAACGCTTGAGTAACTAAAAATAAAAAGACTTTGCTTAGTAAGGTAAAAAAGCCGTGCATTAAGACTTAAGAGAGAGAAGGATAGGTAAAGTGATTGACAAGGGCAAGACCAGGTGAAGCAGCCAGCACTTGGATCAAAGACGGATCCATTTTCGCCCTATTGTGGAGTTACCCTTAATAAAGACAAAGGTTTGGCTGTGGCTTTCGTATAACTCTCCCCTGAACCAAGCCGAAAATGTTCAATAATGGCTTTCCTGACCTAATTGTGGTCTCCAGATCTCCAAATTGATATTGGCCCTGGACAGTTTACCTAATACTGCAAAGGCTTGGGCGTTCAAATGGAAACTTGAATGTGCTCTCCTCAGAAGTCGTATTATTCTTCGATAGGCCGCCTACAAATTATAAGCGGTAACTAGCCCTGTGAAGAGCACTAGGTTCTTTCTAAGATTTCCTAGGTTTTCGTTCTTTGTTCAGTTTTCTTTTTGGGACACAACCTCACGAGAGTGTGCACCTTCTTTCATTGGCTATGTCCACGAAAGCTTCTTTTGGATGCTGGATTTCACATCCTAGCACTGTAGGATGGTAAAATAGAGAAGACGACCTTTGTCAGGTACTGTTATGGTTAAGGCATCCATCAGTTCATTCCCTGCTACATGTCAAGTCGTTATTCAATGTGAGTGCTGTAAGCTCTTCGCGGGTTCTCATCTTGGAATGGCCCGTATCGCCCTCTTTCGAAAGGTTGCATTGTTTCAAACGTAGACTGCTCTTAGCAGCTATATCCTTTAGCTGAAGGTCTAATGTGATAAGTTCCAGTATGGTATGGTAATCTCTATACAAACTCATCTTTGTATGTTGGTCAGTGACTTGAAGTACCTGGCCTTGTCTGCTGCTGGCTACTAGGCTAACTAACCATGTAGCCCCTATTTAGTGGATGATGGCGGGCTTTATTTTTACCAATGAATTTTTTCCCTGAATTGTGAAATAGACACCGAGCTAAATCCTTTGACACCTGTCGTCAACAAGGACACCTCCACTATAACCTAACCTACCAAAGATTTTGCTGTATGTATAGAGGGCTATGGGCGCTTTCTTTATCCTTTCTGATGGCTTTTTTTCGAGGTCAACTTACAGTCAAGTATACATCCCCAGTATGTTGGCTTATTCGTTGAATCTCAAAGGTCTGATTCGTGAAACTGTTTTCTTGTCAGGAAAAGGGTTAACTCTTTCCACGTAGATATACAAACCCTCATGTCTCCTTAAATAGTTCAAAACGTTTGCCAAATATTAATCTATTTCTTCGGCCCAGCTTAACACACTCACGTATCACCTGCCTTGAGTAGACTTGTTCTTAACAGGTCCACATAATGGTGCTATTAAAGTACTCATGTTTTTGCTTAAACAAAATTCAAGCCAATCTCAGATGACATAACACCGACCTATTTGCAAGCAATAGCATTGACGTCTATTACTTACTTTGATACGTGTAATGGCTGCTGTCGACCGCAGAAGGTCAATGGGTTTAATGGGTTTTATGGTTCACAGTTTAAGCAAATGCCTCTGCATATTCAGGTGAATGCTTGTGTGCGAGACTTTTGGCTTCAGGTGTGCTTTTTTTGTGAGGTAATTCGAACCACCTCTCAAGACAAATAGTCGTGTCGTGCAAATGCAAAAATTGATTGAGTGTCAAGACAGTCAGTGCCTCGACCAAAGTATCACATGAGCAATGACCTGAGAACATGGTCATGTACTTGTTATTGAACGGCTGATGCTTAAGTACTGCTTCGTATGTACCAGGTTATAGCCCAAATTGTTATGTTCCTGTGTACAAGTATACATTTTTATTAACAACAATTATAAAAATGGAACAGTCTGTTCTTTTGACATACTAACATTACTGTCTGAGATGTTTTTTTTTTACCAGACCTATGTAGGTAAGCACATTTCTGGTAAAAGGAAAGTATACCACCGATTCTGGGTAAGAAGAGAACACGAGTTGGCACTAATTAGTTGGTAAAAGTAAATGCTATGTGCACGCACTCACTGCTTTCAGTCGAACATGGGTCAGTTCTGTTGGTTTTCGTGTGAAGATACTCATACTGCTTACTACCGAGATCTAGGTTTCATACTTATGTAGGTTTAAATTTCTTTGGAATCATATCCTTAAGTAGGGGTTTGGCCCATGAGTTTTGGTTAGCTTCCACAAAAAATCCAAGCCAGCCTTCTCCACCCTACTTTAGGCTAGTTTTCGAAAGGAAGACATGCCGGGAACCGGTGAACATGCTGAAAGATTTTGCACTGTAGTTAGGTCCACAAGCTAAGGGAAAAGGATAATTTGCAAAATAAGGGAGATAGGCGACGAAAATCATCACCACTAAGTGCGAAGCTTATCATTGGAAAAACAAGTTAGACCCAGAGGCACCTCCTACAAGGACTATTCCTGGTGGTATCCGAAGCCATACTTAATCAGAGATTATCACAATATATACAGATCTATGGAAATTCCCACAAATAGGACGGAGGAAACCTAGAGGATTCCAATGCCAAGAAAATACAATTAATCAGATTTTCCAGTAAAAACAGGGCAACTACACCACAGCTTCAAATTGATTCAGTTTAAGCCATGTTCAATCTCAGTTAATGATTACCAAAGCTTCAATATCCTGTAAATAGTTTACATATATCGCCAATCAATCAATCAATTTTATTAAAAGATCTTGTTACTGTTCGGAGATAATATGAATTTGTCATAACTATCAGAGCGGGGCAATCCTTCGTCCTGCCATGGTGTATACTATTGGTAATCCATACAGTCTAAGCCATCTGACACAGATCGATAGTAACCCATGAAAGCTAGACTCTGTATATGACAAATTGGAGTCAAGAATTATGAAGATGACAAAGAAACAGAATCGATACCGTGTCTGCTACTGAGCAAGACACTTAGCAGAGTCATAAATATACCAGATTTATGGAAATACGCAGTCTCTAAAATCGATGTTTCAATATTTGTTTATTTATCAGAAAAACATTTTCTATTTTATGGTGCCAACCGACTTTATGTCACAGAGCCTACCAAATGAGAGCATATCTGTACGTAAGTCACACCTAAAAGCAACTCTGGCAAAACTAGTTCCAAAGACCTAGCAACCAACTAACTAAAACGTAGGGACAGAGGCCATTCTGGATAGTGAAATGTCCGGTTTTGAATGGCAATAAGTTTGCTCTACAATTTACAACCAAATGAGAAAAACTCGACAAATGTTCAGTCACAGCCAACATTTCATTTTACGAAACCACCCAAATGAACATAACTTTTATGCATCTGTTCAGAGACATGATTTATAACATCCCTGTTTTCTGCTGTTATTGATTTGATTGACATTCAACAATCAACTCGTAAGATGATTGCTTTTTCTCAGTTTCTTTCCTACAAGTAGTAAGACTCTCTATGTATAAGGCAATAATGTATAGCACGAGATGTGTCATTTCATTGACACTTCCAATGAAGACCGCAAATTGGTTGACATAATTTATTTCATGGCAACAATGGCTGCTTTGTTTTTTACCATCTCTGTGGCAGCCTCTGTGAAAATCCAGTCTGACAGTTCTATATGAACAGGCTGAGAAGTGACAGTAATTGAAAACTTGACTGGTTGATGAACGTCACAAAACGACACTATGGAGTAAATGAATTGTTTCAAATATATTTTAGGATTTATGACCACAGAGGAGGCAAGAAATAAAGTCAGGCTTTGATGACATCGATATGTCAAGGCACTTGCGGTCTCCATTGCAAATTTGACATACATGAGTAGCTTGGAATGAATTATTGCCCATGGAGACCAGGACTTAGGGTAGGATATAGTGAGTACTTACTAGTGTAAGAAATGGTTGAACATTTTCAAATGTTTTAACAAATTTGCTGGCCAAACAAATAAAAATAAATTTCTGACATTTGACATGTCCTGTTGAAACTCGATGCTTAAGATTAATCTGCGGCACAACTTAAATCTTGTCAACAACAACTATGCCCTGCCAAGGGCATTAACATGAAAGTAGAGAAACAAACAGTCGATATATCAGCGAAACGTGTCCTTTCTGATCAATGACAGCTTTTTTAAATAAACGATTCGATATTATTTGTGTAAGCATGGCTTTAAATGTAAACCCAGTCCAAGCATTTCACGTCGCTTCAGCCATAACACCTTGAGGTTCGTGCGGAATTTTGAAGTAAAAGTGACAAAAGGTATCCGATGGAACAATCGACTTTAACCACTCTTGGGCATATTTGATAGTTAGTGTCAAATCTCAAAATATCATGTCTCAGAGGTGGTATCCATGAATTGCCTTCCCACCGATTGTATGCAGATATATTCGAACTTCGACGAAGAGGTACCTGAACTTTGACTCAAAACCCGACTTCCGTCGAACTCTAATCACATTCTTTGATTTCTTGTCAAAGTTAGTTGCTATTTGCCGAAGTATTGAAACTTCAAACACTCATCACCAGTTTATTGATTTTAAAGCCGCCTATGCCAGCATCTATAGAGACGAGCTGCATGTATAGATCTATGTCTACAATCGGTGTGATCCATTTGACACATTCCTTGAGTCAATTCCAACATTGCAACACAAGATCAAAGGATTAATTACATCTGTGTCTAGATTTAAAGCCAGCCCTTTGCCAGTCCTCTACTCCCACTTAGCACGTCTTGTCACAGCCGTAGATATCTTGCGGCGCTAAGCTGCCGACCCAGATCTGTCTCTTCCAAAACCCAAGATAAACATTCAACTTTTTACGAATACATAATAATTTTGTTTTACTTTCTTCTTTCATTCGGTTTGACACGATGCTTGTGCCGCACTGAGTCACTCCAAAAGCCTCTTCCAAGCCGAAGATCTTTCATAATATCCAAAGCTGAGTCAAAATTGGCGAAAAATTCCTATCACACTCCGAGAGATGAGAGATCAGCTTACATAATATTTATGTTGCGGCTGCACAGCGGTAATAGCATTAAAGCCAGGCTTCTATCGACCACGCATTTAGACAGAAAAAAACCTGATTTGACGGCATGGAAGTTTGAAGAAGAAGAAGCAAAAGAGTCAATAAAGCACGTTGCTGCAACTGATTAATTGCTGTAACGTATCGTAAAGTGTCTGTCTGTCTGTCTGTCTCCAGCCGCGAGAGTGCAGGGTTGGGCTGGCGTTTTTGATGTCAGATACATCCACACTTACTTTGTTTACTCAGCGCCGTTTGTCATATAGCGCTCGTGTAAGTTATGTGCAATGCGTGGCCATAGCGTGGATATTTTGTTATTTAAGGTAACGCAAATATTTTGCATATCTCGATGTCCAGTCTACTTTCTATTTCTGTAGAGAGTGCATTAACGTGCCTGGGATGTGTCTTGGAATTGAGTGCACTCTTTAAAATTGGTAAACAATTTATAGTTACAGGGTAAACAAAGGTATGAAGAAAAATGAAAGGTTGGACGCATTTTAGTGCCATCATTACCGAATCGGGAATATGGATCCGCCATGTGGAGTGTAGAATACACGTTATCGCTTCTGAACTGAAACCCAACTGGCCCGATTCCAATTGACAACTGTCATACAACTATAAATTTTTTCCTAAATTTTGGTATTGAATCTAGGAAATCAGAGATTTTTTTATGGTTTTATGGCGATTTTTGACTTTTCTACTAACTATAGTCGTAAAAGGTTGTTGAACAAAATATCTTCTTCTCTAATTACGCCGGCTTACAGCCGCATTTACTTATTGAAATGGTATCTCGAAAAGCCAACAATCCTCTATCCCCAGAGGATGGTTCAGTAAGTGAAGCTCATGTCTGAGCTGGAGATATACGAAACTAGAGCAACTATAGGAATGACAATCGGAGAAAGGTAAAGAACTATTCGACTTCGTTAATGGAATGAACGTTAAAAACAGCTCGGAAAATTTGAGCTACAAAATACAGTCCCCTAGAGGTCACAGGGGAGTTTAAAAATACTTAGAATGGAGGAAGTGTTCTGTCATGCAATACTCTCTGGTACTCGAGAGTTACCTCCACTGAGATCAATTTTATTTGATGTTATCCGGGTCCTGGCATTCATAATTTCCCTAAAAAAAATTTCCCTGCCTTACCATGGCTGGGAAAAGTAAGAAAAATTTTCACCGAAAAATGTATAAGTAAATGGGTTACGTATACGCCACCGAACCAGATACTAAGATCCTGAATCTTCCCCATCCTGGCTCAATCCAAGCCAGATAATCTGTTTCTGTGCATTATGAGTACAAACGAGCCTAGCTGCTGCCTTGCTATGGCTTGGAAAAGTAAGAAAAATTTGCACCGAAAAATGTGTGAGTAAATGGGTTACGTATACGCCACCGAACCAGATACTAAGATCCTAAATCTTCCCTATCCTGGCTCAATCCAAGCCAGATATTCTGTTTCTGGGCATCATGAGCACAAACGAACCTAGCTGCTGCCTTGCTATGGCTTGGAAAAGTAAGAAAAATTTGCACCGAAAAATGTATGAGTAAATGGGTTACGTATACGCAACCGAATCAGATACTAAGATCCTGAATCTTCCCTATCCTGGCTCAATCCAAGCCAGATATTCTGTTTCTGGGCATCATGAGCACAAACGAGCCTAGCTGCTGCCTTGCTATGGCTTGGAAAAGTAAGAAAAATTTGCACCGAAAAATGTATGAGTAAATGGGTTACGTATACGCCACCGAACCAGATACTAAGATCCTAAATCTTCCCTATCCTGGCTCAATCCAAGCCAGATATTCTGTTTCTGGGCATCATGAGCACAAACGAGCCTAGCTGCTGCCTTGCTATGGCTTGGAAAACTAAGAAAAATTTGCACCGAAAAATGTATGAGTAAATGGGTTACGTATACGCCACCGAACCAGATATCTTAAAGAAGGCATGCTGAAGTCATTCCATATAACTGCAATATCTTTGTAGAGATCTTAGACCTTTTTTTTCCTAAGCCAGCGAAATGTGGCAAAGGCTTAAGATTATCACTTGTTCAGGAGACAAGCTGTCTGATATACTTACCTACAGCCTGAGGATGAAGTAGTCTAGGTAAAGGTAATCATATTTCTATCTGGGATCATATTTTCCCTAGCTGACCTATCAAACCCCTTACAAGATTCAGGGTACAAAAATCTAAATCTGGCCTTTCATTCTGATCTGATCGTACAGTCGGGATGCTCAAGAGGACAAACACACCAATCAGGATTAGCATGCTACAAGCTGACAAGCATGCTATTCCACTGAATCTCTGTAATCATTTGCATATCGTTGGTCTAGTAAGATCCATTAAACCCCAGGCACTATTTACCACTCCTACTAGTTCATGGAGGGTACATTCTAACTCGATTTTCTTTTGAACAAGTGCGTCGTAACATTTATGGTAAGACTTGCACTTATCATTTGCCATGCGGACTGCCTATCATTTTGGTGAATTGAAACCTATTCCATTGTAAGGCAGTCCTCTGCCGGTATCTGGAGCTATTTCCTTAAAAGATTTTGTGTATTCCTATTGAGAACTAAATACTCAAGTCATTCCTGGAAAGCAATTCTAAGCCTTTCAGTCACACTACCTACTCATATACACGAGGAGCTATACCTAAAATGGACCAGTAGCCCCAAATGTGTATGCACACTCACTCACTATCGACGAGTTCAGCCCACCAATTAGTATGCGCTAACTGCAGTAAATTATTGCCCAATCGCTTATACCGACCGAAAAGTCGTGCGTTATAGCCAAAACCCAATAAATATGATTAATATTATTTTTCCGTTTGTCAAAACCTCCAGTCATCTCACGGTTTCATAACACAGCTGCTACGTAACTAGGAAATGACCTGCGTCCAGTCGTTACTCCAGTCCACCATTGCATTGGGTCCAAACAAAATAACAACATTTTATCGAGGAAGTCAATCTCGGAGCAAGGTTACTAATAAATTAACCAAAAGTATGCATAATTAAAATACACACATAGTTAACAAATGACTGAAGGGTATCGAAAACAGTCAGCCTTGACCCAAACATCATTGGCCCACCTACGGAACCGGCATACCAACTTCACAATCACTTGTGTGGATACGTAGTTCGGTTATGTATCGCAAAACTTTCATTAGAAAGCCTACGTTTCCAAATCTGACAAAACAATTAAACAGAGATATGTACATATGTACGTTCGTACTTACAACAACTCAAGGTCATCAAGAGAACCGCCACAACAAAGCTGCAGCGCAACATGTTTGCTTTGAACCAATTTCTGGAATTCTGCCTCTTTGTATCTGTTAATCCAAATTTCAATATTTTTCGAATCTCACTATCGCACACAATCAGCGATGGGCAATGCCAATCGGTTCGATGAAAATCCCTCAAGATATGTATGTTTGTTCAACGAATTAGCATACAAAGTATCTGATGGATACTTTTTTATCTTTTCATTCAAAATTTTGAACACAACACAAAGAAGTGTGGTGTAAGTGCGTGTTTTGTTTTTCTCGTCTTCACTGAAAATCACTCTCACTTTTCGACCATTGACGGCTGCGGTGGCGGCGTCAGGTGCTCCGCGTATAGTGTATCTACGGACTAACCTTGTACATAACTTAGGCGCAGACACTTTGGAATTCTCCTTGAGTAGGGACTGATGGTCAGATTAGTCGTTCACGAAACTCATTTTATTCAAATTTGGTAGAATTTATCGATTGCACTTTTTTTTTTTTGTTAACAAATATCGGTTTGAGCAACTTTTTATTGGTTTTGTTGTTAGCTGTTGTGCGGAAAGTGAAATGAAAGCGAAATCGATTTGTTTAGGAGCGCGAAGCGTGTAGGTATCGCGATTATTTGATTAAAGTGTATTAAGACGCCAAGCGTCAAGCGTCACGACAAACGGCGAAGAAGAAGTGTTTGGGCCAACTGACGTTACGATGTTGGACTGTGGTGTTACGGCGGCGGCGACGGCTGGTAGTTAGTGGTTGGTGGTAGGGTTCGGTCACTCTCTCTTTTTTTCAGTTTGCGGACGTTATTATTGAAAGGGGGGCGGTGTGGTGGGGGGCTGCTGATGCGAGACTTGCGAACAAACAGACACCAGAGGAGAATATGGTTCAATCGAAGTGGCCAAATGGTTGAGGTGCACACTACGTATTCTGCAATCCACACAGATTTGGGTGGAGGAGCTGAAGCAGATTCGAATCAAGTGGTTTGTTTCATGTTACTTTACCTCATATGAACCAGGAATTATAATTTTAATTATTTTTTGCAGTCAAATAATGCTAACCATACCGCGGTACACGTCCGGACACAGAAACTAGTCACATGAGGTGAAAAGAGAGTATGATAGATACTATCAGATGAGTATATCCGCTAACAAGTCCTATTACCATGACCCTGTGGTGTCATGTGTCCTTCAAAGAATAGAGATACTATTTCAGGCTTCAACTTTCCCAAATCTCAAAGGTTCTCTTCTCCACGATCTTGCAGGGTAAGGCCTGTTGATACAGTGTAGGTGCTTTGTTCTACAAATGATTTGGCTTAAGGCTGCTGAAAATGGCTATCTTACCCACTTAGCATCTACTTGCGTTCGGATTAGGCAGTACTTGAATATTTGTATTAGGAAGCATTCACTGGCTCAATTGCTCACTTGCTCACACTGAGACTTTAAAGATGTTTCGGATCAAAAGGGTAGAATTAACCTAGTAGGCTCATCAGGTTTCCTATGAACGGTAGGTCCTTAGTAGGAGAGTTTGTCAGCTCTGTAAGTATTCATTTGTAGAGGACTCGTCTTGTTATTAACCAATGCAGTTGTCCTATGAGAAAACTTACCAGGTTGCTGATGCATTTTCTTGTGAGAATAAGACTTGATTAATCTTTAGGAATGTCTAGGCTCCGGGTCATTTTAAAGTCCTTACTAGTTAATTTCCAGATTTGGTCCTTTTATCCTGTTTTGGCATGGAATAGATTGTAAGGCATCGGCGCTGCATTTAACTAACATTGAGTGATGAGTCGGATGGTAGTGCCTTAAGGTTTAATGTTGGACCGCAGGAGCTCCATCTTCAGATTTCATCATAATTAGGAGCTGTGTTGCAATGCGATCTGCTGTACCCTCTATGAATCGGACTAGGGTCCTGGAATCAAGTCGCGAAACACTGTCAAACTAGTCAATCTTGAGACTCAATATTCCACTTCCATCCATACAGTGTGAAACCTGTCCCCTTTAAGAATTGATCACCAAAACACCAGTCTAACCAAAGACGATGTAGCCTAACCTCAGTAGATCGACTAGAAGATTGTCGATGTCTAGTAACCACAAGAGTGGAATGAGTATTCCTTCTTGGAGACACCCTTTAACTGGAGCTTCAAACTCACACAAATAACACATTTAGTTTTCTTACAACTTTTGGAAATGTGTCTGAACACCGCCTTGAATGGGAAACCTTAGAGATAGAGTTGAGACCCTGATGTACTTTCGTTGGTGTCTCATGCTTTCATTGCTTCCCTGGGTGTAGATACGGTTGACATCGGAGTGGTCTTATTTGGGTCCTTTTTGTTAAGTCTATAGAGCTCAGAAAAATGTTTAAGCACTTCCTCAACTTCGGGTGAAGAAAAATGGTCAAGTAGTTGATTGTTTCATAAACCAGCTATGGTTGCAACAGGAAACTAGGAAGTAGTTGTGAAGATCTTTAGCAGCAAGAAGGTATGTTGTGTAAGCATGGTGAATGCAAGGAGGCTCCTACTAGCGATAGTAACTTGGTTGTGTACAACATCCGACAGCGGTTTCTTTGACTGAGAACTAATTTGAGAAAAAGTTGAAAGCGATGTTCAATATTCAAGACCACTGGGTTCACCTGTTCTTCAATTGACGTAAAAGCTTCCAGAGCTCTAAGATCTTGTAGAGCTCAAGACGATAAATTGAAGTCACACTGGTAAGTGCCGATTATTGTGTTGCAAAAAGGCTTCAAGCATTTACACATTACGTTGGATGGGATCTTAAATGCGACTCGATAGAGCCTACATGACATAGGTTCGCCCATGGTTCACTTATCGAGAATGTGGTACATGTACCCTGGCAAAACATCAGCACCAAGTCTGAAAACCTCCTATGGTAGGCCATCAGAATCGTTGACTATGTTGTTCTCGACAGTTTTGGAAGTCACTTTAAAACTGGGAAGAGGAGATCGCTTGTTCATTGACTGATGGGTTCTTTTCGGTTATTCTATTACTTACTCTGCATCGTAGTCATAAAGTAGACGTACGAGTACCCTCTTACCAAAGGCAAGTGTCTATCACTTACACTTACTGGATTCATAAGAACACATCACTTCGATTGGCACACACTTTCCCAATGTGAATTACCTCTTGTCCAACCTACAACACTTAATGTATGCTCCGCCAGATGTTCCTAACTACCAAGAATATTTCGTAATCTCTACCTACCTTCTTGCCAGTTCAATTCATTTCAGTTTAATCTGTCGAGCCAGATACTACGTTCTTATATAAGAAACCAATTAAAAACAACTTTCAATGGATACGGCGTTTTACTTTCGTGACTAATGGAGCGTGTTGTCCCAAGAGATCCAGTTTCAAAAAAAAAAAAAGAAAAAAATTCAATTTTGCCAACTAGTGTTCCATGAACACGGTTCCATTATCGCATACATTACATGACAATCGCCCAACGTTGCACTCCATTGAGCGAAAGGTCCAAGACCTCAGACCGTCGCTCGATTCATTCAAGCTGCAATGCAATTGATACGATGTGCAAATGCAGATCAGATGCATATTGCAATTTAAGATCGATGTAGCAATTAGATGGTTACTGCACGCCAGCAGTGCTGTGTAAACCGGTCTGATCTTTGACTGGTTAATCCAGAGTAACGACAGACACTGTGTGAGCGGAGGTGTTGGTTTACAATTGCAACATTTACGAGTAGGTACGAAACCATGCAAAATTGCAAATTAAATTCGAAGGTATAGTTCATCTAAAACGAACTAGAGATGGGAACAAAGTATCTACGACCGATGTATCGATAAATGTAGGACGGATCAGGACAGTGATTGACTATTGATTGGCTTTAGGATATGGTTGTTCCATTGTGGAGCTACATTTTACAGGAACACTAAACTACATAATGGGTTTGGTAAGTATGTCAGCGTGGTATTACTACATTATGCACAGTAGTGAGTCCATTGTTATATACATGGAATTCGGCGTACAAAGATTTCAAAAAGCGTATGATCCTTTCGTGGATCATGTGTAAATCTGATAGCACAGTTAAGGCTCTGTATAGTATTGAAACGACATTTGTCTAAATAGCAAGGCTTTGTCAAAAAATACGCGGGAGACTATATATAAGGCCATCGCCATCTTTTTTCTGCTCTATGGTCCGGTTGTTGGCTAGGATCTGTAGAAATCAACGCTCTAGCTGGAGATGCATCGATTCCAATAGGGAGAGACAACGCAGTTGAGAAAGCCCCGACTTAGGTGTCGCGGATAAGTGGAAGTGCTACCTAATGTTCTGTTCTTACAGAGCTCTTCCCAAATGGTGTTTGTTGCTGATACTCTGAGCGGATACTCATAAAAGATTAAGATTGTGCTGCGACCCAAAAACCTTGACCTATTCGCTATAAATTTCAATGAGTTTCTATTTTATTCTTACAGCAGGTATTGCATTTATAGCTGCCTATCTACAAGTAGAATAGAACTAGATTCATGGGTATCCTAAGCTGATGGCTGGGCCTGAACACTGCCATCTGCAGTTTGTTTCATCGATAGTAATTGACAGGTTTTGACTCTACGAGAAGGAAACGTTGATTAGTCAAACCGATATCGCCTAAACGATATGATTTTAAATGTTGCGTGAGTCACAATTGTCTCGAAATGATATCGTCAGACGATTGCCGGCATACGTGATGATCAGGGCTCTGCTTCAAGTTTCTTCTTCCTAAGCAAACTTCTAAGTTTTTTGTTTCTTCGGAGCTGGTGTCTCTAAATAAATAAATTTCGATTTGTTTCCTCTACCGGCAGAAGAAGAATACGAAATCGAATATTTCCTAACCAGTTGACAGTAAATGGCAACATTGGTTGTTCACTTGTGTCATGTGTCAGAAAAAAAGAGAACAGAAAACATAACATGTACAATCCATCCATAAATAGATAGTTCGTGGTGTCAGATACAATTATAGCAACATTCGCCCATGACGAAAGAAAAGCCTCCGAAACATGATGCATTGCTTGGTACAATCACCAAACGAAATAAACACGAATGCGGGGAATGAGAAAAGAAAAACGTCTACACTGGCGGTATCTTTACATTTTCTCTTTGCTTTCATACACAACTTTACCTACACAACAACCGTAATGTCAGTGGATAAGATAAGATATTTGTTGTATCTATCACTTCGTTCTCCCATTGAAGCATTGAGATAACTATGTACGAGTACATGGTCTGCTGTCACTTCGATATAATCTTTGCGCAGAGGAAGCCCGCCATCTTGAAATTCTCTCAATCGCATGCTAGAGACACCTATTGGCTCGGTGATGATTTACTGTGTAAAATCGTTGAAATTTAAAATGTTGCAGCGTTCCTTACAACAGGTGTCACAAAAGAACAATATTGGCCAATAAATTAAGGAAATCTAGTGAATTAGGTTTTTTTTTTAAAGATGGATGAGTTTCCCTTCACTTTGGAAGCTCCGAGACATTTATCGGACACATTTTCCGAGAAGAAGTCACGCTAAATTGGTATCTCTTTGATTTGGGCCACGAGAAGGTAATTTCAGGACGTCAGTATCTAGTTCGGTGGCGTATGCGTAACCCAGTTTCACATACATTTTTCGGTGGAAAACATTTGTAGATTTCCCACAATCTGCCAGGCAGCAGCTTAGCTCTTTTGTGCTCACTATGCACAGACACAGAGTATCCGGCTGGAATTGAGCCACGAGAAGGTAAATTCAGGACGTCAGTATCTAGTTCGGTGGCGTATGCGTAACCCAGTTTCACATAAATTTTTCGGTGGAAAAATTTACTAAATTTCCTACACTCTGCCAGGCAGCAGCTCAGCTCGTTGGTGCTCACAATGCACAGACACAGAGTATCCGGCTGAAATTGAGCCAGGAGAAGGTAATTTCAGGATGCCAGTATCTGGTTCGGTGGCGTATGCGTAACCCAGTTTAACATACATTTTTCGGTGGAAAAACGAGCTAAGCTGCTGCCTGGCTGAGTCTGGGAAATTTAGAAAAATTTTCCGCCAGAAATGTAAAAAAAAAAATTAGTTACGCATACGCCACAGAATCGAAAAATACCTTTAGATATTCGAGAAGGAAACGCGTCCAGGAACTCCCCGATTTAAATAAATACAATGTTCAACTCAATTTCGTTTTTAATCGTATTCCTTTATTTATTCATTTTCTACTCTACAATATAACTTAAATGTCAACTAAAACTAGGTAAACAGTAAATATTGTGATTTATGTATTTTTCTTTGCTTCCTTTTTATATCTAAAATAAGAAATAACAAATATCATCATCAACAAACAAACAGAAAAAAAAACGAAAGAAAAAAGAAAATAAAATAAAATAAAGTAAAATAAAACAATAAACTATCAAGTGTGGTGTAACGTATTTAACAAAATATCTATTGCAACAGCACTGCATACTGTATCAACAATAAATTCACATTTGTCGAATTTATTTTCTTTATTTATTTATATATATATTTAGATTTTATTTGTATCAATTAACTAGGCTATAGATAATATAAATTACTTGTAGATGTAAATGAATCGTATCGTTTAACATTTTTATTATATCTCCCATTGTATAATAAACATTTCGTGTAAAAATAAATGTTCATCTCTTTTTTGTTTTTTTGAAAAATATATAATATATTGGTTTTTTTGTTTTGTTTATATTAAATTTATACAATAAATTTGTTGGTTTTTATAGAATCTTTTTTAATTTAATTAGTTCTTCAAAGGTATCTCTTGCAGAGGTGACTTTATTTCTTAGGACCAATTTTGTTGATTTATTTTTGTGGTTTTAATACTTCTCGTCCTGATAGGGGGACAAGGTGAATATTACTAATAAATAGGATAGCTTTAGAATGCGTATGTTGTATGTTGGTGATGATGTGTCCGTGAGTGTGATATTTAGTACTTAATCATATGCATTTGTTATCTGTATTAGCATTATCGTTTTATCAATGCCAGTGGAACATCACGTGGGCTATCATGAGATAGACAGTAGCCACAATTATGCTGCCTATCATGACGGGGAAGCCGACCCTGTAAAGAGAGGAATGAATTTTTTTTTTTTTAAATGTATAGATAGTCCTAAAAAGTCCTGAGTATTTGTAAGTCTAACACATTTGGAGATCTAAAAATAATGAAGCCGTTGGCTCTAAAGTTAGAAAAAATCTTATTTATGCTATTAAACTGCGAGGATAGCTTAATTCTGGTTGGCGAAATTGGTCGAAGAGAATTAGGTATCAAATTTAGGTTGTATGCAACTGTTGAGGCAACATTTCTGGTTAAACGTGGGGATGCAGATATGGAACTATAGTTGAACTCCCTAACAGAAGCATTAGCCTCTTGAGATCCTGCTAGTTCAACTGGTAGATGGATGGCACTAGATCCTCTGGAATCACAATGAGCGTGCACTTATTACAGCATAACCTAACATGGACCCATCATAACATTTGTAGCATTGACGTGAGCCAGCGAACCAAGTCTGAGGACGAGCTAAGTACAGGGAAATTCATTGCAAATAAAATCTATCCAAGTCGAATCGTTTTCTGGACATGGCCTAAGGTGGCTTGGTCAAAGGATACTTCTTTGGAAATAATTTTGAAACATAACTTCATCAAGTGGTGCATTTATGGATAAAACTGCCTTAGGAACAGCGGGGGTTCAGTCTAAGGATCATCTTAGGCAACAAGACATGAGTAATATAGATCCTGCAGAAGAAGAAACACCAGTACATCCATGCGTGGAATATAAAGTACTTCGGTGCCTATTTTCTTTTAGAGATGGATCTGTCTTCACTGGAACCACTTCAGATGATTCAGTTCATTAAAGCTGTTCCACATGCATCTATGTACAGTGATAGTGTATAACATGAGGAATGCCACAAGTATCGGTGCTAGGTCCAGTTCTTTTAATTTGAACCTGAACTAACCGTGAAACTGGCTTAAACCATATGAATCTACCCTAGAATTTCAGTAAGAACCTAAACGGGGACATTACTCTTGATTGAGTTGAATGTTCCGAGGTTTTGGTAGATTTTTGCGGAATATAATCCGAAAACGACAGCGGTCCATGGTACATAGATCTATGCATAGCTCAGATCTCCTGTCTTGTCACCAGCCTTCGCAAAGAGAAGGAGACTGATCTTGGAAGGTCTTGTTCAGTAAAGGCTAGTCTTGCGTCTAAAAGAATATCCAAGAACATATTTAGCTTTCACTGTTGCATACAGAATTATAGCTGTTTAAGTAGGGCTCCCTGACAAGGATGCACTCATCTTGAGTATACTCAGAATCATCATAATTTTCTAATGAAACTTGGTAACAGAAAAAGGACCATTAGAAAGGAAATTACCCCTTCCAATGTCTTTGACTACTTGTACGATCTCGGTGTACCCTCAAGAATGGTGCACCTTTCCTGCCAAGTCAGACTCAATTCTGGACAAGTTAGGTTCGTGCGATATATATCGCTTATCACATAGTGAAGCACAAACCAAGGACCAACGAATCTTGAATCCCATTCAGTGGTTTCCCACGAGGATACCCAATTTATTTAGACTTACTTGAAGTATTCTAAGAAAGTGAATCGGTATCCATGCTGCTCTGCTACACCAGCACACACAACGTTAGCCGATGCACCGATCAGTGTTCCATTTCCTGAAAAAAAGGTCATCAGTATTACAATCCACATTTAGAAAATTTAAACAGCCATTCAAACCTCCTAGACATGCTCCAAATGCCAAGGCCCACACCAATGGCTGTAGTGGCAAGCCCAAATCCTTGTTTTGTGCTAATGAAATGGCAATTTTAACCATCATCGTCGTCAGCGGAATATTATCAACAAAGGCCGATGCTATCGCAGAGACCTAAAGAGAAGCATTAAAACTGGAACCACTAGGACCGAATTTAACCAAACCTTACCCAAAGTATTAGCAGCACGGCAACAGCAAGTCGAGAGTCTTCTCCGACAGACATAATGACGTTTACCGTCATTTTACCAATCCAGTCAATCAGACCTAGTTCCGAGAGTGATTCCATCAAAATGAACAGAGCGGCGAAGAACAGCAATGTCGACCATTCCACTCGGGCCAGCACAGATTCCATATCTTCACGATCGGCCAGGATCAGTAGCAGAATGGCTCCCAATAGTGCTGTCCAGCCTAATGAAAGCCTCTGCAATTCTGGTACCGAATGCAGGAAGAACAAGCTGATGACAAAGACCAGGGCAACACCAGATTTGTACAAAAGTGATTTGCTTCGAATGGGATACTGAAAGTATTCGAAAAGATTGTTAACATGATCAGGTCAAGCTGTGACATGGAACTCACCTTAGCCTGCAGTTGTCCGAGAGTCTGTTCATAGTTCTCAACCGGAACCGATCCTGATGAGACTTTCTTCTTAAGCGTTCTCTTCAACCGGTCCACCTTCTTGATCAGAGTCTCACGGACTAGATCTTCGTCTTTGGAATAAGACGACAGGGATGCTGCAGCTCTTTGCCAAACAGCGATTTCATGACGCAGTTCCTGGACATCCTGAGCCTCGTTGAATCGCAGATCGTTGATATTACGGAACTTGAATCGAAGTTGAATGTATGTCTGAACCATCACCACCAGGACTCCAAGCAACATGTGAACCGTGAACACCGTGAAGTTGACACCCTAAAATTTGACAAGAGTGTGAATCCTAGACCCATCGACTGTGCATGTAGTACCTACATTTTTAGAGATGAAGCTGTTCGAAGCGATGATCACATTTGGTGGATCTCCAACCGGAGTCAGGGCTCCCCCGATATTCGAGTAAATGATCATGCACATGAGGATCGGCACCGGATTCAAGCCCATCACTTCGCACAGACGTATCGTAACCGGAGTCATTAGAAGCACTGTCGTCACATTATCAAGGAATGATGACATCACCGCCGTAAACAGACAAAGGCAATTGATCAACGGCCATACTCTTCCATTAGTGATCTACCAAAATCTGAATTGCATTACTGATTCAAAAAAAAAGGATCACCATATACCTTATAGGCAAATACCGCTAGATAATCAAAAATACCCGTCTCAGACAAGATCGCAACCAATATCATCATACCGAAGAGCAACAACAGTGTTTCCACATCGATCCATCCCATGATCTCGGCCATTGGTGGACGTTCATCCAGCGCTGCCAGGATACCGATTGCCATGGTCGATGCAATAATAGCAGCAAACGTACGATTCACAACCTCCCAAATGATCATGATATACAGCCCGCAGAGCACCACAGCAGCATAGATGACTCCCATGTCCTTGTCGATCGGCGACTCGTCATAGGCAAACTGTATCGGCACACTACGATCCGAATCTGTCTTTATACGCAAACGGAGCGCCGCACTCTCACTGTTGATCTTCGAAGAGCGAGCCTCATCGAAGGTGAACACCTTGGCCCTTTTCACCTCTGGCACTAGATCGAGCAGCTCTTCGTCAACCAATGGGATCTCCCATACCTCGGTTAGATTCTGTGTATGGGTTATCTGCAGCTCCTCGCGACTTGAGCTCTCATTACTTGTGGTCAGTTCCTCCTTGCCCAGGTACAGTAGCTGCACATAGACATAAAGATAGCTGATTGTTTGATTGTTAGCGGCATGCTCTTGAGCAAAGGCACCTTCCAACGTTACTCCTAGGCGTAGATTTTTAGGTATATTGCTAATAATAAAGTCTGAAAGGGGATACAAACAAGAAAACGCATTAAAAATCAGCTCTGACGCCTGGAACTCGTTATTAATATTCCTTTCGCGAAAGAAGGCTTTTACGACCTACTTTTCAGTCTCTGTTTACGTCAGAAACACAGCCGGTCTCTGAGCGTAAATAACAATTACGATTTCCCCCAATAAACTTGGCCTTCCTTTGGAACAGCCAGTGATGTCACACGGTATTTAGCTATTCCGCATGGCAAAGGCACATTATTTATGCAAAGGGTTCTGCCACATCCCTGGTCCTTTACACTCAAAAAAAAAAATCATCTAACGAAGGAACATACAGTTCACAGCTGGAGGGATGGCTGGAGGCAAATTGGAATTAACTTTTTAATAATTTATGGCTGCAAGGTGAACTGTTTTTTAAGAAACAGAAATAGAATCGTACCCCACAGCGACATCGCATTTAATTGTTTTCTGATTTATTTTTAGCAAAGGATACACAGAAACCAAAAAGTACACATTTATCCTTTCCATTAAATAGTAAGAGAGAGATGTCATCTGGGCAATATGTTATAGTCTCTGTACAACTGAAGGAAATGGCACATGGCTTAGAGCTCTGAGTGAAAATCCTTAGACAGGTACATGCATAAACTGTCCAAATTATGTCCAGGAAATATGGGTACATCAGTCTGGTGAGGCGGGAGAAGCTCAGCCAGTAAGCTTGAGTAGAGTACACCATTAGACACATTGACAAGGACGATTCCTTTTGGGTTTAGGCCATAATCAGTGAGGAAAGTAAATTCCACATTTTCGGGTCAGAAGGACGTCGTTTAGTATCGAGAAACCCGAATACCGAAATGAATACATTACACCGACCATCATGCATGGAGAAGGAAATTTCATGCTCTGGAGATGTATGGCTTCTTCTGATGTAGGTAATCTGGTGCTCACTTAAACCAAAACAAGGACAGAATTGGCCATAAACCATCCTGAAGAAGAATCTTAGTTCAAGAGGAAATAAATTGGGTCCAGTCAAACACATTTCGTTCCTACAAGGTAACGACCCCAATCATAGGCATGGATTGGGGCAGGAAATGGTGGGTTCATAGTGCTCCAAGACAAATGAAACATCCTGCTCACCCATTTGACCTAAATCCTATGGAGTATGTATGGGACTATCTGGACAAGAAATTAGCAAAAACTAACTTAAATCCCTTTTGATGGAGGAATGGACACAGGTTGGCCTAGAAAGCACCTTCAAAGCTGTAGGATGGGCCACAAATACTCAACCGATTTTTTCACTTTTTACGGAATACTTGTATATGAAGGTGGACTGGGGCTACTGTCGATGACCATTTGGGGTTCTTTTATTGCATCTTTGTCGGATATTGTCTTCTAGAGTTTCCAGAGTCTGCGACTTGTTCTCATAGACTCGTAACTTCAAAAACCTTAAAAAAAGTCTGGAACCATAAATGCGTGCCAATCGTGGAAGTGGGAATCGTGCCAGTGAAAGTCGACAAAATGAGACGACCCGTCCATGAGCAGTGTGATTGATTGTACTGTCCTGTTGAAACCACATATCCTCCAGTCCCAACTCAATCGATCACCAGTCACAGTAAGCTACTACCCAAGGCGTCCTCGAAGAAATGAAGCCCGATGGCACCTCCGCCGTAAATGGCGCCCTATGCAGTGCCTCAAAAGTGGATTTTTTTTTTACGTATCCGCTCAGATGATCTTGTCTCTCAGGACAAATTTGGACCGAAAATAGTCCACTGAGTCGTTGAGGTTCAGCGGTCTGCAGACAGTAGTTGATGGACTATCTGCACTTTGGTAGGGCATGTCACCTGATCGACGTTGACGGCTTATTCGTGACATCTTTACCTACAGAGGCGATATTCTCATCGGACCGAGCACTATGAGTCTTTCCAGAGCCTCATTTGTCCCTGATTCGAGGCGAGCGACTAAACGCCTTAGAGTTTGATCAGATGACGTATGACGGCCGGGATTCGCCGAACTTCACGTTTCGTCAAAATCACTGACGAAGAATTCGGAGTAATCAAATCTTGAGGAGCATAGCAATCCATGGCTCGGATTCTGCATATTTTTACCTCGAAAATATCAGAACAAATCCCCATTTGCAAAGGTATAGCAGCTGCCGATAGGGCAATACATGGGCCACCTTGCTTAAGTTTACGAGACAAGATCACTCTATAGATCCACAGTGTGACCCTGTGTGAATATTCTTTTTCTGTGAAAACAAGGAGGCTGGGTTCCAATGTGGGGAATTTGAAAAAGTATTGCCATAGAGTAACAAATATGTGAAAGGCTTAATGGTTCCTTTCATGATAATTTAACCTTCCCTAACTTTATAACGTTCAGCTTAGATATGTATCTACGAACTTTCTCCTTCAACTCATAATTTTAATTTAAAACTTTCTGTTCTCAGAAATTTCAAACAACCTTCCCAGGTTGGAATAATTGCAAACAAAACATGTAACCTTCAATATTGTACCAGCAGCTAGGAAAGTTTCCTCTTCCTTTGATCTCATAATTTGCATCTCCATTCCACGGGAGTATGTACATAATTAAATATCCTTCAAAGTGGGAGGCGAGTTCTCATATTCCTCATCCTTTTATCTCATGGCCTTAATGCTCAAACAAATATTTACCAACATAAGCGTAACACATTGTATCTTTTACTGTTCGGAACATCATGTCCCATTTCTTTTCGTCATACCATCGCAGACAATATTAATTGCTTTAATTTGCAAAATCAATAAATGGGATTTTTGTGGGATTTATATGCAGATGTGTTTGGGTTTGTTGTGATGCCAGGATCCTCCTTAGTAGGCCATCAATTTAAGACGATGTGGTTCTTA
Source organism: Xylota segnis (assembly GCA_963583995.1). Lineage (NCBI taxonomy): Eukaryota > Metazoa > Arthropoda > Insecta > Diptera > Syrphidae > Xylota > Xylota segnis. The sequence continues at coordinate 32,971,895 of OY757239.1, forward strand.
GCATTTTGTTTATTTGATTGATGTTTGTGTTTTGTTCGGATCTCCTATGAGCCACGAATTATCCTTTTAAACAGAATGACTGTATGTAATGTGTGTTACACAAATGTGGGTTTTAATATCTCCGATTCTTTTCGCACAATGATGGCTGCCTGGCAGAGGTTGAGAAGTCAAATTTAGAAAAGGAATCCATCCTGCGAGCATGAAATCCTACAAATACATCATGGAAGGCAATAAACAGGAGAAAAATAAATATTCCTTATGTTTACGGTTCGGTCGTAAAGTGAGATGAATCGTAAAAAAATGTGCAATGTAAGTAGAACAAGGATATGGCCAGTCGAGACAGCTTATTCTTACGAGTATAGTCTGAAATAAACTGACTTCTTTTATCCTGTAATGTTGGCATTAGAAAACGGCTTTTTCAATTTTAAAGATCTTCTCTTCTCTTTTGTCTGTGGTATGGGGGGCTTGTGCCAGTTTATGCCATAAATTTATGACTGTATATCAAAATGGGCCAAGGACTTAACTTATGTGTGTGAGGTGTGATGGTTGCAATGAAATTCTCACCCAACCCCGAAATATTAAAAGGAGATGATGGCTCAACACCGAAAATAAAAGGCAAACACCTGAGCACCGCCACACCACCTTGGGTGTGTATATATCATTTTAATCTTTATTTTCAAATGAAAACTCAACCTTCTACCTATTATCTCTTCCATTGGAACATTTGTCAGGGAGATACCCTGTTCTTCAGTTTGAAAGGAAAAATAATGGACGACAAAAATTTTGTAGTCACTTGAAGATATATTTCATAAAAAATTATCTAATTTTGGGAAAATAAGGACTTAAGTACCAACAGGGTATAGATTTCAATTACAGGACATTTTCAAGTGCCGTGTTCCAAGAAATATGACATCAATTCACTTAAAGCATATTTGCTTGCGTGAGCAATGATTTTGGAACAAAATATGTGATGGCAGACCTAAATATTTTCCTTTACCACAAGATGAATGTAAATGTCTGTAACCACGAACCTTAGATCATGAAAAGGACTTTCCAAAACTCTTCAAAAGAAGTCTTGTGTTCCTTGCAAGATCAGAGGTCCTGAGAGTTGTTGCTATAAACTATTTGTATGTATGCAGGGTGCTTTTTATGTTCCACATCCATTTTGTTGGGCCGCCATTTCGATTTGGATGACATTTGTCACTTGACATGTGACAGTTGTAGAGAATAGTTGATAATTGTTATGAAGTAGATATCGTCACAGTAAACGTTGTCGTGAAAAACTCACTTCACTTCGTGAGACTGGCTAACGAGAGTTGGAACGCACTCCCATCGTGTTGTGTCTCCAGAAAACTCTGAACAAAGTATTATGTCGCCAAAATCAAACAGATCCTGGGGCTTAACAGACCCAACTTAGCACTTTTCATGGGGATGATCACTGGGCACAATCTTATGACGGCCCACCGTAGTGGAATGCGAGTAGATACAGCAGAGTGTACTTTTCTCTTCCTCTGCTCAAGCCTATCCTGAACTAGAAAAAACTGCCCTCGGTGAATATCAATTCGAAGACCTGGGCGTCCTGTCAGGAAAGTCACCATCAACCATTCTGGAATTTATAACAACTTCTTCCTAATAAGAGACATTGTATTTGTTTTCAGGTAAACCCACGACAGGGGCTCACAGTAGATATACCATTAATCCGAGTGCTCACTGCACATGTGGCTACTCTGTTTTAAATACCTACCTACGGACACAACAACGAGTTAAAATTAGTTTTGCAGCTCAGTATAGACCACCAATATCTTTGGTAAAAAAATGGTTTTGTTAATAACAGAATAGTCTCAATTGGACAACAGAAAACCCTCACTTGATACCCAAAGACCAGTGCATCTTCATGGTGCGCCATGTCATAATAGAGCCATGTTTCTTTGAGGATACAAAAGGCTATGCTGTAACAGCTCTGGTGACTGCTGTCGAGATATGTTGGAAAACTTTTTTCTGACTGAATTGGATGAAATAGGCCTATGAACATGTGGTTCCAACAAGAGGGTACCACATCACAGACAGCTCGTTTTACGATGCACTTATTTCAACTGGCTCTGGCAGCCCCCTGATTTGGCGTTTTTCGATTTCTTGCTATAAGGATTCTGAGAGGAAAAGATGGACATTATTCGAAATAGAATTCTTAACACAAAACACCAGAAGTCTGCAAAATAGTTAGGAAAAAATTTGCTTAAAAAAGCACGCTGTACGGCCAGAACCGCCTGTTAAGGACATCGGCCTGGAACATACAAACCACTTCGTGTAGTGTGTCAGAAGACGTTACCCAAATGGAAGTGGAAAACATTCTGGAATCATGCAAATTCTTTCACGGTTTCTCTCCGATATACAGCTTTATTCAGCCTATCCTTGCATAAGGTGCCTCAGAATGCATGAAGTGAACACACATCGACAAGCCATGGAAAAACGCTGACTATTTTTTGACGCCGCAAGTAGATCAGGTGAAAACGAATCGACGGAAGGGACCAAGTTGTTGAAACACAATTAAGTTTTACAGAGATGATGATGATATAATGACTTCAAACCAAAGGTCCTTCTGAGTTCAGAATTTGTTTGACAAGTCTATGTTCTAATGTTCAATGTTGGCGTTTGGGTACTACACACTCATTTCATGGACATGGAAAAAATTTTTGAAAAAAAAGTTACGTATACGACCGAGTTCCACTTTTTGGTTTTGCTATTCTTTTGCCAGTTTGATGTAAAATATAACTCTTTTCTAGAAGCCTTCTGATGAGTCTAGGATGCTCTCTATTGAAGAGACTCGATTTTCAGATTCATAGACATTATTTCTGTTTAAGGTAAACATTTGAGTTCTTTTAAAACAACAAAGGAACCATCTACATTGAAGGAACTCACTTTGCTGGTGTTCCGAACTAAAAAGCCGTCCCTAAGCCATGGTCACTTTCCAGTTCTTAAAACCTTGTTTCAAGTTCTCAGTTCTAAATTTCTTCAGCACCGGAGAGTATGATTCCTTGTAAGATTCAGTAAACTGAAGTCATAGTGCTTAGTTGGATTAAAGCCATCACATTGTGTGGTTTGAATCTGGTTTATTTTCTAACTGCGGTTCAAACCTTTTTATAGATAAGCCAGATAAAAGCGTATGGTCCTTTCATTTCCTTCCTCGCTTCCTCTGTTCCAAGATTAGGCAAGGTTTTATGGTGCTCGTTCCGAAGGGAATCGCCGCTTTGGCTGAACACGTCGTGCGCAACACGGTTACTGTGACTGGAGAACATGTAGATAGTTCTAACTGGACAGTAGAACCCCACATACAGTTCCCACGACCATGGACCTTTTGAAGGATGTGTTGCCAGGTCACCTCATGTCTGGTTTTGATAGTTTGTTATCCTTCGGTTTCACCCCTCCAGACTTCTTTTTTTAAGGGTTTATGAGAAGTCTATGAGAACATGCCACGAACTATAGAAATTCTGGAAGAGAATATCCGGCAAGAGTGTAAGAACTTTTCGCCCAAAGGACTCGTCAAAACGATTGAAAATGCAATGAAAAGAGGCCATCAACAATGGCGGTACTCATTTAAATGACATCATCTTCAGAAAGCAATTGGAAAAGACTTAGAAGTCCAAGTAAACACCAAGTTTTTGGGCATTCTGTGATAATATCAGTATACAATCCACAAAACCGCAGTATCTACAGCAAATCAATGACACTAGATACTTCATATCTTTTAAAATTCATATTCGAATAAATTTTCCAAAAAAAAAAAATGCGATAAACCACTCACCTTTGGGTATTTGTGCAGCAGGAATGGATAGTAATTTTTTCTCGACGACTTTTTCATTTGTTGTCATAAGGAAGCCTGTGAAAAGCCCCCATACCACCAGTAGAATTGATATCTTTATCCACTTTGGCCATTTTTTCAGCTGAAATATCAAAAAAATTGCTAAAACATGTACAAAGGTAAGAAACTCCTGTCTTACCTTATTTTCGTGGGTAGCATCTGTATCATCAGTGTGAAGTGGATGTTCGTTGTTAGTATCAGGGTCTCTTTAAACACAAAAAAAAAATGCAAAATCCCAGTTCAGACAGAGGCTTAAACAATAAATAATTACCTGCCCTCCATACTGTGCACCTGACCCAATTCATTTGTTATATTAATTGCAACCGGTGCGGTGGGATTTGTTGAGTTATTATGATGTACTGTGGCCTCATCCAATGCGGTTAAATCCTCTGTTGGTAGAGGATCCTCATCTGGAATCGGTTCACCCGCTAAAATTATAAAAAAAAAAGATAAGTATATTCTCTAATCACTGTCACAGTTTTGACTTAACATCGTAAATGCAAATATTTGAACAATATCCTCTTCATCATCACACACAGGATGATTCAATTTTTTTCTCTGCAAACACTCCTCGACCACAATACAAACGACTACGACTACTTCACTTCAATTTCCATTAGGAATATATCGATTCATAGGACTATGGACAGTCCACTTTAATTTAAGAATAGCATGTTACGCTTGTTAAGCCTAAGCATGTCCATTTTCACTTGAGCACTCTAAATAACCTGACAGCGAAAGGGAAACTACTGAAAACCTGCCGGATGGCAATATTGTCCCAAGGGTGGGAATTCACTGTCCATACGCACGAACGCACGCACTTGCTCCTGGATGAGTGAAATTCTATGCGCGTTCCTTCCTGCAGGAAGTCACAGGGAATACTGACTCCTTATCACCTTGATGATTCCCTGATTCGATGGAACCACACATTATTTCCTTTTCGTTTTTTTTTCTCCCCACAGAGAGCGAAAAAAAGTAATCAAACAGAAATTTAATTTCGCCTTCTCGCAAGGATACTTGCTATTTAGGGGTGAACATACGTGACAGAGTCACCCTCCTGCTCCAAAACATCTGTATTGTTTGGAATTACGGGGGAGTGGGTGGTACGCATGGAAGCTCCTTTTAGCGCTTGCGCCTGTTGAATATGTATCCACGATAGAGGTCTACAGGTTTTCGGCGGGAAGAGAAGGACACAGTCTGTTGATGGGAACGCTTTCCAGGGATAATATTATCTGCTGTAAATGGTATGGTTAGGTACTAAAAGCCTGAGGCTATCATAAACGAAGGTAATATTGCAGATACATTATCGAAGGACAAACTTGCGTGCAGACAGTTCAATTTACGAAAATGGCAATTACCATCTCTTAACCACCTCCACCTCAGGTACTATTGACCTTGTCATTGAAAGGGTAGTCCTTTAATACATTTTTTAACATTAAGATGTCATTAGTGACAAAAATTAACTTATGGTGTCAAGTGCTAAGTATGTTCTTATTTTAGGAACTGGCCAACAGGAAAAGTAGGTATATGACAGTGGGATCGAACTTCAATTATTCGTCCTGAACGATTTTACTTGTAAGTCATGAAAGTACTTCTTTATAAGAATTTTTCATAACCCCTTCTCAACAATATTTGATGCATGCTGACCACCACAAGACTTCTGACGGAGTCACATCTTACTCAAGGAATCAGAGAAGAGGGTCCAAAGTCAAATCGTAGTGACAGACAACATAAAGTGTCAAATGAAGTTGATGTCCTTGGGAGTGAACTCAATCACTCAGAGCAAGAGTCCCAGATTTGTTAATTTTCTGAATAAAATCAATCAGGAGTCTGGTGCAGCACAGATTTTCATCCATTAAACTGGCCTCTACTCCTAAATAACAGAAATTCTAATGAATTAGTCAGTATCCGGAAGTATGAAGACAAATCATGGTATCCTTCTAATTTTACCAAGACTTGAAAATCAGTCCCAGTTCATAAACTGGCTCTTTCCTAGTTACTTCTTTACTTTGTGTTGGTGAATAGGGTCGCCTGTTGTCATGATGTTCTCCCAAACGTTGAATGATTGTAAAGTTCGAGAGCAGATGGTTCTTGTAGGTCCTGGAAGGAGTATCTTTCTATACTTCTGTTCCTCAATTAATAATGGGATGGACTTTAACGAAGTGTGTTCTTGCGAACCTCTTCGCCGTCGCTAAGTTTAAGTTCCGCTGTGTGGTTCCTTAGAATATAATGGCCAGTGACAGCACCAACAGCTGTGCAAGCTAAGACAGGGTAAAGGAAAAATTCTGCAAATAAAGGAGAAGGATTCCAATTGGACCTGAAATTTTGTTACTCTTAAGATTTCTTAGGATTTGAGCTACTGAGGCGATTTAGAAAAAAGTGTCAGGATTTTGAATTTACAACCAATTGGCTTTCTCCTGGGAGTCAATAATAG